>CAMZMU010000052.1:112483634-113683634 GCA_947311845.1 Poa pratensis
GAACACTGCTAGCGCTAGTTGACGAGGGAATATCTCCCCGGCAACAGCAGAAACAATGCTTGTACGTCACACGTCAGTTGGGAACCCCAAGAGGAAGGTATGATGAGTGCAGCAGCAAGTTTTCCCTCAGTATGAAACCAAGGTTTAATCGAACCAGTAGGAAAACGAGGTTTGCTTCGAAGGTGTTGGTGAAGGAGTGTAGTGCGGCGCAACACCAGGGATTCCGGTGCCAACGTGGAACCTGCACAACACAATCAAATTACTTTGCCCCAACTTAACAGTGAGGTTGTCAATCTCACCGGCTTGCTGAAAACAAAGGGTTAAACGTATCGAATGGAAGATGATGTTTGTTTGCATAAAACAGTAGAGAACAATGATTGCAGTAGATTGTATTTCAGATGTAAAAGAATGGACCGGGGTCCACAGTTCACTAGTGGTGTCTCTCCAATAAGATAACTAACATGCTGGGTAAACAAATTACAGCTGGGCAATTGACAATTGATAAGTGCATATAACATGCATGTGTGAGCTGTGGTGTCTACTATGAGATTCATTTGGGCATTACGACAAAGTACATAGACCGCTATCCAGCATGCATCTATGCCTAAATAGTCCACTTTCCGGTTAACATCCGTACCCCTTCCAGTATTAAGTTGCAAGCAACAGACAATTGCATTAAGTAATGTGCGTAATGTAAACAATACATTCATCCTTGAATAAAGCATTGCTGTTTTACCCCTAGTGGCAACAACACATCTACAACCTTAGAACTTGCTGTCACTATCCCAGGTTAAATAGAGGTTGAACCCAACTATCATGCATAAATACCCCCTCTTGGAGTTACAAGTATTCACTGGCCAAGGCTTCAACAAGTAACGGAGAGCATGCAAGATCACAAATGACATAGACATGATAATATAATATTCAGCTCCACATAGGTATCAATATAAGTCAGATCCCAGCAAACACAACATGTAGCATTACAATAAGATGATCTTGATCATGATAGGCAGCTCACAAGATCTAAACATGATGGCACAAGTGGAGAAGACAACCATCTAGCTACTGCTATGGACCCATAGTCCAAGGATGAACTACTCACGCATCACTCCGGAGGCGGGCATGGCGATGTAGAGCCCTCCGGTGATGATTCCCCTCTCCGGCAGGGTGCCGGGAAGAGCTTCAGAACCCCCCGAGTTAGGGTTGACGACGGCGGCGGCAGCGAATATGTTCTGGATGAAAGGCTCGGTGTTTTAGGGTTTTCACGTCTCGGGGAATAAATAGGCGAAGGGGCGATGTCGGCGGACCCCCGAGGGGCCCAAACCACAGGCGGCGCGGCTGGGCCCACTGCCGCGCCGCCAGGTGGTTTGGCCACCTCGTGGCTCTCTTCGTCTCTCCTTCGGACTCCGTGTACGTGCTGGAAAAATAGGGACTGGCCTTTTGTTTCGTGCAATTCCGAGAATATTTCCAGAAGTAACTTTCTGAAACCAAAAACAGCAGAAAACAGGGAACTGGCACTGTGGCATCTTGTTAATAGGTTAGTCCCAGAAAATGCATAAAAGTGATACGAAGTGTATATAAAACATGTAGCAAATGGTATAATATAAGCATGGAACAGCAGAAATTATGGATACGTTGGAGACGTATCAAGCATCCCCAAGCTTAGTTCTACTCGTCCTCGAGTAGGTAAAACGATAACAACAAATAATTTCTGAGGAGACATGCTTTCACACAATCTTGATCAATATATTGCAAGGCTCATGTCATGAATGAAGTGACTCAAAGCAATGATCTATAGTTTGCTAACAAATAGATAAAGAGTAAACAATGAATCATATAAGCAAAAACTTTTCATGAATAGTACTTTCAAGACAAGCATCAAAAAGTTTTGCATAAGAGGTAACTCATAAAGCAATAGATTCAAAGTAAAAGGCATTGAAGCAACACAAAGGATGATTAAGTTTCAGCATTTGCTTTCAACTTGTAACATGTATATCTCATGGATAGTTGTCAACATAAAGCAATATAACAAGTGCAATAAGTAAAATGTAAGAATCAATGCACACAAAGTTGACACAAGTGTTTGCTTCTAAGATAGAAAGGAGTAGGTAAACTGACTCAACATAAAGTAAAAGATAGGCCCTTCGCAGAGGGAAGCAGGGATTAAATCATGTGCTAGAGCTTTTTAAGTTTTCGAAAGCATATAGAGAGCACAAAATAAGTATTTGAGAGGTGTTTGTTGTTGTCAACGAATGGTAGTGGGCACTCTAACCCCCTTGTCAACCAGACTTTCAAGAGCGGCTCCCATGAAGGACGTTATCTCTACCAGCAAGGTAGATCATCCCTCTTCTCTTTTGTTTACACATGTATTTTAGTTTCTTTATAGATGACACTCCTCCCAACCTTTTGCTTACACAAGCCATGGCTAACCGAATCCTCGGGTGCCTTCCAACATTCACATACCATGGAGGAGTGTCTATTTGCAAATTAAGTTGCTTACTGATAAATCAGGGCAAAACATGTGAAGAGAATTATTAATGAAAGTTGTAATTAATTGGGGCTGGGCACCCCGTTGCCAGCTCTTTTTGCAAATTATTGGATAAGCGGATGTATATGCCACTAGTCCATTGGTGAAAGTCTGTCAGAAGTAAATGACAAGATTGAAAGATAAAACACCACATACTTCCTCATGAGCTATAAAACATTGACACAAATAAGGAGTAATAAAGTTTTGAATAGTTTAAAGGTAGCACATGAAATATTTACTTGGAATGGCAGGAAATACCACATAGTAGGTAGGTATGGTGGACACAAATGGCATGGGTTTTGGCTCAAGTTTTGGATGCACGAGAAGCATTCCCTCTCAGTACAGAGTTTAGGCTAGCAAGGTTGTTTGAAGCAAACACAAGTATAAACCGGTACAGCAAGAATCACATAAAAACATATTGCAAGTATTATAAGACTCTACACTGTCTTCCTTGTTGCTCAAACATTTTACCAGAAAATATCTAGACCTTAGAGAGAACAAATATGCATCCCAAGTCTCAACAAGCTCTACGGTAGTTCTCCACTACTAGGCTTTAACTACATGATGCAAGAGCTTAAACATGATCTACTTGAGAGCTCAAAACAATTGCAAAGCATCAAATCAAACAAGACAATGATCTACAAGAATGCATATGTCTTTTCCAATACCAACTACTACATGTAGCATTTTCTTTCTTCCAAACAAACACCAATCAATTTATTTAAACATAAACTCTCCAAATGATAATATAATGCAGCAAGAGAGTATTTATAAACAAGTGCTAACAGCTCGAAGAGATGCATGAAAAACAGGAGCTAAAAGCACTGCAGTAGCTAGTTAAGAATACTCAACAAATATAAGTGAAGAACATGAGTATTCACATGAAAAAGCGGAGCGTGTCTCTCTCCCACACAAGGATTGCTAGGATCCGAATTTATTCAAACAAAAACAAAAATAAAAACACACAGACGCTCCAAGTAAAGCGCATAAGATGTGAAAGAATTAAAATATAGTTTCACTAGAGATGACCTGATAAGTTTGTTGATGAAGAAGGGGATGCCTTGGGCATCCCCAAGCTTAGACGCTTGAGTCTCTCTGAATATGGTTGGGATGAACCACGGGGGCATCCCCAAGCTTAGGCTTTTCACTCTTCTTGATCACATAATATCACCCTTCTCGCTTGATCCTTGAAAACTTCCTTCACACCAAACTCAAGACAGTTCTCATTAGAGGGTTAGTGCATAATCAAAAATTCTCATATTCTGTAATGATACAATCAATCCCAAAGCTTCTGGACATTAGCTACAGCCACCAATGCTTTGTGGAGCAAAGAAATCCACACAAACACAGTAAAAGAGCGAATGCAAAACAAAAGGCAGAATCTGTCAAAAACAGAACAGTCTGGAATGACGAATTTTTTCGAGGCACTTAAGTTGCTCAGATGGATCTGGCCTAAAATAATGAAAGTTGCGTACATATCTCAGGAATATGCGTGATTTTTTCAGAATTTTTGAATTTTCTACAGGGAGATAAGCTCAAATCCGTGACAGCTAAAAATCTGTCACTGCGCAGAAATCCAAATCTTGCATCAACTTTCAATATAGAACTTTACTTGGCACAACATTGCGATAAAATAAAGATACAAAGGAGTTGCTACAGAAGTAACAAAACTCCTTGACTCAAAGAAAACAAAAATAACAGCAAATAAAAACGATGGGTTGTCTCCCATAAGCGCTTTTCTTTAACGCCTTTCAGCTAGGCGCAGAAAGTGAAAATCAAGTGTTATCAAGAGAAGAAGCATCAACATCATAACTTGCTCTAACAATAGAGTCAAAAGGTAACTTCATTCTCTTCCTAGGGAAGTGTTCCATACCTTTCTTGAGAGGAAATTGGTACCTTATATTACCTTCTTTCATATCAATGATGGCACCAACAGTTCGAAGAAAAGGTCTTCCCAAAACAATAGGACAAGATGCATTGCATTCAATATCCATAACAATAAAATCAACGGGGACAAGGTTATTGTTTACTGTAATAAAAACATCATTAACTCGCCCCAAAGGTTTCTTCATAGCATTATCAGCGAGAAAAACATCCAAATAACAATGTTCCAAAGGTGGCAAATCAAGAATATCATAAAGCTTCTTGGGCAAAACGAAATACTTGCACCAAGATCACACAAGGCATTGCAATCAAAATCATTCACCTTTACCTTAATGATGGGTTCCCAACCATCTTCTAATTTCCTAGGAATAGAAGCTTTAAGTTTCAACTTCTCCTCCCTAGCTTGCAAAAGAGCATTTGTAATATGCTTTGTAAAAGCCAAATTAATAGTGCTAGCATTGGGACTTCTAGCTAATTTTTGCAAGAACATAATAACTTCAGAGATGTTACAATCATCAAAATCAAAATCATTATTGTCAATGGTGGTGGAACCATTGTCTCCAATAGTTTGAAAAATTTCAGCACTTTTATCAGAAAAAGTTTCAGCAGTTTTAGGCAATTTCAAACGCTTTGCAGAAGTAGTAGAGACATTACCAACACCAATAACATTACCATCAATAGTAGGAGGATAATATTTCCCTATGAAAGCATATTTGCATTTTGTCCAAGAATCAATACTATTTCTAGGCAAAGAAAGCAACCATTCTTTAGCTCTTCCTCTCAAGGAGAAAGGAAAAAAGTTTCAGTTTTATAATATCCCCATCCATATCCTTATACTTTTGCATTTCACAAAGTTCAACAAAGTTATTAAGGTGGGCAACAGCATCATCAGTACTAACACCAGAAAATTGCTCTTTCATAACAAGATTTAATAGGGCAGGTTTAATTTCATAAAATTCTGCTGTAGAAGCAGGTGGAGCAATATGAGTGCATATGAAATCATTGTTGTTTGTGCTAGTGAAGTCACACAACTTAGTGTTCTCAGGAGTACTCATTTTGAAAAACAAAAGCAAGGCGCAGGCAGGGGACACCACCTGCGGTGTGCCAGCACTTTTCCCACCTCGCTTTCCCCCAAAGGGCGGGGATCTCACCAAACCAGCGGAAGATACTTGGAGGAGGAGAGGCCACGTCTCCACCTCAACCACGAAGAGGGGGAACTTCCCGCCAAGACCCCCTCACGCTCCTCGCATGACCTTTGTGGCATCCCCTTGTCTATAAAAGGAGGGACCAAGTCATGGCGGAGGGGGAGGACGAATCCAAGGCAGAACCCAAGCAAGAGCAGAGCAAGAGATAGCTAGGGCGGAGAGGAAAAGGGAGGTGATCTCCTCAGGGCCAGGATCTGCCCTGTCTCCTTCCTCTCGCCAAAACCCCTTCCGTGGTACCTCGCCGGAGACTCCATTGTAGCCACACCATGATGCTCACATCTATCCAGACATGCAGGAGTAGGGCTGTTAGCCTTCGGGCAGGCTGAACCAGGGTAGATCGCTGTGTCCTTTGCATGCTTTCCATCCACGCAGAGAGAGAGAGAGAGACGGAGAGCTTGCCGGCGGTACTTCTTCGGGAGACGTCTTCCAGCCTCCTTCGCGCCCCTACCGAATCTACAAAGGGGTGTCCTTCATCCCCGGTGTCCGTCCTGCGTGACATGACAGTGACCACCCTCAAGTGTCCCATAGTGGATCGTGGCACTCCGCATTGGTGGAGGCACGAAGGAGATTACGGTGTGCCATTTGACGGCTATTCGAGAATCACTTTGTGACCCCGCGCCGCTCCAACGGAGACGTAGCTTCCATTGGGAAGTGAACTTTGGGATAAATCATCGTCTCCAAGTGCCTCGGTATTTCTATACACGAGCTTCTTACTTATGCTATTTACTTTGTGATAGCCATCAAGCTTGAAGTAATATATCTTGCTATCAGATATTTGCTTATCTTGTTTAGCATAAGTTGTTGGTGCACATAGGTAAACCTAGCTTGTTTAGGTTTCGTGCTTGATAAATTAAACGCTAGTTTATTCCGCATTTATTCAATCCTAAACCGTAAAGAATTTTAATCGCCTATTCACCCCCTCTAGGCGACATCCGTGTTCTTTCAATTGGTATCAGAGCAGGTTCTCTCCTTATTAGGCTTTACCGCCTAGAGAGTAAAGATGTCGTCTAGCGGACTACTGCACAATGCTTCTTTTATATTACATGCCACAAATTATGATGTTTGGAAAATCCGCATTCTTGATATTATTCGGGTCATTGACCCATACATAGAGCGAATTCTAGATAGGGGTTATTCTCCTCCAAGGAATCCCAAAAGATTATCTTTATTGGATGAGAATAACTCCTATCTAGATGCTCAAGCTTTTAATGTGATTTTCAATGCTTTGAGATGAAGTTATTATGTCGGTCTCTCCTTTTTCGGAATGGTCGTGAGCTTTGGACCAAACTTCAAGATAAATATGATGTATCCAAGAACTGTGGAGATGATTGTTGTCCCTCCACTTCCGGCCGTGATGAGTCCTCAACTTCGTCTACTTTGCAATGATTTATCTTTGGACTTAAACACATGTAGCACAAAAATTGATTTACATGCTTGTGTTCATAGTCCTTGCATATCTTGTACAAATTGCTTGATTAATCCTCGTGATGATATGCTCTCTACATCTTGTTACCATAATAAAATTGCTTCAATTTCCTCTAGTATTTGTTTGGCTAACCATGTAGAGGAAACCGAACACTCAATGGAACAAGATATGGACTTAAATGGTGCTTCAAGTAATTCTTCATCGCCATCGTCATTTACTCACTTTTTCCTTATGGCTAAAGCTTCCGAGGTATCTCCTACCTAGGATCCCAATATATCCCATGAAGATAGTGATGGTGATTGTGATGATAATATGTTTTCCTTAATAGGAAAGGTCAAATTGTCTTTCATGCTCTAAGTAAAAATAGGAATGCTTGTTCTAACTTTATAGAAATCTTGCTTGTTGCTATTGAGAGTAAGAAACTTATTCACGAGCATGAAGAGACAATTGAGAAAATGCAAAGCCGCGAATACAAATATGCGGATGAGATCGCCGAACTCAAGGAAGCTCTTGAAGAAGAACAAATCACTAAGGAGACTCTTGAGGAAACTTTTGCTCTCGAACTTCTAGAGTAAAGGGATCCCTTGATAGTTCTCTTAAAGTGGCAAATGATTTCAAAATAACAAATGGTAAGCTTATAGATGCACATGCCAAACTCCTTGAGGATTTTGAGCACCTAGATAATGGCTCTAGGGTCATTAAGGGTGAGCTCATAAAACTCACCGAGTCTCATGCGCAACTTAAAGCTTCTCACTCTAAAGCGCTTGCCAAGTTACTTTATCCTATTGTCATAAATAATGATGCTTGTGCTACTAACTCTATCTCTTGTGAAGCATCCATATTGATGGAGAATGTTGAGTTAAGGGCTCAACTTGCATTACTTTCTAGCAATTATGGGAAATTGGAAGAAAGACATGAAAAGCTTTCGAGCTCTCATAAGGATCTTTTAGTCTCCCATGATAAGCTAAAGTTAGCTCATGAGGCTATTATTTCTAAGGTAACATTGTGTGAACCTCATGTGGACAATGGCACAACTTCTACTCACAATAATTTATTGGCATGTGCTAGTCCTAGTAATTTATCCACTCAAACTATCGATAAATCTTGTGATGAATTACTTTCCATACCTTGTTGCTCTAACAATGAAGCATATACCTCCTCTAGTGTTTGTGTTGATACTAACCATGTAGAGGAGTTAAAAGAGCTCAAGGCCCAAGTCACTTCTTTGAAGAAAGACTTGGAAAAGCTTTATGATGGGAAGCCCACACTTGACAACATGTTGAGTGTTCAAAGACACCCCAATGACAAGAGTGGACTTGGATTTAACTCAAATAGTAAGAATAAGTCCAAGTATAGCAATAATACGAAGGGCCAAGAACAAGTCAAGAATTCGGCCAAGATCACTTGTTTCAAGTGCAAAGTTGAAGGGCACCATGTTAGATCTTGCCCTTTGAAGAAGAAATCTCTTAGCAAGAAGCAACAAGGGAAGAGGCCTCAAGTTCATCAAGTTGAAGAACCGTCCCTTCCCAAGAAGAATCATGGCATGCCTCCTCATGATGAAGTTTCAACTAAGAAGAAAGGAGGAAGCAAATGTTGCTACATATGTCGTGAGCACAGTCATTTTGCTTCTTCATGCACTAGTGGTAACTTATCCAATCCCATAATAATTGATAATGTTTATTCTCTTAGGAAGGATAAGGTTGGCAATGTGTTTGCCAAATATGTTGGTACTCAAAGTGGTGTCAAGAAAAGGACCATTTGGGTTGCCAAGCCTATTGTGACTAACCTCTTAGGACCCAACTTGGTTGGGGACCAATAACTTAAAACTTGATCAATAGGTGTTGGTGGAGGGCATTGGAGACTTGGCTACATCATGAAGAATTAAGGAATCTTCACATTTATATTTTCTCAAGCCAAGTCATTTGGATTATGTTCTATCTCAAATCCAATGATCCTCCTTGCGGTAACTTGTATTTAAATCACATATACATTAACAGTTACTTGTATCCTTGCATGTGTTTGGTTTTGTACCTTGCTAATGTTTGCATGTGTTGTGCTCTCTACTTACTTTTATTGAGTAATCAAGTACGTGTATGTTGGTTTGCACACCATGTGAGTTAGTGTTGAGCCATTTGTATCAACTTGTTTATATCTTAATTGGATCTTTTTGAGATATTAATGAACTATCCCATTTTGGGGGAGTGATATGCTTCGCACTTCACAGACTTAAAAATGTGTATACATGAGTATTACCACTTAGTGTTGATATTTCAATTTTATCTAGTCTCTAAATGGTATGTCCTTCTCATGAGAAATTCAAATTCTCTAATGTTCATTAATTATCTCTATTTGGGTTTTGTTTGCCTCTTGTGGAGAATAAATGGATTATCACATTATGGGGGAGTAATAATCTATGTGCATATTACAAACCTAGACAATGTGAACATGTGAGGTATTGTCACCTAGACTTGATATTGTTAATTATCTTATTCCTATGTGGCATGTTTCTCAAACAAGTTCCCATTTTCTTGAATGTTTTTACTTACTCACACTTTGGATCTTGTTTGTGATGAATGTTCTTGGTTAGGTTTTCCTCTAATATGTTCTCATATATCTCTTTGGGAAACCGATTGCTTCAAAGCACTCTTTTTTGGACATTTATGACAGTAGGGAAGGCCCCTACCGCCTCTATATTAAAAGACCCACGAAGGGGCAGCAGACTCAGTTTACACATTTACAACAGAAGGGTTTATGAATCAAAGTGTGTTAGTAAAGGAATTAATAAAACTATGTTTGCTCTCCTTAGTCCTATGGACAAGGAGTCGAAAGTCCTTTTTGAAGCGAGCTACCCAGGCAGAGATGGAAGGTGTGATCCCATTGAAATAGAAGTTGTTCCTCTCCTTCCAAATGCTCCAAGCAGCAGTAGCAAAAACATCCATGAACATCTGTTGCGTCCAATTAGCCTTGGAGAAAGAAATCAGTTCCAGTCTGCCAGCAGCCACATAATTTGATAGGGGGAAGTTCAAAATTCCCCAGCAAATTTTGCTGAAGTCGCAGTGAAAGAAAAGGTGCTCCACTATTTCTTCAACCCTAGCAGTGCACATAGTGCAACTAAATGTATTCCCCACATTATAGTGCCTTCTTCTCAGCATATTCCTTGTATTTAATCTGTCAGATAGCAGCAGCCAACAAAAAGAATTTTATTCTGGGGATACTCTTGCTTTTCCAAATCCAGGAAAACGACTCATGGGGGGCAATCTCTTTGAAGCAGAACTTGCAATATTGGCTTGAAGAATAATGGTCAGAGCCCCACACATAAGACCACTGATCCTTGGCTGTAATATCTAGAATGATATGGGTGGTATCTGCTTGTGCTTGTCTCAGTTCCTGGATTGCTTGTGCAGAGAGGGGTAGATGGAAATTAGCACCAAGTGTCTCTGCCGTAAGGAAGTATTTAGCTGAAACATCCTCATTAAGAGTGAAGGAGTAGGCTCTAGGATAGGAAGCAGAAGCTAGCTGATCTTTCCAAGGATCTTTCCAAAACAGGATAGTATCTCCTGAGGCAATTGTGCATTGTGAAATACCTCTATAAATCAGGACAATTTACATACAACTCTCCACCAGAAAGATCCACAAAGATCAACTGAATGTGGCCCCTTGTCGATGTAGTATGTTTCCAAATTAGTGTTACCCATGGTGTGTCCAGCTTGTTATAGAATTTATGAAGGTATTTAAGCAAAAGCCCTTCATTCTGAATTTTTAAATTCAAGACACCCACACCACCTTTGTTCTTGGGTCGACACACTTTATCCCAGGCAATCAGAGAATTGCAATGCTTCGCCATCCTCTATTTTCTTGTTCCACAGACAATGCCTTCTGATCTTGTCAATATGTTCCATAATTTTGGGGTGCACCTTCAATGCACACATAGTGAAAGTTGCAATTGAGGTTAGAAGTGTGTTGATCACTGTGACTCTCCCACTGTACGTCATCATCATGAAATTTGCAGTCATTGCTCTCTCAATTCTGTCCACTAGTGTCATGAGATCATAAACAGTAGATTTGGTTGTCCCAATGGAAGGCCTAGGTAAGTAAACGGCATTGTGCCAATAACACAGCCAAAGATGGTCGCAATGTCTGTCGCCTGCTGCTGCGGAGTGTTTATAGGAATCATGATGGATTTGTGGTAGTTAATGTATAATCCAGTTGATTGAGCATAGGTGTCCAGAATCTCCTTCATTCTCACCACTTGATCAATAACAAGCAGGCATTATTACAATGGTGTCGTCTGCATACTGCACCACTGGATAGTCCATCCCATAATCAGGTGAAAAAGGAGCCTGTAGCAAATTGTCATGGAAGGCTTTATTTATAGCTGATTGAAGCAGATCCGCAGCCAGGACAAAAATCAGTGGTGAGAGAGGATCCCCAACCGCACTCCTCTTTTAGAGTGAAATTGTTTACCAGGGACACCATTAAGCAGCACACTGGACATGCTGGAGCTAAAAATCGATTCTATCCATTGTAACCATTTTGAGTCAAAACCCATTTGCTTCATGATTTTCAGCAAAGCATTGTGATCGATGGTGTCAAAGGCTTTGGCAAAATCTAGTTTGAGCAGAATTATTTCTCTCTTGCATGCTTCGCATTGATGTATAAACTCAAAAGCCCAGCCGATACAATCTTGAATTGTTCTCCCTTTCAAAAATCCATACTGATTCTTGTGCACAATTTTGAGAACTACCTTCTGTAGCCGATTTGCTAGAAGCTTGGTGATCAGTTTGAGACAACAGTTAAGCAAGGTGATTGGTCTGAAATCATTTACTGTTGCAGGGGAGCCCACCTTAGGAATCAAGGTGATATATCCAGTATTAATGCTTTCCAAGTTCAGTTTTCCTTTATGGAATTCCTGACCGAGCAGATAAATATCATCTTTTATTATGTGCCAACAGGATTTTAGGAACTGTCCATTAAAACCATCAGGTCCTGGGGCTTTATCTACTGGCATTTCTCTGACCACTGTATCAATTTCCTCATGAGTGAAAGGAGAAGAGAGAGAGCCAAGACCATCAATTGGCTCAATAAGATCTGCAAGATCAAAGCCCATTACAAGGTTCTAACATGTGCCAAGCCTTTCCTTAAAGGATTCATAGATGATTTTCTCCTTATCAGCATGAGAGGAAACCTGAGTACCATCAGGTAAAGAGAGTTGGGCAATAGAGCTTCTTCTGTATCTGTCAGTTGCCATTGCATGGAAGAACTTGGTATTCTCATCCCCAAATTTAGTCCATCTTATCGTACATCACTTTTTCTAGTATTGTCGTTGATAATCAAGTAATTTAAGTAGATGGTCATTTATGATTCTTCTGAAATTAGTCTTAGGTACGTGAGCCCTCTTTTGTCCTCCAAATTATCCAGTTCCAACAGTGCTTGTTACAGTTGTCGATGCAGATGGTGAGGCGAGAAATACTTTTACTCCAGAATTTCAAGTCATACCTTAGACGTTTCAATTTGGCATTAAGGTTTGCAGCACTGTTTTTATTGTGAGTCGGCTTGTTCCAGCTAGAGGCAACAGTTTGAAGAAATCCATTGCGAGCTGTCCAAAAATTCTCGAATCTGAACAATTTGCAGGCTGGAATTGAAGTCTGTATAGATACCACACATGGCGTATGATCAGAGGTAGGCTTGCCTTGTGGATTTACAACAGTATTGGGATAGGAGGTCGACCAGTGTAAAGATGTGAAGAACCAATCTAGCTGTTCTAACAAAGGATCTTGTTGCATATTACTCCATGTGAAGCTTCTACCTTTTATTGGTAATTCAGTCAGGTTTTGAGTTCTAATTAAATCATTGAAAAGTAACATGTCATCGGCATCCCCTCCAGGTTTGTTTCGATCATCAGGTGATCGTATGAAGTTAAAATCACCACATATTAACCAATCCTCCTCATCTGGTATGGCCAAATTATAAAACCAGTTCACAAATTCCTCTCTTAAATCACCCGAGCAAGGTCCATAAATATTCAGAAGTGTCCAGGAAAAGTTATCCTGTTTTAAGGTGAAATAAACTGAAAGAGCAAACGGTTCACAATGCATCACCATGCCAGAGAAAACTGAACTTTTCCAGATAATTATAAGCCCACCAGAAGCTCCATTGGAGGGAACATAAACAAAATCATCGAAATCACTTGGGCAACAAGATTTAATAAAAGCCAAATCAAAATGAGGCTTCTTTGTTTCTTGCAAGCACACAATAGCACAACCACTTAACTTAATCGCATTCATTAAAGCTAATTGTTTAGTCTTTCCATTTAATCCCCTAATGTTCCAGCATTATACCAACCACTTCCTTAGATAATTCATTACAAAATATATAAAATAGATAACTGAAGAGAGCACAGTAGGAGCTAGTCCTTAGTGATCTCCTGATCCTGCAGGCTGGCTAGCAGCTTCACAGGGGATACATCTTCTGGAGGCACTCCACACATCGGGATTCCAATGCACTGAAGGGTGGAAATAGGTGTGGGGGGGGGACATCAACAACATCGATCACAGCTGGTTTCACAATTGCTTTAACCTTCGATTTCTTAGTTTTAACATAGTTGACTGCTGTAACTTTAAATCCGTCATATTTGTTTGCACGAGGGCTTCTCCTCACATAGGCAGTGGTGAGAGGAGTCGAAGAGGGGCCAGGGGAGAAAATCAGGGCATTTTCTACGGCACTCATAGCCAAAGCCAAGCCCTGAACATTTTCTGCATCTGGTGAACTGTCAGGCTCGTCATCCAGAATTTCTACAATTCTAGCCATTTTCTTGGGCGGCTGAGGGAACAGAGTAAAGACCTCCATAGTTCTCTTGCCAGCAATGATTGAAACAAAGGAGAAACTCTGGGCAGGTTTCAAATGCATAGAGTATGGTGAAGGCAGAAAAGCATTTTTGGCACACATTCCTAAGATAGAGACCTGAGTGATGGTGTCAGCTGCAAAAGGAGTGAGACCAAGCACTACTGATTGAGGAAAATGTAGACTGTCTACCTGAGCAGCAGAGTAGGTTTTCTTGAACAGGCAATCACTGTCAAACCTCTGAATAGCAACCGCATTTGCAACATGGGCTTCAGCTTCAGAAGTATACATTGCTTGGACTATCACTTCCTCAATTTCAGATTCAGGGCTGCTAATGGAGTCTGTCCATGCTTGCATAGGACTGTCAACAGCATTGGATGCTGGAGGAGGCAGACCAATGTGCATGGCCACACCATGCTCTCCCAGAATTGCAGTGAAATTAACCAGAGGTGGATCTAACAGCATAGCAGCAGGTTCCTGCACATTGTTAACATCTTCCTAACCAAGTGAGCAACAGGGGCAGGTGCTTGTAACTGAATAACTGGAGCAATGTTCTGCTGGCCCTGTGCATTGTGCTGGTGCCCCTGGTTGTTGTACTGAGCATTGTGATTCATGTTCAACTGAAGCCACTGAGCTAGCTGGTTCTGATAAATTTGCTCTGCTGACACATCTGCACCATATAGAGGATGGGGATTGCCATCTTCGGGCTCTAGATCCTATGGAGGTGGAGGAACATCATGCACATGGGCATTCCAGGCAGAACTCCTCAGCAGAAAAACTGGTACTGTCCAGCTCTGTCTAGCACCTCCAAGCTGAGAAACCACTATGCTTTTGGGACAAATTTAGGATGAACAAGCCATACCTTTGCTAGAACAGAGTGCATGTTGCCCCTAGTTGGTGCCAAATAGAAAGGACCCCAAAATCTTCCACAACTCTGTTAATGTAAAAGCTGGTTTGGTAGTCCAGAGGGAAACCTAGAAACAGAATCCAAGTCTCCCTACCAAAACTAGTCAGCCGCATGTTCTTGACCTGATCATGTCGAACAAAGGTCACAGTGTTTGTAGTTGCTTTGCATTATCACGTGAATATTTGAAGCTATCAAGAACTTCTATCTACATAAGCATTTCACTTTAAATATACATTTCCATATGCTTATATATTTTGAAGATGATATTGAATTTCATTACAATAACCACCAAGAAATATATCTCCATATATTCCTTGTCCTTGACAAGTGATACACATATTTGTGGTGGATTTTGTAGATCGTCTTCATATTGGCTCTTGATCTTATTGTCTTAACTTTTGCCAAAAATTGATGTGTTATAACTCTCTTTGCCTTCCTAGCCTCTTATGGATCCTTTTGTCTTATTCAAACCTTCCTAGTGACTTAATTGGTATAGGAGAGGCTTTGATCCCTGACGAGGGGTGTCCTCGGCAATACCCATGGTAAGGTACCTAGGGCTAGAGTTATGAGGTAGAGAACGCGTAGTGTTGGTAGAATTGTCGGCTGACAAGCGGGATTTACCCAGGTTCAGGGCCCTCGACCGAGTTAACACCCCTACTTCCTGCCTGTCTGTATTGATGATGGAATATGCTGTGGTTACAAGGGTCTAGCAAGGGTTTGATCTCGCTAGGGTTTGATGGCTCTGGTGTTGCGTGTCCTTCATCGGCCACCCTCCCAGCACTTATATAGGTGGTTGGGTCTCAGGTACGTAACCGACTAGGCTTTTAAAGATAGGAAACTACACCGACTATGCCTAACTTGGGAAGCACTCTTCGTCTTGGGCCTCCCTTGCTGGGCTTCACCGGATTGTTGACAATTGGGCTTTAGTCATTATGTGCACCAGGTACCCTCATGGTAGGGTACCCGTTTGGTATAACCTCATCATTAGCCCCCGAGTGCTTGGCTGACTCGAAGAATCAGGCATGGACTCACTCGATAGTGCACGTCCCATGCTTATGCCTATGCTTTATGTCTCATATCTAAATTGAGATTTGTGTGTTTTAACAAAGGATTATAGCTTAGTAGGCCTGGTTTACTCGATGGATCAAGACCAGTTAACTGCGCATTTGGGCAAAACCTTACTAGCTTTCAATCAAATTCGAGTCCTTGGGCTTGAACCTGGAACACACTGGACAGACTCGACTTGGGCCGTTTGAGGTCTTATTGAATCGTTCTGTAGTTTAAATTTTGCTACCTAGCGCGTCCGCCAGGATTTTCATCATGTCTGTTGACACAGAAAATTTTAAGGACTTAACACTGCCGGAGTGGTCCTTAGCCCATCTCCACTGATCAGTGGGTCTTACCTTCGCATTTTTCGCATGCAGCATCTGAAGCATCTTCGCTGATGCAACTCGGGAATTCTTTTGACCTTTTTGCTTTTTTGTTTTGGACCGAGTCGAGTCGTTCATCGACTGACGTTTTTACCTTTGATCTATCGGGTGCGCGACAGCGCTCCCGATGGGAGTAGCCCCCGAGATTGTGCTTTATTGCTTGTAATGGAGGATAATCTCAAATTCGTATTTTCCTGCATATGTTAGTCGAAGAAAAATTTTACACACTCTCGATGGGAGTACACTGTATCTGATAGCGTATGAAATGCCTGCTTTTCACTTAGTCGATACGTTTTGAAAACATTGTGATATTGAGCTAGTCGGGCTACTACTCGACCAGCATTTTCTGCATTCCATGTTTCTGCCCACCGGATGACGTCATGCATGACCCTTAGAGTGCACGCAGAATTTTGACAAGACGTATCACTGTGGGGCCACCGCTTGACCGCAGAGGATGCCGCTTCAGTTTTGATTTGACCGAACGTGACGAAATTTTGGGCACGTAATAATAACTTCCTCGTTTTGCGTGCGTAGTGGGCAGCGTGGCCTGCGACAGTTGTTCTCCAAGCACACCACGTGTCTCGCGGATTGCACCCGGACGGTTGGGATTGATTTTCGTAGCTAGGTAAATATAGATCTCCTTTCCGCAAGATTTTTACCCTGCCATTTGCCTTCTCTGCCTCCCTCTCATCTCCTTCCTTGCGCCCTTTCCGCCATTCCTGCTATTCCCCCAGCTCATCGCTGCTCCTTGCGTTGCCATGGCACCGAAGAAGAGAGGTACTATCGCCCCTTCCTCCTCTACTGCCGACGCGGGGAAGAAGCTAAAGGAATATGCTGCCGCCGTAGCGAATCCTGTGCTGGTTTGAAGAAGGTCTCCGACGACTGGTCGGGATCGACAGTCACTGAGAAGAAATTGGCGTCATACCGCCAGCAAGGCCTGCTACCTCCGGCGGACCAACTCGCGGCTCGTGCTCCGGCGAACAAGGAGGTACTTCCCGAACCTCGCGCCAACGAGCGTGTTTGTTTTGCAGAATTCCTTCCATGTGGTTTCTCTCTTCCGCTGCACGATTTCGTTTGTGGATTGCTGTATGCCTACGGGTGCAGATTCACGATCTTACCCCCTACAGCATTATGCATATTGCCTGTTTTATGGTTTTGTGCGAGTGATTTTTGGGGGTATCCCCTAGCTGGGCACTATGGAAGTCAATCTTCCAGGTGCGCCACATGTGCCGAGGTGGACGCCCATGCCCAATCGGCGGGTTTGGGATCTAGGTGCGGAGCGACTGCCACTACTTCAACTTGAAGGCAATCGACTCTGCACAAGGCTGGAGGAGCAAATGGTTCTACGTCAGCATCAACCAGGAGGTTCACCCGGGGTTTTCGATTGGGAAGCCTCTGCTGAAGACGAAGGCTTGGGAGCATCCTCTCTCGACTGAGGAGAAAGCGGAAGCTGCGTCTCTTTTGACCAGAGTTAGGGAGCTGCTTGGCACCATCACTGGTGTTCAGCTGATCATCACTTTTGTCAAGATGTGAGTGTGGCCACTTCGTCTCTGGGTCAATCCCATGTGGCGATACGAGGGCCCACTCGACGCCAGCAGGATAAAGCGTTATGGAACTGTCGCCTAACGAGCTGGATTCTCATGTGAAGGGAATCACCAGCATCAAGGCCGATGAGACGATCGACTTCAATTTTCCACATGCACCATATGGTCTGGAGAATGCTCTTCCTGAGGTAAGTGCACAAAACTATGCTTTATTTTCAAGTGATGATGTCCTTTTGCTTCTGGTGTTTATACCTTTTTGAGTATCGGTGTCTTCTTATGTGTAGGGCCATTCGACTGCTTGCATCCCTCCTCCTCTCCCCGAGTTTGGTCTACCGAAGAGGTAGCTTTGCTAGATGAGGGGAAGAAAGCCACCTTATCTCCCCCTTCTGCAAATACTTCTGCACAGAAGATGCCGAAACCGAAGAGGTGAACCAGGCGCCGAAGGATGGCGAGTCTGCGACTGAGCCCTCAACTAAACGCCGTCGACTGCTTCGCCCCTTGCCTTCGAGCTCTCAGTCGGGAGGCTCAGAGCATAAGATAATGAGGATTCTAGCACCTCCCCTCCCGCTAGGAGCGCTCCTCTGAGTATCTCTCCTCTGGCATCTCGCCCTCCTCCGACCGTGAATAAGCCTTTGAGCTTTGGAGGTCCGCCCATTGGAGCTGAACCAGATTCAGATGAGGATGAGCACAGGTATACACAGAGCTCTTCATTTACTTGTACTTCGTTTGCTGGCGTTTCCCTTATGCCTTTTGCTCTGATTTTTCCCAGTGCTGGTGATGCGCAACTGCGATCACCACTAGTCGTAGAAGAACCCTCCGTGGTTCCGCCCCAGGCTACTCCTGATACCGCCGAAACCACTCTTGTGGTTGGAGCGACTGATGCGGGGAAGATGGCGCCTGCCTCTGCTTTGGACGCGGGTCCTTCGACTTCCAATACCTCTTCCTGGACTGATCATGTGAGTATTTTTGTGTTTTACTTTGGCGTATTTGAAGCCTTCTTTGTGTAGCTGACACTTTTCGATTATGCGATGCAACCTGTCTTTTGCAACATTGGTGCAGCTGGCAAAGCTTATGTCCAGATGGAGGAAGAGCGGGACTCACTCCACTCCAATAACCAGCTTACTCGTAAGTTATTTTATCCTCCCTCGAAGTTACCCACCTATGTTTCATTATCTTGCGACCGGGCTGACCGCTGTCCATCCCAGGTGACAGAACTTGGCCGAAAAACGAGCAGCTGATCTAGAGAAGCAACTGAAGAAATTGGAGAAGCAGCTTGCAGATCAGCAGACTGGCTCAAAGAAAGAACATGATGAAGTTCGAACCTCGGCCAATTTGCACGAGAAGGAGTATGCCAAGCGACTGTCGAGCCTTGCACGTGCTGTGGAAGGTTAGCACCCTTCTTTCTTGCTTGTGCTTCCGTTTCTTTCTTTTTTGCTAATGTTCCACATGCTTTCTTTTTGATAATATGAAGGAACTGCTGATGCACCAGCACCTGCAGCTGTGGCGAGTGACGATTTGTCGCTTGACCATGCATTCGAGGAGCTGAACGTCGCCATTACGAATGCGAAGAACTCTTTGGACACCTCCACTAGTACACTTGGCGCCGTATTCCAGGAAGTGCTTCAATCAAGTGATATCATGGCGACTGCACAAGGCTTTGCAGACGTCCTTGGACCCGGCACCTCGACTATGGCAGCTTTTGCCCGCGATCGGAGTCCACCCTCAAGCTACTCCTGGTAACAGCGGAGCCATTGATTATGAAACCATCCTGTCTGACTTCCCCAAAAAGCCAGACGGGAAGCCATTGTCTTTGAAGGGTGTGACCCATACAGCCGTGCGACTGTCCGACATTTGTATCCGCACTACGGAGCGCAGATCAAATGAGATCGCTACTCGATCGCAATCGCGTAGGGCTAGGTCTGAGTCTGTATCCCATGTCTAGGGGCTTTTTATGAATTTGTCAATATAACTCCCACACACCATGTTTGCTTTTGCTACTTGTTGTTGAATGAATGCTATGAAGTACTTGTTTCTGCCTTCCTTCATATTTCTGCACTGTTTTGATTTGTATCATTCTCTGAATGTTTATGCTTATGATCCTAACACCCAGTTGATAATAACTCGGCCGAATCTTCACAACCCTGGGTTGATACTCGATCCCCTGCTCAAGTAAGAAATGATGCCAGGGTACTAGCTTTTGCAAAGAACAAGGTGGTGCAACTGACCCAAGAGCTAAAAACTGCTCAAACTGAGTTGAAAATACTCAAGGGGATGCCAGCCTTTGCCACCCAACGAGAGGATTATGTACTCGCCGAAATAGAGATTGTGAATGGTCAACTAGATGGTAAGGATTTTCTCTTCTGCATGATGCATTAGTTGTAGCATCTCCACTTTGCTTACTTGAATTGCTTCCTGCAGTTTTTGTGCCTAGCTTCAAAGAAGAAGACGAACGTGTCAGCGAACGCTTGGATAACGCGACTGATGATCCAAAAACCGGCCGTCAACACTTCTGGTTGGACAGGTATCACGCCTGCAAGCTTGCTACTCTGAAAGATCGAGTATTTCGTGGCGCCATCCTACTCGAGCGATGCAGGGCAACATTCTTGCGCATCAACTACCACCTGTTTCCAACCGGGCCACATCCACAAGGGATCCATGCCCTAGTTGATCTGTTTAAATCTGTCGACTCTATCCGGGATGCGATAACTCGAATTTTTTTGCTTGGAGCAAATGCTGCTCTAGCTTATGTCCGTAGCCGAAAACCAACTCTGCAGCTTCCTCCTCCTACGATTGGCTCGCAGCTAGATCAGTCGTGTTTAGATGGAACTGTAGACGCAGCCAACACACTGGTGGAGCGCTTGTATGATCAGATCATTGGCTCGAACCTGCCTATGAAGGATGAGCCCATGTAAATTTGATGCTTTGTATAGTTGAATGTATAAAAATGTATAGCCCCCGAGCCTGTTGAGCAGGTATTTGTAAAAAATGCTTATTTAGCTATGTAATTACCCAGCCCCCGAGCCTGTCGAGTGGGTGGTATAAAGTAGCATTTTTCGAACCTATATTTCTTTCAGCCCCCGAGCATGTCGAGTGGGGTGTGTGAGATAAATAAGTTTTCTAACTTATGTACTTTGCCAGCCCCCGAGCCTGTCGAGCGGGGTGTGTGAGAGTAGCTTTGCTCTGGTTTACTATCAATTGTTTCTGCATCTTGATAATCAAATTCTTCTTTGAAAATATAACTTTTGTTACCATTTTTGTTTGAGACCCAGCCCCCGAGGACTTCAGGCCTGGCTGAGTTTTTGTTGGTGAAATTAAGGCCCAGCCCCCGAGTACTCGGGTGGGTCGTGATTTTGGTATGACTTGTGAAAAAGGTTTTATGATCCAGCCCCCGAGGCTTCGGGTATGTAGAAATAAGAAAATATGCAAACAACTCATAGAGGAACATTCTTCTTTATTTCAACTATTGGCCAGCAAGCCGCCTCATTAAAAACCTTCCAGTCCCCTTAGGTACTCTGGTAAGGGAAAGAGTGCATCTGAAACCTGCTGGCCGCTTGACATTGTGCTCTTATTACATTGATCGACTAGGAGTCTAAGCGTAGAAGCGACGCAAGTGTGCCACATTCCATGGGTTGTTTGATATCTCTCCTGTCTTCGCGTGCTTCAGTTGATAAGCTCCACCATCGATGACCTCCGTAATGATGAATGGTCCTTCCCATGGAGATGCAAGTTTGTGCACCTTTTTCTGCTTCAGCCGAAGTACAAAGTCTCCCACCATGAAAGATCTTGTACGCAGTCGACAACTGTGGTAGTTGCAAAGATCCTGCTGGTAGACAGTTATGCGAGCAAGCGCCGTATTGCGGGCCTCTTCGAGTAGATTGGCAGAGTCTTCGAGTGACTCATTTGCGTCGTCTTCGTCGTATGCTTCTACTCGGGGTGCGCTGAACTTTACTTCTGGTGGCAGTACTGCCTCTGCGCCATAGACCATAAAGAACGGTGTGAACTGGGTTGAGGCATTCGGAGTTGTGCGTAAACTCCATAGTACCGCTTGGAGCTCATCGACCCAGGCACCTGCAGCCCATTTGAGTGGTACCAGCAATCTTTTCTTGATGCCCGTGCATACAAGACCATTGGCCTTTTCGACTTGCCCGTTGGACTGTGGGTGCGCCACCGATGCATAGTTGAGCATGATATTCCACTCTTTGCAGAAGGAGCGAAATTCCTCGGCTGTGAAGTTTGTGCCATTATCCGTGATGCTATTCGGGACACCAAAGCGATACACGATGGATCTTATGAAATTGACTGCTGTAGCAGCAGTCAAGCTTGTGATGGGAACTGCTTCGATCCACTTTGTGAATTTGTCCACCGCCACCAGTAGGTGAGTATGTCCTCCAGGCGAAGATTTTTTGAGTGGTCCGACCATATCGAGCCCCCATTGGGCGAAAGGCCACGCTAGTGGTATGGTTTTTAACGCCGATGCGGCTGCATGAGGTTTGGTGGCGAATTTCTGACACCCGATGCACCTTTTGACTATGTCTTCCGCGTCTTTGAGTGTTGTTGGCCAGTAAAACCCTGCTCGGAAGGCTTTGGCTACGAGTGATCGACTGCTGGCGTGATTCCCACAGGTACCTGCATGGATATCACGGAGTATTGCTTTGCCATCCTCGAAGTCGATGCATCTTTGAAACATACCTGAGACGCTGCATTTGAACAACTCACTGTTAATTATGGTGTATGATTTGGATCGTCGAGTGACTCGCCGGGCGTCTGTTGTGTCTTCGGGTAGCTCGTCGCGGAGCATGTATGCCAAGAAGGGTTGAGTCCATGCTGGTATCACCAGATCACCATGGCATAAGAGTACTTCGACTGGTGGATCATTTGTACTGGGTGCTTTACCCTTTGATGTAGCAGTCGAAGCGGGCAGAGACCGCTGTGTTTGGATGGACCTGTGCTCGATGCGCTCTAAGAAGACACCTGGTGGAATTTGCGCTTTAGTTGAACCGATGTTGGCTAACCTGTCTGCTTCTTCGTTACTTTCTCGCCCAATGTGCCATAGCTCGCATCCATCGAATCTACCCTCCAACGTGCTGTAGAGATCTCGATACGCGATCATGTTGTCAGCTATGGCATCACAAGCTTTCATCATTTGCTGCACTACCAGGTTAGAATCACCATAGATCATTAGTCGAGTGCATCCTAGTGCTTTGGCCATTCGCATGTCGTGGATCAGGCCTTCGTATTCTGCTTCGTTGTTGGATGGGAACTCGAAATCCATCTGCAAAACGTAGCAGAGTTTGTGGCCCTTGGGTGATATGAGCATGACACCTGCGCCTACGCCTTTGTTTTTCTTGGACCCATCAAAGTACATTGTCCAGGAGTTAGATACATCAGGAACTCCTAGCAGTTGAGCTTCGATCCACTCGGTTGTGAAGTCAGGTAAGACTTGTGCTTTGATGGCTTTCGGGTGATGATACGTGATTCCTAGTGACCCTAGCTCGATGAGCCACTTTGCTACTCGCCCAGTTGCGCGGGGTTTGTGAGAATGTCTCCAATTGCAGATTTGCTTATCACTGTTATCGGGTGCTCCGTGAAGTAATGGCGTAGCTTCCTGGAGGTCATGAAAACATCGTATGCCAGCTTTTGAAAGTGCGGGCACCGCTGTTTGGACGCAGAGAGGACTTCGCTGATGTAGTAGACTGATCTTTGCACACTTTGAGCTTTTCCCTCCTCCATGCGCTCGACTACCAAGACCGTACTTACCACTCGATTGGTGGCTGAGACATATAGGTAAAATGGTTCTTTTTCTCTGGGTGCCGCCAGTATTGGAGGATTTGTGAGGAGTCGCTTGAGATCAATGAAAGCTGCTTCAGCTTCATCCGTCCACTCGAACTTGTCTGCCTTCTTCATCAGTCGATAAAGCGGTAATGCATTTTCGCCTAGCTTGCTGATGAAGCGACTGAGTGCTGCCACTCGACCTGCTAACTGCTGCACTTCGTAAAGCTTTGTAGGCCTTTGCATGGTGAGTATGGCCTGTATCTTCTCAGGATTTGCTTCTATTCCCCGTGCTGACACCAAGTACCCCAAAAGTTCTCCGGCTCGGACACCGAATGTACACTTATCTGGGTTGAGCTTGATGTTGTACCTCTAAAGATTGTCGAAGGTTTCTCATAGATCTGCGAGTAATGTGCCCTCCTCCTTCGACTTGATAACTATGTCATCTACATATACTTCGACATTATGACCAATTTGCTTCTTCAAGCAGTTTTACATCATACGCTGGTATGTAGCACCTGCGTTCTTGAGCCCGAAGGGCATTGTGGTGTAACAGTATACTCCGAGTGGAGTTGTGAATGTTGTTTTTTCTTCGTCTTCGACTTTCATCCGTATCTGGTGGTACCCCGAGTACGCGTCCAGAAAGGATAGACGCGCACATCCTGCGGTGGAGTCGATGATCTGATCGATTCGCGGAAGTGGAAAGTGATCCTTGGGGCAACACTTGTTAATCCCCGTAAAATCAATGCACATCCGAAGAGCTGCTGTTTTCTTCTTCTCGATGAGTAGGGTTAGCCACCCAATCTGACTTCTTGATTTCTCGAATGAAGTTTGCTTTGAGTAACCTGTCGACTTCCTTCTCTATAGCTTCTCTTTTGGGACCGGCGACACGATGTGTTGCTTGCTTAAATGGCCTTGTGCCTGGAGTAAGTTGAAGAGAGTGCTCGGCGAATTTCCTGGGAAGACCTGGCATGTCGGCTGGACACCATGCAAATATATCCCAGTTCTCACGGAGAAATTCGATGAGCGCGCTTTCCTATGCGGGAGGTAGGCTTGTGGACACCCTGACTGTCTTGATGGGTCAGTCGGGTGAACTTGGTGCTTCCTTATGTCATCCGTGGCGCTGAACGCCCTGTCGACTGCTTGCTTCTTGTGCTCAGGCATGAGTGTATGGTCATTGGTGAGAGAAAGATCTTCAAAAGTTTGCTCCATACCGAACATCTCTGAGATCTTGCTGAAATCTCGGTCGCAAGCGTCGGACCTTTGGAAGTTCCCAGTGACTGTGATGACTCCCTTGGGCCCTGGCATCTTCAACTTGAGGTATGCGTAATGTGGCACTGCCATGAATCGAGCAAACGTTGGGCAACTTCCGGTCAACAACCTCGAACTCAATCGATTCTGTTCTGAAGTGGCTTGCACCACCAAATGTAACGTCGAGTTGTATTGTGCCTTCTGGGTCAACAGCTTTTCCTGGAACAATACCATGAAAAGTGTTTGTGGATTTGGGTAGATTTTCGACTGACCTGTTCATCCTGCGTAGCGTGTCAGCGAAGATGATGTTGATGCCGCTACCTCCATCCATGAAGACCTTGGTCATGGCGTATCCACCAATCCGAGTGTGGAGTATCAGGGCTGCATGGCCTGGTCGATAAACTGATATGGGTGGTCCTTCCGTGTGAACGTTATTGGAGTCTCGGATCCCCTCAAAAATTCTGGCACGTCTGGTGGTGTCATGACTGCCATGTTGACATGTCGAGTGTGCAACTTCTGCTGCTTGTTGGAGGGACACCCTTTTTGGATCATGTACATCTGTCCCTGAGGCTTCGGGTATTGATCTTCTGTGGTGTATGGCTCATGCGACTTGGCCTCCTGCGCTATGCTGTGGCGGTGCTAGGAGTGTCGGGACTGGCTGTGCTGGTGGCGCTATGGCGGGGACTGTCTAAACAGTCGATGGTGCGACCCTTCTTAACTTTCATCATGTAGTCCATCGCCATCTGGTCAAACTCCCTGCAATTCCTCATGGTGTGATTGGAGATTAACCTTCCATCATCTCCCTTGAATAGGTGGAATCTGCAGTAGTCATAGATCTTCTCCTCGAATGTTCTTTCTGGTAGTGTGTCTGTGCGTCTGCGCCACTCCTGCCTCCTGTAGTTGCCAATTCGTGGATCGCGGTCTCTGCTGTCGCGGCGATCGTCAGTTCGACTGTCGCGACGGTCATCACTTCACCCATCGCGACAATTTTTGTTTCGACTGTCCCGACGCTCGTCTGGTCATCTGTCATCTCTGGCTTGATTATCTTGTGGCTGGGAAAACCAGCTGCCATGAATTTTACTCTATCATCATCGTTGTAACGATTTTTGCGTTTGCGTCGTCTATCATCTCTGTAGCCATCGCGGTGATCTCAATTGTCTCGGTGATCCTCACGACCGCGCGGGAGACTAGGCGTTTTGCCCTTACGGAGTCTTCTCTATCTGCCCACTCGGTTGCTATTTTCATGAGCTCGGCCATGGATTTTGGTTTTGGCACCGATTACTTCTCTGAAATCCTCTCGAAAGACTCCCTGGGTGAAGACATCCATAGCTCTGTGTCGGGGGGTTACCCCCGGGTAGGGTAAAGATGAGGTAAAGACATGTAAGGTTAAGGCAGTAAGCTGTCCGAGGTAACGATTGAGCAAGGACGCAGGAGGCGTCATCCGACGTAAGGCGTACGTCGAGGTATATTCTCCGAGGTATATCCTCCGAGATATCAACCTCGGGGGTCAGCTAGCTACCACAGGAATAAGGTATTCTCTACCGAGGTATAGGATCAGGAGTGTTATCCGAGGTTGGCAGCAAGGATCGAGGCATGTCAGAGAGGTCACGGGCGCCGCAGAGCTCGTAGCCCGAGCTTCAGAGGACGGCGAGGTCCGTCCACGGGTTTCCCGGAAGCTCGGGGGCCTAGGAGCTGACTTGGCTATTTCGGGAAAGGTCTACAGGCTAGACCTCGGCAGGCTACTGAAGTATGACCGGAAGAGGAAAGCTAGGCCTGTCTGGCCTGACAGTCCGGCCGTTGAGCTGGCAGGAGGCAGAGGCTTGTCTTCTACCTTTTGGCCATGCCATTGTTAGTTGTAGGCAGGGGTAAAACTGTACTTCGGCCATGTATATATGCGGCATCTCTACCTCCAGGGAGAGGACGGCAAAAACCCTAGCTCATTTCCCCCTTCATAGTTTCATCTTCTACCTAGAGCTCTCACTTGAGCAGCATCATACAGCTCGAGGAGCACCTTGTACCTGAGAACGACACTGATATATTGAGAGAGGAAAGGCAGGAGTAGGGGTTTTACTTCCTCACGAAGGCCCCGAACCTGGGTACATCGTGGTGTCTTTTGTGTTCTTGGCTTTCTTGGTTTCTTGTTCATGTTCTTGTGGTTTCTTGCATGTTCTTGCTTGTGCACATCTTGAGTGCATAAACCCTCCCCGGATTCCCCCAACGACCATTCGGCCCCAACTAAGCCATACCCATGGCATCTGCCGTGATCCCACCACGACAGTTGGCGCCCACCGTGGGGCAGATTGAGGCGTTGGGTGGAGTTTCCATCCGGACGGGCTCCTCTGAGTGTGTTCTTTCTGGCCTTGTTACCAAGATCGGCGAGTTCGCCTTTGTGAGCGACAATGCGGGGTGCTTCGCCGGCAAGCCTTTCCCCACCGATGGTTTCCTCATGATGCTCGGCAGCTTCCCCACATACGTTGCTGTCGAGGTGGTTCGCGAGTACCCGGAGCAGGTGCTCGTGGACGACGAAACTCCTCTCCTGGCGGCTTTGGGCCAGCGTGTCACTCGCCCTCCGAGGTGTGTGGAGGTGATGGTGGCTGGTACCAAGCCTGCAGCTAGCAAGGCAGATGCTGGCAAGGTCGCGCTAGCCGAGGTGGAGGCGACGCCAACCGCGCTGCCTGAGAAATCAGGTCGGGCGGCGAAGTTTCCGTACGAGAAACCTAGTCAGAATGAGCAGTTGGGCATGCCAAGGGAAGAAGTTCCCTTAGAAGCTATCGTTGATAGGTTAGCTCGGCCACTCGCAGTAGAGGCAAGTGTGGAGCATACGGTGGCCGGGTTAGAGGCAGAGCGCCAGAGTGCTGAGAGAAGCTCGGTTGCTGGCCGAGGCTAAGCAGCAGTTCGATATGGAGCAGAAGGAGTACAATGCTGCACATGGTATAGAGGATGGTTTTACTCCGGTTGTGCGGCGTAAGAAAGCTGCTCTGTTCAACCGAGGCAAGGACCTCTATGAGGAGATGGTAGGGCTGCAGTCTCGGGCTCGAGTAAGGCAACAAGTAGCAGGTCGGCTACTGGTAGGCCGGTGTATAGTTCACCAGCTAAGAACCTTAGAGCAGCCGAAGCAGTAAGGGCCGGGCTATCGGAGTTGACCGGAGATGCATGGCGTGAGCAGCAGAAGCGGCTCAATGAGTTAGTGCATGTGGCCAGCAAGCAAAATGAAGCCCTCCGCAAGGCCGGGCTTGGCGGTTCGCAGGCGGTCCATTCGATTAGGCCAGTTAGCCAGGGGTCCAAGGGGCAAGCCTCGTCTCCACACGTCGGAGGAGCCGATCGTGCCCGGAGTGTCACTTCAGGTCGGAACAAGGAGATGCAGCTGCAAGTGTACGATCCGGTGTTAGCTGGGAAGCAAAAGGTCGGACGCTAGCCGAGCCAATGGAGACCCCGGCCCAGGTGATGCAAGCCGAGCTAAAGGCCGTTCAGCTCAGGGAAATCAGAACGGTGGGCAAGCAGCGTCGGCTGGCCGAGGTAAACCACCTCAGCCCCCGAGGCATCAGCAGCAACCCCGGCCGCAGGAGCAGTATCAGCAAGAGCCGGAGTATGTTCCGCAGCCGAAGAACGTCGGTCGAGGTGGCGACCGATATGATGATGGAAATTCAGCCATGGAGCGGGCTGGATTCTATAGAGTGGATGGTGCATTGGGAGAGCGTATCGGAGCTCGGACGTTGCCTACAGGTGATGCGCGCTACAAGCTAGATCGGATTTACATGTCCGAGAAGTTGGAGGAGGAAGGCCCTCCTGGTCCGGCGTGTTTTGGACCTCGGATCATGAAGGAACCACCTCCACCAGTGTCTCAGTTTCAGTTGGGTCGGAGTACCAGGCCGTACAATGGGAGCACCAAGCCGCAAGATTGGCTAGCTGATTATGTTTCAGCAGTATACATTGCGGGGGGCAATCGCCGATGGGCGGTCCGGTATCTCCCGCACATGTTGGAAGGTCCTGCTCGGATCTGGCTGAACAATTTGCCGGAGAATAGCATCGATTGCTGGCTGGATTTAGAGGAGGCATTCAATAGCAACTTCGCCAGCACTTACAGAGGCCAAACCGACCTCAGCTTTTGCAGGCGTGCAAGCAGGAGGACAATGAGACTGACCGAGAATTCTTGACTCGGTGGAGCAATGTTCGGAACTCCTGTGAGGGAGTTATCGAAGCACAGGCTATAGCGTGGTTTGCTGATGGATGTCGGTATGGTAGCATGTTGTGGCAGAGGCTCCAGAGAGATATGCCAAAGACTCTGGCCGAGACGATTCGGATAGCTGATTCCTATGCCCTTGGCGATCCGATGCAGCCTCTGCTGGATGGGAATGCCCGGAACAGGAGGAATCCGATGAACAATCGCAACAACGGACCGAGGTTTGATAACCGTCAAGAGTTCGGGCAGAAGAGGAGAGAACCAGATTTCCAAGTCAATGCTGTAAACCCAAGTCAGTCCGGACCTGGAGGCGCCCAGAAACCGAAGACTGAGGGTCAGGCGTGGACTCCGAACCAGAACCAGAATCAGGGAGGTGGTGCGAAGCAGTGGCAGGAGGCCGGACCACCTGTGACTTACGAGTCATTGGTGAATGGACCATGTATCTATCATGGCAGGAATGGCAGAACACCCAACCATACCACTCTGCAGTGTAGTTTTCATCACCGAACCGCTGCAGAAGGGGCGAAAGCTGGGGCAAACCGGAGTGGGCCACCGAACCAATGGCGTAGACCTCAATATCCGAACGCGCAGCAGCAGCATAAGCCGACCATAGCGGCGCAGAATCAGAGCTTAACCGGAGCAAATTCAACCCCGGTGCATGCGGCCCAAAACCAGAAGACGGTGCAGGCGAAACCGGTGAATGCAGTGAGTGCCCAGGGCAACAACAACAACGGTGGTGCCGGCCAAAGCCAAACGTGGTCCTTTGAGAATCAGAGGTATGAGAACCCCGGTAATGATTATAGGGAAGTACATCAGAGCTACGTGGTGTTTGTGACTGAGTCAACTGATAAGAAGAGTATGCTGAGGCGTGCCAAGGAGGTGAATGCAGTAACTCCGGCGGTGGTGAAATACATGAACTGGTCCGAGCAAGAGATCACTTGGAGCAGGCAAGATACACCTCGGATCATGCCGAGCCCTGGAAACTATGCACTGGTGGTGGATCCGACGTTTTGTGGGCCGACCAACAATGTGAGATTCACCCGAGTCTTGGTGGACAATGGGAGTGCCATAAATATCATGTACCGAGACACAATGGTCAAGCTGGGATACTCACCGAACCAGTTGCAGCCTAGCAGCTGTACATTTCACGGTATTGTGCCCGGGGTCTCTTGTGCACCTATGGGAAAGATTTGGGTCGACGTGGGTTTTGGTACCCGAGATAACAGCCGAGTTGAAAGTCTTGAGTTCGAGGTTGTGGACTTGCAGAGCCCTTACCATGCCTTGCTGGGAAGGCCAGCCTTGGCCAAGTTCATGATCTCCACTCATGTGGCCTACCTAAAGATGAAAATGCCGGGGCCCAAGGGAATAATAACCATTTCTGGTGACTACAAGAAGGCTATGCAATGTGCCTCGGCGGGATCTAGTTTAGCCGAGTCCTTGGTGATCGCGGCGGAGAAGAAGCAACTTCAGAAGGTGGTGGCAATGGCGCAGTCTACTCAGCTCGGCATGTCCGGACTAATTACTCCGGACATGAGCGCTTCATTCGAGGTGCCCAAGGAGACCAAGAAAATCCCGCTGGACTCGGAGAACCCGGAGCGTTTCGCCATCATTGGTACTGGCATGGACGAGAAATAGGAAAGCGCGCTCTGTCACTTCCTCCGTGAGAATCGGGACATTTTTGCATGGTCGGCTAAAGACCTGCCAGGTGTTCCGAGGGAGTTGGCAGAGCACTCTTTGTTTGTTCGGCCAGAGGTGAAACCAGTGCGTCAACCGACGCGGCGGCTCTCAGATGACCGAAGAAAGGTGGTACTCGAAGAACTGGCGAAGTTACTGGCTGCAGGCTTCATCATGGAAGTGCTGCATCCGGACTGGATATCTAATCCAGTCCTCGTGGAGAAAAAGAAGGACGAACCGGCGGTAGTCAAGGTGTGGCGCATGTGCATTGACTTCACCAACCTGAACAAGGCGTGCCCGAAGGATCCCTTTCCTTTACCTCGGATTGATCAAGTGATCGATTCTACGGCTGGATGTGAGCTGTTGTCTTTTATTGATGCATATTCTGGTTTTCACCAGATCCCACTGAACACTGATGATCAAATAAAGACTGCCTTTATTACCCCGTACGGGGCGTATTGCTATCGTGTCATGTGTTTCGGTTTGAGAAATGCCGGGGCAACTTATCAAAGGTGTATGCAGAAGTGCTTACATTCTCAAATGGGCAAGAATGTGCAAGTGTATGTCGATGACATTGTTATCAAAACTAAAAAGAAGCATACTCTCATCGAAGACCTCGAAGAGACATTTGCAAATTTAAGAAAGTATCGGTTGAAACTTAACCCGGACAAGTGCACCTTTGGTGTCCCGGCTGGAAAATTGCTCGGTTTCCTCGTATCGAGCCGAGGTATAGAAGTTAACCCGGCTAAGATCCGAGCTATCGAAAGAATGAAGTTGCCGAACTGTTTAAAAGATGTGCAGAAGTTCACGGGATGCCTTGCATCTTTAAGTCGGTTTGTAAGTCGGCTAGGAGAAAAAGCCTTACCATTGTATCAACTTATGAAGAAAAGTACCAGTTTCACTTGGACCCCGCAGGCGGACGCGGCGTTCAATGAGCTGAAGAAGATGTTGTCCACTGCTCCGGTGTTGGCATCCCCTTTGCAGAATGAACCGATGTTGATATACATTGCGGCTACAAACCGGGTCGTAAGTGTTGCAGTGGTGGTGGAGCGAGACGAAGGAGGCAAATCGGTGCAGAGACCAATCTACTACCTGAGCGAGGTGATATCCACGTCGAAGCAAAACTACCCCCACTACCAGAAGATGACGTACGGAGTATACCTGGCGGTTAAGAAACTGAAGCATTACTTCCAAGAGCATCCCATGACGGTGGTATGTGATGCTCCAATCTCGGAGATCATCGGATGCAAGGACGCAACTGGGCGAGTTGCCAAATGGGCGATCGAGGTATCTCCATACACTCCGCATTATGAAAGGCGAGATGCAATCAAGTCGCAGGCGCTGCCGGACTTTTTATGCGATTGGGCCGAGATGCAATATGAGCCGCCCTTGCCGGACTATAATTATTGGAAGATGCACTTTGATGGGTCCAAGACCAAGGTCGGATTAGGTGCCGGCATAGTCCTAACCTCGCCGAAGCAAGACCAGTTGAAGTATGTGCTGCAAATCCATTTCTCGGCGTCGAACAACGTGGCGGAGTATGAGGCCCTGATCCATGGGCTCAAGGTGGCAAAGGAGATAGGTGTCCGGCGTATAGAATGCTTCGGCGATTCAGCTTTGGTGGTGCATCAATCCACCGGCACTTGGGATGCATTGGATGCGAACATGGAGTTGTATCGGTTTCATGTGCAAAAGGTGTCTGGGTTTTTCGAAGGATGTGAGTACAAGCACATACCTCGGGGGGAGAATGAAGCCGCCGACGTATTGTCCAAGCTCGGTTCATCCAAAGAACCGGTGCCACCGGGGATAGCACTGAATCATTTGAGACTCCTTCAATCAAGCCTTCTCCTGATTCCGAATCAATTTTCTTACCACCAAATCCGGAGCCTGAGCCTATGGAGGTAGACGTCGGATGCGTTTGGCCGAAATCGGGGACTGCTTCGCAGTACCCGGGGACTGATGGAGCTTTTCCCATGGACGTGGATGGTGGGAGCTTCGGATCTGGCCCGGGGACTTCGCACCAACACTCGGGGACTGGCCGAGCAATGGTAAAGGCAATCATGGCGGAGATCATGGCGGCCGAACCAATGGAGATAGATGAGAGCCTTTTTCCTCTACATCCAGTGCCGGAATGGGCGGAGCAGATAATGAACTTCATAACTGACGGAAGTTTGCCAAGTGATACAACCGAGGCAAGGAGAATCCAGAGGAGAGCTAAGGGATACACCATCATCAACAAGGAGCTATACAAGAGAAGTGTGACCGAGGTGTTGCAGAGGTGTGTCGAACCAGCTGAAGGCAAGGAGATGCTTTTAGAAATCCACCAAGGAGAATGTGGACATCATTGCAGCACAAGAGCTCTGGTGGCCAAGGTGTTCCGGCACGGGTTCTATTGGCCCACCGCCAATGCCGATGCAGAAGATATAGTTCGGAAATGTGAAGGGTGCCAAAGGTTCGCCAAGCAGCAGCACATGCCAGCTTCGGCGCTCAAGACCATTCCTATCACGTGGCCCTTTGCAGTTTGGTGTCTGGACATGGTGGGAGAATTCAAGCCAGCCCGAGGCAATATGACTCACATACTGGTGATGGTGGACAAATTCACTAAGTGGATCGAGGTGAAGCCAATCCGAAAAGTGGATGGTCATACGGCAGTGACCTTTTTGAAGGAAATAATCCTGAGATATGGATATCCTCATAGTATCATTACAGACAACGGCACGAACTTTGCTGTCGGAGAGTTTGCTCGGTTCTGCATGAGTAAGGGAATTCGACTTGATGTAGCCTCGGTGGCTCACCCACAGGCTAATGGGCAAGTAGAAAGGTCAAATGCATTGGTATTGGCCGGAATCAAAGCTCGGCTAGTAGAACCACTGTTGAAAACACCGGGGTGTTGGATCGATGAGATACCAGCAGTTCTGTGGGGTTTAAGGACCACACCGAACAGATCAACAGGCTATACGCCATTCTTCATGGTCTATGGGGCCGAGGCAATGCTGCCAACCGACATTGAATATGATGCGCCCAGAGTGGCAATGTACACAGAAGCCGAGGCTAAAGAAGCTCGGGAAGATGCTGTAGATCTGCTTGAGGAAGCAAGAGAATTGGCCTTATCTCGGTCAGCAATATATCAGCAGGGTCTCCGACGCTATCAAAGCCGGCATGTAAAACCCCGAAAGTTTAATGAAGGAGACCTAGTGCTGAGGCTTGTTCAGCGCAGCAAAGGTCGGCACAAGTTGTCACCTCCATGGGAGGGACCATACATTGTGAGCCGAGCTTTGCACAATGATTCGTACTATCTTATAGATGCACAGGAGCCAAGGGGAGATGGGCTGGATAGACCCGATGCGGAGCTTCAGCGTCCATGGAATGTAGCTCTACTCCGACCCTTCTACTGTTGAAGGAAGTAATGTATGTACCTCGGCTGATCTTTAATAAAAACCTCGGCACCTTAAAAATGAGCTCGGGGACTGCCTCGCTATTAGCATGCTTGTTTTATGTTTGTACTTCTTTTTCGTTCGTATGCCGGACTATTTTGAACCTCGTCTCAAACTTCAAGTACTGTATGCTGTGTAACTAATCTTGTGACTCGACTGACGAACGCCAGCATGGCAGTCAAGAGCAAAGACGAAAGAACATGGGAAACATGAAAATGAACTCGGGGACTCGGTCCAAAAAGACAGTCCGGCATATGTCGTTTACTAACCCCTGTTTTTTACTTCTTCTTTATGTCGGATGACTTTGAACTATACCTCGGAATTTACTAAGTACTGTATGCTATGAACAACAATCTTGTGACTCGACTGTCGAACGCCAGAATGGCAGACAAGAGCAGAGACTGCCAACTATAGTAAACACGAAAGTGAACTCGGGCACTTGTTCAAAAGGATTCGATATAAAGCCTAGAAAAGCATGGTTCGGATGAGCATAATAGTAATAGAGGTAGCAAAGGAACTACTTAAGTTTGATTACATCTGCGTCCCGGCATACCGGGGATTTAATGAAGTTTTCTGGCCAAGCATAAGTTCAGGTCGAGGCGTCAGGAATTACGTCGGCAGCAGCCGATGCAGCAGGGATTTCGTCCGGAGCCGAGGTAGCCTGGGAAGTGCTGGCAACGTCGGCAGTAACCTCGGCATCAGGTTGGGGAGGAGCCTCGGTTTCTGCTTCGCGGGTTTCACCGTCGTCACCTTGCTCGGCCTCGACGTCGGATTCTGTTTCGTATTCCTCGTCTTCTGGCGCGTAATCCTCGGCGTCGGAGTAGGTGTCTCCTTCGCTCAAGTTCTTTGTGTTGGCATATCCAGCGAAGAAGGCAGCCATCTTTTCGCGGCGCTTGATGAGAGTTGGGTCCGAGGACCAGGGCGAGCCTCGGCGAAGAGTGTCCATCTTTTCGAGGTCGATCTTCTCGCACCAAGTCATGATGAATTTGAGAGCGGCATCAGCTCCAGCGCGAGCTGAAGATGAACGCCACTCTCGGAGTCTTTGTTCGGCTTCACGAAGCTTGGAGGCAAGATCCTCGGTAGATTTCGGAGCATCAGCAAGAGGCCATAAGGCTTTGAAAGCACACAGACCTGCGTCGAGGAGTTCTGACCCAATGGTCTTCAAGGGATTGATCCTAGACTTGATGGCCACGATATGGTCCTCAACGGTCCAATCGGGGTTCTGTTCGTTCCGCCTCTCCCTGTGCCGACCAGTGATGCTGCGGGCCGCAACTTGGGTGTAGGTAAAATGCTCTATAGTAGGGTAGCCTGTTATCAGTGTGAGAAATGGTTCGGCAGAGAACCAATGGTGTGGAGGACAAAGAAAAGCTAAGGGAGGCAAGAAACTTACTGTCCATCTCGCGGTTGATAGTTTGCAGCGTCGGGAGAAACTGGTTGACCTGCGCCTGCAGAGCTTCCAAAGCTTCTGTGGCCGAGTTGGCGCGGACCTCGGCTACTTGGAGAGCTTCTTGGTGGTCCTTGGCAGAGTCCTCCCGAAGTTTCTTCTCTGCCTCGACGGCCTTATCCTTCTCATCCTTCAGCTTCTCCGTTTCTGATTTCCGGAGCCCATCAATGCGCTTCAGTTCCTTTACCAGCCGAGATACCTCGGCTTTCTCTTGCGCTAGCTGGTCATCCGACGTTTTCTTCGCTGCAAGTGCGGCCTTGTGCGCATCATGGAGGTTCTTGTGTGCGAACAAGAGAGAGTGGAAGACGTCCGTACGGATGTTCATAGTATTCTGCAAGGAAGAAACATAGAGTCTCGGGGACTCGGAGTCAAATCATTGGGAAAATGTTGTCGGGGTATGCCTCGACATGAGTCTCGGGGACTCGTACCCGAGGTGCATGCTAAAGTGAGATAAAATGGATTGGATACGTCGGATGAAAATGGAAAGTTGAGATTCAAGCCAAACAATTTTAACTCCGACGGAGCGTCAATAGTTTACCTCGAATCTCGGGGACTGGGGATGGTGGATATTAGATGAGATACTGCATGAAAGTAAAGAGAATAGGACTTACGTCGATGGTTTGACCAGCACGAAGGGCAGCAGTTTGTAGATCATATACGCTTCGGCCGCAGGCGCTGTTTCCCGCGGGATGCTCAGCCACCGGAGCAGCTAAGGAGGCCGAGGAGACCTCGTCTGCAGAATTCCAGTCTGCATTGTAATGTTCCAAGGAGCCGAGGCTCTGGCCACTATCAGTGCGCAGAGGAGGAAATCCCCACGGTCCGCCCTGCTCGATGCCCCTAATCGAGGCCTCCACGGCCAAAGCAGCCTCGGAACTTGAAGCAGGCCGATTATCCAATATGAGAGATGCCCTCCGAGCATATTCTTCGGCCGGAGGGCAGTCTCATCAATGGGTGCGGCGAATGGAGGAATTCGGCGTGTCACCGGGGGAGGAGACCTCGGTTGGATCCTTGAAGGAGAAGAGATAGTCAGGGTGCCAGACCCAGATGTTGGTTTGGGGGTGACCTTGGACTTCACCGTCTCTTTCTCTTTCTCCTTGCCCTTCTCCAACGGCAAGGTGGTTTGGCGGAGTGGTTTTTGGGGCTGTTGCTTCTGCTGATGCTTCTGCTGTTGCTGCTGTTGGTTGCGGGCAGTCTGGCTTCGGGGGGAGAGTCGAGGCTCCGGCAAGGTGGTAGCCGAAGTCCTGGCGCGATTGGTCTCCGCATCCGTTTGAGGACGCGGAGAAGTCTGACCTCGGGTGGGGGCAGATTTCCCCAAAGCCGGGCCAGACCTCGGTGGAGGAGATCCGGGGCGAGAGTTCGTCGGGGAGGTCGTGGCTTCAGAGGCACCAACGGGTGCAGTCATGGAGGATACCTCCTGATCCACGTCTATGGGGGCACTGCAACGAAAGAAGATGGTCAAGTGTTAATACCGAGATAATATGTTTAAGCAACAAACATTGTTGGCTATAGAAGCAAAGCATTACCCATCCGAGGTAGGAAGCCTCCTGCCCCCCGGGCATGAGGAGGATGTCCGGACTTCTTCAGCCGGCGTCTCTTGACCGGAGCCTCAGTGGGTCCGGAGGCTCCAGTGGCGGATGGTTCGGCGGCCGGAGTTGCGGCACCAGCGCGTTTCCGGCTGGTTGCTGGAGTAAAGTTCGGAAGGTGAGGAAGGCAGGAGAGAGGTACCGCGTTTATTGGTTCCACGACAAGGAACCCCTCCTCGTCATCCGAAATCTCTTGAACTGAAGCTTGTGCTTGAGGCTTACCCGCGGTGGTGATGCGGGCCGAGGCAATGGGCATAAAATCCTCGTCGTCAGGGTCCACGTTGGATGGTGGGTCCTCGACAGGGAGATCCTCGCCGAAGTGGTCCGCAGGATGGACTCCATCCTCGGCGGTCTGGCGGGCGAACAGCTGTATGGCAGATATATGAAAAGGAGTTAGGAAGAAAATTGTCAAGATGAACGTCGGTAGCAAGACCTCGGTGGTAAAGGAGTATCGAAGAAAACGTCGGAATAGCGTACCTGTTTCGCTGGCTTGGTCCTGTAGTGGGGCTCCCTTCCCCATGTCCAAGCATCAGAGATCTTGGACTTGGTGATAGCTCGGACTCGCCGAGCTACCGCGGCATTGTCCAGTGCAATGTGCGTATGTCGGGTGGGGTCATAAAGACCGCTCATGTGGCAGATCTTGTGAGACCTCGCCTGGAGAGGGGAGACCCTGCGCTTCACGAATGTGCAGGCCAGGTCGTCAGCCGTCAGGACTTTCCCGTCGTTCTCGGGGTCCTCCGGGTCCTGCCATTTCGCAATATACCCATGGATGGACTTGAGTTCGCCGGTGTGAGGGGGAGCGTAGTCCCAGTTGAGCTGTTCTGTAGGAGGGCTGAGGTTAAACGCCGGCAGGTTGAGGAAGTCCTCTTCGCCGGAGTTCTTCACGTAAAACCACGTCCGGAGCCACTTGCGAACGGTGTCCGGAGTAGTGATACGTGGGAAGATGGAGTTTCGGCGAGGAGCTATGGTGGCAGCTCCGCAGGCGGTTAGAAGCTTGGGCAGATCCTTGTTTTTTGGAGCCGGGATCACTTGCCGCTTAAGTTGGAAGTAGCGAGAAAAGAGGTCTACCGTGGCTTTGAGGCCGAGGTATCCCTCAGAGAAGGAGACGATGCAGGAGAGAGTAGTGATGGCGTTGGCGGGGAGATGATGAACCTGGAGCCCGAACTTGTCCAGGAAGCTCCGGAAGAAATCGCTGACGGGCAGTCCGAAGCCGCGCTGGAAGTGCGCGACGAAGACCACCCGTTCCCCTGATCTGACTTGTGGCTCGAGTTCGCCCTCGGCTAGGCGGCACTCTACCTCGGCGGGAATCCGCCGAGTGTCCCTGAGCCATTGGATCTCGTCCGGGGTAACATCCGAACCCTCCCAGCCGGCGCGCTCGCCGACCTCTAGTTCAAGGTCATGAACCTCGGTTTGTTCCGAAGTCTCAGGCGGAGACATCTCGGCAGAGTCAATCTGCAGAGAGTGTGCAAAAATTCAGTAAAGGAAAAAGGGAATCTGCAATCTAGCACAATATTTGGCTAACTCAGGAGGAGTTTGGTGGCTATCTTATGTGCATAGAGGCAGATCCATGCTAGGGAGTAGCTATCCGAGGCAAGAAACTACTTTCTACCCAAAGGAGTATACAAGAAAGATCTACCGGAGGAGATAAATGAAGTTTTAATCAAGAATATATGAAGAACCAAAACGCGAAGAGGGAGAAACCAAGAGCAATGCTAAGAATAACAAGAAAAGAGGTGTGTACCGTGAAGATGAAATGCTCAAAGGCGGCGCTGACGACGCGTCCGCAACGGCGACGAAGGAGCTGCTCGTCGGCGGCGGGAACGCGTTTCTTCCGACTGGAAGCGGCGGCGCTGGTTGCGATGGAGGCGAAACGGCAAGTGGATGAGGAAGAAGAGGGATGCACTGCCCTGGGCCTGCATTTATAACCGCGGGCGGTAACTGCGCACTACCGCGCGGTTATCGGAGCGGCGAGTGGGATCGTTTGTGCACAATGGCACACGTGGCACGAAGATAGCGGTGGGCGAGCAGGCCACAGGATCGGTTGCAGGAGGCAAACCGTCGGGCGGTGCGGTTACTGGAGCGCGAAGCGGCGCGAGCGGGGAATCTCCGCTGACGTGGGCCGCGTGGTGGAAAGCACTCGAGTGCTTTGACTGTCGTGGACCAGGAAGTGACGGATGGGACACGTGAACAGTGTTCTCTGACCGAAGTCAGTAAGGATGCAGGAATCGAGGGGTTGACGTCCGAGATCTCGGCGGATACTTCGGAAAAGCAGTATGGCCCGAGGAACAGACCGATGGATTTTCCGGGGTATTGGTTCGGTGACCTGCAAAACATTGTAGCGCATGTGGTTTCGGGTTGAACCTGATGCGGCCTTTCATCCGAGGCTGCAAGACCACATCAGCTTCGGGGACTACTGTCGGGGGGTTACCCCCGGGTAGGGTAAAGATGAGGTAAAGACATGTAAGGTTAAGGCAGTAAGCTGTCCGAGGTAACGATTGAGCAAGGACGCAGGAGGCGTCATCCGACGTAAGGCGTACGTCTGAGGTATATTCTCCGAGGTATATCCTCCGAGATATCAACCTCGGGGTAGTCAGCTAGCTACCACAGGAATAAGGTATTCTCTACCGAGGTATAGGATCAGGAGTGTTATCCGAGGTTGGCAGCAAGGATCGAGGCATGTCAGAGAGGTCACGGGCGCCGCAGAGCTCGTGGCCCGAAGCTTCAGAGGACGGCGAGGTCCGTCCACGGGTTTCCCGGAAGCTCGGGGGCCTAGGAGCTGACTTGGCTATTTCGGGAAAGGTCTACAGGCTAGACCTCGGCAGGCTACTGAAGTATGACCGGAAGAGGAAAGCTAGGCCTGTCTGGCCTGACAGTCCGGCCGTTGAGCTGGCAGGAGGCAGAGGCTTGTCTTCTACCTTTTGGCCATGCCATTGTTAGTTGTAGGCAGGGGTAAAACTGTACTTCGGCCCATGTATATATGCGGCATCTCTACCTCCAGGGAGGAGGACGGCAAAAACCCTAGCTCATTTCCCCCTTCATAGTTTCATCTTCTACCTAGAGCTCTCACTTTGAGCAGCATCATACAGCTCGAGGAGCACCTTGTACCTGAGAACGACACTGATATATTGAGAGAGGAAAGGCAGGAGTAGGGGTTTTACTTCCTCACGAAGGCCCCGAACCTGGGTACATCGTGGTGTCTTTTGTGTTCTTGGATTTCTTGGTTTCTTGTTCATGTTCTTGTGGTTTCTTGCATGTTCTTGCTTGTGCACATCTTGAGTGCATAAACCCTCCCCGGATTCCCCCAACGACCATTCGGCCCCAACTAAGCCATACCCATGGCATCTGCCGTGATCCCACCACGACACTCTGCCTTCGGAGATTTGCCTACTTAGTTGCGGACTGTTGTCAATCGCCTGATGTATGCTCTGAGTGTCTCATCTGACCTCTGTGTGCAAGCACTTAGTTCTGCGAATGTTTTGGGCCGCTCACACAGAGGGTCAAAATACTTGATGAAGTCCTCCCGGAAGTGGTCCCAAGAGTCGTATGATCCTTCGGGTAGTGCTTTGAGCCAGTCGCGGGATGTGCCCTCGAGCATCAGTTGTATGTATTGCAGCGCTGTTGTAGTTGTGCCACGTTGACACACGACTGCTAGCTTGTAGTCCTCGAGCCAGCCTGATCGCTCTTGCCTACAGTTAAACTTTGGTGTTGTTGGTAGCCCGAACTTTTGGGCATCCTGGCCTCGCGGATGCATCTAGCTTCGTAGGGTCCTGTGTCTCGATTGTCACCTGAGTCGCTTATGTCTGATCTTCTGGATCTGCTCCGAGATCGACGGCGACCTGAATCTCTTCTTGCGCTGCTCCTGTGAGGGTTGCGACTGCGATGATCTCGTGATGTATGATGTGAGCGGCTCCTGCTGCGCTCTCTGCTCTTCCCTGTCTGCAGTCCTTTTGCTGCGAGTGCGGGCGCCTTTAACTGCTGCGGATGTGGTTCTGCGGCTGGGTCGCCTGCGGGAGGTGCTGTTACTTTTGGGTAAGCTCTGATCGAGAGCAGGGCACCTTCGACTGTCTTGGGTACTAGCACTCCTTCTGCGTCCAGCGTCATGAACGAATGTTCTAAGTTGCGAGTGATCCCTGATCTTTCTCCTTCTAGAAGGTTTGCAAAACGCGATCTGTGCCTGGGCTCTGTCCCACCTGTGGAGCCGAGGGATAGCTGCCTTCTTCGTACACTTGAGATACTAGCTTGCTTTCTGCGTTCCTCGAGTGTTGCTCTGTATTGCTTTAGGCGCATCGTCTCTTGCCAGTTGAAGTAGTTGTAGGCCATCATCTCCTCTGGAGTCGCGTCTGCTGGCATCATTGTGCACTCTTTGATGACTTTGTCCACTTTTACCGCCATCTCGACTGTGATAGTCAGTGTTGTGACACCATCTGGTAAGGTGACCGTGCACGGGAATTCCGTAGGTCTTCGACTGGCTGCTGCTGCCGAGGCTTCTGCGCTGAACGCAATGCAGACTTGATGGGTATGACTGGAGGACATGTGTATGTGTTGTCTATGCCAGTCATGGACTCGAACTCATCGTCCAAGCTCATGTCAGAGTTGTTGCTTTTGCTAATCTGGGCGTCGGTGTCGACGTATGCTTTGAGTGTCCGCTCAGGATTGTCTTCGTTGTTGGAAAGGAGCTCGTGATCTGCTTGGATCTCTGGTCCGCCGAAATCGGCGAGGCAGATACTGTTGTTTGCATCTTCAGTTTGCATGTAGTCGAGAACAATGTCGGGTGATTCGGCGTGCTCGACTGTGCCAACTTGATAGGTGGACTGTACCTCATCATCTGGGATTTCCTGCGCCATGAGCGCATTGAACTCTCGGGTTGACATAGATGAGGCTGGTGATGCTAGCGGCGAGATCGAATCGATCTGTGAGGAGGTGGATTCCATAGCTGCTGGTGATGCGATCGTAGTCGATGGAGCGTCGAGTGTCTCAGCCGCTATTGGATCTGTCAAGTCCTACACGCCAAACTTATCAACGAAAAAATTGTGCTTTTCAACAATCAGATCCAAACCCGAGTCGAGGCTGGCAAAGGCCTCTTGAGCTTCCATCGAGTACGGTTTGATCCGTTTTGGAGTTGCGATCTTTGAAGCTGGCGAGTGATCGCCCGATGATCCGACGTTAGTTAAGCTTGCTGGCGAGTTGCCGTTTGCGGACTTGGCCGGCGAGTTGCCGTTTGAAGATGGAACCGGCGAAAACCGTGCATCCAACACTACATGTTCCCATAGACGGCGCCAATTTGCGAGGGGTGTCCTCGGTAATACCCATGGTAAGGTACCTAGGGCTAGAGTTATGAGGTAGAGAACGCGTAGTGTTGGTAGAATCGTCGGCTGACAAGCGGGATTTACCCAGGTTCAGGGCCCTCGACTGAGGTAACACCCCTACTTCCTGCCTGTCTGTATTGATGATGGAATATGTTGTGGTTACAAGGGTCTAGCAAGGGTTTGATCTCGCTAGGGTTTGAGGGCTCTGGTGTTGCGTGTCCTTCATCGGCCACCCTCCCAGCACTTATATAGGGGGCTGGGTCTCGGGTACGTAACCGACTAGGCTTTTACAGATAAGGAAACTACAACCAACTATGCCTAACTTGGGAAGCACTCTTCTTCTTGGGCCTCCTTGCTGGGCTTCACCGGATTGTTGACAATTGGGCTTTAGTCATTACATGCACCAGGTACCCTCATGGTAGGGTACCCGTTTGGTATAACCTCGTCAATCCATTCTTGTGCACATTGCCTTCTATGGCTACTTCTAGATAGTGCACTATTCTTGGGGGAGCTTTTCTTTATCCTTTGGTACACCATTTATCTTCTATTGGTATTTGTTCCTGATGAATTTTCTCTATGGAATACAAACCTTTTCGCCTTGGTACTTTGTGCCATCATGAAAAGTGTAGAGGTTTTGGTTTAGTTGTTGGATCCTTGCTCTCTTTGAGATTATTCTCAATTGATTTCTCTCGTTGGGAGTTGGTTATATCATTCGTTGATATCCTTTGTTTTGTATATCTTTAGAAATTTGATGTCTAGTTCCTTGATTTATATTTAATAAGTTTGTTTTGATACCTTGTCCAATTGGTATCTTTTTAATCATGTGTTGCTTTGATTTAGTTTCAATTGGCCTCTCTAAATCATTTGTTGATTTGGATCTTTGATATGACTTGGACCTTCCTTTATTTCTTAATGTTTTGTCCAACTTCTATCTCAATTTGGTTCTTGAATATCTTAGGCATGCATATTTACTTCATTTATGGTTTTATGGCATGCTTGTCTCTTTATGCCAATATACAAGGGAAACTCTACGGAATCCTAATTCGGCTAAGTGTGCATGAAATTCAATTTCATATCTATATGCACAAATTTATGTGGAGTTCCTCCTAAGTATTGTAGTTCGACTAACTACTTCGGACCCAATTAGTTTGGGACCATTTTGTACTTAAATGTGTTTTAGGTTCTTGGAAGATGCATTGGATGCTTTTCTCATTTATAATGAAGGTCTCTCACCACATGGTTATTGGTGCCAAGCAAGGATGGTTGATGAAATATTATCTACTACATCAACCCAATGTCATCTCGGTAACAAGTATTCACCCTCATGCATACCTCTCTAGCATCCAACCTTGTGTAGGTTGCATCATGGCATGTAACTTATTTATATGCCTTTATTGTGGTTCTTGCAAATTTTAAAAAGAACTTCCTTATTGCAAATGAGAGTAAGTTGAGATGGTTGCATATCAAGGGGATGCCATAAAATCATGTTCACGATTCACCTATCCCATATATGTCAATCTAACAATTACATTGTATATCTTTTCTCAAAATATTCTCATGTGCAATATTGATGAATTTGGAAATTCTGTTTGATTCTTATGACACTTGTTGCCTTGTCAACGCATCCCAACTATCTCCTTTCCCTTTGTGTATAATATATGAATTTATTTTGGATATCTTGTTCTTTCCTTTAGTGACTAATTTCATGTTTACATGAGAGAAGTTACATCTTTACTCGATATCCTAATTCTTCAGTGTCACCTCTTTCATTCCCTCTTGACTTTGAAAAGAATTTGGTTTATGAGTGCATATTCTATTTTATCACATCTTGGTGCTCTCATCTTGGTGAATATCCTTGACCACTTGCTTGTCTTTATAAGCCAATAATCTTCACCATGGGATTTGTCACAAGCTTTGTTTTTTATTTGCATCTTATTGAGCTTGTGAATTCATTTGTTTTTGTGTTTTTGAGGATACCGGAGGAGTGAGGATTCCATGTTTGTATACCTTGTATTCAAATACAATATTGCTAAATTGTGTACAAATATTGGGGAGCTCCTCTATTTCCTTAAAGCACCCGTTTCCTCAAATCATAATATATTATCTTCATTGGCTTTATTGGATCTTTTGCTTACCTTTTTATATACAAAAGTTTTAAAACGGTTTTCCATTTCATTATTTTGCAAAAAAATTATCCTCAATATAGTTTGATCTCCCTCCTTCTATTCGTCATTGGATATGTATATTTGATTTCACTAATACTTTGAGAAATGCACACATTATGGGGAGCTCTTCCTATTGTGACCTTCTAAGTATTTTCGCCCATTTTGGAAATGGATGCCAATGGGGGAGAAGTTTTAGATGGTTTAAGGGAATTTGGTGTTATGCTTTTATTTTGGTCATAAGCATTTACCTTTCATGCTGATGCATCCATGCTTATTGATTTGCATGGTTGCTTAATTCATTATATAAACCCTTGTAAAAGGGATTGTCATCAATCACCAAAATGGGGGAGATTGAAAGGGCATGGCGCCCCCATGTGTAGTTTTGGTAATTAATGACAATCACTATGGACTAATGGTTGCATTGAGAGTTGTAGTATTTGTCCATAGACCATGCTTGAACTCCATATGTTGGATTCAAGGTTGATGCCATGAATATATTGATATAATGAAGTATTTGGTATCAAGATCATCAAGGTGTATGGATATATACTTGATATGATCAAGAAGAAGAGTATGTGATGACCAAGTTGTTATTCAAGGAGTTATCCGATGATTGGTCATATGTGAGTTGAGCATATCGCAAGTATGTCTTCAAGAAAAGGATTATGTGATCATTCATGGTTATCTTCAAGACATCATCTATTGAAAAGAGAAGAAATGATACAAGGTTGATCAAGATTTTGTTCAACACACAAAGCTACATGATGTACCAAGTGGGATCATGTATCTCTTGGTATGGTAAGCAATTGTCCATATAGCTTTGTGAACTAACCCATGGTATGTGTGTGGCATTTATATGTGTGGTTAGGTATATTTCCATGCTTGCATCAAGTGAAGATTTCATATAGCCCATGAAGGATGACGTCAAGTGGTGATCGTCATCAAGCTTGAGTTGAGCAAGTTCAAGAGAAGTATCTCGAAGATAATATATGTTGGAAGCTTGCCACCCATTTGGAGACAATGGTCAAGTGAAGATGTGCCGATGAGAGGCTCTCCCATAGTGGAGTATGGGGGAGAAATATGTGGATCTTCACCAAGCGAAGCACAATCAAGAAAGGTGGTCCACCTGATAAGATCGACATCATCTAGTCAAGTGGAATGCGCAAGGCAAAGGTATGATCTTAATAGGGTTTATATTTTACCGGTCTCATGTTGTTAGTCGGGAGACCGGGTTATTGGATAGACACCGTACTATCAAGAGGCTCTCTTGATTGAGCTTTAGCGTATCAGTTGGAGAGAGCTCAAACCTGTGCATACTTAGCATCATAATCTTTCTTGGTTCTTATTTGGCTTATACCTTTATGGGTTTTGGAGCTTGTTGTGACCTTCATAACAAGCTCAAGTTCACCAAAAACGGATTTCGTATGAAAAACATGTTGCGTTTTTTGTTTTGGAGTTTCTCCCTAGTCATCTTCTATAGAGAGGTTTTCACCTTTCTTCATTTGGTTATATTCTCCCCTGTTGGACTATGATGTTTTCTTACATCGTCTTGTCGTGCTTGTTGTGGTGATTCCAACGAGCCCAAGAACATCAAAATCGGAGTTCAGATGAAAAAAGATATTGCAGTTTCCGTTTTGTTGTTTCTGTCAGTTTTCAGACTATCGGATAATCCGATTCAGTAATCCGATTCAAACTGAATCGGAATATCCGACCCGGATTTCTGCTGGTTGCGAAAACAGCTATTTTGCAGCTCTCTGATGCGTGTCAGATTATCCGATTCAAGTGTGGGTCAGATTATCCGAACCCTGCTTTTCCTGCAACGGCCCTATCTCGTGGGGACCTATAAAAGGCCCCTTCTTCCTCAACGGTTGACCAACTCTTGAACTCGTGTTTTGCCCCCATTGTTGACCTTCTTGAGCTTTGCTAACTCTCTATTCCTCCATGATTCTTGCCTCCAATTAGAGGGAAAAGAGAGAGGAGATCTAGATCTACCATTCCACCATCAATCTCTCCTCTAAGTGAGGGAAGCTTTTGGATCTAGATCTTGGAGGGATTTGATGTTCTTCCTTGTTCTTCCTCTCTTCTCCCTCATAAGCATTAGTTGCTTTGGTGGGATTTGAGAGTGAAGGATTTGAGCACTTCTTGTGTTCTTGCCTATTGCATGAGTTGCATCGGTTTGAGTTCTCCACGGTGATACGTGGAAATCGAAGTTGAGAAGCTTGTTACTCTTGGGTACTTGGGTGCCCTAGAGCTTGTCCTCTTGGGTACTTGGAGTGCCCTAGACCGTCCTTGTTGATCTTGGAGTTTTGGTGGCTCGCGGGATAGTTGGGAGCCTCCAATTAAGTTGTGGAGACGCGCCCCAACCTTGTGAGTCTTGTGGCTTTGGGAGCCGTGGGATTTCTGTGAGAGCCTCCAATTAAGTTGTGCAGTGTGCCTCATCTTGTACGAGTTCGGTGACCACCCTCAAGTCATGGTGGATCGTGGCACTCCGCATTGGTGGAGGCACGAAGGAGATTACGGTGTGCCATTTGACGGCTATTTGGGGATCACTTTGTGACCCCGCGCCGCTCCAACGGAGACGTAGCTTCCATTGGGAAGTGAACTTCGGGATAAATCATCGTCTCCAAGTACCTCGGTATTTCTATACACGAGCTTCTTACTTATGCTATTTACTTTGTGATAGCCATCGAGCTTCAAGTAATATATCTTGCTATCACATATTTGCTTATCTTGTTTAGCATAAGTTGTTGGTGCACATAGGTAAACCTAACTTGTTTAGGTTTCGTGCTTGTTAAATTAAAATCTAGTTTTATTCCGCATTTATTCAAGCCTAAACCGTAAAGAATTTTAATCGCATATTCACCCCCCTCTAGGCGACATCCGTGTCCTTTCAATCTTTATCTTTGATGAGTTGTCCATATAAGAGTGTTCCTTCATAGACCGGCCTAGCACCGTTTAAGGTCCGTGTTGCGTAAAAATTTGGCGTGATCCAGACAACTAAACAAGATAAAATCCCACCCATCGGCCGTGTATGGAGTTCACGCGACTAACCAAACACGACCTTACACAATCACTCTATTTATACCTAGTAGTCATCAGGTTTTGAGAGTGGCGTTTTAGCCGGGCTCCATTGAGCTCGTTTACCAAAAAAATCAAAAACAGATTTTAAGATTCAAAATTTCTGAAAAATATTGTGTATGTAGATGAAGATGTATGTTAATAGCGTGCAAAATCCAAATCGAAAGACTATATTTTAAGCTGTGGAAAATTGGTAAAATTGAGGATTTGAAAATGTGAATAGCACAGATTTTGATACCCCTAACATCTGTTAGATTTTATCATTTTTGTGTAGCCAAATATAGGATGTATATCCCTTGATAATTTCTTCATTGGTAGAATGTATCATTGGCTACATTTAGAAATTTTTCAGAATTGTTTAAACTTTAAATATCGAATTTGAATTTTGAAAAAAAAAATTAGAACCACATGTAGCTCGGCTCCATCTGAGGTTTCCGATCAGGTTTCCTCTAGCAAAGTTATATGCCTAATCAGTTCTTTTTTGTTGAGGGAAATATGCCTAATCAGTTTTTTTGTTTGAGAAACATAAGCCTAATCAGTTGCTACAGCCTGGAACCTACAGTACACAAGCAATAAGGATGGGCCTAATCAGTTACATTATTTTTGGGCTTGAACTTCCACGGCAGTGGGCTCAAACTTTTGATGGTTTTAGTTATTTCCAAAGGTAGAGAGAATCAGCGGTCCCAGACATGATGAGCAGCCCAGGTTCTATGATATTTGGAGGAAAATGACCTCTACCGAGCCTTATCGAACAATTCGAGTTCAAGCTCGCGACCAAAGAAAAATTTAAGTTGGGCTTGTTTAGATGTAGAGATGAGTTCGACTTGAGCCTACAACAATATTTGTCGAGCTCGCGAGGTTGCAAAAAAAAATGTTGAGCTCGAATATTTTATATGGCCCTAGTCGGCGGTGAGAGAGATCCCCGTTGGGTCCAATTTCAAATCGCCTCCAATGTGACGGGTGCTTTGTCCGTAACATAACCACGGTCTGATCTCCATCTGTCATGGCGTGGAGGTAGGCGGAGAGAGGCACACCAATGTCGGAGAATGGGCCTTACAAAAGATGGCCAAAGTTAGCATTGCTCTCACACAACGTAGTCCATAGACCGTACTCCAAACGTGAAATGCTAAAGCTGAGTTATCGGATACCGTGAGTTGATGATATGTTTTTATTAGTGTAACACCTAGATTCCATTAGCTTAAAGGCATAGGAATATCGCTAGCCACCAAACCTCTCTCCTCCTCGAAACAGTTTTTCGCCCCGCTTTATAAATAAAGCAACCGCCCACAAGTAATATAACGATCCAGTTACAAGTTCAAAGATAGAAACGATAAGTCTGCTGGGCCACAGCACAACAATGCCCAAGGCTAACGCGAAGCGATACAACTTCTCATGGGAGTAACTCAGTGGCTGGAGGATGTAGATAGAGGGCGTGCCACCCTCAGAATCTTCTCGATCAATCCATCCATCCGTTTCTTGTCCCGTTGTCTACATAGCGGGTGCCACTGCTGCAAAAATGCCAAAAATTTGAAAACGAGTCAGAGGCACGCCTCAGAAAGACACGCTCGATAACCATCTTATTATGTATCGTCCATAGAGTCCAGTTCATCGCGCAAACACCAACCAGAAGAGACGCCTCCTCTTATCAGCATTCGGCAGATCATCCAGACATATAAGTTCCGGGGAACATATATGATTTTTTTTTTGATTTTTCATACTTGTATTCATACGTAGAGGAAAGCAGTACAAGGCCAGAAACAAGCAAAGAAAAAAACAAGGAGAATACAGAGGGCAGCACTGCTGCAACACGCCGTCTTCAACCACGAAGAACTCCAGCACGGTCGACCTCCATCGCCGGAGACGACAGAGAAAGCAGCCGCCCGGAGCTCGCACCCATGGAGCAGAAGAGCTCCTTGCCCGAAGGCGTTGATGAGCCGCATCAACCACCAGTTCCGACGAGCTGGATCTGAAGACGGAGGTCGTCCATCGGCCGGGGGCACGCCCCAAGCATCTTCTGCCCCGGATCTGGGCCTGCGCCGCACCACCTCACCGAAGGTGGCCAGATCCGCCACCAGCACGCCACACCACCACGCAGCAGCCGCCTCGCATCTCCTCCTCCGGCCTCCAGCAGCTTGGGAGCGCCGTCGAGGACGACGCCATGGAGGGGAAGCCACAGAGCTGCAAAACGACGACGCCGGCCACCCCGCCTCAACCGCGCCGCCCCAAGACCCCTTATCTACACGCCGGAGCGCAGATCTGGGGATTCCCAACCCTCCCGCCGCCGGAGCGGCCGGCGGAGGGTGAGGAATCCCGCAGATACGCCGGCGGCCGCCGGGAGAAACCGAGCTCGCTCCGATTCGCCTCTTAGCACTGTAGAAGAGAGGGAGGTTCCAGAAATAGGACGAGTGTAGTGTTGAGGGGAGTTGGAACATATATGATTAGTTAGGAGGGTTGAGGAACATAAATGTTTGGTGGGTAGACGGTTCCATGCCGCTTTACCGATGCTGCTTAGCCCGGCTGTCCACGGTCAACAAAGCTAAAATCGCAACTTATGGATGAAGACGTGAATCGTGATGAAAAGAACGGGGTTGGACAACGACGCATCAGGCGTTGAAGGGAAGGCAGGCTTGCACACTCATCAGCAAATGGTGTTTTTGTTACTCCGGGTGGTCTTCTACCAGAATAAAAAAACGTGGCTTTTGAGGTAATTCTGCATGGGCGACGCAAAGCAGTTAATTAACGGCTGTTTCGTGTGGAAAACTGGCGTCAGGCTCTTCTCAGATTTCTGGTTAGCTCGCTTGGCTTTTGGCTCCTTGCTTTGTTTTGTAGGTCTGCTGGTGTTAGCTAGATTTCTAGACAATTGACATTTTGTAGGCACACTTCTTCTGAATACAGTGATAAGTATTAACTTTGATGCGTGTTAGTTTGCAACTCAACTGCCGTTAAGATGACTTTCTTTTTATTTAAAACTAGCTGGGTGGCCCGCGCAATTGCGCGGCTAGATTTTTCATGAACTTTTAACTTGAGAAACATTTTTTCCAGCTTCATGACCTTGATACACCCATTGTTCTATTTCAAATAAGTGTCATATAAATAGATTGAAGGGGATATGATGTATTTATAAACCAACACACACTATTGATGTGGTCTAAAGAACAACCATGGTATGTATCAAATTAATTTCACAATCATAGTTATGCAAGAGAATAATAAATAATTAAGTCAATCTTAACCATTTATGTATTTTCAACACAAAGTGGACTATTACTTGAATCTAAAAAGTGATCTGAGCTATGTTGATTATCACTATCCCCCCCCCCCCCCCCCCCCCCCTTTTATTCTTCAGCAATTATTCGTTTGAACTGATGAACACTGTCTCTCCCTTGAGATCTTTCTTACAAATACATTTGGTTCAATATGCTTCCAGTATAACCTTTCTTTCGGCATGTACATAATAATAATATTTTTCCCTGTAAGCAAATGAAATCAACGGTCAATGGTTAGTTTGTGGTTAACAAAAAATGTTAGATCTTATGAGCAAAAGCGTTAACGAACGAACTATAAGAACATTTTAGCCCATCACGATTTCAGTCTAACTGATATATAGAGGATGATGACTTTGAGCAGGGAATAATCTGTGTGAAAAAAATGCATTGTGCTAATATAACATTCATCTGCACCCCTGCATTGTATATTTATGCAAGATGGTGTCTTCGACACATGGCTGGGGTTTTGCACGATTTTGAAAAAAATGTCTTTCACACGTATAACTGAGATCAAATATTACCAATTAAGCAGCAAATTCTTAGGTGGACTACATGACAGTGTACTGTATTTTGAAACAGACCAATCAAGTAATAACATATAGTGGGGGAAGTACTAAAGTTTTGCAGTAGCACCACACATCTACACCCGCTAACAAAAGGTCTCCATTTTAATTGTGATCACTGTATACTCTGAAGTATATTCCATCTAATCTTGAGAGATTTGGCATTGACATAGGAGATAAGAACTTTGAATACATTACAATTGGCCACAAATACTGAAAGCAAGTTAGAATATGAAATACATGAAGGTAAAAGAGGAGACGTACGTACTGTGTTGAAAATTTATGTAGTGTCTCTTGAAGGCTGTAGCTTCATGAGCTGGTCGAATCCAGCAAATTAAATCTATGTGCAGCATTTATCTGCTGAAGGAATATGAACCTCCCCAAAATTCTAGGAAATTCTTTTGAGACATAGTTTAGTTTCTAAAGTGGTTAAATTCCTCCATCCAAATTGACTTGTTGTATATTGCAGAAGAAATAATTTATTTGTGGTTGTGCAAAGTATGCCAGAATTAAATGTGTATAGGATATAAAAAAGAAATCACCAGTTGCATTGGAGTGAAATAATAACGTTTAGATAAATGTATAGATTTAACGCACCTTTCATAATAGCATCGCATATGACCCGGGTGATCTACTCCAGCCTCCAGCGGCGCAATACAGTATCCCAGAAACACTCGTACGACTGAACACAAATTAAACACTGCTGGCTCGCTGGTATACTTTGCTTGTCATTGCCGCCGGCGTCCAACCATCAAAACATGAATATCCATAAATGTTTGGTTGCTCTCGGTTAGATTATGCGGTGGATATGAACTCTATGGGTATCGATGGATGAAGCATACGTGTGTGGCCAATATTTTTTCTTTCACGATCCATCTTGCGAAAAGTGCTCAGCCCATACGAATAGAGACTACAACAAAAAGGACGTCAGATATATCTGAACTGGAAACGGAGAATCATATATATTATTATTATTATTATTCATGTCTTGTTTTTATTATTATACTATTACTTTTGAGATGTTTGTGTACTATTCAGATATTGTGAATGCTAAACTGCAGAAACACAACATTTATTACTAAGTAGGCAATTAATACTATAGTGCATTGCGGTGGGATGTAGATGTCCAAGGTATATTGTTCATTAAATATACTCTTGTAGGATTATTGATTTGAAATAAGTTTAAAAAATAAGGCAAACCATAATTGTACTCTTGTTCATAATTCATTGCAAAATATGGATGGCTATGGATTATAAATGAGAATCTGTATGTAAGAAAATAAAAGGTAGTCCAAACATGCACCCTCATTTTAGATTGGCATTATCAAACCAATAACAAAAAATAACAAAAATGGGACAAAAGTTAACAATTGTGGATGATTGATAAATGTAAACTTATCTTGGAAATTGCATCTTCTTGACAATCGTCTATCCCATGGCGTAGAGATCAAATAGACCTATGTTGTAATTCATCCTCCGCTGGATTAATTTTCAGGTCTAGATTACTTTATAACAAATCTTAGAGTCCTGCAAAATGAACAGAAGTGTAAACAGGGACAATTAATCTAATAGGAGCAGTTTGATGACGAAGTAAAAAAATCTTTAAAATCTAGCTCTTTATTAATTTATTTCTCCAATTTCCTGAAGAAAACCATCATAGCAACCATCATGCGTTAGGCCATATCAGAGTCACTCGATCACATGATTCAGAGCTTACTTTTTAGAAACCTATGGTCTCGCTTGAATCACAACTAATATAAAGTACCATATATGATTGCCCTCTCTTTAGGAGAAAAAAAAATGAATACGGATGCACCAAATAGAAGATCCACTGTATGCACTTGGTTGATAGGACGATCATCCCAAAGTTGTATGAGAGTAAAACCCCTAAATCACTTTCAAGGTAATACTTTAATAAGACTCAGTCCTACAAATAAACTTCGTTGACATTTAGTACCTGGGATCTACACATTGATCCTTCAATTTTTGTTCTCTAATATTTCTGATCCAGCACTTTAATCATAATTATATAACCTTCCTCTTCTTCAGCTCCCACCAACTGGTGTTATATAATTGAGGACACATTATTTAGTAAGAGCTATCAGCCATGTGCACAACCGTCACAATGATAATGTTGTGCTCTGGAAGTATGAGACTGGACTACTGGAGTGACTCGACACATATAATGCAACATACGAAAAAATTATATAACATATGGAAGTTGTAAGAAGAAAGGATATATTACTATAACCATTAAATAAGGCACATACCATATTGTTTTTCATGCTTGAGATTACAAATCCTTCAGCCCGCATGCAAAATTCTACATTCCAGACTGGAAGTCACACCTGAACAAATCATTGATATACGTTAACTGTAGATGCAAAAGAAATAAAATGAATAATGCATGGCATTGACATCTTTAATTAAGCCATTAACGCTAATATAGATCGCTAGAAATAAGTAAGGCATTACCAATACTCTTTCGTATATACTATGTTACCTAGTTGATCCCAATAAACCTAGCAACAGAAAAAACCGAAGCAGTCACAACATACCTCTATGCAGGCTTAACCGGTTAGTGAAAAACGTGATTAATATGTTGCTGACATATGTAATCCATCGTAATTAGGAAGTGAAACGCATAACACCATTCCAGCAGCATTATAGCTTCTGGATTCACCTTTTGCAGGTAAAGTTGTACATAGGCAGAGAACTTAAGAGTACAAAGATTCTTACCTTGATTGGTAGTAGGAAGTTATACCGCGCCGAGGAACTGAACAGCAGCCTCACAGAAGACGTCGGCCACCCAATTTTTTCAAAGAGCCGCTCGTCCTCCTCTTCTAAATCAACAGTCGTTTGACGAAATTTGTAGAATATAGGTACTGGATTGCTGCACGGCCAGAACATGGAAATAAACATTCAGCTAGTTCGATCTGGACACGGTAGTAGATGAGGTCGTACCGTTGTACTGAATCAATTCCAGGACGGCGGTCGGCCGGCCGGACGCCGGACGGGAAAACTTGATGATGCATGCTGCTGCCGTGGTTTATCTGCTACACCTAGTGATCGCGCCGTTATAGCGCCTTCTGGTGAAATCGGCAACCGGCGGCGGCAGCATATAAGCGGACAAGGTAGGGCTTCGTTTAATGGAACAGATACGCTAATCCCTTATTCGATTCCTTTGTTTTTTCAACGACGCGGCGTGCCGGCATCAGATTGATGTGCGTGCGTGCAGAGGTCGGTGATGCCATGACCGCCGCCGATGTTGCCAAGGTGTGCGTCGCTGCCGGCGTAGATGGATCAATACAGAACGATGTGCAAATCAATCAGCCGTGTTTCTGCCGATCTTGCATGTGGGCGTGTTGCCGGAAAACAAAGCCCGATCCCATGTACTTCCTTTTTTACGGGTGTGTCCACGTAAAACACGACATGCAAATCAATTCGGATACTCGTAGACGCGCATCTGGCCGGAATAGTTAGAACGTGTTTTGCATATACACGCCACCGACTTAAACCGATACGTGGGATGTTGATGAATCTACATCGTTCATCTGTTGTAACTTTTGGAGGGTAAATCCACACCGTTGTTTGTCTTCAACTTTAATAATATAATAGATTTTCTTGCTGGTGGGCTGCATAAAGGATCTCTGCAGCTCTGCCAGACTCAAGTCAAAATGGCTTCTCGAAGAAAAAGACATTATTAAACTGGCTCTATGGATTGTGAGAAAGTGAGAAGACTAATATTTTTTTTAGATAAAGGGATTTTATTACTTAAGAGTTTTAAACATTACACCCGGCTTCTGCATAACTAGGATGCACACAGCCACCAGTTCACGAGCTCACAAGTACGAAATGCTGAAAATAAAAGGTGAATTACATATCAAAATGAGAAATTGTAGATCCGCCTAAATTACTGGTAGGTCTATCCGGAGACTATGTTGCCATCCATGCCGGGAGAATAACTCCCTGTCCGCCGCCTCCAAACGTGACGCCACCTCCAAAAATAAGTCTCGGTGCTCCACACGTTGCAGTGCCGTCCATGCTCGTAACGTTGATGTGCACCGATAGATAACCTGCATAAAAGAAGCATTTTTATCATTAAAAACCTTGTCATTTCTACATAGCAACATCGACCAAATAACGGCAATCGCTCCCACCCTACTGAAGAGTTTAAACCTAGCATCCACTCTGTTTAACCAGTTGCCAAAAATGTTTGCAACAGAACGTGTGTGTGTAAGGTAGAACCTATCTGGATGGCTGACCATATAGACCTGGCAAACTCGCACTGAAAGAATAAGTGTGTAATGGTCTCATCATGGTGACAAAAGACACACTTTTTGCTTCCGTGCCAATTGCGTTTGGCAAGGTTATCTTTTGTAAGAATTACACCTCGATGAAGATACCACGCAAACACCTTGGTTTTAAGTGGGATCTTCATCTTCCAAATTTTGTTATTATCTTTAATATCGACCGGACCTACGGGTAAGATTAATGCTCTATACATGGACTCAACCGAGAATTTACCATTCTTCGCAAGATTCCATAAAAAATTATCTCGGCCTTCCGATAGATTGATGGAATCCAATCGGTTAAGCAACGCATTCCATGCTGCTTGCCTTGTTCCAAGTAAACTTCTCCTGAACGAAACATTTGGAGGGAAGGTACCCAACACCTTAGCGATCGTGTCACTCTTGTTTCGTACAATTGCATACAGAGCCGGATATTGTTCTATGAGAGATGCTTGGCCAAGCCATTTATCCTCCCAGAATCGAATTTCCGATCCATCTCTAATTGAGAAAGATCCATATGGGAAGAAAAACTTCTTGGTGGCCATGAGGCCTGCCCAGAAGTGCGAATCACCAGGTTTCCAAATAACCTGAGATACAGCTTGAGATCCCACGTACTTCCTCCTTAGGAGTGTTTGCCAAATTCCATCTTCTGAAAGAAGTTTGGATAGCCATTTACCAAGTAAAGCTCTGTTCTTGACCTCGAGGTCATGAACTCCAAGCCCTCCTTGGTCTTTAGGGCAGCAAACCACACTCCACTTGGTTAGTCGATATTTTTCTTCTCACTATCCCCTTGCCAAAAGAATCTAGATCGAAAGTAATCCAATCGTTTTAAGATTCCTTTAGGTAATTGGAAGAATGATATCATATACAGTACCATGTTAGTAAGTACCGAATTTATGAGCACCAAACGTCCACCCAGGGATAGTAGTTTGCCTTTCCAGCTGTTTAAACATAGTTGTAGCCTTTCCTCCACCTTTTTCCACTCAGCATTTGTAAGTCTCCGATAGTGAATCGGAATACCCACATAGTTGATAGGAAATTGACCTTGCTCACAGCCGAAAAGTTCTGCGTACAAGGCGGCGTTTTCTTGGCCTCGCCAAAACAAAACAATTCATTTTTATGGAAATTGATCTTAAGACGCGACAATTGCTCAAAGGCTGACAAGATCAACTTTAAATTACGAGCTTTGTCGTCGGCGTATTGAAGGATCGATAAGCCACCATCGACAAGATGTGGAATAACTCCTTCAATTTGACCCACAGATTTAGCGCGTTCAATCAAGATAGCCAACATATCAGCCACTATATTAAATAGCATTGCTGATAGCGGGTCACCTTGCCTAAGACCTTTTTTCGATTGGAAGAATTTGCCAGTGTCATCATTGACTTGAATAGCAACACTTCCTCTCGAGACAAAGTTGTCTATTAGCGCTCTCCACTCAGGCGAAAATCCTTTCATCCTTAGAGTCTGTTGGAGGAAGGACCAATTGACTTTATCATAAGCTTTCTCGAAATCAATTTTAAGAATTACCCCATTCAGCTTCTTCCTATGTAGTTCGTGAACTGTTTCATGAAGTATCGCCACCCCATCTAGGATGTTGCGACCTTGCATGAACGCCGTCTGAGACGGACGAACTACATGATCTGCCACACTATTCAGTCGAATCGTCGCAACTTTAGTAAAAAAATTAAAACTAACGTTAAGTAGGCAAATAGGTCTGTATTGTTGAATCCTTTCTGCCCCATTAACCTTAGGTAGTAAAATTATCTCACCAAAATTGAGACGAAACAGCTCTAGTTGTCCATCATGTAGACAACTGAATAGTCGAAGCAAGTCCGACTTGATGACATCCTAGAAGTTCTGGTAGAACTCAGCCGGGAAGCCATCGGGTCCAGGAGCGCTGTATTAAGTTTCATTTGGAAAACTGCCTTTCTCACTTCTTCCTCTGAATAGAGTTTAGTGAGTAGACTATTTTCCTCCGCAGAAACCTGGGGTATATCCACTGTTTGAGACTCATCCAAAGTGAAGTTTCCTTCCTCAGGAGCTCCAAACAGGCCTTTATAGTAATTTGTGATATACGACTTTAGTTGTTCCTGGCCCTCAATCGTACCCTCCTCCTGGGAAAGAGAGTGAATACGCTTTTTCCTGTGTCTGCCATTGTCAATACTATGGAAATAGCGAGTATTCGAGTATCCTTCTAGGATAAATTGGGCTTTGGATCTTTGGTACCATTTCAACTCCTCCTCCCGCAGAAGTTTCGCAATCTATGCATTCGATTGGCTCTTTAGCTCAATCTCTTGCGCGGATAACAGACGAACTTCTGCAATTGCTTCGAGAGCATCAATTATGGAGGATAGTCGTATCTTTTCTTTTTTAAGTAAACCAGAAGTATGGCGAGCCCAACCCACAAGGTGTGTTCGTAAAGCACGAATCTTATTGTTCCACCTCTGAATTGGCGTGTCACCAGTGACCGGTCTTTCCCAAACCCTTTTAACCATCTCATGGAAGCCCTCCCGATGTAGCCACCCAATTTCAAATTTGAAACGTGGTTTGCATTGTGGTCTAGGCTGTCCAGTGGTCAAAAGGATGGGAGCATGGTCCGACAATCCCTCAATACGTTCTAGAGCCCGTACCGACACCAATGGGTATCTAGATTCCCAATAAGTATCCATCAGTACACGGTCTAGTTTTTCGTATGTGGGTTCCGGGAGAGAATTAGCCCAAGTGAATTGTCTCCCGACCATTGTGATCTCTCTTAAGTTCAAGCTGTCAATGACTGCATTGAATAAAAGAAGCCAACGGTTGTCAAACCGACCTCTACTCTTCTCGAAAGGGAGACACAGCAAGTTGAAATCGCCTCCAATGATCATAGGATGGGGGTTATCTTTCGCCAAGTTTACCATTTCGCAAAGAAAAGTAGACTTAGCCCTCTCCTGGGTAGGCCGATACACTGTAACAAGACTCCAAATGAAGTTGTCGGATTTATTACGGATATGTAATTTTATATGAAAATCACCATCCGTAACCTCCAACACCTCCATGGTATCCGTCCTGATACCTAGTAGAATGCCTCCAGAGCGGCCATGGGGAGGGCGCGAGTACCACTCAAACTCTATACCCCCTGAAAGACGGTTCAATAGAGATTGTGAGAACTCACGTCTTCCCGTCTCAGAAATAGCTAAGAAATCCAAATTGTTGTCCCGAATGCTACCAGTGAAGCGCAAATGTTTAGCCAAGTCACCAAGACCTCTGCTATTTGCAAACATGCCATCCATTGGGAAACCTTGGGGATTTGGATAACTTTGCCCGTTTCCGGGATGACTTGTTGGAGTTAGATTTGGATTTCCGACTGGATGCTTTTAGCTCATACAATGAGCTCAAGCCGTCGTCATCCAACCCACCCTCCAACACTTCACCAATTAAATGAGTACGAAGCTGACCATCTGATGTGGCAATCGCTTCTTCCTCATCTATATAGGTGGTTGACAACTCCGTCGAGACTTTAGGAATAATCGTTAAACGGTCAAATTCCATATGTCTCAAGACATTAGTTGAAACATGAATTGGATTTTACAACTACCTAGACTAACACCTACACTATTAAGCTTTGAATGAATTGATTGCGGCGAAAAGGACAGAAAAGATTTCGAATTTAAATCCGTACCAGAGTAGTCAAGGTTACGCGCCGCTTTGCGACGCATGGCCTTCGTCATGGAGTCCTCATCCGTCACCAAAACACCATCTGTCTCCACGCCGAACCTCTCGCTACGACGGGGTGGGGTGACCCCGTCATGTCTCGAGAAGGTCGGTGGAGGTGTGGACGGCGTGATGACACCTCCCTCCAGGTCCGTGGCCTCCGAGACAGCATTAGCCTGAGTCGGCACAGGTGATGTAGCAGCCGACCCAGCCAATGCCGTAGCAGTACCTGACGCAGAAAGGGTCGGGGAGGTCAAAGGCGAGGTCGAGACCAGCCCCGTCCCCTCCGCTGCCTTCGCTGGTCCAGCCAGGGGTGGAATTGGCGATGTAGAATCCACCCCGCAGCCCAGCCCAGCAGGAGATGCCGGCCCAAGCGGTGAGCCAGGTGCGGGCGCGTCCTGGCCTTGCTCCGAAGCGGTCTGGACCGCCTCCTGCCCAGCCCATCCCTCGAGGCCCAGCTGCATGGCAGCCTCGGTCCCGGGCAACCCGGTTGGGCCGCAGTCCACCGCCACCTGCAGGTGACCCTCCTCGGCAGCGGCCGTCGGAGCTGGACCTGGGTGGGCTGCCGTCGCCTGGACAGCCACCTCAGCCGCTGGTGTCACGGCCGGGCTTCCCAGCCCAGCAGACGGTGCAGAACTCGCCATCTGAACATCGAGTCGATGCTGTGTCTCCACCTCCGAACTCTGGCTGCAAATAGAGTCAGAAACCCCTACGCCAACTGTCAGAAACTGTTGAGTCTGAACCGCATGAATAAGACCCGGCGATGTACGCATAAACTGAGCCAATATCTCACGTCCACGAGGTGTTTGCGGGTTTGGGTTGAATGGGGTGATCACAAACTGAGGCACATGTGTAGCGAGCTGCAAAGTAGCCACTGACTTTCCATTCACATCCGCGCCTGGAACCTGTTGCGTGTCAACATCCATACGCGTGTTTGTCGCCGCGCTCATGTTAGGATGTTGGAAGGGTTCCCCCACACCCTCCTCAGCACCCCCAGACTCATCATCAGCGTCATCTCCCTTGCGCCGCCAGAAATATGGCGCAAAGTCGGCATCGGGAACAAACTCCGCTGGCTCGCGGCGGAAGATAAAAGCAAACTCCTTGAGCTTTACCACGCAAGTCGTACCAAGATAAGGACCAACCGGATCCTGCTGTAAATCAAGGGGAGCGGAACTAGGCATCCCAACCAGGATACGCACAATGCCTCTGCTCCTCAGCGTGACAAGATCAACATCAAGAGTAGTCCCAATCAAGGATCCAACGGCTCAAATACCAAGAAAGTGCCTAAGTGGATACGGCACCCCCTGGACATGCACCCAAACCTGCTCGAGCACCCTAGTCGGAAGAAAATCTTTCTTCTTCCATACCGAAATAGTGGCCTGTGCTGCGAAACTGGGGATAGTCATCTGCATACCATCCACCCTCTGGAGATCCTCGAGGCTCGGAAACCCAATCAGAAACGTGTCCGTACCGTGTGGCACAGCCTCCCAAGTCCAAGACGGTGATGGGCACACCCTGGATAGTAAAAGCTGAATCGCTGTCGCAGGCACCGGCACCCCCACTACCTTCACCAAAGCTGTGGGAGAGCTAGAGGGGATCAGGTGGGGCTTGTACACACTGTCAGGAAGCTGCACAAAAGTAGTCTCCTCCTTGGCATATCCGGCTGTGAGAGTCGTAGCTTCGGCAAGCGTAGGGTAGGGCACCTCACGGTCGGATGCTTCCGGTTATCACAAACCAAACAATAGTGCTGCACGGTACACCCCTTGGACGTATGAGTGTCCACCGCACAGTTCCAACAGCTCGCAGATTTCTTCGATTTAGCAGTACCTCCAGATTTAGCCACCATCAGCACATCAGGACCAGAAGTGGCAGCAGCGGTGTGTGCCCCTGTAGCAGGCCCCGGGGTGGCCGAAGCAGCCGGAGGCGGCATCAACTGCTGGCCCTGCATGGACGGCGCGGTAAACTGCACCGTCGGGGAAGGGCTTGAAGGAACGGTTGAGCTGAGAAGACTAACATGCCATGAACCAGCAGAAAATGGCCATGATAACATGCTCACTCACGTTAAGCCACATGCAACACTGTCAACCTGAAGCCATTTTCTACGCCGAGGCATTTGTATAATCCAAAGGAATGTGCAGCAGTTGAACCTGAAGTCCCTGAACGCGCATGCTCGTCGGTCGTGATTGTCATTTTGTTCTTTTGCAGTAGGGCCGTATCTGAATCTGCATGCAGCCGCCGACTGAGGAAACTTTGGACTTCAAATGATGAACTGCCATGTTTGTTTATGGATTAAGTACACCAGATTGGTAGTAGTTTATTAGATTGGATTTGAAAGGTTCCTCTGGTTCAGCGCAGGGATACTTATTAGTTTACTGACTGGACAAATTAGCTACCATAACCTGCGACATCTCCAACACCTTTGCTTATTACAGTTTTACTATTATACTGCAAGTACATAATTTAATTCCCTATATTTCAGAACCTTTTTCAGCAGATAAATTATCTATAGATTATGCTTCTGCAATAATGAATATCTTGCACAGTTCTTCTGAACTTAGGTGACGGTGTATACGTAAAAACAAAATCCCAAACGATGTAAAGATTTCACACGAAGCTTGCAATGATCCTCCAGCTGGTTCCTGGCAAAATCAGACGCCACGAATAAGCTCATCCTGTCCGGCCGGTCGGTCAGCAAATGTTAGGCAGCCATGAACTGAAACCCGTTTACCTCTGTCACCTCAACGGGGCGGGATATCCATCAGATCTAGAGAACCCTAGAGCTTGCTAACAACTCCCGGACAAATTTGCTGCTGCAGATCGCACGGAGAGCTCATAAGTGAGAACAGTAGTACGAGGCAGTGGAATTTGAGCTGATTGGAGGACCAATCGCATGGGACTCTTGACGTTCTCCAAGGGGTATAGGTAGGTAGGTCAGGCGCAGTGCCCGCTCATAGTTGAGGACTCTGATAGAATATCACTTGTGGTTGATTATAATCAGCAGTGCGTTGTCATTTGCCAGATGAGAATGTTATAGATCCGAGAATCAAGAGAGTAGGATATTGTAAAGAACATGGTGATGAGCGGAGAGGGAACGGAGCTCTGATTGTGACCTCAAGGAAAACTCTGTTTTGGCATTCATCACAATGGAATCATTTAGAAACGGGGGCAAAAGCTTTGCCCCAATCGATTAATTAAGATAAAAGTTTTACAATAAGGTAAAGGCCGGCCTTAGCCGGTAGCACAAAATCACTACTCTCGCGGCATGATTTGGTCTCAAACATTTCACGTCCGCCGTAGTCCAAAGACCAGCCTCACGCAAAATGTTCTAAAAAACTACACTTGAAGGGGCGGACTTATTGCGAAAGACGCGAGCATTGCGTTCATTCCAAATCTCCCAAGAAGTGAGGAGGGTAAGGGTACATTTCACGCCCGCCGTAGTCCAAAGACGAACCTCACGCAAAATGTTCTAAAAAACTACACTTGAAGGGGCAGACTTATTGCGAAAGACGCGAGCATTGCGTTCATTTCAAATCTCCCAAGAAGTGAGGAGGGTAAGGGACGCCAAAGCCTTCCGATTGGGAACGGAGGAACCCGACATCTTGAGCCACCATTCTTCAAGGGTTAGGGAAGGCCAAGGTTGAAGGTTGAGGGAGTGAAGCCCAAACCGATCCTTTAGGAAGCCCCACAAACGTAAAGTGTAGCGACAATCGACAAGGAGGTGCTTTGTAGACTCCGCCACTCTTTTACAAAGAGAGCACATGCCACAATTTGGCCAACCCCGCTTCTCCAACCGATCGGCCGAAAAAAACAATGGAATCAATACATGCATCTTTATGTACATACATTTTTTGAAAAATAAAAATATATTTTATGTACTATTACATATAAGGCTAAATGCAAAACAGAAAATAAGGGACCACCACATCATCATATTCTCCAGTCGTGGTCATATCCCAACTCAGCGGACACAAATGCGCCACGAAAATAATTATTTGTGGACACAAATGGTATATTCCATACATAGATATTATATAACAATCGACCAGAATAACTTAATTTGCGTGCAATATGGCATGCATGAATCTTGTTGGAAACATTTCATCTGGTAAGCAACCATAACAACTCACTGGCTAGCCCACTGACCAGTGACAAAGACAGACCCTTTTTTTTCTTCCAATAACACGGATTATCGGTTTCAGCATGTACGCCAGGGTTATCAAGCTACACACATCAAACATAGACAGAAACAAAGACAGGTCGAGTCCAGTCCATTGTGCATTCACTTCTAACCTCTACCTAGCATGGCTACCTGTTTAGGTCCAAAAGAAGGGAGATCCACTTGAAATCTCCATCTCCCACACGCAAATGAGCTGCCAAAACATGGTCACGTAGGATCTTTTATCCCCACCTATCAAATCGGTAAAAGAATAGCACGAGATTTGCCCATGTGATTGATGGATTTCTGCCTTCGTGTGTGACAGATGTTCACCATGACGTGATGGCTGGCGGCCGGTCCGTCCGGAGATGTGCCGCGTTCATCGGCGACTCGACTACTTGCGTGTGCTTCGTCGTCTAAAAGAAAAAATAGAAGGATGAAATGGAGATGAGAAGTTCGCTGAGGAAGAAGGCGAGAGGGAATGGCCGTTTGGTACAACTCCACTATGCTCGCCAGGTAGTACCGAAGTAGTACACCGCTACTTACTGTACTGGCTAAAGAGCATTGACTTGTTCCTGGATTAAACTGCATTGGGGAGGAATGGACGACCTCTCAACAACTACTACGCACCAACCCGTGGTACATTGGTTGACTGGTGCTAGCATTGCACTTGCACCAGCTTGCCGTTTTGGCAATAAGATAGGTGAGTGGAGGTTTCGTGCTTTGGAGCTCCATTGATCTTGTTTTTAAAAAATCAAAAAAATATGAGTTCCAAAAAATATTTAAAAACCTCAGATGTAGCCAATCTTGTATTCCCCAAACAGCCAAAAATCAACTTTAAATACTTTGTATTCCCATCTATACAAAAACAACAAACTATGGATCGGAGTATACTTATTTCAAATCTCCAAATTTATCAGATTTTTTCATTTTTTGTGAAGGAGAGATTACAAAGTATTTGAAATTGATTTGTTACACGTTTGTAGAATACAACATTGGGTACATCCGGGATTTTATTTAAAAAAATTAAAAGTCACAATTTTTTTAAAGCAGGATGACCGGTGCTCGGTAGCCAAATAAAACACTTTTGTAGGATAAGTACGTATGTTGGCATGTAATTAAACTTTGTTCTGCATATTGTCCAGTGCTAACAGGGTAGGGCTTCAAAATATGGAATAAATTGGACAACATTTGCATGTTTATGGATGTCTTATTATATTAATTTTGAATATTTTATGGATTTGGTCATCTTTATGAGTGCTGAATTTTTCCGACATTATCATTGATTTTTCCGACATTATCAACTTCGTGCCGGTTCTCAATTTAGTGATGTCCTCTTAAATAGAAAAAAAATGTGATTTTCATCGAGAGTCTGGCCAGGGATTGATTAGCCACTCGTCTTACTCGCATTTTGAGTTGCCTATGTTGCCGTATGTTATTCGAACCCCAGGTCTCCCTTGATGCCCAATGTTGCTCCATTCTTTCTCCTTCGCCACTTCTACTCCCATGGCTCTCCTTACCAATTTTGTGACTCCCATGTGACCATCCCCACACCTAGAATGTGGAATGTTAGCCATGACTGGATCTGAATACAAAACTTTTTTGTGGATGCAATCTCAGTAAAGACGGTGGGCCAAGGGGAATAGGTCTAGAATGGCTCAATCTCGGGCCATTCGGCCAACCAGATACGTGGCATGCGAGCCCCAATAGACGATCATGTGTTGCCTCCATTATTTGTGGTTACATGTTAGTGAAATTAAGATTTTTATGCATAAGGTCTTTTGATTTGCTACATGGTCTTGTATCCTTTGCTACATACACATGTGGCATGTTGCAAAGATTCTGGAAGGTATGTCTCTGATTTTAACTTCATGCTACAAACTTGATTTTGTTTTGTTGGATACATTGATATCTCATGTTGTAATATGTATAAGTTGCGATAGGTTCTCCTCGAACATTCTAAAGCCATGTTGCGCACATTGACTTTTTTTGCTACACGATCTTGTTCTAAATGTTGCATCATGTCTATAATTTTACGGAGCACCGAAAAACGTTGGAAATTATGTTATATATATAAATATTGTGAGGGCAGATTTGATGTTGCACTGATGAAACGACCCAGATCTTGCTCGAATACCTTGAAGGCGAACAATTGTTTGTAGAATTCAATTGATTGGCGCCTAGCATGGGTCTTTAAAGAGGAAATTGTATGAGTTATGTGGCGTTAAAACTACGTGTCCACCTTAGTTGAATGATGCTAAAATTCCTAAGATAAAACAAGCAGTTTTGCTAATTCTCACTCGTTTGAGAGTTAAGATAGATCTCACTCAATTCTAATTCCATTAGATTTACATCGTGATTCATGCGGACCATGGTTGTACATGAGTTGTAACTCATAATTTCTCTAATTGCAGATGGTTTGCACTATGTTGCAACAAAGATTTTTTCGGGTGCAAATGTTTAGCACATGAGTTACAAATAAATTTTTCTCAAATACACATGGTTGCACATGAGTTGCAATTAGGATTTTACCAGTTACACATGAATTGCAACTACAATTTTATCAATTGCACATGGATTACACATGAGTTGCACATGCAACTAGATGGCATAATGTAAGCAGTTAGGCGTAGTTGTTCCCTAAAACAAGATGTAAACTACTATTCAAATAAAGTGTTTATCTTTCATTATATCTCGCAAATTTCGTATATTTTTCTTTTGCGGGGGACAAATGTGGTAAACTTATTGTGTACAAAATCCGATAAAGAACATATATCCACCCTGAAACTGGAAATTTGCATCTGGCATTTTATACTTATCCAGTTTCAACATTATACTCTGCTACATAAGAACACTCAGGTTTTGTGAAACAGTAGCAAGGTCTGAGAAAACTTAGGAATATACATTTATTTTCTTGTCAAACAACTAGGCAGAGCAAAAATGTTTCTAGTTAAATTATCTAGAAAAAAGGAAAACCTCTATTTACACTAGTAATATTTTCATCTCTTGTAACGAATGTGGTAACTAATGCTAACAATGTGTCATAATAAGTAGCTACAAAATACAAGAAAAGAACAGAAAATTCTCAAGAAACTCCCCCCCCCCCCCCCCCCCCCCCCATCGTGTTCTTGCCACAAGGGAGGACAAGCATGCAATGGCTGAATGGCATGGCATGTACGTGAGTACGTCACATCGTCGTCGACCCGTCGGTGCACGATCGCGACAGAGCTGCCTCGCCGCCGTCCTCATGCTCCTCGCATACCGCCACGGACCGCTCGAGCGCTCCCACAACCTCGCTCATGGATGGCCGATCGTGGCCGTGCAGCCGGACGCAATCCGCGGCCAGGTACCCGACGTAGGCGACGGCCTCCATCTCCGCCGGCGTCGGCAGCGGCAGCCGGATGTCGAGCACCCGGTGCACGCGGTCCGCCTCAATGTATGGCACGGCCATTTCGACCACGTTCTTGGGCGAGCCGCTCCCCTCGTACCGCTGGATCACCTTGCACCCGGACAGCAGCTCGAGCAGCAGCACCCCAAAGCTGTACACATCGCTCTTATCCGTCAGGTGCTGCAGCCGGTAGTACTCCGGGTCCATGTACCCCACCGTGCCGGCGGTGACGCACGGCTCGTAGTCGCCGCCGTCGGCATTGTCGACGTCGGTGCCGAGGTTCTTGAGCAGCGAGAGGCCAAAGTCGGAAACCTTGGCGGACCAGGAGGCGTCGAGGAGGATGTTAGAGGACTTGATGTCGCGGTGGATGATGGGCGGCACGGCGTAGGTGTGCAGGTACTCGATGCCGCGCGCGGCGCCGAGTGCTAGGCGGAGGCGGGAAGGCCAGGAGGCGAGCGGCGGGGATAGCGGGTCGGGGCGCTTGTGGAGGTGGTCGTGGAGGGTGCCGTTTGGCATGAACTCGTAGACGAGGATGTTCTCGCCGCCGTCGGCGCAGAATCCAAGGAGGCGAACCAAGTTCTTGTGGTTCAGGCGGGAGAGGAGCGAGAGCTCCGAGATGAAGGCTGACTCGTGGTTAACGCGACGCGCTGCCGCGGCGGCGGCGGAAGATGAGGCGCCGGAGTCGCGCCGCTCCGCACGTTTGATGGCGACCTCGCGGCCGTCGGGGAGGGAGGCGCGGTAGACGGCGCCGAAGCTGCCGGAGCCGATGCGGTGGGACGGCGAAAAGACGTCCGTGGCCGCCCGGAGCGATGCCAGAGGGAACTGCTCAACCGTCGTGTTCGGGCCCTTGGAGAGCAGCACGCTGAGCCGCCGCGGCACGCGCGGAGCCGGGGCTACCATCGGCTCAGCATGGATGCGCCCGGAGTCATGGAAGCTGCTGATGCGGCTGCGGCTGCGCCGGCGCAGGCAGTAAGCGGTTAAGAGCGCGGCGAAGAGGGCCACGAGTCCTGAACCGATTCCAGCGCTGATCATTGCGATCACGAGATCGCTCGGCCGCCGCCTCTTCCTCGTGTTAGACGTCGACGCCGACGAGTTGGACGTAGGCGCCTGTGCCATCAGGGGAGGAGTGTAGCCGCAGGGGTAGCAGATGGCCGCCTCGCCGCCGCCGCAGAGCGGAGTGGAGCCTGACCAGACGCCGCACGGGCACGAGCTCGACGGCGCGCACGGACCCGGCAGGACCTTGTCGAACACCTTGCTCACCCCGGCCGCGACGCCTCCGCCCCAGCACACCAGCGCGTAGTCGGACATGAGCACCCCGCACACGACCTTCCCTTTCGCCTCCAGCGCCACGAACTGGTGCGGCGCCAGCTCCGGCGGCACCTCCTCTGGCCAGCAGGAGGCCGTCCAGTTGCCCCACAGCACGCACGTAACCGCGTCACCAACCGCCACCGTCGACACCGCGCGAATAAGCTTCGGCGGCGCCGCGACCGCGACAGCCGCGGCCTCTCCCCAGCAGCCCAGCATCCCGTGTTCGTCCACCGCGCAGGCATGTCTCTCACCGGCGGCGAGCAGCATGTACCTGCCCCTCGGCTCACGGCCCACCGCGTCTCCATCTCCGTAGCACTTGACCTCCGCTGTCCCGACGACCAGCCCGCAGACGAACCCGCCGCCAACCGCAATCGCCGAGAAACAAACCTCTTCCGGCACGGCTCCCCACGCCCACCTCCAACACTTGATCTTGTTATCCACGAGGCCACACACAAACTCCCCGCCGCCCGCCACCGCGGACAGCGCCGCTCCCCTGTACACCCTCTTGAATGACTCATCCTCGCTATCATTCAAATCCCACCAGCGCATGGACACCGGTGGCGAGGAAGTAGGTCCGACGGAGCAGAGGTATCCATCGCCGGCGACGACGGCGGAGAACTTCGTGGTGGTGCCGCTGCCATATCCGTCGTACTTGCGGGGGCTAGCGGAGCGGTTGGAGACGCTGGCGCAGGAGATATGGTATCCCGTACCGTTTGATACGAGGCCGCAGGCGAGGTGGTCCGGGGAGGTGGTGTTTGTGCCGACGGCGGCGATGGCGATGGTGGGGAGCGGGAAGGAGGAGGAGGCGGCGGCTCGGGATGCGAGGCAGAGGAGGAGCGCGAGCAGGGTAAGAGGTGGGCGAGAGAAACTGGGAGACATTGGGTTGGCTGGAAGTTGGGGGAGGACCGAGAGGAGAAGGGGAGGAGATTGTGTAGACCATTGTCGCGTGGTGGTGGTGAGGGGACGAAGAAGGGAAGAGAAAACGGGGAGCGAGGGAAGGAGGAGGTTTAAAGGTTGGAGTCACTTTCGTTCCATCTTTTTCTTTTCATGTTTTATTATGAACGCGGTACCATTGAACCCATAAATATAATGAAAAAAAGATTAGAATTCGGGTTGCTTGTGGCTCCTTTTTTTATCTATGGCCTATGGGTAATGTACCATATGTGAAACTGATTTAGTGATTTAGTAGCTCAGCTCCCCAGCATCAGCCCCTACCTGAGACGACACAGGCGGTGATGGCCACCCTCGACCAGTGGCACCTCTTCCCTACCGACCCCCCCCCCCCCCCCCCCCCTCGCCATTGTTGGTAGCATCCACCGGGGTCAATCACGAGTGGAGCTGGCGGTGAAAGAGGTCTTCTTCTCCGCACCAACCAAGGGACAAGGGTTCGCGTGATCATGTAACTTGTGGGGCGGAGGCTCATGAGGCGTCATTTTGCTGGGTACGTGGAAGTAAGAGGGAGGTGGACGAGGCGGCTCGATGTTGGTGGTTAACCGTGTGCCGACCTTAGAGCCGGTGTGGACATAGGAGTGGCGGCTCTGGAAATCAATCGTTGTGTTGCTCGGTGTCGACTTTGGTTACTTGGGCGGCAAAGCCGTCTGCGCTGCTGGGGCGTGGACGGAGAGCCGACGCCTGTGTTGTAGAGGTTTCAGAAGCTGGAGCGGTGGCTCCGGAAGCTTTCTAGTTGTTGGGTGTCGTCTCTTCCCACTTGGGTGTGATATCAGTTTCTGGCTGTTCCTTTCTAAATGGGTCAATTCTATTATTTTTTATCAATTAAATGTCAAATATTAAATCGCACAAAAAAGTCAAATATTTTGCCTTGTTACAATTTACAAAACAAAGAAATGGGCAACGTACTATACGTCAATTTTTTCGATCGCATAATACATCCACATATATTAGTGATTTTATGAAATAAATTTTAGAATAAGATCCCCACATGCACATATTTGTAATTACCAGTTTTCACTTGTTCTAACACGCCATGTTCTTTGCTGGTACTCTAGAGAGAAAAAGGAGGAATTTTTGTCATTTTCCATCTCATGATTATCGCGGCTTTAATTATCAATTTGACCACCACCTCTAGACTACACGTCATGAATGCATAAGAACATGGTCATGCCGTCATGGCCACTGTTGACTGTTGCACTCATGTGATTACTGAAGAAAATAATAAGGAAGATAACCATAGCATGATATGTGCTCCCTACCGTGTGAAACAACAATCCGTGTAAATATGTAATTCTGCACGTGTGTGGCTCGCAATGTGTCCAAATTCCTTCTAATATCCTGCGTGCGGAGTGGGAGAAAATGATATGTTCATCGTTCTCGTCCGAGTCGTCTCCCTCTGTACAGAGAACGTAGTAGACCGGTTGTTTTCGAGAAAGCGAGACGACGTGAAAAGAACACGAGTTACTTCCACATGTAGAAACAATTCTTGTACGTACTATCTGAATAATATGATCATAATCACCAGGACAGGAGGTACATGATTTACACAGGAACTATATATTCTAAAGGTTTTGCTAATTCTCGATCGTAGAAGAATTAGCTCAGTTTTCAATCACATGACGGTATCAGTTACAAGTGGAGTTACAACTGATTCGGACTATTTGATTTGCTTCGTGATTCGTGCATCAGTTGCAACTGGAGTTTGATGACGCCATGCGATTGCGAATTAAGTTAGTCTCGTTCGCCTGAGTTGTAAGTGTACTTATAACTGCTTTACATCGTTCGATTTGCTTCGTGAATCGTGCTAATCATGAGTTAATGAACTTACAAGTAGGATTGATGACATCATTCAAATGAGAACTAAGCCATTAGATTTGAGCGTTAGACATACCCGTATTCTAATATTCCCCGGCATATTCGTGTTGTCAGAAACTATCTGAAAATATGATCCATGACTCACCAGGACACCAGGTTATCTGCTTAATTATGTTAGCTGTACGATGGCACTTGCAAGCCAAGCCAGGGTTTGATGCATGGCTGTAGGATTCACTTGTGAAACCTTGGATTCAGTCGCCGTATAATACAGAGGCGAAGATGCCATAAGACAGCTTCTTCTTCTCCAGTACGCGCTTTCAGGAATCTGGACTCGCGCGCTGACCATCAACGTACGTACTCGCACGTAGGCTCTGACCGAAGAACCGGTCGGAACAAAGGCCGGTCTCCGGTGCCCGTTCCGGCGACGACAATGCTGCCTTTTTCCGCCCTCTTGGAGACGTTCCTGCAAACAGACTTCCCATGTATATATCTTTCTACGCGCAGTAGACTCGTTGCAGAACAGAAATCTACGCCAGTCTATACAACCACTCGTTCTGATATATGTTTGAATTTGTTTTTGAGAACTTGAGATCTTACTGGCCACGGCACGGCGGCACCACGTACATGTAACCTCTTACTAGCAGAATACTACTGGATGCTTGCAACTTGTAATGATCGATATCTTCATCCTAATTCAATCTTGCATTAGTTTCTCTTCTTTCTTAAAGATCTTGGTACATCTTCCCTCCTTTGTTTTACTCTCCTTGATTACTTCTTTCCCTAAGCAGTGCGCTGTTTACAATAGTCTGGTTCGTGCAGAAATCTGATATTGTACTGCTGTCTGTTTTACCCCGGCTGCTTGCACGATATTGGCGAGTAGCGTGTGTGATAATCTGAACACGAAATGCTGCGTGGTGCACCTTTCACCAACGTCGACCTTTCCTGCTTAATATTTTGTATGCAAGTAGACCAAGTGGTGGTAGATCAATCGGCACGTTCGGACCAAAACCAGTTTTACCTGCTCATTTTAAGGAGAAAAGTTCAGAACTTCTTTGGGAAAGAGAAATCTCACCTGAATTTTTTGCTTTCCACATGTATTTCACACTGGTAAGCATTTCTTCTGAATTCCTGGACTTGCAGATTTTTCTCAGATCTCAAGTTCTTGTCTTTGATCGGTGCACACCAGTCCATGTGAATAAACGAAAAATGGCCCTCATCTCTTGCTTTCAAAATAGTACAGGCCTGAACGTTTGCACATTTTGGCTACCTTTTGCTCACCAATGTCAGTGCGAGAGCAATCAGGCTACCCTGAATCTTGTAGTGGAAGTTGAATTCCGCAGACCATATTTCTTAGTCTATTGTGCATTGACAAGTTTATCGCGCCTACAATAAAGTCGCCGTCACCGAATTGTTTTGTCAGGGGCCTACAAAATATATTCGCAGACAACTATAGGCATAGTCAAACCCAAACTTATGTATTCTGGAGTTCATACTTACTTTATACTAGGTTTTAGAAACCATAAAACGTTCTAATAGGTCCTTCGCTGCGAATGTGACGAAGCAACCAGACGTCAACCTTCACCCCATTTTTTTCCTAGGAATAATTATTACCAGAATCCATTTAAAAGCAACAAAAGGGAGAGAAAGTGGTACGTACTATCGTTGTACTGTAAAGAGTTGGTGGTTCTTGAATGGAACAGCTTAACAGCAGAAGCCTCTTTTAAGCATAAAATAGGAGCTAAGCTCATTCTACGAACATATTCTAGTTGAAACAACTGTAGTAGCTAGTGGTTTTACAAGACTTTTCAGAACAATTTCGACCGTATTGACCGTCCTTTGCAATGACTTATTCGCATCAGAAAACCAACGTTATTAGAGGGAGGACATGAAGGCAAATATATTTTTTGAGGGAAACAGCAAGCTGCTGCTTCGATTTTTTGAGGACATGAAGGCAAATATATGTAGGAGTACTATTTTTACAGCTGGAATGCTCGTATATACAGACAGCACAAAATGCCCTGCCGATTGAACACACCCGTTCCGTAGAACAGCATGGCAAATCATCTCCTTTCTGCACCTTGGATTTTCCAGGCAAGTTGATCAGAGCTTTCACTACTGGATTTGCCTGTTGGTCGAGTTTGAACTTTGAACAGATCGCAAGAAATCGATCGAACTGAATTCGGCAGACCTAGCAGTGAGCTCGCAAGCACCAAGGAGTCGATGAGCCAAGCATTAGAAGTAGCTGTGTCTGTGTTTGGGAAGTAATCAAAACATCCGTGGACCTCGTGCGTTCTTTCGCCTGCTTTGGGGTGACTGCCGATGTATCCGTATTACCGACCGGAGTAGCCTCGTGCGTCCTGACCGAGCTTCGGTGAAGAAGCGCACTCCCACCAGGCCAGGCCGGGAAGAAAAATGGTTGGGCTGTTGCACGGAGACCGGAATTGGAAACAATGTATGGCACGGTAGTCGTCTAGTCGGTACCTTGACCCGGTTGCCGACATGGGGAGCTTCGACCATCTCCACCATCTAAGGCATGTACAATGGTAGAGAACGCTGGTCTTTTCTTAGCACTCCACGTCTCTTACAGAAGGTAATAAATACTAGTCGTACAATGCGTTATCTTTTATTGTAATCCCTAACAATTAATGAGAACTAATTAGATTTGGTAAGAACTTATGTCAATAAAGGAGGGCATATGATACAATGGACAAAATAAGTTTCTCTTAATTTTAAGAGATCATCCCTTAGCTAAGGGAAGGCAACCCTCTCTCTCTTCATTCTCTTTCCTCTAACTAAGCAAAAATCCGACGTGGCATCTCTAAGGGAAGGCTGACGTCACCGCATTGTACATGCCCTAAATGTGATTCGGTATGATCTAAAAACATAATCGATTTGGATGGTGTCAGACACTTGTCCGATCACTCACAGGTCGGCTCTCCATCGGCACCCCTAAACGGCATATCCAAATTTAACTTTGATCATTTGTTTACAATTTTGCAACAAAACAACAACAAATTCGGTGAACACTTGAACGGAATTTAACAAGGTTATATTTTAAAACCTAAACGAAATTTAACAAGCGGCATTTAAGTTCACACAAAACCATGACCCTAGATCCAGCGGCACTACCAGCTAGCGCGAGAGAAGGATGCCTATCTCAGGTCTCAGCGCGGCCACCATCATTGGTGCGAGAGAAGGAGGCATATCCCGCTGTCGATGAAACCCTACAACATCTCACCAATCACTACACGCCAGTGTTAAGAAAGATGTCTATTCGTCATCATCAAGGTACTTGCATATTTCAATGATCTGACTTCAGAAGTGTAATCTTCCATTGCCAGCGATGTGAGCAACTTGGATGTTGCTGGTTCATCAACCATGCCGGCGCCTCACACCGGAAGTGGCTGATCTTCTCGTTTAGCCGCCGACGTGTGGTGAGATTTGATCTAGTGACGGCGAATGGAGGCCTTGATGGCCGCCTGCATGTTCTCTCACTGCGGATTTGGCCAGCGGTCTTCTCCGTCTTCATCTAGCGCCCCTTCTCCGGTACCGGTGCTGGTGTTGGGGCATGTTCGTGTGCCGATGTTAAGGGAAGCTCCTCGCCCTCGTTGTCAGAGCATGCCAACTCGTTGTCTGATGCAAATCACTTTAGCGGTAGTTTCCGCATTGTTGCAGGTAAGAAGAAGCTATCGAGATGCGCCTAGTATTCCGCCTCCACACCTTCATGCCAGTGTTGCGACGAAACAGAGTAGAACAGGTTAGCCTGCTATGCAAACGGCAAGTCCCTCCACCTATGCATGATGTAGCGTAGGCGCGCCCACACACGTGAGTCGTGCTAGAAAGACGTGAGGTACGCGAAGCCTATTGGCACACACATTGAGTGGCAGATAGGATTTGCCTCAGCTCGACGGAGCCTCGGAAGTCGTGCACAAGTTTTCATGCCACTTGCATTTGTAGATCTCCTTAGAATCGATATAGGCTTTTCTTTCTAGACATGATATTTTGATTCACGGGTGCATCAAAACCCATTGTGTAAAATGCATTTTCAACGCATTTCAAAATGTTAAAAAAAATCAAACAATTTTTTTGGGTGTTCATGTGAAAAATGTCTATCAGTACAAAATGTTTCGCATCGTAAAAAAGAGGAAAAATGTTACGTGAATAGGCATTTTTTAACACCTGGATTGTCTTTTTTTACACCGGCGGAACAAAATGTCTTATCATCCCAAAGAAAAAATATATGTACAGCCAAAAAAATTGTTTGAATTTTGTTTGATATTTTAAGATTTGTTTTTAAAGTAGTGGGTGCAGACAAGCCTATGAGGCAAAGTGGATTTCCCTTTATTTCTAGCTCCAAAAACAAGACAGGATTAAGATCAGGCCATGTTTTGGTTCATATGACTAGATGCTCCCATTATGAGAAATACATTTTAAAACATTTTAAAATATAAAAAAAACTAACCAGAAAATTTATGTATAAATCCGTGCTCCATTTGATGACGCTTAAGAAATGACGTCCAATCTCCCAATCAAAACATATCCCGGAGCAAAGTCAAAGCAAATGTTTTATGTGATGAAACTCAGGCAGTCAGGCTACAATCCGACCAAACAGCTGAAGAACATATCAATATGTTCATGCATTTTCATGGCACCGCAAAGTATCAAAATTGAGTTGATATAAACTACATCCTCACCTTCACATCCTACAACAAACCATATAATGTCCAAGCACTAACTACAGTTTCACGGAGCGGTGATGTAAATATATATCCCAAATTTTGCTACCTCACTACTCCGACTCTAGGACTGGTTTAGAGCCAAACCGAAACACTAGACCATACGATGTACATTGACAGCTCAAATTCTTGACATGAAGGGTACATCTTTGCGCATAATGACTGAACACATTCCATTACAGGAAGGGTGCCATTCTGTTCATCAGCCGGATGGTCCTGCAGCCACTTAGACTGGGGCCAGGGCATCAAAAACTGCAATTCCATGATGTACATCTACTAGCCATTAATTTGGGGAAGATTTGTGATATCTTCATAAAAACATCCATGACCTAGCATCAGAGACATGGAAGTGAAAGAGAAACCAGGCGAGTTAGATCACAAAGTTACCATGTGAGCAGATGACACAAGTTAATAATTTTAAAATGTACCTCTTGGTCGTTCTGGTATTTAACAATGTTCAGAGGGTTCTGTGAGCACTGCATTACAAAGATGCAATGTCAGAATAATCAAATAAATGTTCAGAAGGTTTGCAATTTAAAAAACACCATTGCCTATGAGAGTGACAAGTGGGTCCAGGTCCCACATACAGCCAACAGCAAATTTTCAGAGAAACGAACTTTGTATGGCATAAATCTAAATTTCTCAATAAGTGAACAATATGAAAAAGTTTGCACGGAAACTTACATCCATGATGGCGGTTTGAATTTTAGGATTTTGGAATGCAACAGCAACTTCTGGGTTCGCCATTATCTTCGATACTACTTCCTCTGGAGTCATGCCAACTTGCGCTGTACAAACGATAAAAGAGCTTTAACATGCAGATCAGCAGATATACTCATTTAATTCGAAAATAAGTTTAAGAAGGTGGCTTATGGTAAGCACTGAAAAACTGCTTCAGGGAAGAATGGAGTTCTTACTCAAACCTTTTCAACAATCAACATCACTTACCAAGTACTCCCTTCGTCCCATAATACAAAACGTTCTGGCAAGCTATAACAGTTTGCCAAAAAGCGTCTTATATAGTGGGACAGAGTGATAGTATAACAATAAAAACCCAACAAAAAGGAGCATGTGTCAAAGTTATGCTAGGCATTTACAAAAAGAAAATAATAAGGGTATAAAAAGAGCTAAAATAATAGCAACATGTGCATACTAGGCATTTGGAACAGGAAATTAATAAGGATATTAAAAGAACACTGGTCGTTCAGTACAATGTTCAATATAACATAAGGAAATGTAGGAAAGGTGAAACCGATTTTCTCATTTTCATATATCTTGAGAAGGGAAAAGGCACAGATATTGGAAAAATTTCTGCAGAATTCATGTGTTCCAACTTCCAAAGAGGACCCAAGTAAATCTGGAAGTGTCGATTCACTCACCAAACTGCTGCCTGACTTCAGGACTGCTAAGGTCGAAATTCTTCAAGTGATCAACCATGCGGTTATCCCATTGATCAGGAGATGCACCCATATTGTTTCTGTTTACACACAAAACATCAGTATGAGGAGTTAGAAAAGACTTGCACACTTATGTGCACAGATTTGTACACTTCAACTCCATAAAGCAAGATGCATAATAGACCACCACAGTGGGTAACATTGTGGGTAATCAGCATGAGTTCTGGTCTGACATAGGTTACATCGATTTCAGTGGCATTACTCGAACTATATAAGGTGCAACCCTACAAGTCCATGGCATCATTGTTCAATACTAATATATTACTATGACATGGATTAGTGCTACATTTTTTAAATACTTTTGGCCAGGGTCGACTTTAAATTTGAATCAGAAACAGATGCCCGTATAATAAGCGGTAATATGTATTACAGCATATCCTCCAGTTGCTGGCGGTACATCGGGTTCTGAAGCATCCCTGGAAAACAAATTCTCATGTGTCAACATATGAAAAGAGAACAAATCCTCAAAAGAAAATCCAACTTATGTGATACAAAGTGTATAAATAATTTCACAGGAGCATACACTTGAATGAATCTGGGTTCCTCATCTCCTCAGGCAAGTAGCTGCAACATGTGAAGAAATCAGCATGCTTAAAATAACTAAAGAGATTTGCGTCCTGTGAAGTTGTGAAGTGTACAAATCTTAATTTATTATATACCAAAAAGTAGGTTATTTTAAGTGCTTAAAATAATAGCCAGGCTGCAAAATGTGAAGTTGTGAAGAATTTTTTTATATACCAAAATTAAAAAACTTCAGATTACTGAAACAGGCCCACTTGCTGCCGACTACACAAGAGGCAGTTCCAAAACGACCACCTCACCAGCCAGTCGCAACGTAACGAAATACTAATGGAAATTACATGGTTATTTTAAGTCACAGAGTTCCATCCATGCGGAACTAATCTACACAGAACCAGTTATGCCTACAGATGGAAGTCTACAAAACTAGTAAAATTTAGTGCTGACTTCTTCATCTGCTAACCGCAAGTATTATTTTTGGCATCATGAATCACTTCATTGTCAACATCATCCAGAAAATAATACAAGAAGATGCACTCTGCAGATGGGAGTATTAGTGGTGCCATATCGAACGCAACTGTTGTGATTGCACCATATAGAACTACTTGGAACTCATATATTAACATGAAAGTTTTGGGTCATAAGCGTCACAAACCTAGCCACCTACGAACAGGCGTGCTGGGGCCCAGCTAGTTCAATGGCTCCTAGGGCGCTATTACTGCATCATAGGTCGGGTGTGTAGATAACTAGATATAGGATGAACACCCGATAGACTATTTAGTAGTATATGTAGCATTTAACTGATGACCAGCAGGACATTATTGAACTCTTCTAACCAAATGGCAAAATTAATAAAAAGGCAAAACATGGCACAAAGAGTTCTAGAAAGCGTTAGGTATTACACAGGTGGTGCCTAGCGCCTAGTCGCAGGAAGTGTTGTGCCTAGCGCTTTAGCGGCCAACAGGTACACATTTAGAAAAGTGAGCACAAGATGCAAAGTTGAAGTTGGTTGTAGACTTACGGGTAAACCATCTTCTGCACAGCTGGATCTTCCATCATTTTCTCAATTGTATCAATAGATAGCATAGGTCCCGACTTACCTATACAGTATAATCAGAATCAATTTTGTGCATTCGTATACACAGCGAAAAGAAGAATATTACACCATGATTTTAAGAATATACTGATGTAGGATAAATTTGCAATTACTAACTGGATTCAGTTGGCCCAGTAGAGGAATCTTCATTCGGCATAAAAGCAGCTCCATTTGTAGGAACCTTTAAGACAATGAGACAAGTATTAGTCACAACAAAAATTACAGGAAGCCTATTTCCAAGTTTCTGAAATAAACTTACGTGTTTGGTATCCTCCTTAATTTCACTTTTTTTGTTGTCACTTTTGACATCTACTGTCTCCAATGAAGATTGAAGCTCCTTCTGCTGCAATTCTTCAGGAGAAACATCAACAAAGGCTGCAAACATTTCAGTATGAAAAGAGCGGTTAGATGTAGATATCAAGTATGCTAAGCATTAAGAAAAAAGCGGCACAGTCAAGCACATTGTGTTCATATTCAGGCTTGTTGGTGGTGTGCTTAGTTCCTAATATTGTGCTACAAGAGGTGGCAGGAAAAAGGAACACATAAGTATAAAATAAATGCATCAAGAGATAGATTCAGTATGTTATGGACAATTTGACGGATATGAAAGGTCAATACCGAATTTCTTTGACGGTTTTGATGTTTCAGCCACATCGGACGCTTCCAAAGTTCCTGTTGCTGCCACATCAGTAGCTGAAACATCAACAGTTGCACTTTTCGAAGAGGTATTTTTCCTTGGTCCTGAGTACGGGAAACTGCTTGGTGCTGTGGGGCCTGCCTGTTGTGGCATGGAAAATGGGAAAGGCGAGTTCGCGCCAAATGTGTTTTGTGGTGTCTGCGTCATCATTGACTTGAATACTTGTTCCATTGCTCTTTTCTGAAATAGATTAGCAACACGTCAAAAAGGAAATGGGGAGGCAAACTAACGCGTAATGGGGAGGCAAAATTATCGCCGATCATGTACAGCCAAATATTATTTTAATATCCGAACAAGCAGGTATACGACAAATACCGTAAAGGCAACAGCTAAGCGTATATGACCAAGCCCACAGAAAGAATATTGTGCTACATATAGCCATGCAGCAACGTACGAAGCCATGCAGAAAGGGATTGGGCATAATATCATTTAAGGAAAATAGGTGCAAAGCAGCTATGTACATTGTAGTATAAAACTAAAAGATCGGTTCCATAAAAGAAATAAATGGCCGTGAAAGTTAATAAATTGCCACCTTTATAGGACCACATACTCTGCTTGAACCAACTAAGAGCTTAGAAACAAAGGTCCGAAATAGCAAAGTGAACTGGTTGAGCAGGTGCAAGCAGAAAATAGCTCAATAATTTACCTCCCTGGCTCATGCCATACTATGCAAACGTACACAATGGGTCATTCCGAGGAGCACAATGCAAATTCTTGAGGATATATACTCTATTTGAAGTGCAGAAACAAATAAAAGCTGTGAGCTCACCTTTACAAATGAAGAGACCTGATACATCAACAACCAAGTATCAGTTTATGAAGAGAAGATACACAAGGCAACAAACTAAAGCATATCAGGAAGCAGAATTACACACCACGGAAAATGCCGCAGATAATGCTACCCCAATTCCAATCCAGAAAACAGGTGAACCACTGCGGAGGTTTCGGAACACACCGTCATGCGAGGTAAGTTTGAAAACTGGGTAGACGAAACAAACAAGGAAACCAACTCACAAATATGACGACGACGGCGGAACTGGAGGCAGGGTACCAGTTCCCGTTGATGTATTCTGATTGCTGGTTGAAGACGAAATGCTTGCGAAGCCCTTGGTGTTCAATCCATCCAAAGCTGATGCAGGGAACAATTTATTATATACAAAATGAGAACAACAAAGATCCTAATAGAACATCAAAATGGGCAAACCAAAGCAACTAGCACACTATACTTGACAACTACTACCTCCATTCCAATATATAAGATGTGTCGGTAGGCCATTTTAGCCTGCCAAAACGTTTTACATTTTGAAACAGAGGTAAATATGGATGGATAAGGTGGACATACTATACTTATAAACTAGTATGTCACAGACAAGGAAGGATAACCATTCTCAGTCTCAAGTTATCTCATCTGCCACTACTACAAAAACATACAGGAGAACTTTGCTGCGGATTCATGATGCAACAGTGTCTAATTCTCAGGCGTGGGACCTAGCTAAGGATAGAGAGTCCCACAGATGTCGGTAGAATCCCACAAGAAGTACAGCTCAGAGCTCGAGCGTTCGCCGCTCGCGCCTAATCAAACAGTCGCAGATGGGCTGGGGTCGCATCTAAACATAGGACCGTCACGGAGGCAGCATAAGCTGCAAGGCAGTCGTCCCTCACCATTCCTAGATCCACGGGACGCGGCGAAGACGACGAGCCTCGGGCCCCTCCTGGCTCCCCTCCGCCCGGCGGCGGCGGCGGCGAGGGGCAGCGAGGGGCGGCGGGCGGCGGAGAGGAGCGGGGAGGCGGAGCACGAGGAGGCGAGGATGAGTCTCTCCATGGCGCACCCGCGAGAGGAAACCTAGCTGGTGTGCTCTGGGTCACGAGGCCCTCTCCCTCCTCTATCTCTCCGCTCGCGCTAGGGTTTTGGGTTTGCGTGCGGAGAAGCCGAACAGAGGAGTGGATGGTGAAACCAAAGCCCTTTCGCTGTTGTGGGTGGTTAGCGGCTGCAATGACAGTACGCTGTATCAGCTGAGAGCAACATTTATCCACTCGCGCAAGCGGGGTCTCATTCTCTTGGAATCATCACCTTCTAATTACAATTCTGAAAATTATTCCATAGTTTCAATGGAGAAATGGAGAATTATGACGGAATTCAAACGCTCACAGCAATGCCTGCGATTTGCAATGTTTTCTCTACTGAGAAGGCTTTGGTTTCGATTATATTTAAAGAAAAAACAGTAGAAACTATTATTGTATTCAGTTAAATTTCACCAACTCAGTTACAAAAGTGATGATACTGATACAGCTAGAATACATTGTGCATACTAGGTTAGAACATAACTTGCCGACGCGGAACAATAAAAAGGGTCATGAGAACTTGTGCGTGATGCAACATCCTTTAAAAAAGACATACATCATCTCACTATATCATAGAACACTGACCAGTAAATAACTACTGATTTGAGTCATTACAGAAACCACGTCTACAGACCAATGGTTATTACAGATTACAATAGAATACATGCAAGAGGACAAATGTGTGCAGCCTTCTATTCCCTGTGCCAAGGTGCTTCTCTTTTCGTTGGCAACACTAATGATCAGTAAATACAGTAGGCTCATTTACATCTCTTCTCCTCTCCTGATCATACAAAGCAGAATAATCATTCTGACGGCGGATGTGGTTCCCTGTCGATATACAGATATTTGAATCATACAAGCTGAAGCATCATGCGGTTTGAAAACAGCTTGTCATGTAACAGTCGTTGCACAGCACTAACCAGAAAAAAAAAGCTTAAGCGCAATAATAACATGGTAAGTGTATATCTGCCTCTTACATCATCAATATCTGTTGCTGCTCCTTCGCTCTCTTACGAGCCAGAGCTCGTTCTCTGGCAGCAGCAAGTGCATCATTACTCCTCTTGTAGTGCTCATCTGTGATTGGTGCTGGTTGAGTATTCTGCGAAGCTTGTGAAGCAGCCGTGGGAACAGCAGAATCTGTTTCAGTAGGTCTAGCAGCAGCTGAATCCTTCAATCTAGCTGTTGCAGGTTCTTCCACACTTCTACTTTCGTGAGCTTTCTCTGATCCCGCACTGGATTCCCTCATGCGCTTAGGAGAACGGCCAGATCCTTCGGCATCAGACTTGCTAGCTTGAATTTCATCTAATTTATTGTCCAACTTTTCAGGTTCAGCAGGCTTTGTGTCATCATGCGTTTGTGCACCGAAAGCAACATTCTTAGCAAGTCCAAAGTAAAAATCACTCAGGTCTTTCTTTTTAGTAACCTGCATCAAAAGAGATAAAGAAATCAAATTAGTTGGCCAAAAGATACGATAATTGTGAGACATTAGAGTTTTCTTTGCCAAGGGGGTCTGATTATAGGAAATAAACGTATAGACAAGCTGGCATATCACGTTTTTGCATGATCAAGGAGAGACAATCCTTAAATGAGGGAAAATTAATAAACAATGAGAAGAGAATAATGATACAACATCAGAAATCTAAGGTACTAGCGCATCATTCTCCAACTCATCTAGCAACGCAAACGTGATATACATGCAAAAAACACAAATGGAATAATACAGCCACACATCACTTGCATTATCTGACAAACGGGCACAATTCAGATTAGAAGCTTGATCGTCATTCTTCACAGCCATGAGCCATCAGACTATTTCAACTTTCCATGCATACTTGGACAGACCAAACGCAGTACCTCACATGGTAGTAATTCTGGTAGAATTAACTAAAGGCCATACCGTACCATATCATTGATGAATAAAGTAGCAGAAAACGTGGAACTTACAAAACATAAATATGAACCATGAAGATAAGTAGCACGTAAGAACCACGTATACTGATGAACAAATGAGCAAAACTTACATCATCCCTTTCTTCTTGAAGTTGCCTCCGTCTTTCTTCCTCTAGCCATTTTTTCTCCTCCTCAAGTTTCTTCCTATATGCAGATGTTACAAATTTGTCTTTGTCAGAAAATAGGTGGTCCTCCTTGCTCCTCTCTTTATGAAGCTTCCTCTCATACACTATGTCCTGTTCTCGTTTACGTTGTTCTGCTTTTTCCTTCAGTGCTTCAATGTACTTTGACTGCAAAAAGCATGGAGCCAGAAAACAAGTAACGAGTTGAATGAAATATTAGAAGATCCCAATATTTGTCCAACCTAGCTCCATCATGTGACTCTGATTAGCAGTGGCATGTTGCTTTTGCACAACCCGCCACACCTTCTACATTCTGTGTTTGCCTCTGCATACATGTCTCTATTACACATTTAACATAACCAACTACCTACCTATGATAAGGTATTAAATCCTCAAAGGTATACAAGCAACCCATGAAGGCCAATATCTGTCAGTCTTATAATCCAAGTTTGGCCTTTATGTTTCAAAATATATTAGGTAGATAATCTCCAACTTTAGCATCTAATGTTATGCTCCAAACATTTCTATCTCTCAGGCTGATGTTTGTTCGGAACAAACAAGATAACAAATATCTGGAAATTAAAATTTGACTAGAACATGACACAAAGTAAGTTGGGGCAACACTGTGTTTCGTCATGTAATAATTTGCAGTGCAAGATACTGAGCGTAGACAAAGCCCTCGAGCCGTCTTGATTGTGCGGGAGCAGGACAGATAAATTACCTGCCGAACAACCTTGGCCTGCATCTTGGGGCGAGCGGCCTTCTCCTTCATATCATCGTAGACCTCGTCGTAGGCAAACACCGAGGGATCCTCCTCGATGGCCTTCTTCTGAAGCTCCTCCACCTGCGCGAGCGCAAAGAACAAATCAACCATCTAAGCCGACAGCCAACGAAGGGGAACTCGCAGCGAATGGGGTATGGACGGCTGGGAATCCGGATGGATGGTTACCTTCTGGAGGGCGCGCTTCTTCGATGACTGGCGGAGGATGTCTGCCTCGACGTCGTCGTCGCCGTCGTCGGCGAACGCCGCCAGGGGGCGCGCCGGCGGGGGCGGTCGCGACGACGAGGACGCCGGATTCTTGCGGAGCTGCAGCCCGTACCTCTGCATCCCGGCGAACGGCGGATTCGACGCGGAGCAAACCCTAGACTCTGAATTTCAGTTTCCCCTTGGCCCTTCGGCTGGAGAGCAGCGAAGCGATGCGAGGACTAGGCGACACAAAACGTTTTACGCCTCCTAGACCGGATGGCGGATTCTAGAAAGAAAAAATTGAACGGAATAGTCTCGAATTGGAAAGACGGTGGAACGGGCCCATGGGAGAAAATTCTGGAATAGCTAAAAGTACAAAAATGAACAGAAAGTTTGAAGAAAATCATGTCCTGTGTTATACCTCCATGAAAATTTCGCTATGAAATGATATATCTACAAGTTTCTTCGTCTCTCGGTGATCATTATATTTTTGTTAAATCAAAAAAACTATTTACTAGTTCAAAAAAAATCAGGATGTACACGATGATGTAGCACATAACGTGCATGTTCCATCCCGGGGATTGGTTTTGAGTTTCGTTACCTCTAATTTCTTAATTTTTGATTGAAATTCACTGTTTTTTTTACGAATTTTATCAAATGCGTCGCACTCAGTCGACCGTTTGAATTTTACTTTCACGAGTAGATGTAAGACCGTTTGAATTTTACTTCACTAGTAGATGTATCTCACTTTTCCCACAACTCTTACATTATAACATATTTGTTTCGACTGACATATCGATATTTTCTCTATGTACATGTGTTTTCCAATAGGTGCTACAGAAAATATGTATTTATCTGTCGAAAAAAAACGTTACAAAGTGAAAGTTGTGAGGAAGGGTGAAAGCAATTTTCAAGCAGTCGTGAATTTGAAAAAATTCATAAAAAAAATCAGTGGTTTTTTATCCAAATTATGAACTCTACTCGTCATATTTCATAAACATTTTATCTCTAGTCATGAGAGAATTTAGCAAATTTTATTTTAGTCAAAGGAATTACGAAGGGAAAGAATATGCACGCTAGGCGCTGCCGAAACCCTCACTTTCGTCATGGCTAATGGCGACGGCGTGATATATTCTGAATTGATTAAAAACATGTGTTATTTATCAAATAATGTTTTTTTAATCCAAGATATTCGACCCTTTGCCAAGATAATTTTCTTATAGATTTTTACCTAGTTAAATTAGCTAGGTTGTTTGGCTGTGTCATTGTTTTTATTCACAGACAATGGATAACGACCATGAGTTGATGATCCATGAATTCATGCAACAGGAAGCCAATTCCTATGCCGTGATTGATGAATATCTTCTACTAGTACGTTAAAACGCAGCTAAATGCCTATCCCCGACGTGGAGATTCAAAGACTGAGAGTCGCGGCACTAAAAACACCAACAACCTTTGATGCTGTACACCATCACCAATGCATATCATTCTTAACATAACCCAACAAAGTTATCTGGTGAAACATAACAGCAAAACACACACCAGCAACTTCAACGACCAAAATAACCTCCACATTCCATTTACCCGGGAGCATAAAACAAGAACGTGTGATTTCACTCTGCACTCCACGGTAACTTTTGTACCAACCACGCTCTGGTACAGCGGTTCTCATAATCAACTAACTAAAATTCGCCTTTATTTAGCAAGCTGGGTAGTCTGATAACTCTTATCTCTTTGTAGATACATGGCACCTCTAACCTGTAAACAGCAATCAGAACCAGACCACTTCTTTCACTAGAGATATGTACATCCATCACTGATGTATCGTCGGGTTTTGTGTATAGCCTCCAGGGGTCTTGGAAATATGTGACCACTGTCTCGAGGTAACTGATGCCAGCCTAATTTTCATCCATCGCTCCAGAACTAGCAACCTTGGGTCCAAAATCAAATCTCACCCAAAGTGATGGAGAGCTCCTACTTGCGGGTTATGTTACTTCAATATTGCTTCTGATTCTGTGAATCAGATCAAAGAGCTCCCTTTTCAGCTATAGCTGGGACTTCCATTGGCAAATCCGGGATTGCACTTCACAGAACCATCTCACAATTTCATTCACGAACTTCAGAATGAGCTGCAAAATCCAGAAACTTCTGCACAACTTGCAACATCTGTTTTGATGAAAGTATCTGCAAGAGATAAAGTTGATAAATAAGTGTATACTTGGTAGGCAAATGCAAAGGTACACCTGAAAGCACAAAATCTATTCTTGGTGATAACTTCCTACTAAATTTTTGGGACATTTTTGGGTACATGTGTTTTCCAGAAAGAAATCAGATAAAAACCTAGAGATAAAAACACCCAACAGATGGTGCTGGAAACATGAGGATCGTTGTACACGTATAACTATTGGAGCAAATACAGGTTAAAGAAACTATGGCAACATAGGCGTACCATCGGTGGACAAATTCACGATCCTGAACTTGACTTCTGAACCCATACTTGTCTCTGCACACAGCATTTATGGTATTAGATTCTGGAATCAGCCAGGGCAAGTAGGAAACTATAAACTAATCACACCTCATGAGCCCCATAGCTAGCAGGGCCCCTCTTTGCAGGTTTTCCATCAGATGCAATAGGAGAGATTTCCATCTCCTTCAGCCCACGTTGCGGACCACGGCGGTTGGCATGCCTGTTCCCTGAATAACAGTACACAATGAGCCTTGGAACAGAAACTGATCTAGGAAATTTTGCACAACTCGTTTGCTACTCCCTCCATTCCCAATTATAAGATGTTTTATATATTGCAATGTGGACTAAATACGGACTAAAATGAATAAATATTTCACTAAAACGTGTCTAGATACATATGTATCTGAAAAAAACTGAGAAAAAGTAAAACATCTTATATTTAAGAACGGAGGGAGTAATCACTAAATATAACCAGATAAAATACAAACCATTCTCCACAATGCCACCACGGCCACCAGGATTCCTTGCCTCTATCTTTCTCTCTCCATGGCCTACATAATCAGCTAGGTTAATACAGTGACTCGAGCATAAGGAATTACTAATAATAAAGCTGTTTAACTGAGAATCGTACCATCTGCTTGCTGAGACAAACTATCCTCAGGATGTGACTGCATTAGCGGGAACTCAGACGATGAGGCTTGTGTACCAACTCCTGATGCAGACTTGTCATAGCGACGAGGGGCCCATACACCACGGTCAGGCCTATCTCTATTTCTGGCTTGTCTTTCAATCTTCTCACCAATGGGTCCAGAACCATGCAGATGATTAGGCTTGTCATCATAGTGGCTTTTATCAGCATTTTCAACAATCTGATCTTTCACAATGGAGCGCGAGTTTGGAACCCGTGGTGGGCGCTTATCCTTGTCAGCATTAATCATGTGACCTTCTTGCTCATGTTGAGATGCTATTCCCTGGCGTCCTTCCTTGTTTGAGAGTATAGTCTTGATAATTCTGCCACTGGCCTCATGCCGCTGGTCTTGTCTAGAACTTGATGGGGGAGTATTTTGCGAAGGGGGTACAGGCTGCGGCGGAGTTGAGCTATCAGATATCTGTGACAACAGCAAATAAAATGACAGCCCATACTAATTAAATGGTAAAAAGCCTTGTGGAACGTGTATGCTTACATTGGAATCAACCCTTGCTCTTCCTTTCAAAAGGATAATTTTGTCTCTTTTACCGTCAACCTGAGGAGACCCAGATGGTCCTCCACTTGTACCATCTACAAGACAAAACAAACAAAACTACAATAATTAACATCATAGAACCAAACATTTGTATCCCATCGTAAGGATGGAAAGAGTGCAGCACAAAACATAAGGGAAAAGTTTTAATTGGATAAAACAAGAATTAAACAATTAAACTTCTTAGAAAGGAAATACAGCTACATGCTTAGTATAAATAAATGAAAATATATAACCTAATTTGTCCAATACGAAAATAACATAGAAGTGAATGGCACTATGCAGGGATGACAAGCATCATTCCCATGAATGGACTGCAAGTATTGAGATACAAAACATGCAGTTGGCCTATGCCACATCCACATGTCAACCATCAAACTGAATAAGTGAAAAACACATACAATGTTTGTTTGCATTAAAAGTTGTTTGCATTAAAGGTACTTTTCAAAAGCATACTTATTTTGCCATTGCTGAGAAGAATAACTAGCAGCTAGTCAAAATAGTAAGGTTATCATATTAGCTACATTCCACACGGTGCAGCACACCAACTCAGCCATTACTCGGTTCTTACAAACTTGAATTGTGCGCCATTCCCATGTTACGAAATCAACTCTAGTTGATAATGGGGCTCATCAAGTGAAGGAACCATTGTCTGTTCGTTAGTTGATACAGCATTTTAACAGCACTAACCGAGGATCGTACCAGAAAATCACTTAGTAATAGACTACAACACCTGAATACTGTTGAATATTGACAACAGTTATAACAAGCTAATAGTAATTGGCAATCAAGTCTAGTTGATAATGGGGCTCATCAAGTGAAGGGACCATTGTCCATTTGTTAGTTGATACAGCATTTTAACAGCACTAACCGAGGATCGTATCAGAAAATCACTTGGTAATAGACTACAACACCTGAATACTGTTGAATATTGACAACAGTTATAACAAGCTAATAGTAATTGGCAATGTCTTTATACAGTACAACCTGAAGTTCCAGCAATAATTTTCTCTCTTGTATGATCATCTCTCTTCGACGCTAAGATGTAAGTTGGCTTCTCCTTAGCATTTTCTCGCACAACATACTGACAGATATCACAAAAAACAGAAAATTAAAAACTTCAGGTCATAATTCATTGTGGATAATAAACAGAAAGTAGCATTTGCTGTTTTCTTGGTTTTGACAGGTCAACATTCTGAGAGAAGAGTTATGGCATATGGGACACCCAAGACGGGGGCTCAAGAAAACATGTAATACTTTCTAGAAACCACCACAAATAAATGGTCCAACGCTTAAAGGAGCTGAGGTGCAAGCATTGCTAGTGTATGTGTGCTTCAACTAAACAAAACAGCATACATATACTTGTCTATGGCGCAAAGAAATGAGAACTCCACACCATAACCACAAAATAAAACAATTGTGAAGCGTCTGAAATATATAAAAACATATAGGAGCAGAAGAACTGTCGTTTTTTTCATTATGTCAAATCAAGGTACAAACAGAGAGCACCACTCTTTTCGGAATTTTTTTGCTGCAATATAAAATGCAAATATATACTCCCTCTGATCCATATTAACTGTCGTGGAAAAACAGCGTACAAAGCACAACCCCGCGACAGAAATTCGGATCGGAGGGAGTAGTAAAGAACTCTATGCCTACTTGTCCAGGCATAGAGTACACTACACAAACATACTTCTGTAAAATCATGACACAGCCCTGTGCTGTCATTTAGACCCCACCTGCTACCACATGTTACAATCCAAATGGTCAATATACGAAAATAGTATGTGCTGCCATATCCAAAATTGGAAAAGAGTAGTCAATACATGTTACTATGTGAAAGTTACACGATTGATTTGTAAGCCTACCGAAAACATATACTCCCTCCGTATCAGAATATAAGTCTTTCCACCAACTTTCCACACACATGTATCTAGACATATTTTAGTGCAAGATTCATGTGAACCTTGAACTAAAACATGTCTAGATACAAGTGTGTGGAAAGTTGGTGGAAAGACTTATATTTTGATACGGAGGGAGTATATGGAAGTATACGATCCAGAAAATTTCAGTAAGTTCTCAACCAAGCATATTACCGCTGAAGTGGAGGCCCTGCGCCTTTCAGAGGCCCTTTTAGAAGGACTAGAGCTGCTAGTTACCACACCTGCAACTTTTCTGCTTAGCCTACTGCCTACAGATCTCTGTGGTGTATGAAATGATGGTTAGTAGACACCCGACAGTTGATAAACAATAATAGAACCAAAGATAATAATCAACTGAACTAATGTACCTGACCCTGAGCCATACTCTTAGCTGCTCTTTGCTGGCGAATATACGCCATAAGAGGTGTCACAACTGGTGGCTCCTTTCCAGCAGCTGCAATAGTAACCAAGTAAACATGAGTTTCTTTTATACTTGGCGTCTTTGAAAACATATATTACTAAACCAAGAATAGAAAATATCAAAATAATGACATGTTTTACCTGCTCTTTCAGCTTCTTTCCTTTCAAGCTGAATTTCAGCACTTGGTAAATGCTCAGTAGGCTTTGATATAAGCTCAAGAAACTCCAAGTATTCTGGATCTAATTATCAGATAACAGGAAACGTTAAGTTTGAAATATGAAAAACATGGAAGTAAGGTACGTATTGGACAAAAAAAATGCCTATTTAGGACCTTTCGTTATAGTTCCTTGACGAGCATCTTTCTTGATATTTGATTTTGGAACCTGTTGTGATGGTGCGTATTCCACAAGAGCTTTAAATTGAGCACCTGGCAGAGAACCATGGACGACATGCATGACACATAAATTAAAGAAACATCGATGCATAAACGAATATATAATCAAGTGTTAGAAAAAAATAACAACATAAATCGATTACAAATTTATGGCAAAGGTATTAATCAATTCCAGGCTAACAGGACATGGATTAAATAGCCCCATGCCAAGAATCTAGCATAGGTGGCGCTTGCTTTCATTGACCACCTCCAATAGCTGACCAAACAAGTCTAGACCCATGAACGCTTAAGGCTTAGCTTGGTATATTTAGGAAAAAATATTGGACGGGCTATAAAGAGGAAAGTGGTGGCTAATTTCATTTTTGGAGAAGCTCAGTTTAAAGCAACACTGGTGGCACTTCTAAATTTCTAATGGCACTAAACAAAGATATCACAGTGCAGTTGTCAATTGAAACCGGTGCCTCATATTGTACTTTACTAGTCTCTCCATACTATATTGTCCCTACGCTGCTCAGAAATTGAAGGGAAAATGGAGCCTCAACTGGGTGAATAAGCGTTGCTCATCTTTAAAAGGACGAACGCAATATGCCATATATTAATTTGCTAGCTATCCCTATTCCCTAATCATGGGCATGTAAGTTCAATGGCTATCTAAATGACATCAACATTTAATGTTTGTGATCTTGTACACGATAATACAGTCGTTGCAAATACTACATCATGTGTAGTGATATACTTAATACAGCAGTAGGAACTAAAGTACGTGCAAAGCAACAAGAGAACATAATGTGAATGTGAATACGAGGTCTGCATCCTGAGAAAAGAAGCAAAAAGGGCATATTGCTAATGAATGAAAAACTTACCCTTTTCATTCACAAATACATGACCATTAAAGAACTCAGCAAACTCAACAACATCTTCTGAGCTCTTGAAGTTGAGGTAGAGACGAGAATACCGATGATTCTTTTGACTGAATTGAAAAAGTTGTTAGCCAATTGGAAAGAAGATTGTGACAAAACAAGAATGTCGCTATTGTTTAAGCATCTTCTTGACTCTTAAAATTAAGGTAGAAACAAGAACATCTATGATTCTGTCGGCTCGATAGACAAATTGCCTATTGAAAAGAAGTCAGCGACAGACAAGAATGCCATTATTGTTTAGCTCCCACTGCTAGGTATAATGAATAAGGAAACCTTATACTTTGAAAAAAAAATCTTAAGGGCAGCGAATGAAAGAAAGAAATTGCTAAGTAAGTCATCGACAAAAAGCATTACAAGGCTAGTAAGTAAGAAGTTGAATGCTTCAAGGTAGTTTTGAATTAAAGGTTGCTAAGGAACTTGTTCTGTAACAAGCACATTCTAAGCAAATCTCAAAGGCACACAACATGAAACAAGATAAAAACCTCTGGCTCCTGTATCAAACATAAGAGAAAGCGAATATGAACATTTTACTCACTCATAAATATAGCTCATGTCATGTAAAACATACAGCCCTTCATCTACCATAATACCACAGATAGGTCAGCGACGAACTAAATAGATGTGATTAACAGGAAAAATACACTGCACTAGATAACGGCAACTGTTTGAGCTATACATCTCAATTACAGAGATGGACAAGCTAATTGCTAATAACTAAAACTAATCACTTAACCAGCACACGAAATCCTGTGGAAAAATATGGGACAGGGCTACTCTTCTACCCATAATTCCTAGATTAAGCAGCCACGACCCCAATCCAGACCTAACGAGCGCCGAACCACACAGACGCGCCAACTCACGCACAGGGGACAGGGAGGAAACGCTGACCTGGCATTACCGGCGCGGAAGCAGGCCCAGTCGTAGCGCCCAGCAAAGCGCGCGTCAACCTGGTCCACGACGGCCTGCTGCGCAATCGCCGGCGGCAGCCGCCGGAGCACCACCTTGGTGCGGTGCGCCGGGTCCTTCATGTTCGCGCGGGCCGCCAGCTCCGACCCCTGGGGAGCCCGAAATCGCCCGGCGAACAACCACACGGCACCGGCACAAACCCTAGGGGCCGCGTCACATCGGGGTATGGCGGGTCGGGGGCGAGATCTGGAGAAGGAGTTAGGGTTTGGGGCGGGGCGGGGATGGAGGAGGTCTCTGGCTTTCGTCTGCTCTGGCGAAGTCGCGTGCGTGCGACTCTTTTGGTTGGGGTTTGGGTTTGGGTTTGGGAGATGAGAAATTGGAAACTGTCGGGAGATTAGGGGAAGCGGAAGAGGAGGACGACGAGGACGAAACGAAAAGGTAAGACCGGAAGAAGAAGAAGAAAAAAAGGAAAGGCGATAAGAAATATATATGAGAAAAATGTGCATTTCCCTTTTTTTCCAAATACAACACGTCAAATATGTTTTTATAACCTCGAAAGAACACGTCAAATATGTTTTTATAACCTTACAAAAACACACTTACTCTGGTCGAAAATAGAATGCGCTAATGTCATTGCGCGCATAATCATTACAAGTAGAAAATAGCAAGGTTTATTGTTTCTCGCATTCAAATGTAAAGTAGATGGCAAACATCATTTCCAATAGTTTATTGGTGTCGCCAGCTAAATTGATCGACTATTTGGCTGGTGGTTTGTCTTGCCTTTATGCTTAACTAAAATGTGTAACGATAACTAAAGACAGATGATCACAAACAGTTTGAGGACGAGTTGGACCTTCTCCACTTTCCCCTGCTACAGTGAGAGCGGGCGATTTCTTGGGCTCCCCCGTGCGCTCCGGCTTTTCGCCGGCGATTCGCCGGATTCCTCGCCCTCCGGCGGCCGCTTCGGCGGCGGGAGGACGGGGAATCCACGGATCCCGGCGTATATGTAGATTAGGTGTGCGTGGGGTGTGCTGCCGGCGGCGCTGGGGTGGAAGCGGTGGCGTCGGTGGAGTTTGGTGGCGGTGGTCTTCCCCTCTGACGGTGCGGCTCCGTGGGAGCTTCGCCGCGGATCCTCTGCCTCGCCCTGGTTCGCGGCTCTTCGGAGTGCTCGACAGGGCTCCCCCTTCGCCGGAGTTCGTGAGCGGGCGGATCCGGTGGTTGACAACTTGGAAGATGCAGTTCTTGGTGGCCAAGGTGGTGTCGTCGGCCGTCGAGCATGGTGGAGGTGCTATGGCACCGAGGGGCGTCGACTCCCCGTTCGCGCTGGGGGGCCTCCCAGTCCAAGAGTTCGGAGGTGGTGCGGCAGGCATAGCCGGCGTAGCGGCGTGCGCGATGAAGACGATGCTTCGGCTCAGGAAGGACCTCGTTGTAATTTTATGTTTTCCTGGGTTTTTCTGTAAGAAGCTTGGCTGGATGTAATTGCATTTTCCCTCGCAAAAAAAAAAAAAAATAAAGACAGATGACTCCACTAATATTATATAACAAAAATGCATTAAACATGACATACTTATACAGCTCGATTAATTGGAGAGAAAAACAATGTAACGACGGACAAGTCCCGTAGGTGTGGTGCAACGCCAATCAAAGATACACCACACCCTAACATTGAACCACCGCATATATGACCTGCTAACTACAATATCACCGCGATGATGCGTCAAAACAGGGCTTATCCGATCATCACAAAACAACAAAAATATGCCGCAACCACGTCTCTCGCCACCATTGACATCGATAGCACTCATGTCATAAGGGAATCGATACCCTCAAGCATAAATGGGTTATCGTAGTAATTCAATATGGAAGTCATGAGCGACATCTACTACGTAAACCAAATGGTCCCTCGAGTTATATGTGTCACTTGTATAGACCTTATACGCCTCGTTTCGGAGGATGGGCTCCATCCAAGACTCTTTTTTGAAAGAAAAAAATTGACACTTGTAAGTTTCTAAATATAGACATTGATGAGTTCTACCATTGTGAAATATTATCTATTTTGGGCTGTTCAAAAAGAAAAAATCTAGATATGAGGTAGCACGTGAACCTTGCAAAAAATTGACCAACTTTTGATTTGTCATTTTTTGTGATGGACGAATAAAAATTATTTCGTGCCGAGACTTTGCATGACCATAGAATACGGCACTGTGAACATCTAGTTTTTTTTTGGATTTTTTGAACTTCAAAATGTCAATTAAAAATAAAAAGGGCTCCATGTAGCTAATATGTCCTCCAAAACGACATTTTGGTAAATAAATCTCTAATGTAACTTCATTTTTTTGTACACTGAAAAGATAACGTTGTGGTATTAACTAATGTAAGAAGTCCAAGATATGATAGGATTTTCAACTCGACTTAACCGCAATCAACTCGTAATAAGTAAGACAAATTCTAACCACGCCACATAAGAAATAGGATCCCATCACTCCCCTATGCAATGAAACAAATATTTTATACAAGGTTCCTATCACACATGCAATATAATTATTATTGGAATCACTATACGATCCCACCACACATTAACATTGAACCATCGCATATATGACCTGCTAACTACAATATCACCGCGATGATGCGTCAAAAACAGGGCTTATCCGATCATCACAAAAACAACAAAAATATGCCGCAACCACGTCTCTCGCCACCATTGACATTGATAGCACTCATGTCATAAGGGAATCGATACCCTCAAGCATAAATGGGTTATCGTAGTAACTCAATATGGAAGTAATGAGTGACATCTACTACGTAAACTAAATGGTCCCTCAAGCTATATGTGGCACTTGTATAGACCTTATATGCCTCGTTTCGGAGGATGGGCTCCATCCAAGACTCTTTTTTGAAGAAAAAAAATCGACACTTGTAAGTTTCTAAATATAGACATTGACGAGTTCTACCATTGTGAAATATTATCTATTTTGGACTGTTCAAAAAGAAGAAAAAAATCTAGATATGAGGTAGCACGTGAACCGTGCAAAAATTGTCCAACTTTTGATTTGTCATTTTTTGTGATGGACGAATAAAAATTATTTCGTGTTGAGACTTTGCATGACCATAGAATACGGCACTGTGAACATCTAGGTTTTTCTTCTTTTTTGATTTTTTTGATTTTTTGAACTTCAAAATGTCAATTAAAAATAAAAAGGGCTCCATGTAGCTAATATGTCCTCTAAAACGACATTTTGGTAAATAAATCTCTAATGTAACTTCAATTTTTTGTACACCGAAAAGATAACGTTGTGGTATTAACTAATGTAAGAAGTCCAAGATATGATAGGATTTTCAACTCGACTTAACATCAATCAACTCGTAATAATTAAGACAAATTCTAACCACGCCACATAAGAAATAGGATCCCATCACTCCCCTATGCAATGAAACAAATATTTTATACAAGGTTCCTATCACACATGCAATATAATTATTATTAGAATCACTATACGAAAATACCCAACTTTGAATTAACAAAGCCCCTGAGTTTTACAGCGGCCATTACAACAAGTGTCGAGGAAATCAACAAACAAGAAAAAGGACCAACAAGCAAACAAACAAAAAATAAACAAGACACACCACTTGGAATGCTCCAAAAACTCATATGCCGCAATGATCATTGATAAGAGGTGACGCGAGAGCTTGACGATGAAGCCTCTAATCCTCTGAAGAAATTCTACCCGCATCTGCAACCTAACGAGCTACCTGTCGTCGCATCACCATCCGCCTCCACGTCAAAAGAGGGCCCCTCCTGCCCCCTCGCTCGGTTCGAAGAGCGCCGCACCATCGAAGTAGGAGAAGCTCAGCCGAGAGCAAAAATAGCAAGAGATAGACAACTTGACAACCAAGGGAGATCAATGACAAAATCAACTCACCGGAGCTGATGGGTGGGTCCCACTCGTTAGTTTGGCCGTCAATGCACGTTCAATTCCCGATCATTGTTTTTGCGAACGGTGAAGAAAAATGTCGTGGGTATTTGCCAAATAAAATCAAAGTCGAGGTTTATCGAACATTTCGCGTCATTGTCGCGTTTTATGCCAATCACTCCAATCTACACCATAAAAGTAGCCTCTGGTTTGCTCGTCTTTCTTGGAACTTTGGTAGGTTGAATCATGGTACTCGCAGGCAGTTTCCTTCTTATCATGGATAGAACTCATCGATTGGTCGAGTGCCTTCGTGTTCGAGCTGATGCTCGTTTTTTTTTTTTTGAGGACAAAGTGGTCGATACCACCGCTCGAATAGATAGAAAGAATTGACCCAGTTTATAAGGAAAACTGGGTCCAAAAACCATACAAACAATACAAAAGAATCACACAGACGAAGCGACCCACCGCCCACACGGCACAAGTCGACAAACGCCAGAACACACACCACCCGCTCCGGAGCCACCGCCCCGGCGTAGCAACCAGATCAACCTTCGCATTGCCCGAAAGTGATCCAGTCATGGTCGACGAACCCTCTGCCCACGCAGTCTTCATCCAGGTTGCCACCAAAACCACCTGTTCCGGGGCCGCCGCCCCGGTGTAGCAACCAGATCGACCTTCGCATTGCCCGAAGACGATCCAGTCAGGTCGACGAACCCTCTGCCCACGCAGTCTTCATCCAAGTCGCCACCCAGACCCACGCTAAACAACGGCTCTACCTCATATAACCGTCGTAGCGTGGGAGACCGAGGCCGCCGCCTCGACGTCCACCACCGTCCGGAGCCACCGCCCCGGCGTCCACCACCCCGACCGCAACTCCATCCTGCTTGGACTTCGCGAAACCGTTGCACCGTGAGGGCCAACAATTCCAAGGCGGCGCCTTCAAGAAGGAAGCGACGCTTGCGCCGCCGCCGCCCGCTCCCACGAAGCTTAGGCTTTCACCCGGAATTGTTGATCACTCCTGTCGGATGGACTCGAAACTCCACGAACGACGCAAACAAGAAGGGAACGACGCCCGGAGGCGCCGTCGTCGTCGGCCCCGACAAAGCCGGGGCAAGGCTTTCGCCCCAGAGCTCGATCCGTCCATGAAGCGCGGGGAGCAGCAAGCCTAGCCAGATATCCTTGTTGCCGACCACCACCTCCGCGACCGCCGTCGCGCGCCGGAACCCCACCATGGCACCCCCTGCCTCGACGGCGTCTGCCGCCATCGGTGCTGCAGCTGCAGCCTTCGGTCCGGGGCCGCCGCCCCGGCTTCCTCGCACCCGGGCGCCAGAGCACGGTGGCAGGAGGCCACCTCCCGCGCTTGCGCCTCCTCCGCCCTGCAGCACGCCATCAACAGCTGCATCGGCCCGTCGTCTCCTCCTCAGCCTCCAATCCGTGCACCGCAACACCTGGGGCCTCGCGGACGCCGCATCCTCGCCGAGCCCCACGGGCAGCACGCCGCACCCGGAGACCATGCGCCGCCGGCCGCAGCCCGCACGGCCCGCCCCTGGCCCAGATCGGGCCCGGGCCGCGCCCTGCCGCCACTTGACTCCATGGCTCCGCCACGCCCCCCGCCCTCTCTGCACAACCCAGCCGACGCCAGGGGAAGACGCCGGAGCTTGCCCGCCGCCGAGGACCGCCTGCACGAGCCGCCGAGATCTCCATCGCGTCCACCGCGGGCTCTCTCCCAAACCACCATCTTTTGGGGGCGGGAGCCGCCGCCATCGCGGCGAGGCCTGCGGCAGCGGCGGAGACGGAGAGGTAGGCGGGGGGCCGGCGGCGGCGGCGCGCTAGGTTTCCCCCCCGAGTCGCCCGGTGCGAGCGACGCGAGGGGCGGGTTCGCGATTTGCTTTTTTTTTTTTCATTATACCTGATCTCCAGCAACTTCAACTCTGGTGGCATATTCGAAATATTGGAGGATAATGACCTGAACGACAAATTGCCTAATTTGCACCTGCAGCTGTTTGAAAACTTTTGGCAGTACAGAAATTTGAACACGCAAGTTGGTCAAATGACAAAAGTTTGAATATACCTTGCAATTGTTCAGAGTAAGCATCTCCAGAAGAGGAGCATTGTGCAGAAGAGACCACAACACCTGAATGTTGTCACCTGCCTCACAATTGTCAAGCATTATAGTTTGTAGCTTGCCGATCATTGGTAACGTATCGCCCTCCTCTTCTAGTATCCACTGCAGCATAGGACGGCAGGTGTATTTGCCGCTGTCCAACATCCTGAAAACTGCTTCCGACGCCTCAAGAGTCCCATCCGAATTTGGCACCGAAATCGTTAAATCTTTTCCGCCACGCCTAAAATCCACTACCAGCTGTATTTCAAACACCAGTAACTCATACTCCCTCCGTTCGGAAAAGGATGTCACAAAAATGAACTATACCATTTTTGTGACATCCTTTTTCAAACGGAGGAAGTACTTAATTCGGATGTACATATAAAATCTAAATGGATCGTGCAGTCAAATGTTTGGTCACACGCAGACGAAAAGAAAGAAGGACGCACCATTTTTTGAAACCCTGCCAGCTTCAAGCTGCTCAAGTTGGTCTTGAATAGAGAGCCCAGAAGCTTGCTCACATCACTTAATAATATCCATGTGTCCAGTACACGGCCATGCTTCCTGTGGTTCGGCTTCTTAGGCCTCTTCACGAGGCAGATGGATGCTTCGACAAGAGAAGGCGCCTCATCCACGATGAAACAGGCTCGGTTGTAAAAGAGAACGGAAAAATTCAGGGAGATGAGCCGAGGGGCGGCGATGTGTAAGGGGGAGTAGGGGTCGGTGGTGCAGCAATCGAGGGTAAGGTTCTTAAGCGTGTCGGACTTGATCCGTGAGAGCTTGCTCAAGTCGAAGTTCCTGAACCTCAAGTCTTCCAGGACGGGTAGCCCGGTGGTGATCTGCTCCTGGAAATCACCGTGGAGGCTTACCTGATCAAGACACAGCTTCGCAAGGCGGCGCGTGCCGGAGGAACGAAGTGGTAACCTGATCGATTCGCCGTAGTGAATGACGAGCACCGCGGGGGCGCAGTTGAGGGCACGGCGGATCCACCTAGGCATGCAGGGGGACATCTGATCGTTGATTTTGATGCGTAACCGCAGGGTGTGCGGCAACCCGGCGCTATGATGAATCAGGAGACTGTCGACGAAATCCTCAAACTTATCGAAGTTCGGCCAAGTACAAAATCGGAACTCACGGCTGTCGATGTCGAGGGACGGGGCGGAGCGCCAGAGGTGCCGCCACCTCCGCGAGAGCAGGCTCGTCTGGACGACTTGCCGGGACTTGAGGCGCGACAGGATGGTGTGGAGCAGGGAGTCCGGCTGATCGCTCAGCCGGTCCCTGCCGGAATAGGCCGCGTTCAGCTTGCTGGAAGCTTCCATTAGATTTTTGCCCAGGTCGCCGTCTCCGGGGTAAACGGGCATGTCTTTCATAGACAGGATTAACACCGACCTGTGTATGTAGTATGCGCCCGGAAGATAATTTTATGCATAAATATCGTCGTAGATATCGTACCAACCAAGAAACCATGTCACCCTATTCCAGTATTCCTCTACGATTGATGTAAGTCCCATACGAGTACGACTCTGTGCACGAGCATGACTTCCTTTTTTAAGGGAGAGGAGATGAATTGTTTGATTCATACTAGTAATTTTGCACGTGCAATACATATTTGTATTCCCGCATGCAAAACATGTCGTACTACGATAAAAAAAATAGGGATAAGAATCAATCTTTCTTTCATCTATGCTCAACGATTGATGAAATAAATTCACCCTACAACCATCGATTTAAGTCTCACCATGGGTTATAAACATGACTAATAAAATTCATAACCAATTACACGGAAATATGGAAACCCAAAATATAAGTGTTGCAATCATATTTCCTTGTAATTAGTTATGATTTTTTTACGGTAAAAAAATTCATACTAATTACACGAAAAAACGAAAACTACAACACTTAGATTTTGGGTTTAATATTATCCTCATCCAAAAAATGAAAAACAACCAGACTGAAGTAGATTAACAAGCAAAGATGTCATAGTCAGACCCAAAATACAAACATTTTGTTACGGTTTACACAAGTTTACACGTAATATAAATTAAAAAATTGGACATGTATCTTATAAATATATTGCTATACATTGCATCGAATTTGAGTTCAAGAGTCTGAAAATCATCCTTCGGATTGAGTTAAATGAACTCTTTATCAAAAGAGTTAAATTATATCATAGAAGTACATGAAAAACTCATCATGTGAACTCAAGACATATAATAAAAAAATTGGACACTACATTAACTCTTTATCCAAAGAGTTAAATCTATTATATTATTAAAACAACGAACAATCAACGGTGGAGATTTGTCGCGATAAAACTTAGATGGCCAAACGGTGGAGATTTATCAAGCACGGACCACATGAAAAAAAAAGGCAAGAAGGATCTACTTACGAGACAAGCCAAAACGCACATGCAATTGTAAAAGGAAAGGACACCGATCAAAGAAGAAACTTTAAAAAGTATATACGGGTAGATATCGGGCGTGAAAGCAATCTTAATTGAAAAGGGGCATCGATCTCCAGCCCAATGCGGACTCTGTAATTGGTCCATTGATATAATAAGCACATACTGTATACGTTAGCGAATCGAAATCAACAAGAGACGTCGGCGAATCGAAGGCAAGATAGGGAAAATCTCTTGCATTGGCAAGTCGACGACGCCAAGGCAGCTGACGCCGGCAGATCAAAGACGATTGATGCAGTGTAGCCTCCTGAAGACCATGTTAAAATCGATTAGACGAACCCGTCGGATTCATCACGATTCTCTCGGGCCGTCCGTGTAGTTCGTCGGCTTCTAGGTTCCTGGAGCATCTGTCATTGACGATCACGCTGGCGCCAGATCGACGGCTCGAGAGCTTTAATGACAGTGGCGACGCAAGGTTTCCGTGGTGCATGTGTCGGCGGAAGGTTTCCGTGGAGAAGTTCCGCGGTGAACTACAGCATCCTCAGCTCAGTTAGGACTGAAGTCGTTCGCCACCAAGCTGTGATTTCTGAGTGGGCATCCAGTACTACTTTACATAGTCTTAGCACTGACAGCTTAACCTTGATGCAACTGATTCGTCAGGTCCAACATCCAATTCATTATCCTATGTTTCCCGACGAAGTACACCCTGAAATAGAGAATCAAAACAACATAGGCTTCAAATTAACGACGTAAACAAGTTTACCAATATCATATACATGTTGGGTTTAAAAAATATAAATTGGTCGATAATTCATGACAAATGTCAACATTTTAAATGGCACCATGGCAGTAACAGGAAGAAGAGACATACCAGTGTCTGAGAACCTGACAGTGTTAAATATCTTACGTTAATTAGCCTGCTAAGAAAGTTGTTATGACAGGGCCCTAAGATATGTCTGATTGAGCCGAATGAGTGTATAGAAATGGTGGCCTTGACATGGGGCGACATCTCATTGACTTGGATAACATTCCAGTTGCAACCAGCATCACCGATCACCAGCTCGAAATAAGCAAGAGCTGGAGCTGTGATAGTCAGCTCTTCACCATAGTCCTCAGTGTAACAATCCCGAATTATCAAGTTCTTCAGTGTGCGAGATGTGAATTCTGTATCGATAAGATAACAATTCTCGATCAATAAATCCTCTAGGACAGGGAAGCTAGAAGCAAGCTGGCCTGTGAAAATGCTGTCCAGAGTAGGCCTGACCAAGCTGCAACCTTGCGAACTGTAGTGTCGATGGCAGTCACTGGCAGATGGAACTGTTTGCTGGTAATGTCTAAATTAGTTCAAAGACATAAACCTTATCCTAGTCCTGTTAAACCCCTTGCTGCATTTGTGCTTGGTGCATCCTCTGGGCCTGGTATGCTCAGAAAACCTTGACCGAGTTCTTATGTCAGTGGTACTTATCTTTTGGTAGCAATCATGTTATCAACATTCAATTCCTAATTCATACTGACATTGTCACAAATGTAGCGGTATAGTAACATGCTAAGAAGTCAGAGTGTAGCGGTTGGGGCCTTACAGCCTCACTTAGAATCAGAATAGGTTATGATGGTTGTAGATATCATTTTCATAGGCTGATCTATCGGCACAGGCTGGCTACTGATACTGATTGTGATAAGTGTTCGCAAACTCATAATTAATCAGCCGATATTCTGGTAATATAGCTCTTTTTCAAGACAAAATGACATGAGCCCGAAATTCAACATTTTTAACCTGATATTCAAAAATGTGAACTTTGTATGCAATAACAATAAAAAAATCCATTTTATGGGCAGCTGATCGGAGGCAACCGGGTTCTGTGAGAGCAAGTATAGAACACATCGCACATCAGTAAAAAATGGAGGAAGCTGGTTGAAAGAAAGTGCAGCGATAGCATCTCTTAGATGTAGAAGAATCTTATTCAAATTCAGGTGCATGTACAGCAAAGCATGGTGGTTGGTTTCTTCCGTTCATGATCGTAGCCAGCGTGCCTAATATACATACAAAGCATGCCAAATTGTCATCTTATGGAAACGGCGGTCAGAAATTAACCGATGGTACATGCTTGTTTCGATGGCCCCTGGCATCAATAGCAAAATATATAGAACTACGACCTAAATGGTAGAAGGTGTGCTACATTTCAGTAGAACATTATCGCACCATGGAGTAACTTCTTCAGGCCTTCTTAATCACAATGGTACTCTTCTGTAGGTTCCTCCAAACGCCAAGCAAAAGGTCAAACATTTTTTGAACATCGTCGTCTTCATTGTATTTGATTTCAGTCCTCTTTAAGCTTGGGCACCGGAGAGACTGTGTGTCCTGACATTCTAGAGATGCCATCTCCCCATTTCCTTCTGCTTTGCTTTTCTTAGAACCTTCTGGAAGCTATAGGGCGTAAAATGGATTCAGCAATTTGTAGATGGTAAAGCTAGAGTATATAGCACGATAGAGATGAAGAAAGTACCTTGCAATGTTGCAGAGTAAGCTTCTCTAAACAAGGCGCATTGTTCAGAAAGCATCCCAGTATATCACAGTTGTCACTCAGATCACATTTGTCGAGCAGTAAGGTCCTAACATTATGGAATACTGGGAACGTACCCGATCCAATGTGTAAATTAGCCTGAGCGGAGGAATCAAAACATTGTCCAGTTCAAATTATGAATACAAGTGTAAGTATGGTCTCGAATTCTTCCTATTCATTGCAAAGATTAAAAATTCAAATGGCACCAGAAAACTACAAGCTCAAACACAAAATTTTCATTGATAGGACTGGGGCAGGGCATCGGAAAAAAAGAATTAACAAGCATGAGAGACATACCAGCGTTCGAAGACCAGTCAGTTCTAAATCTTTCACATAAATTAGGCTGAAAAGAAGCTTGCACGCCAGCATCGCTGTTGAAGCTTTTAAACGAATGGTGGCTTTGATGAGGAAGGGCATTCGTTTACTACAACAGCTTGCCAGTTCTGACCGAGAGCAGTGATGACCAGCTGCAGATAAGCAAGAGATGGAGCTTCGATAGTCAACGTGCTAGGATTAGGAGTTGTGCAATCCTCAATTGTCAAGTTCTTGATGTGCAAGATGAAATTTCTGCGTCGTCGGGAAGCCTACACCGCTTGAGCTCCAAATCAGCCAGGACCGGGCAGTTAGAAGTAACCTGCTCTGCGAAAGTTATGTCCAGAGTAATCCCGTTAAGATGCAGCCTGTTTAGGTGTGAAGAAGCCGAACCCAAACGTGGCAGCTTGCAATAGTAGGTCGAATGGATCTCCAACACTTTGGGGCAGCGCTTGAAGCCACGGCGTAGCCACTGTTCGATGAGTTTAAGCTTGACAAAATGGTCAATACGAAACCGGAACGCATCCAATGTTGGCGCACTGTGAAACATAAGCAGATTGGTGACGAAATCCTCAAACCAAGCAGAGCCATTGACGACATCCTCATCCAGATCCTCGTCCTCGTACTCGAAGTCGTCGAAGCCCGTCACGGTTGCGGGGAACTCCCGCTGGTCGATGTTGAGGCAGGCATGGAGCACCAGAGGTCCTCCCACCTCCGTGACAGCACGCACGTCTGCACGGCCTCCCGGCCCGTGAGGAACGACATGATATGGTGGATGAGAGCGTCAGGGAGGTCGCTTAGCCTGTCGCCGTTGCCGGCGGGGCGTTTGCCGGAGGCCCCCATCCCCATCGTCCGCGCCATCACCTCTGCATCACAAGGATATTTATTCGATTTCTGAAAATCGCACTAATCTGAATCTGCCATGAGAGGGAGGGGAGATCATCGAACTGTACCTAGCTCAGGGGAAGGGCGCAGAGCTCCCTGCTTGCGTGCGTCGAGCTGCCGTCAACGGGCGCGGAAGAACCAAGGAATCATATTGCAAAAAAAAAAAAAAAAAAGAACCAAGGAATCCGGAGGGGAGGGGAGGGGAGGGGAGCTCGCACCGAGACGAACCTTTCCCGTCGCCAAGTCCGCAATTCGGGTCAGCGCGGCGTTTCATCCCTCCCAATGCTCCGCCCAAATGCCCATGGACACATTATGCACTATCTCTTGTCACAAATTTTACATTTCATTATTGTCTTTAGAATTTAGATAAACATATTCGCGGACCAAATTTCAAAAAGAAATTAATAAATTTGGGGTATTAACATAACGAATCTTTCCCAAAATTCTGGCCTACAAATTGTAATTCTAGCACCATCTGAATCGAACTAATAGCATTTATATGCATTTCACCTCATTGAATTATTTTTGCAGACTATCTTATCTAAATGGACTCAATTATAACAATTTTTTGAGATTTAGTTATAACTATTTTGTATTCATTTAATCTTTGGCGTTTTTAGTAAAGAATCTTAAATAAATATGAAAACTAAATTTAGAATGCCGCTAAATAAATTACGTAAACATAATAATTTTGTATGCAACTGAACAAATCACATGAAATACAAAATTGTAGGATAGACAAATGAATTTCCTATTGGTTATGAAGGAAACCTTCTTAACCTAGTACTCTTTTCCAATATCTATTTCTCATCCATTTATAGTAATAATATTTTTTAGTGAAATTTCTAGTTTTACTCTTTTCTATAAAGGAATATTGTTAATATCGTGAAGATCCCAGCCTCCGCAACATTGAAGTGCTTGTACACAACTCTACAAAAAAAAGAACAAGAAAAAAATAACAAGAACAAAAATAAAAATAAAAGATCACAGTGATCAATTTCTTGTAGCCGCAATAAAAACCACCATCAAGACAACACCCGGTGTTTGAATTCTCCAAAAGCGGCTCCTCTAAGAAAAAACAGAGCACACGCACATCGTCGCTAGGGGTGGACACAAAGCTCGAAGCTCGAAGCTCGGCTCGGGCTCGACAAGGCTCGGCTCGGCTCGAAGGTCGGACAAGCCAAGCCTAAACCTTCTGAGTAAGGCTCGAGACTCGACAAGCCGGCTCGGTGAAGCTCGCAAGCCGGCTCGAATGCTCGATATAATATTTTTTCGGACTTGATCTTTGATAAAAAATGTAACAATTCACAATTATAATCAACAATAATACACAATAGAATATGAATATATCCATAATACAATGTAACAAGTTTCACTTCATCTCCTTCTGGCCGCTCCTTGTCACTTGTAAAATGCCATAGCCCAACTAATCGCCATTGCCTTTATTTTGCTTCAGTTCTATGACTGTATAAAAAGTACCAGCAAGTAAATACATCAAATAAGCACCATTGAAATTATTTTGCTTCAGATTTTGTGTGCATAAGAGCATCTCCACCAGGGGCCTCTAAAGGACCCCCCAAAGGCCCTTTGGGGGGCGGACACCTAAAACGCCCACCAGTGGCACCCCCCAAAGCCTCGCCCCGAGCGATTTTGTGTTCGGCACCCCCAATAGGGCCTCCAAGTTTGGAGGCCCTCCTGGGGGTGCCGGACATCGCCTCGGGCATGACCCTGACAGCGTTGGCCCGCCCGTCATACACACGACGCGTCGCGCCCAATTCCCCTTCCTCTACATTCCCGCCCCCGGCGCCAAAATTCGCAATCTTCCCTCCATTTCCCAAACCCTCGCGCCGCCGCCGCGACCTCCTCGCCTTCTGCCACCATGCCGCCCAAGCCCGTCGGCCTCGCGAAACCCAAGGGACGCAAGCCGTCGGCGTCGTCGCAGCCGAAGAAGAAGCCGATGAAGCGGGAGCAGCAGGAGCTTTCGTTGCCGGCGGCCATGAGCCAGTCCTAGCTCCGCGCCGCCGCTTCCCTGCTACGGCAACAACGACGAGTCAAGGCGAAGGACAAGACGGCTGATCTGTCGTCGCCGAACGACAACGCCGCCGAAATGTTGATCGCCATGAGCCAAAGCAGCTCTAGCCCAGCAGCATCCGTCGGCGGGTTTGTCGGTCGCCGTCTGTCCCGGCCTTCTTCGACGGCACCTCCGGCTACCCGTCGCAGGTGTCGCGGTTTTTCCCCGAAGAGCCGACCATCGATCTGAACGTCGCGCCGCTGTTCAGCGAATCGCCGGCGTTGCGACGGACACCTGCGACGAGCCAAGACACGACTGCTTCCCGCGGCCTTTTCTTCGGCGACCAACTCGGCCATGTGAGTGCTATTTATAATCCTGATCTCCCTCATTTATTGTGTTTCCCGGCCGATTGTTTGTTGGGCGCAGTTATTGCGAGCGGCTGGATGCAAATTGTTGTTTTGTGCATTAATTGCCGACGATGCAAATTGTGGTTTTTACTGGGTAGGACGCTGGCGCCTCGTTCATGGCTTCAGTCATCGACGACGGTACAACCTACGCCGCCAGTGCCTACGCCGAGATAGAACTGTTCGGCCAGGGCGACGAAGAGGATGCCGGCGAGGGCCAGGAAGGGGATGCCGGCCAGGGCTAGGAAGGGGAGGTCGAAGAAGAAGAGGATGGCGATGAAGAGGATGGCGTCCGGAAGCCTGGAAACAGAGGCAAGACTTGGTGCGCGACTGAGGACGTCTTGTTGGCCCAGGCGTGGATGAACGTGAGCATGTGCGGCGAGACGGGTGCCAACCAAAGGAAGAAGGCCTACTGGATACGCATTCAGAAGGACTACACCGAAAGAAGGTCGTATCCTCCTCATGAAGATTTGCCTAACCGCAATGCCAAATCGGTTGAGAGCCGTTGGGGCGTCATCTCGACTCTCACTACCAAGTTTCACCATTGCAATGAGTAAATCTTGCAAAGAGACGAGAGTGGCAAGAACGATGCCGACAAGGTTAGCCGATCATCTTAACTTGTAACCCATCATGTTTACATGCATACTTGACTTGGCCTTTGTTTGTGTAGCTCAAGGACACTAAGTACGTGTACCTTGACTTGGAGTCGGATGGCAAGAAGCCATACAAGTTCATGCACGTTTGGGAGGTGGTTAAAGGTTGCCCGAAGTGGAAGAGCCATATAAAAGATGATCGCACCGCCGAGGGAGATGAAAGAAACCTGCCGGCTGCTAGCGCCAAGCGTCCCGAGATAGGAGTGAAGGCGTGCAAGGCGGTCGCCAGGGCTGGCAAGAAGCCAGAGGCCTCGGGCGCCACAAGCAGCATCCATGAGTCGGTGAAGCTATAAATTGCCGAGGTGGCCGCGTTGACTGACGAGAAGAAGAAGCTACAAGCCAAGTCCGACGAGAAGTGGACGCTCTACTTCAAGATGCAGGAGACCAAGCTCAAGAACCAAGAGAAGAAGGAGGAGTGTCTCTTCATGGCCACGAACACGAGCGGCATGAGCCCCAACCAGAAGGCCTACTTCGTGTCCGAACGGAGGCGCATCCAGGCTGAGAAGGCGGCGGCCGAAGCGGCGGAGCTCGAGGGATCCGACGAGGACGGCGAGCAAGAAGTCCAGGAGGAGGCTGCCGCGTGATCGGCATGAAGCATTGCGCCAGGGAGGCACCCTTTTGATGGCCGGCCTTGGAGACTTGTTCTCCGGCGCGGTCGATTCTTTTTTGATGGCCGGCGTTGGAGATTGTTCTCCGGCGCGGTCGAAACTATGCCAAGTCTATAACTTGTTCTCCGGCACGGCAAAACTATACATTGCCGGCATCATTTGAGACATTTTTATTAATGCATGCACCGCCGTCCTGTTCCTCATTTGTGATGTTCATCGGCGGCGACCACGGCATGCCCGCAAGGTGTTCGACAGTTCGCTCTAATTTCGGGCCGTTTGGGGGGTGGGCCTTTGGGGAGTGCCGCTGTGGGCGGCCTCTAAATGTTGACCGGACACCGATTTAGAGGCCCCCGGTGGAGATGCTCTAAGAAGTTCCAGCAAGCAAATACATCAAATAAGAAGGAGTATATTTTTTTTAAGGAAGTTCAGTTGAAGCAATGCCTAGCAAAGATGCGGTTTTGGATTCAAGGCATTGTTGCAGGCATCACGCTTCTTTGCCTGCCCGTGCACCTTCAACGTACGTGCCCGCGATCCTGCACACTCCCCTCCAGGTTGCGTCTTCGGTGGAGGAGAGGAGCTGCATACTGCAGTTCGTCCGGAGCCTGGAGAGTCGGGAGACATGGTGGCAGACGAGTGAATCGGGCAGCAGATGGCCGGCGGCGGCGGCCTAGACGAACGGGGCCGCGCGCGTCTCAGCAGAACTAGTCCGGTGCGGCAGAGAAGGACGTCGTAGAGAAGGATCCATGCGAGGCACCAATGGAGCGGTGGATAGCTCGGTGGCGGCTGGCGGTGGCGGGGGCGCACGGCGAGCGTGAGGGATCGAGGGGAATCGAGCGTGAAGGATAGAGGGAAATCGAGTGTATCGCTCGGTCAAACGTCGGGATGATTACTGATTAGTTGGGCTCGCGAGACGAGCCTCGAGCCCCCTTTTCATATATTTTCAAACACCAAGCCGAGCCAGGCTCGGCTCGAGTTTTGACGAGCTTGAACGAGCCGAGCCTCGAGCCGGCTCGGCTCGATTCCAGCCCTAATCGTCGCCGCCCGATCATAGATATTAGGTTTTCACCCTGAAAAAGTTAGCGCTCTCAAAATAATACCTTCAACAAGGCCATTGTCAGACACAACCAATTAAGTCCAGACCTTAAATTTCACCCTGAAAAATAAGACTTTGTACTCCTCACGGCCAAAAATATGGTGCACATGACCGAATCTCATCTGATCGAGCAATTTACATGCATCAAGAGTCCAACGAAGATCATCGGCGGTGCCTTCCCAAACTCGTCACCGACCTAATCAATGAGAACATACATCAAGTGAAACACCGTCTTCCCAAACTCGTCACCGACCCTATTCAAGCACACCAGCAAGCCCCCACGCCGCCGGTCAGAGCAGCAAAGGAGGAGGCAAGCGCAAAAGCTTCCACAAATCCATTCATGGCAACTGAACAACTAGCCTAGATCGGGTCCGAAGGCCTAGATCCATGACCCGCTGCCAGCGGATCTTGATGGGGCTTCGCATCGTCTGTCGTCAACTCACCGCCTTGGCTTTAGACCCCAGCCAGCGCGAACTTGAATTAGAGGTGTCCATCGGCCAAAAGGATGATTGTGACGCTCCATCGCTTGCTGCTGGTGACTCTGGTCTGGATCTTGAAGTAGACTTTGGCCGGACTCTAGTTCCGATTCAGCAGCGACGCCTCGATCGCCTGGTCCGCCTTCTCCACTGCTATCTATCAGGAGAGGACGAGGATCGAAACGAGCAAAAAGGGGAATTCAGTTATTCAGGGGTTGCGGGCAGGGAGGGAGTAAGAAAGAGGAGAACTTGCAATTTGTCGGCCTTGGCCATGAGCTTCTCCGGGGCGGAGGACGAGCTCGACATGGCGGAGACCACCGATTCCTCCTCCGCCGCTGCTAGCTCCTGGCAGATTCCCGTGCGTTGCAACGGCTTTACAAGAAGTAAAGACATTATCATAATTTTGGAAAACAATGTGTGCATGGAAATGGGAGAAACTAATATGCGTATATATCTTGTGCCTCGGCCACAGTTGCAACATCGGTGATGGCTGCGACCCATGATGGTCATGGATTGATTTTTATGGATAATTTATAGATTTTGGAGAATTTCATCATTGGATATAATCCTTCGAGCTCCGTCAAAAAAATCTCCATTGTGGACCGGGTATAAATGAGCCTAGGAGGCTTTATTCGCGGCAACGCCGCCTATGTCATCCAAACACCGTTGCTCAGAACCCCAACCCTAAAATGGTCAACCCATAGGCGTGCCACTGGGGCGGGGATAGAAGCAGAAGGAATCCCCACTCCCGGAGTATCCAAAAGCACAGCCACGAGGGAACCTGATCGCATCATTTGTCGTGAGAGCATGTAAAGGGGACATGTTGTCTACTTTTCTTTTACCGGAGGGAGGGGTATAAAAAATTGTCATCTCCCATCCGAATGTACATGTTGCCTCTATTCCTACCCAAGGAGAAAATTGTTACAGGTCTTCTGCCAGAAACCCAAGCCTCGGAAAACAATTGTGGTGTGCATGATGTATATATAATTATGTATACTATGAAATATACCAATTAATACCCCTGACCGCACATCCATGAAGCGGAATTGTGGGTATCACTATGAATCTGGGTTGAGCAGTCAACCGTTGCAGCTTAAAATCCCTCAAGTCCAAACTGAACCGGTTTCAGTTAGTACCTCTAAACATGTGCTATAATTGGTGACATGATTCTGGAGATTTATGGTACGACTGGTCTCTGCACCCAGCAGAGCAAACCGGGCCAATTCTGAAGTTTGATAAACATGAAACAGCAGGCACACAATAACTTTCTGCTCCACTTGAGTCTCGATGGCATCAACCTCAAAACCACATCTTATTGCTGACTAGCAAACGTGCCCGTGCGTTGCAACGGGCGAGATAAAATTAAGAACCACTTAGTTTGTCGTTTCGTGACACAAAACCGGCATATTACTGGATCCATAAAATGTTTTGGTTGAGAGCAAAAACTTGTTTGGTTCTCTGCATTCATTCGACCGAACAAATAACATTAGTTGTGTGAGGCGGTCACCTTGATCCATCTGGAGTGGAAGAATAGTGAAAGCTATACAAAATGGGATGGTTCGTGAGTAGGAAACTATATTTTATTGCATCTTATTCAACGGGCAGCATGACAGCATAGAACCATATTTGAATGGGCATACATAATCCTCTGAGCGAAGAAAGACCTTTCATGGTATGATTGGCATTCACACCAAGTAGTATATTCAGTTATGAAGCAATAAATTCAGTACTTGCATAAAAGATTTAGTCAATTGAAAGTGAAACTCTAGGTTTGAAGAGAAATTATTGAAGTGCTTCGCCTTAGAGAAGATTGTTTACACATACAAGCTTGCAAACTGACCATAATTTTCTCTCGTAGCCATGCCTTATCAATTTTTTTATTTTTTTAGGCCATACGTAGCGGGGAACTAAACTTTATTTTTTCAGAGAAATTGTTGTATTAATTCGGAGTACTAAACTAACGTGAGAGAGAGAGGCAACATGCCAGCATCTGCAGGCCGGCTAGAGTTGAGGAAAAACCTGCCGATTCCTGCAGTGTGGATGTCAGCTCTCGATCCTACTCGCTCCAGCTCAAGGCGCTCCATCTCTGCCTAGATGTCGCGGTCGGCCGCCAGGCTGCCATGGCCCACCGTGGCGAGCGCATCGATCGAGCGGCAGGAACGCGCTCGGTTCTGCGCCGTGATCAGGCCACCGCAGCATCTGGGCGCCGTGGACAATTTGGAGCTGGAGCATCTCGTCGTCTCCGTCCTTACGACCCGGGCGTTTACCGTGTTATGCCCAAGGCCGGCTTCTCCAGCTTCGACCTCATGGGCCATGGCCTGCCGCCTGCGTCCACGCCACCGGCTTGTCAGTCAGACGGAAGCTTGCGGCGTCCCACCACCAATCCCTCTCCTGTAGCGCCGCCTCGCTAGGCTCCCGGCGCGGCGTGGCGTAGATGACGCTGCTGTGTTAGGCATGAACAATTTGGCAGATTACTTTTCAGTTCAGTCAGGGATTTGCATCGAGGCAGTTGTTTCAGTTCCAGGCTTCCGGACGTGACGAATTTAGCTTGCCTTCTGATCACGCTCAATCTTTACCTAATAATAAACGACGACATAGCAAATCAGCCTCACGCCATCGCTGCCGCCGCTGCGGAGGCTCATTGCAGACGGAGCTAAGGCAAGTGTGGCACTCAGAATCGCGCGGCTCGGGCGTAGGCGAGCCGAGCAAGATGCGGGTCGGCCACGTTGAGACTTGGGAGCCACGCCGGAAGCGTTCTAACGCAAGGACATGCGTGGGGCGTGGGGATCTATGCCGGGAGGTTCTCGCGGGTGGCCGTCGACAACACCGTCCTCCCGGATCCGATGCGTGACCGCGTGGTCTTCCACCGCCTCCTGCCAGTCACAACACGGTGGAGACCATAGTTGCAGACGATGCTCCTCCTAGTGGCCATGGTCCTCGGCTTAATTAGCTTCTCCGGCGATGCCCGACAAGGTCGTTGGATCGCATCGTCGCGGACGTCGTCGTGCGCAGGTCGGCGTGTTGTGCTCCTCCCTCATAAATTTCCCCGAGAATCAACTTTAATCTTGATCCTAGCTTCCGTTGATTGGATTATAAAGTAATCATCTGCTTGGAATGTCATCCGGACATCGACTCCTACTCCTATACGTGCGATCAGTATTGGCTCTTTAGCGGGCCGGCCCACACCCAACAATCAATCCAGGGAAAGGAAGCACACGACCCGGCGATCGATGGAAGGAGGACGTACAAAACCAATCGGAGGAAACCAAACGGACGAACAAGAAACCAACACGTCCTGCGACGTACGAGACGTACGAGACGTACGGTCGAAGACGGACGAAAAAACGGGAGGAAGAAACCTTAGCTATATTATATAGTAGAGATTACAACTGGCCAGAGCAAATCGAGTTGAAAAATGCAAGCACACAGGGCACTTCCCCTAAGGTTCAGCTCCTCCCGTCAACTGGCGGCGGACGCAGCAGTGTCTGCTGCTCTGCTCGCGGGAGGTGGCTCTCCTCACCGGCGAACGATTCCTTCACGTCCTACACCACCTACGGAAACTTATATCACACCTTCTCACCCCACGGCTTGAACGACTTGGCCATCAAATCACTGCCCTTGGCGGCGCGCGCGAGCACCTTCGCCCGTGATTGCAAGGCGTGCCTCCTAGAGTTACCGGTGGCGACGAATCTCGCCCGACGGCTTGGATGACGTGGCCATTAGGTCGCTTCCCTTGGCGTGCGCACGCGAGCACCATCGGCTGTGATTGCAAGGCGTGCGTCCTGGAGTTCACCGACGGCGACGAGCTCCGCGCGCTGCCGTTCTGCGCGCACGCCTTCCACGCCAACTGAATTGATGTCTGGCGTCGTACGCACGCTTCCTTCCCGTTCTGGTTGCTGGCTGTCGTCGTCGCGCTCCCGGCCGCCGTTGCCTCCCAGCTTTGCCCCTCGCGTCGCGTGTCGCCCATCCTCGATGCGGTCTCGGGATATTAGAACCGGTGGATGTATTTTTGTGTTGAAACATTATTTGACTTAAGGATGTCACAAGTGGGTAATTATTTACAACTTTAGGGGCAAATTCGATGACCTACCAAACCAAACGGCGGAAGCCTTAGTGCCTTTATTATTAGGTAAAGATTTTCAGACACCAAGCCGAGCCAGGCTCGGCTTGAGTTTTGACGAGCTTGAACGAGCCGAGCCTCGAGCCGGCTCGGCTCGATTCCAGCCCTAATCGTCGCCGCCCGATCATAGATATTAGGTTTTCACCTGAAAAAAGTTAGCGCTCTCAAAATAATACCTTCAACAAGGCCATTGTCAGACACAACCAATTAAGTCTAGACCTTAAATTTCACCCTGAAAAATAAGACTTTGTACTCCTCACGGCCAAAAATATGGTGCACATGACCGAATCTCATCTGATCGAGCAATTTACATGCATCAAGAGTCCAACGAAGATCATCGGCGGTGCCTTCCCAAACTCGTCACCGACCTAATCAATGAGAACATACATCAAGTGAAACACCGTCTTCCCAAACTCGTCACCGACCCTATTCAAGCACACCAGCAAGCCCCCACGCCGCCGGTCAGAGCAGCAAAGGAGGAGGCAAGCGCAAAAGCTTCCACAAATCCATTCATGGCAACTGAACAACTAGCCTAGATCGGGTCCGAAGGCCTAGATCCATGACCCGCTGCCAGCGGATCTTGATGGGGCTTCGCATCGTCTGTCGTCAACTCACCGCCTTGGCTTTAGACCCCAGCCAGCGTGCCATCTAGTACCGCTGCCGCCGCCACCCCACCAGCGCCCGTGGAACCGCCACCATTGTACCCTCTCATCCCATCCGTCCTTTGCTGAAAGAGGAGCCGTCACCGCTCTGATGGTGCCGTCTTGGATCCGCTAGACAGGGCGGATCGGTGGCAGGGTCGAAGATCGCCTCTGGGGTCGCTCGGGCAGACTCTGCTGCAATCTAAGCAGAGGCAGCACCTTAATTGTACCATCTTGCGCATGGAAGGTAGCAGAAGAAGTTGAGCATGACGAGCATATTGGGTCTTGCATAGTATGATTCTTCTTGTCGGTCTCAATATATGACATGCCTTGAATACCGGGTATTGCATGTTGTTTTTTCTGTTGCATTTTCATTTTTTTACTTAGCAATCATATATCGTATGCAACGTATGTCGGTATGTATGAAGTATGATGTTGGTTTATTGTGCTAAAGACATGAGAAGAGTTTTCTTCTTCATCGACATATTGTTTTAAGGGGAATATGGTTGCATGCGAGTGGTAAAGTTGGTGTTGTCCACGGATTGAGGAAAGAGATGCTATTTTCACAGAGGCGTAGATGGTTGAAGCCAAGATGGTCGGGGGTTTGATGGAGAGAAGCTAGTGGTCACGGTTGGGACCCTGTGTGTGGAGAGGTGGAAGACTTATGTTTTTTTTAAACCGAGGCAAAAGCTTTGCCTTTTATATTGATATAGAAGGAGCAAAGCAGTACAAGGCCAAGGCCTAAAAAAACAGGGCAAAAACGAAAGGGCAAGAACCACAAGGTGGTCTACCCTTCCTCTCCCTACAAAAGCAATCACCCAATACCGTCTAGTCTGTCAGCTAGAAAGATAGTCATGCCGAGATAAAAACTAAGAGGTGATTTCCGCTAGGTGCTTGGCCCCAGCGAGGACCCAATCCCGACCCTCGCTCTTGATTTTCTGGGTGAGGTCGCTTGGCGTGGTGAACTTGTTGTTGAAGACTCTAGCGTTTCGTTCCTTCCAAATCTCCCAAGTGATGAGGACTATGGCGGTCTTAAGTCCATTAGGATGGGCCGTGGGACATTCCAAGGCCGCCTTCTAGTAGCTTAGCACAGTGGGGCGGTTGATTCCCATGCAGAGTGGAATGGCCGGGCAGGATAGCCGGGAATCCGCATCGTTCCAAATACGCTTGGAGTAGCAGCATTGAAAGAGCAAGTGCCTGGCAGCCTCAGGGTGGCATCTGCATAGCTGATAAGTAGGCGGGTGAGGCCATCCGCGGATGGCCAGACGGTCAGACGTCCAAAGTCTATTTTGCACAGCTAGCCATGCGAAGAAGTGGCACTTTGGAGGCGCCCAAAATTTCCAGACAAGCTTATCGAGAGCGCAGTTGATTGCTCCTAGAAATTGAGCCTTGTAAGATGAGCTCACGCTGTAGAGTCTATTCGTCGTAAGGTTCTAGGAGATGGTGTCATCCACGTCCGGGGTGAGAGTTGTGTCGTTGACTTGACACCAAAGATGGACGAATTGCATCATGTGATCAGCGGTGAAGGTGTCAACGGACAGATCGGATACCCACCGGTTGTTTGCCAAGGCATCATGAACATTGTGGCATTTTCTCTTGGAGATGGAGAAGAGCAGCGGCGCGACAGCCTTAGGAGTGGTCCCCACCAGCCAAGAAGAGTTCCAAAAGGAGGCTTTGCACCCATCTCCCAGAGTGACCCTGGTGTAGGGCTGGACATAAAGCTCGATGCTCGACAAGCTAAATGAGCACTCGTTTGCTTGACTCGTTTAGCTCGGCTCGTTATGCTAACAAACAGATCCGAGCAATGATTTTGACTCGTTATTGCTAATGAGCTAAACGAGCGAGCTAATGAGGCTCGTGAGCAAATCGTTAAGCTCGTTAATTTGGATCTCATGTCTTTTTAAGGGTAGATCTCATCTAACTAGCAACCTAACAGGTGACGACTCAACATTTTTTAGCAAGCCAATATCACAACCGAGATTTATGGTCAACCAATGTAGGAAACATCGAATCCCTTCTACTTCTTGTTAATCGTCAATTACCTCGTCATCTCTATATTCAGATTTATTTTCTTAACGAGCTGCTCGCGAGCGCTCGCGAACACTTAACGAACTGAACCGAGCCGAGCTTTATATTTAGCTCGTTAGCCTTAACGAGCTTAACGATTCGAGCCTTAACGATCACGAGTCTTAACGAGCCGAGCCTTAACGAGCCGAGCAGCTCGTTAGTCCAGCCCTACCCTGGTGCAAGCATTGAAGAGTTGTCTATCTTGTTCATCATTTGGAGTTTCAAAACCGATCCGAGGTTTATCCGGGGCGGTCCAAGCCAACCAAAGCCACCTGAGACACAGAGCTCTAGCAAACTTCTCCAGGTTAAGAATCCCCAGCCCTCCCAGGGGTTTTGGCGGACAACATTTGTCCCAGTTCACCTTGCATTGACCCCCGCTGGCGGTTTCCTTGTTTGCCCAAAGCATGCCTCGACTAATATTGTCAAAAGCCTTTGATGGTGCCCTTTCCCACATTGATGGCCGTGAGAAGAAATAATGGAATGGCGGTGAGCACAGACTTGACCATAGCAGCGGCGTCGGCTCTGTAGAAGAAACGTCCATGTTAGTGAGTCAACTTTGACGATGATTTATCAATGTAGGGTTGCAGATGCACTCTCCGAAGACGGCCCAAGGATAGGGGAAGTCCTAGGTACTTGATGGGGAATGAAGCAATTCCTGTAGGGAAGTTCTCAAGCAGGGCTGGCACCTCAAGATCAGCACAACGAATTGGTGCAACTGAGCTCTTGGCAACATTAGTGTTGAGGCTGGTGACTTCGCCGAAGTTTTGGAGTAACGTGGCTAGGCTATTGACGTCTTGCGTAGTCGGTTTCAGAAAAATAGCAGCATCATCAGCATAGAGTGACAGGCGAAGGTCCGCGCATCTTCCAGGGGGAGGCTGGAGAAGACCAGAATCGGTGGCGAGTTCAAGGAGCCTATTGAGGGGGTTGATAGCAATGTCAAAAAGGAGCGGGGACAGCGGGTCTCCCTAGCGCAGACCGCGGCCATGCATGGTGATTTGCCCCGGAACCCCATTGAGCATGGCACGGGACGTGGAAGTGGTGAATAGGATGGCGGCCCAGGAACGCCAACGTGTCGGGAAGCCCATGCGCTGCATAATATCCAGAATGTAGTCCCATCGAACTGAGTCAAAAGCCTTGGCGATGTCAAGCTTGACAAGAAGGACCGTTGTTTTGCGTTGGTGCAGCCTTCTGCAGATCCCGCGGACGCTCAAGAACTTGTCGTGAATACTTTGGTTTTTAATGAAGGCACTCTGAGTCCGAGAGATGAGGTCATCGATCTTAGGGCTGAGACGGCAAGCCATAGCCTTGGCAATGATCTTAGGCAAAACATGGATAAGACTGATGGGTCTGTAATCAGAAACCCCTTCCGCACCTTCTTTTTTCGGAATAAGAGCAATGTCCGTCGTGTTGATGATGTGGAAGTTGCTTATTGAAAGTTCCGAGAAGGCGTCGATGACTCGCATAACATCCCCTTTGACAATCTCCCGGCAGGACCGAAAGAAGGCCACAGAGAAACCATCCGGTCCAGGGGCTTTATCAGCTGGTAGGTATTTAATTGCCGATTTAATTTCGGCCTCCGAGAAAGGCAGCCCAAGGGATTCCAGGTCAGTAACAACAGTGTCCATGGCGGCCCAGTTGAAGTCCAGTTGTCTGACAGGAGGCCGACCGAGGACAGTGGTGAAGTGGTCATGAATAAGTTGAGCTTTGTCTTCATGCTTGGAGACCCATCCTTCATTCTCCCTAAGCCTCATAATGTGATTTTTTCGCCTTCGAGAGTTGACACGCAGATGGAAGAACTTGGTGTTAGCATCCCCTTCGCGGAGAAAAGAAATTCTGGACACTTGCTTTTTACGAGACCTCTCAAGAACAGCCAACCCCATGACTCTTTTCTTCAAAGCAGCACGAAGGTTTGCTTCTCCCGGTGATAAAGCACGGAAATCCTACGCCTTGTCAAACCGCAGAATGACATCAAGGGCCATGGTAAGTTGCTGCTTGTAATTTGAGAAGAGGCTTTTACTCCAGGATCTTAGGGCTTTACTGGTGACTTTGAGCTTGTGATTAAGGACGTGCACAGGCTGGGTGTGAGTCGTTGGCGCATTCCATGCAGCAGATACTGTGTCAGCAAACACGAGAGTGCGGATAGCCGAGAGGAGCATTGCTCGGTGTGCATGTTTGTTTCAGGAGCAATAGTAATGAGATGGCTGTGGCTCTGAACGAGCTGGTCTTGAGGTGAACTGGGTTATATAAAGAGACAATGACGATGCTCAAGCTGATGGTAAATGGCGTGTATAGTGCCGCAGTTGTAGGCGCCGTTGTGAGATGGCGCATGGTTTGAGGGGCAATGGTGGCCCAACCCCAGTGGGATTGGAGTGGCTTGCTTGACGCACAGTCGGTGCACAATGATGGTGGTGGCTCGCATCAGGCGGAGTTTTGATGGTCGGAGTTGACTGAGTGCTTGACGACAACAAGAGATAGAGTAAAATGCTCTTGTAGTGGAGTGTTGGATTCTAAGTTAGTGTGCTAGAACGCTCTAGAATATTATCATGTTCAAATTACGATTTAAAACTAAGTTGGGCTATATATAATAAGATGTGGAGGTCCAAGGGACCACCCATCCAGAAATTTATCCCCAATCAACACATGCACACCAGAGGAAACTCGAGATATTAACTGACAGTAGATACTTGTTTAGTTGGTCGCTGCCATCAAAATCAAAATATATAGAAGTACAACGTAAATGGCAGAGGGTGTGCTACATTTCAGTAGAACATGGAATAACTTCCTGAAGCTCTCTTAATCACAATTGTACTCTTCTGTAGGTTCCTCCAAACGCCAAGCAAAAGGTCAAACAGTTTTTGAACATCGTCGTCTTCATCGTATTTGATTTCAGTTCTCTTGAGGCTTGGGCACTGGAAAGATGGCTTGTCCTGACACTCCAGAGATGCATTTCCTCCTTCTTTGCTTTTCTTAGAACCTTCTGGAAGCTTTAGAGAGTACAAAGGATTCAGCCAAATTGTAAGATGGTAAAGCTAGAGTTAATAGACGACAGAAATACAAAAAATACCTTGCAAGTTTGCAGGGTAAGCTTCTCTAAACAAGGGGCATTGTTCAGAAAGCATCCCAGTATATCACAACTGTCATTCAGATCACAACAGTCGAGCAGTAAGGTTCTAACATTATAGAACACTGGGAAAGTAGACGATCCATTGTGGAAATTAGCCTGAATGAAGAAATCACTCCAGTTCAAATGATGAATACAAGTCTAATGAAATGATATTTATCTATGGATTCTTAATCAACTTATTCATTGCAACGATTAAAATTCAAAAGGCACCAGAAAACTACAAGCTCAAACACAAAGTTTTCATTGATAGCACTGGGGGGCTGGAGTCTGGAGATCCTTCCATCAGAAAAAAAGATAAAAGATGACAGACATACCAGCGTTCGAAGACCAGTCAATTCTAGATCTTTCACATAAATTAGACTGAAAAGAAGCTTGCATGGAAGCAGCGCTGTTGAGGCTTTTAAAGAAATGGTGGCTTTGATGAGGAACGGCATCTCGTCTACTACAACAGTTTGCCAGTTATGAGCAAAAGCAGTAATGACCAGCTTCAGATACGTAAGAGATGGAGCTTTGATAGTCAACGGACTAGGATTTTCAGTTGTACAGTCCTCAATTGTCAATTTCTTCAGTGTGGAAGATACAATTTCTGCATCATCGTCAAGCCTGCACCGCTGGAGCTCCAAATCATGCAGGACCGGGCAGCCAGAAGGAAGCTGCCGTGTGAAAGTTTTGTCCAAAGTAATCCCGATAAGATGCAGCCTGTTTAGGCGTGAAGAGCTGGATCCCAGATGTGGTAATTTACAGTCGTAAGTCAAATGGATCTCCACCACTTTGGGGCAGCGCTTGATGCCACGGCGTAGCCACGAGTTGACAAATTTACTCTCCTGATCAGAAGCATGAAGTCGGAACCTATCCAATATTGGCGCACGGTGAAACATCAGCAGATTGGTGACGAAATCCTCAAACCTAGCACAGTCAGTGTCAACCTCTTCGTCGTACTCGTCCCATTCATCGTCGCCGGGAAACTCCCGCTCGTCGATGTTGATGCATGTCATGGAGCACCAAAGGTCCTCCCACCGCTGTGACAGCACGCACGTCTGCACGGCCTGCCGAGCCGTGAGGAACGACATGATATGGTGGATGAGACCATCAGGGAGGTCACTTAGCCTGTCGGCGTTGCTGACGGGGCGTTTGCCGGAGGTTCCCATCATCTGTGCTGGAGCCGTCACCTCTGCATCAATGCATCACAAGGATACGTCGTTTATACTCCTGAAAATCGCACTAATCTGAATCTGCGACGGAGATCAAGCGAGAACCTCACCTACGGGGGCGGAGATCCCACGTTGTGTTCGTTGAGCTGCCGTCGACGGGCGAACGATACCTGGGGAATCAGACGGCGGCGCACGCGAGACAAACCCTACTAGTACGTTTCTTCGTCGGTGTGTACACTAACCGTCATCCGGAGGAAGCGGCCACCTGACATCCCGATCTTGTAAATCTCCAAATCTCGGCCGGCACAGCGGTACTATCGCAGCATCGTTGTATTTTCATCCCGCGGTAGGTTAAAAATTGTACAAAAGACATGGGACGAGGATCTGATACGTGACTTTACAGAGCAAGACACTCGGGATATTCTCTCTATTCCTCTGAAATCGGACATGGATGACTGGCTAGCATGGCATCTGGACAGTAAAGGGCAATTCAGTGTCAAGTCTGCATATCGGCTGGGAGTTGACATTAGAGACTCTAAACTGAACCGTGATGCGAGCACATCTACAGCTAATGCAAATCACAAGGATGAGTGGAAACATATCTGGGCACTGGATGTCCCTGGCAAGGTGAAATTTTTCCTTTGGAGACTTGCCCATAACAGCCTCCCGACACGTATGAATATTAAGCGGAAATCTATTGAATTAGATACTCGATGCCCAGTCTGTAATCGACTCGATGAGGATGGCGGACATACTTTTCTGAAGTGCAAGTTTGTGAAGCAAATCTGGCAAATGCTTGATCTGGACAGCGTGAGACAGGAGCTTCTCTCTTGTGTAAATGCCCGCGAGGTGATGTCTTTGCTGCCCAAAAAACAGCGAACCCAGACTGCTATTCTGCTATGGGATTGGTGGACTCACAGGAACAAAGTAAATGCAGGTGAGCCCAGGAAAAGTTCGGACGAAATTTGCTTCCTCATAAACAAGCATATACTGGAGTTTGTGATGGAGCCGAAAGCACCAGCTGTCCAACGTGTGGTGATGGAAAAATGGGAACTCCCCCAACAAGGATACGCAAAGGTGAATTTTGACGCCTCCTTTGTAGAGAACAACCACGATGGAGCATTTGGGTTTGTTGTGCGATCAGATGCTGGCGAATTCATCGCGGCAGGATCAGGCAAACTGTACCATCTCCAGACTGCTCTCCAGGCGGAAGCTACCGCATGTGTGGAAGCCATTGAAGCCACAGCCAAGCTGGGAATTCATCGGATGATTTTTGAGTCAGACTCAACTACTCTCGTTAATGCAATCACAAAAGGAGGTTCAGATCTTGCTGTTATCGGAGTTCTTGTCAGAGAGGCGAGAAGTTTGAGCTTACTGCATTTTGATCATGCTCTGTTTACTTCCTGCCGTCGTCAATGTAATAAGGTAGCACATACTTTGGCTAAGGCTGCCTATGACAACAACGTACCCACTTCTAGCTGGGTGTACGTTGCTCCTCCTGATGTAATCGGTTTGGTTTCAAGCGATATTGCTGTACAACAGGTTTAGTGCAATTTAATTTCCAGATAAAAAAATGCAAGTAAAATAAAATAAAATATGGGTATATAGCACCTACAGGTCCTAGCAAATCCTCATTCGACATAAAAAATCTCAGAGATAAATATCAACACACATATGCGGCATGACACAGTTTGCAGATATTCACGAAAACATTTACAATAGTGAGGCAATATTTGACCCGCAACCGCCGCGCCCTCCAAAAAAGAACCACCACACTCATAGCACCAGATCGTCATGTACCAAGCAGCACCTTTAAGAAGGGAAGCTACGCTGCTGCTGCCCGGACCATCGATGGTCCTAGGGTTTCCCCCGGCACACAAAGAAAGCAGACGAAGGGCAGCCACGACGCCCTTCAAGAAGGAAAGATGCCACTCAAAAGTGGCACCGCGCCAGTGTCGGGCGAACCGACAAGGATTTCTCCCGAAAGCCTTATCCTGCCACCCAGCCGTTGTTGTTGGTTGTATCGGGTGTTTGCTGTATTAATATAGCGGGGTTTTGGCATATTTCGTCATATTTGCAGCATATGGCCAAAATTGTTGCAACATCCCGTTTGTGTGTTCACAACAAAACACATACAAGTATGTATTATGTTCCACAAAATTGAATGGCCTCTCAGATTTCAGGATACTTGATGGAATGCATTAAATCCAACATCAAACATATTTGCATAAAAAAGGTTGCAAACATAAATGTTTAATTGTTAATGTGTAATACAGCGCCAGTAGTGATTTGTAATTATGTAGTTTGGTCGATGTGACCATGCATGAGACTTGGAGTTGTTGTAGATCATTTTCTTTCCTACATGAAATTTACTATACTTGCATCAGCAAAACCAATATTGATGCTTTCCTTCTAACAAGAAAATCTGTACAAGATGGCTGAAAAAGAGCCAGTGTGGCTGTGTCCAATAGCGGAACAGATAGAGTTTTGTTTTTCTTATTCAAGTTAATATTATGATTCTCTAGTATCTTCTGCGTATTATTTGACTCTGTAAATATGTTGTTACAGTGTGATATCATATCTTCCGTGGTATGAGAGCAAGAGCTCCTTAAATTTTTTTTTTTGCAATTCTTTCGTATAAACCAAAAAACACATAACTTCATGCATTTTAAAATACTGATAAATTATCGTGCCCTTACTTCGTTAGGATTATTTGATATGGAATCCACCGCTGAAGATGTTCAGAAGGAGATAGCAGAGTGTATGGACATGGCAAAACATGCGATACGCGCAATACTTCATGTTTTTTCAGCTGCTTCTCGATTTTATTGTGAAGATGAGAATACAATTGAGTTGATTGAAATTTTCTTTGGTGATGAAATCCTTGAGCACGCAATATTAGTTTGTACACCTGTAGATGAAGTAGGAGGGTTGGTCGGTTGGAAAGCAATGTTATCTTACAGTGCCCCACCATATCTTCAGGCCAATTTCATATATCTCCATTGTTTACTTAAGTGTTTCCATTTGCATTTGATGGGATCATGTGCTGAGAACGCTGCCAATTGCAATATGATGGACTGTTGCACGCACGTACCTCTTTGTACGCAGCTCCCAAGAAAGGCGACGAGGGTTTCCACGCCTCCTGCCGGCGGCGCCGCCACCGACCCCCCTTGTCTCTGTGGTCTTAGTGCCATGGTGGCGCGGTGGATCCCGGTCCTTGTCGGTGGGAGGGCTCTGTTCTCACATGTTTTTCTGTGTTTGGTTAGGGTTTGTGTCCTACCCAGGAAGATGAGGCGGCAGCTGCTCCCTGAAGATGGTATAAGGTCATCCCCGCCTAGCCTCCGTTCCGATGATTCGGTCGGTGGTTTTCTCCAGCGGATCTCGCGGCATTCGGTCGGTGGTTGTCTTCGGTGGATCCGATTGGGTCCGATCTTCGTTCGTCTTCATTCGTGTGTCTACATATTGGATTTTTCTGATCTATGCTTCTCTTCATCGGCGACGGTTAATTGTTGTTCTGGTGCGCTGGTCCCATGGGGCTAGCATGACGACTTCCCGACTGTCTACTACATCAAGTTTTGCCCGACTAGTGATGGAGGCGTGATGACAGTGACGTGCCTTCGGCTCGCTCTAGTGCTTGTAGTCGTCGCTATGTGGTATACGTTCCTTGATGTAATTTTGTTGCTTCTTGTGTTCTTTGTACCGTCTTGACAGTTGATGAATAGATCGAAAGTTCCTCGCAAAAAAAAATGATGGAGTATTGCTTACACCATGCATGCTATTTTTCAGGAAATGTTAAAGCTATTTGAAAATAGAGTTGTTTTATTTGACAATAAGGCCAGTGATGCTGCGCTCCGTTAGTCACAGTCACGGATACGGTGTTTTTAACTTTTAGTATTATTACCTTCAAACTATCAGTTTTCTCTATTGTGTTTATCGTCCTATTGGTACATGAAGTGCATCAAATGTTCAAGTCAAAGACAGAGATAAGCGATGAATACCTTATGCACATCACCAAGATGGTAAGATGTTTCCATACATAAAGTCAACTTAAGTGTTCCCTACTGAATTGTTACATAATATTTCTTAGCTTCCAGTTTCATCGTTTTGGATAATGAAAGAAATGAGCAGCCTCCATCACATAATCATGAGATGCACATGAGCAATTTTATTACAATGATTGTATCATATGCAAGGAAAAAGAGGTAGATAGAACTGAATATACAAAAGTTCTTTTAACATAGGGCAGTAGGGCAGCACTAGCCACCCATTTTGTTACATAAACCGCCTCGCAGCCTACTTTAATTTCTTCCTACTGCATATAGTATACTCTAGACTCATGTTTCTAAAGTAAAGAATACGACCACAAGTTAACAAACAAGAGACATACTAGTTGGGTAGAAATTTTCATTATTGTAAAAGAGACAATGTTTGCTACCAATCAGTTTCATTTAGCAAAAATGCCTCTACAAAGATACCAAAGGACATTATGATATAAGCTCTGGAAGTACTTTTTTTCAAAATGGAGGCAAAAGATTTTGCCTCATCTCATTAATTAAGATGAAGGTTTTAGAAACAAGTCTAGGAGCCACCCACAAGGGTGACTCCGGAACGCAACGCCTACTCTCGCGGCATAATACAACTCAAGCGCTTGGCACCCACAATCACCCAAAGACGGGCCTCTTCCCTAATCCTATTAACAAAAAATTGTCACATCGAGGACGTATTGCAAAAGACTCGTGCATTTCTCTCATTCCAAATCACCCAAGCCGTGAGCATGACGAGGGACGCTACCGCCTTATTTCTATGACCATTAGAGAGGCAAATATGCTCCCACCATTCCTTCACCGATCCGAAGGCGTCCCAATCCTCCAACACAAACTCGGAAAGCCCCATCCAATCCTTTAATGCACGCCAAATTCTCAAGTAGTATCGACATTTGAATAGAAGGTGACACGCGGATTATGCTCTCTGTTGCATAGTTGACAAGCGCCACTATTTGGCCGTCCTCTCTGAATGAGCCGGTCCAAAGTCCACACCCTATTTTTGGTGATAAGCCACGCGAAGAACTTGCATTTTGGAGGAGTCCAATTGCTCTGAATCATCTTCTTCATGTTTGTTGAAATGGCGCCTTCAAATTGGAGCTTGTAAGCCGAGGATGCCGAGTACTCAAAGGAAGAGGTGAGGTTCCATGTGATGGAATCCAGAGTGTCAGGATCATGGTGGGAAAGGTGTAGCTCGGCCCAAAGGGTGCAAAATTGTTGTAGGAGTTGGCAGGGGAAGCCTTGTGAAGTGATGATTTTGGTAACCCAAGTGTTCTCTTGCAAGGCTTTGCTAACTTTGATCTTCTTGCCTTGAGATAGTGCGAAAATACCGGGCACAGTCTCTTTTAGCTTGAGTCCACTAAGCCAATGGGAGTGCCAAAACCCCGCCGTCTTTCATTACCTATGGTGATGGTAGTGGCCACGTAAAATAGGTCCAAGTCGGTGTCACAAGGGTTCCCAACGCGCACCCAAGGTCTATCCGGTTCCTTCCATTGTAGCCAAAGCCACCGTAATTGGAGAGCCCACACAAATTTATCTATGTCAAGAACATCTAACCCTCCAAGATGAGTAGGCCTACAAACCGTCTCCCAATTGACTTTGCATTTTCTTCCATTGACCTTCTCCGTTCCAGCCCAAAGAAAGGCTCTCTCAATTTTTTCCGCCTTCACCAAAAGACCATTGGGGAGCACAAGAGTGGTGATGTGAAAAACAACTTGGGCGGCAAGCGTGGATTTGACCAAGGTGGTTCGGCCTATGGTGGTGATGTCTCTCCCATGCCAAGTGGGTAGTTTCCTGGCGATCTTGTCCTCTAAATATTGGAGATCCGCTCTCTTTAGCCTATAGACGGATAGCGGTAGACCGAGGTACCGGATGGAGAATGTAGACTGCATAGCTGGGAAACTTTGAAGTATGTCCTCTAGATAGACAGTTGTTGCACGTTATGGGAGCCACCATGCATTTCGCAACGTTCGTGACAAGACCGGTCACCTCTCCGAAACCCGTAATAATGCTAGTGAAGTGCTCAATATCCTCTTTGATGGGAGAAATGAAGACCACATCGTCGTCCGCATAGAGCGGCCATCGGAGGCGTGCAACCCGCCCCCTAAGCCGGTGTAGGAGGCCGTTCTCGGTTGCCAAGTTGAGGAGGTGTTGCAACGGATCAATGGCAAGACCAGAAGTAGAGGAGAAAGGGGGTCTTCTTGCCGGAAACCCCGTCCATAACTAATTGGAGAGCTTGGTATTCCGTTGACGAGGACATGAGAAGAGGAGGTGCAAAGTAGCGCAGTGATCATATTCCTAAATTTCTGTGGGAATCCCATTCTTTGGAGGAGTTCCACTAAGTAGTCCCACCGAATTGAGTCGAAGGTCTTTTTGATATCAAGCTTGAACATAAAAGACGGTGTGTGCATGCGTCTTGCGTAGTTTCGAACATATAGGAAGTTGTCATGTATGCTTTTTTTTTTTATAAAAGCGTTTTGTGAGCGGGAGACAAGATTGTCCATGTGAGGCGCAAGACAGAGAGGCCAAAATTTTCGCCACGGTCTTGGCAATGGCATGAATGAGACTAATGGAACGGTCTAGAAGAACTTCAACTAACCTGAAAATTGTAATATATTGCTCTAGGGGAAGAGTTAAGCTTGAGAACTGTTGAACATGCCTTGGACGGCTCCAGGACTTAGTGGAACCTTATCCACAATGGCATGCTTCTTTGGACTAATTTAAGGAAGATAGTACCCACTTTTTTCAGAAAAGGGAATATACACTTAGGCCCCGCTTGGATTGCGGGTATTCGGGTCGGAATTGGGCAGAAATAATTTACGGACCTCCGACCCTCCGTAACTTTACGAAGCAATCCGCCTGTATTTGTCGGAGAGGAAAAGTAAATGGGAATCCAAGCGAGCCTTAAGATATATATATATATATATATATATATATATATATATATATATATATATATAAAACCTCAGCTTTATAGAAGTCCACTAGTTTTGTTTCTTCCATGTGCTTTAGCAATTATGGATGATGGTGTAATATGTTCCATATGTCCGCTTGTCAATCTTCTACTCTGAAGATAATCCAGTTACTATCCCCCATCAGCCTCAATGATTTATAAATTTGTATCGATGAAATACAATTTGGTTGCTATCATTCATTCGTCATTATCCAGAAATACTTTGTGTAGGTGCAGGAAAAACTGAACCGCACAACTGAGAGGCTGGAAAAACAGCTTCAACAAGAGCAGAAATCTAGGCAGGATGGGGAGAATAACTGGCAGACCAGATCCGTAGTCTGCAGGAAAGCCTATATAGAAGGCTTAAAATGATAAAACAAAAAAGTTGTCCAGGAAAGACTTATGTAGGCTGAATATGATAGAAAAATTGCTGAAGAAGAAAACGAGAAATTAAAAAAGGAGCGGAGTTCGAATAGCAATTGCATCATTTTGTAAGATCGCGAGCTTTGGAAAATTTGCAGCGCTGACGAATGTCCCAAGTTGCTAAGTGGAAACTTTTGTTCCCTGCGAGTCCATGTGATGAGAAACTTGTTTATCAAATCGCTTGCTATATTAATATTGGGCCTCAGGGGATATTTGTGATGAATGCTTATGCATTCTGTTGTCTAAATACTTGGTTAAACTTTTGTTTCAGAAGATGAGAGGATGAAATTGCTATTTGTACTGTATCTTGTAACTCTTTATTGCCTATGTGATAGTTCCTTCACCATTGCGCTGCATATTTGCATGTTGAGCATTTAATATTTCTTGCGCTTGCCTAACAATGTGGAAATTAAGTTTCCTGGAGAGTGTTTTTCTGCATAACTAGCATATACTATAATTGACTTACTATTTTTATCAAAGCAAACCTTCTTAAACCTAATACTTCTATTCCATCCACTCTTCTCATGCATTTCTACATATACCTATACATACGGATATACAGTTTCAGTCTTTTTAAGATGCAGTTCTTCAGCTTATCTCCTTGACATTGCCCTCTGCTGCAATCTGAGCAGAGGCAGCATCAGAGCCATCAGCACCGGAATTGTACCATTTTGCGCAGAGCAGGTAGCAGAAGAAGTTGATCACGCTGAGCACCATTAGCATCCAGTAGAACAGGTCCAGCCTGTCCTTGTTCAGGTCGTTGTCTCCAAGCCAGCCGGCGCCGCCGTGCTTCGCCGTGATCCTGTTCACCGTGGTCACAAGCACGGAGCTGAGGTAGAACCCGAACGCGTAGGAACAGTAGGTGAGCGCCGTGAGGAAGGACTGCATGCCCGCGCAGGCCTGCTTGTAGAAGAACTCGATGAGCCCCACGGCGGTGAACATCTCCGACACGCCGAACACGAGGAACTGCGGCGCGATCCACAGCACGGACATCTGCGTTCCGGACGCCGCGAGGTCCCGGCGTCGGCGCTCCACAGTGGCGGCGGCAACCATGGAGAACGAGACGGTGCAGAGGCCCACGCCGATGCGCTGCAGCGGCGTGATCCCTGATCGCGTTCCCGTGAGCCGCTTCATGAAAGGGACGAGGAGGAGCTCGTAGGCCGGGACGAGCACGAGGAGCATGGCATAGGGGATGGCCTGCAGCGACGCCGGCGGGACGCGGAAGGATCCCCCGAAGATCGCGGTGTCCATGGCACTGCCCTGCTGCACGGAGAATGTCTGCAGCTGCGCGAGCACCGTGTTGAACACGATGGTGCACGCGAAGATGGGCGTCACGGCGAGGAGGGTCTTCGCCTGCTGCACCTCCGCCACCGTGCACAGCCGCCAGGGGCTCTCCGGCTTCGTGTTGCCGCCCCCCTGCTGTTGCGCTGCGTCCCTGATGCACGCCTTGTCCAAGAACCTGCATGGTCGTACAGGACATCGTCAGGCATAACAACGCAGAGCAATCTGCTTAGCCTGAAATGCCTATGCAGTGCTGTGTGCTCACCTGAATTTGTTGCCATGGCGGAAGTTGCCGGCGAGACGCGCCGGTTCGCAAACTCCGGCGTTGGCAGGATTGGTGGGGCAGATTTGCTTCCTGTTGTTGAAGGCAGCGACGAACACCTGCAGAATTTCGCACAGTCCGCAGCAACTTCGTCAGTGCTACAAGTTTGTCAGTATCAGCAGGAGCAACTGGAAAAAAAGTGAGCTAAATGCAATTTGCGTGACAACTCAATTCAATTGTATCTTGGTTAGAATTGATGTAAATCCGCTAGTACATTTCTGTGCCAAAATGGTTTTCAACTTAGTAGTTCGACAGTAACAGCCCGAAGAACGACTCAATAGTTTTACCATTACTTGATAGTCATTATTGAGCCCATGCCAAATTCGTAATGCAAGTGCATGTATTGCTTGTCATGAGCACACGTGACAACTTACAAAACTCGCAGTCAGTTCTGTCGTTATCGGTATGATCAAAATCATAGCTGCCCGGAACTGACAGCCTAACAGTCAAGTTAATCATAATCTTTTGAAAATGGACCGCAGGCACAACTTGCAGATAGCATATCCGTTCTAGGTATCTGACTAGATCTGATCGGAAAGCAAGCACGTAAACTACTTCTACCTATCATATGATACCAAAATGCACAACTGTAGAATATGACAAGGTGTGGCATAATGCACGAATCGCTCTGACTGAATGATGACAAAAAGAAAATCTACCTACTATTATAAGTTTATCTAAGCTAATCATAGAGTACTAATATGGTGATTCATTCAATGATGATGCCAAAAGTTCTTGCATACTGCGGCATCTTGGAAATTTCTTAAATGGACGGACTCCTTTAGCAGAAAGGAGATGTTTGACATACTGAAATACAGCAAATTGCCACTAATACAGCACTCCAAACTCTGTCCGATTTCAAAATACAAAAAGGTTTTCAGTGCAGATTTCTTTTTTTGACGAACAGTATGCATATTAATTCTCCCTGACTGTGAGCTAAGTTAAAACCTATCATTATTTCATTTCAACCGCAAACAGATACTGCATCTTATGATGCATGTCAGTACTCAGGATAGCTAGTGCCTGAACATGCATCTTGTCAGGGAAAAAAAACAAAAAACAATCTACTAGTTGGATAAATAAGCAAATGATTTTATTTATTGTTTGTGAACAAACAAATTATGTTATTAACACTTCGATATTTAGAGTCGTTGGTTTACTATACGGAACTTAATATATTAGTTATCAGAACACAGTGTTTTAATTTACTCATGTAAGATTCATACCCTTGCAATAGGCGTGAAGATGCTGCCCTGAGGAGGCTTGTTCCTGTAGAAGGCCGCGCCAGAGACCAGGCTCACGAGCCCGGCTGCCATGGCGGCGGCGGAGATGCCGAAGCCGACGTCCATCCCGGAGTGCGTCTGCACCCATACAAGCGCCGTGAGCGCGACGAGCTCGCCGAGGCAGAAGCTGAAGTAGGCCGAGTTGAAGTAGGTGGAGAGGCTCTTGGCATTGTCGGCCCCGCCGTTAAACTGGTCGGCGCCGTGCGCGATCATGTTGGGCTTGAGGCAGCCGCTGCCGAGCGCCACCAGGTAGAGCGCTACGAAGAAGATGCTGGACTTGAAGCCCTTGGCCTGCTCGCAGCTGCCGTCCATGGACGCCATGTTGCACGGCGGCGGCTTCAGCTGCGGCAGGTGCGCTTGCACTGACAGCAGTATGAAGCCCTGAAAGAACACAGAAAGATGAACATCCGTTACAAAACAAATAGTAATTTTTATCTGGTTTCTTTGACTCCATCTTTCCATTAATGCAGGGTTTGGAGGTAGTAAATTACAAAAGTTGTATGCTAGCAAAAGAAAGAAGTGCCTACGACAGTTAGTGCCAAGTAGGCAAGTATCACTAGCTAGCACAACTTTCTTTTGACATGCATGTTGTTTTCAGGCAAGTCCCAACAACAACAAAATTCCATGTCTAGTTCAAATCGCTTTTCTTCAAGAAAACAAATAATTAGCACCGTCAACCGCGTGTAGTACCACGCCATGCTGCGTTGAATTCAACCGGCCTGGTCACAAAAAACACTTTCTGAAACCGGCAAACAAATTTCTGGTCCATGCATGGTGATTGGCGCCTTTTTTATCAGGCCCATCCATAATCCATCCAAGTTCATCTCCCTTTCAGTGAAAACAACAGTCAACCAGACAACCACAAAGGAAAAACACCCTGGCACGTTATGTTTTCCTCCTGGAACACACACACGCAGGTGACTGATTGGTGGTCACTACTGCTGCTGTCTTTGCTAGACATCTTAAGCTTTCGAGTGAAAGATCGATGATGATCGAAGAAGGCAGACGAATGCAGGATGAAGAACTTGGCGAGAGAAAGGAAACGATGTAGTATACCGAGAGCTCGACGAAGCCGAAGGTGAGCATGGTCCAGAAGCAGCCGAGGTAGGAGTCGGAGAGGAAGCCGCCGATGAGGGAGAGGAGGAAGATGGTGCCGACGAAGTTGGTCACCACGTTGGCCGCCTCCGAGAGCGGGAAGTGCATCTCCCCGAACACGTAGGTGATGAGGTTGTTCCCCACCGCCGCGATCGCCATGATCTCGAACGCCTGGATCCCTGCATGTCGCATCCACCCACGGTACGTCTCAGCACTAGGCTAGCACACACGCCGTGGACATTGCTCGGGTTGTTCGTACGTACCTAGGACGAAGACGGCGGCGCGCATGCCGCCGTGCCTGCCGGGCTTGCACGGGCGGCCCCGCCAGTCGACGGAGACCTCGTGCGCCGGGAAGCTCTCCACATCCATGCTTTCTTTCCTTCTTCCTCTCCCTAACTCTGCTTTCTAGGGGTCAACCCGATTAGGTAGTAGCACTCGTAGGAATGGCAAGCTCAGCTCAGCTGCGTAGGTAAATGGCAAGTTGGTGCTCGAGGCTTTATTTATAGGACAAGGAGCACAGCCTGCTCTTGTGAACGAATGCCGAAAGGGGCAAGTAGTGCGGCCGGGCCCGGCCTTTGCCCGCGCTCCCTTTCATATCGGAATTTCGAGGTCCATATCGATCCATAGTGGCAGCGCAGTGCAGATGTGCAGTGCCGCTCTCGATCGTGTGCAGATGTGAGGTGAGTTGGGAGGGTGGAAAGGTGCGTGCACATGCATGAAAACAGGCAGGAGAAGGGAGAAGTTATGGATATGGATTGTCTTGGTCAAATTTATTGCTCCTCTTTTCTTCATCTTGTGCTGGAAACTGAACCGGCGATCAGGTTTCAGGTCAACAGAAATATTGTTGTTATCATGCTGCGAGCTGACTCAACCAGAAACGCTCAGGAAGAGAGGACTTGTGTTCTGACCAAAGTTTTGACAGTTACCAACCGCGTTATTTCGTGCTAATTAAAACCACGACGACGCGGCAAGATAACTACTTGACCTCTTAAAATATGGCGGGAATGTGTTCACTTGTCCTCAATTCGGGCGCAGACAGTGACGCGGTACTACACCCATGCAAGAATTGGTTCCCAAGATAATATTGTTCTTGAGAGAGCTATGTACGTACTACCAAGAATGTCAATAGAGGGAGGACCATTTCGTGCAACCAAATACCACTACATTCCTAGAGACAAATCGGATGCCAATTATGAGCGACGTGAATGATTCGGACTGGAAGTATCTCTAATACACAAGTTGCATTCTAAGCCATAGATCGACCAAGTAGGACTACTTCCCATCCTCTTGATTCGTTGCGTGCTGTTCCAAAAGACGGCAGCGCAAATCTGTTGCTGAAAAGCTCACCTGCCTTTGTTTGCCACAGCAGAGATAGATACTCCCTCCGTTTTAAAATAGATGACTTCCATTTGTCAAGATACGGATGTATCTAGACTTGTTACACATTTAGATACATCCACATGTAGACAAATGGAAGTCATCTAATTTGGAACGGAGGGAGTAGATCACAGGGCATCGATTCGACCACCACATGCTTTGCTCCAGTATCTCTGATCGAAATATACATGTAAAAGGTGCCAAATTTAGGCCTGTTAAGATTTAAGACGCTGACTGTTAATATTTGAGGCGCTGATCGCCATGTGGTAAGTAGCTCGGCGGTTGAAATTGATCCGTATAGACTAAACAAACAGTCTGAAAGAGGTGTCAGTGGGTACCTAACACGCACGATCTGAAATAGAAATATCCAGGCATTATCTCTAGAAATATGGACACGCGCTTCTTGTTACACGAAACAGAGCAGCTTGGCTAGCTGTAAGCAACGAAACCAGAAGCAGAACGGACGATGGATAGGACAAAAAGAGCTCCTCGCGCGGCGATCAATCCACGGACTTGTCTCGGTCTTGCCAAAAAGAAAGGGACCAAATCTTCAGAAAGAAGGCGCCCGCTGCAATGCGATCCGGTGATGGGGTGAATCATCATCGCCGATCGCCGGGGTGGGGGGCCGGCTCGCCGTGGTTTATTATGCATGGACGCATGATGGATAAGGGGAGATCAGCCGGTGAGGGAATTCTTTATCTCTGATGCGGCGTATTATCTGGAAAGTGCGATGCCTTTGTGGGAATGGAACAGCTCATTGTGAGGTGAGGTCGTCCAACCTTTGGGTTTTGGCCATTGGAGCTCGGGCACTGTGGCTTGTTTCTTGGCATGCTTTTTGAGCTTCATGGAAGGGATTCCTACTGTTGGACAGGTGCCTGAGCATCCCACTCTGTTTAGATGCTCGAGTTGTTGAGCAGCCATTGGAGTACCAGTACAGTTCCCGGGCCCAGCCACAACAGGAATAATATGATCAGAAAATTGTTAGACATAATATGTAATACAATAGATATACGGTATTGGTATGGTGTAGTACACCACCCAATACCCTACCCCATGTACATGCCACGTGAGGGCTATTCTCACCATATATAACACGTACCACGAGCCCTGAAAGGGCATTGTTTCCGCCACCGATAATATGGTATCAGAGCGTAGCCTCTTCCTAACCTAGCCGCCGAGCGATCCAAAAAAATTCGCCGCCGCCGCCGACCTTGCCGTCCGCCACCGCCGCCTCACACATCTGCTGCCGCCTCAGCTCCTTGCTGCCGCCGCCGCCTTACACACCAAAGCCCAAAAACCACAACCAGAGCCGCCGCCGCACCCATAGCTGCCGCCGCCGCACACAAATCACATCTCAAAACCCAAAAACCCTACGTCAAATCTGCCGCCGCCGCACCTCTTGCCGCCGTCGCCTACAAAACCCACAAAACACAACCAGCCGCCGCCGCATCCCCTTGCCGGTGCCGCTCTCCAAAACCTACACACCCCTGTGCCGCGTTCCCATGGCGTCGTCTTCCTCGATGTCGTCTGTCGCCGCGCAACTCGGAGCTCCTCTGTCACAAAAACTCACACGTGGGAACTTCTTGTTCTGGAAGACGCTGGTTTTACCAGCCCTCTGCGGTGCTCAAGTCACCTGCCTGCTTGATGGTAGTGATCGCGCCCCGGCGCGGTTTCTGGAGGTTGATGATGGCGAGAAGGCCAAGAAGAAGGTTCCCAACCCGGAGTTTGCTGCCTGGATTGCCCATGATCAAGCTGTGCTAAGTTACCTCACACGTAGTTGGCATAGAAACCTCCCAAGCTGTTTGGTCTATCATCACGAACATGTTCTCCACCTAGTCCCTTGCGAAGGTGAATCACCTTCGTGGCCAACTCAATAGTACCAAGAAAAATTCCTTAACAGTCACTCAGTATTTTGCTAAGATGAAAAGCTTTAGTACCGAACTGGTTTCTCTAGGAAAGGAGGTAGATGAGGGAGAACTCATAGGCTATATACTCAATGGACTTGATGGCTCTTACAACAATGTAGCTGCTGCTGTACATGGCAATCCGGGTACCACTCTAGATGATTTATATGATCAAATATATGCTCATGATATCCGCCAGACTATGCTCCAGGAAACCGCCGATTCTTTCACTTCGTCTGTTAACCTCGCTCGCCGTGGTCGTGGGGATAGTCGTCCCCGTAGTGGTGATCGCGGTCGAGCTGCTGATGATGACCGTGGCAGAAGCCGCACTGATGATGACCTTGGTTACCGTCGTGATGACGATTGTGACCGCGGCCCATGCCATGGAGATGATGACCGCGACCGCCCCTACCGTGGTCGTGGAGATGACCGTGATGGCCGCCGGGATGGCTGTCGCGGCGATGGTGGCCGCCGAGATGGTGACCGCCGCATGGACTACCGCCGTGGAGATGACTACCATCGTGGCGATGGTGGTCGTCGTGACGGTGGCCGGCATCGTGATGACGGACGCCGCAAAGATCGAGCTCCCACACCATATGTTGATATCACTTGCCAAATCTGCAAGATACACGGCCATTCAGCCAGTGACTGGCGCTACCAGCATGATCGTGAGGACTCTGATGATGACAGTGACACACCTGACAAGACTGCCAATGTTGCCTCTCACTAGTACAGAACGACACATCGGATACCCCTCTATGGCAACGGCAGGAGTTAGGCGACGGTAAATCGCGACATCCCCCGCGTGCCCGCACTGGGCCGTAAAGCAGACCCACAACAAAGGCAACGGGTGAATAGTGGAATATATGTTGGCAACGGAGGTTAGTTTACCTCCGTTACCGATGTGTGCTCATCGCACACAGACAGTTTCGTAATCTCCGTTGCCATTAGAAGCAGCCCGACAGCTGGCCTATAAGAACCAACTATGCCCTTCACTCTCACTCTCACTCTCACTCTCACTGTCTCACTTCCAACCCTAGCCGCCGCACAGTCTCCTCTCTCTCCACTCTCTTGCATGGCTTCCACCGTCGGCGCTGGTATCCGGCCATCGCGGCCGTGGCCGCCCCACCCTCCGGCCTTCAGGCAGCAGCAGCGTCAGCTGGTGTTGCGGGACGAGCTTGCGGAACAGGCCGCCGCCGCTCCGGCCCCCGCGGGCCGGTCCCGCACCCTTGGCGCTCGTCCGCACGGTGAAGGCTCCAGTGATCCGCACCCTTCCGGCCGCACTCGCTCATTTGGCCACCATTGCAGCTACCGCGAGATCCGCCAGGCGATGTACCCCGGCCGCCATCCGTCTTCCTCCTCCTCCTCGTCCTCGTCCTCTGACTAGGAGGAAGAGGAAGAGGAAGAGGAGGAGGATCGTGATCTGGAGATCGCTTGCCAACTCTCCCGCGCCGATTTCGAGCGCGATGACGCCAAGCGTCGTCAGGGCGAGGCCGATCTGGAGGCGGCGGTCCTCCTCTCCGAGGCCTCGACCCAGGTCGAACGCGCCGAGGAGGCGGTCTACCAGTCTGACCTCCGGGCCGCTATAGCCCTCTCTTTAATCCACGGCGAGGGCAAGGCCCCGCCAGGGGAGGCCGGCGCTAGCTCCGTCGCCGGCGGCGACGCTAAGCGAGCCCGCCTCTCCTAATGTAAGACCCCAGTTCAGTAGGATAGCTGTTTTCTAATTGTAAGTAGCTAATTGTTTATTCATAGATTTGCTCTGTTTTTAGTAGGCATTGTTTACACATAGATTTTAGCTGTTTTCTAGTTGTAAGTAGCTAATTGTTTATCCATAGATTTGCTCTATTTTTAGTAGGCATTGTTTACACATAGATTTTAGCTGTTTTCTAGTTGTAAATAGCTAATTGTTTATCCATAGATTTGCTCTGTTTTTAGTAGGCATTGTTTACACATAGATTTTAGTTGTTTTCTAGTTGTAAGTAGCTAATTGTTTATCCATAGATTTGCTCTGTTTTTAGTAGGCATTTGCTCTGATTTTAGCTTTGTTTCTGTTATGCCGATGATTAAAATTAGGTGACACCGTGTGATCCGGGGGTGGCGCTAGTGATCCTTGTGATATGCACAAATACATATCGATCTTGTGCATCCTACTTAGCTCGCTTGCTCCATCCCTGAAATTTGTGTGTCCAATCTACCTATATATGAGGCATTGTTTAGGCTATGTTCTAGTTGTAATTAGTTCTATATTTTCTGTAATGCCGATGAAGAAGCATCTGTCTTGTGTATAGAGATGAAGGAGCTTACATTTTGATTTTTTTCATCTCCTTTAGGGCGAGGAGGAAACCTGGAGACTATGCGGCGGCCGTGAAGACGTAGGAGCGGGGCTCCGTCCACACGGTCCACTAAAGCCGGCGCCTCCAGGAGCAAGACTTTTGTGCAGTACTAAATAGGTAGAAGAAGACCACGCAATGAAGCTGGGCGAAGAGGAAGGTGAAGAACCGGCGGCCGTCAAGCAAGAACCACAGGGCTCCGTCGACGGCGCAGCAGGCGTCACCGGCTTTTTTTTTGTTTCCTTTAGCCCTCATTACAAACGGTCAAAAACTAATCTCCGTATCTGATATAAAGACTAAAGGCAACGATTATATATTATGCCCGTTGCTAAACTTATTGCAAACGATCAAAATCTTCGTTTCCATTGTGAGGCTTCACATCAGTGATAGAGGCGGGGACACGGACCCTTTCTCCGTTGCCGAAGGTGTTTTTGGCCCGTTTCCGATGTGTCGTTCTGTACTAGTGTCTTATGGTGTGGATACCAACTGGTACCCAGATACCGGTGCCACTGACCACATTACGGGCGTGTTGAGCAAGCTGTCTACGCACGAGAAATACAAGGGTCGTGAGCACGTCCACACGGCAAATGGTCATGGTATGCAAATATCTCATGTTAGTCATTCTGTTTGGCATACTCCCAATAGTTCTTTGCACCTAAATAACATCCTTCATGTTCCCAGTACTTCTAAAAATCTGCTATTTGTTCACAAACTTACACGTGATAATGATGTTTTTATTGAGTTTCATCCATTTTTCTTTTTGATCAAGGACCAGGTAACAAAGGAAATTCTGTTTGAGGGTCCCTGTCACGGAAGTCTTTATCCACTCATGCCCATCTCGAGTGGGTCTTCCAAGAAAGCGTTTATCTCAATAAAGCCATCATCTTCTACATGGTATCGTCGTTTAGGCCACCCCTCTTCCATTGTGGTTCAGCAAATCCTTAGAAAACATGAACTTTCGTATACACCAGAAATAAATGCTCATGTGTGTTATGCTTGTCACTTAGCTAAAAGTCATCAGTTGCCATATCCTATTTGCACTAGTGTATCCACTATTACTTTGGAACAAGTGTTTCCTGATGTATGGGGTCCAGCACCAGCTTCTGTTGGCAAACACTTATACTATGTTAGTTTCATTAATTATTTTAGCAAGTTCACTTGGATATGTCTTCTTAAGAATCGTTCTGATGTTTATCAAGTTTTTCTTAATTTCCAAAAAATTGTGGAACGCAAGTTTGATAGAAAGATCAAAACCATGCAGACTGATTGGGGTGGTGAGTATCAAAAACTAAATAGTTTCTTTCAGAAAGTTGGCATTTCTCATCATGTTTCATGCCCTCATGCTCATCAGCAAAATGGTTCAGCTGAACGAAAACATCGTCATATTGTAGAAGTTGGTTTGTCTCTTCTTGCAAATGCATTCATGCCTCTTAAATATTGGGATGAAGCTTTTCTCACAGCCACGTTTCTCATAAACTTGCTCCCTAGCAAAGTCATAAATTTTGACACCCCTGTAGAACGACTCATGCATAGTAAGCCCAACTATGACTCTCTTCGTGTTTTTTGTTGTGCTTGTTGGCCTAATCTTCGCCCCTATAACAAATGGAAGCTTGCTTTCTGTTCCACACGTTGTGTCTTCCTTGGTTATAGTCCTCTTCACAAGGGTGTTAAATGTCTCGATGTCTCCACAGGACGTGTCTATGTCTCACGTGATATTGTCTTTGATGAAAATGTTTTTCCCTTTGCCTCATTACATCCTAATGTTGGCAAACATCTTCGTGCTGAAATCATTTTAATTACTTCCACACGATTCATCATCCACTATTGGGAATGCACAAACACATGACTACATGCCTTTGCCTATTATATCTGTTGTCACTAACCCTATTCAGGAACATATGGAACAAGCTACAGAAGATGATAGAGCTTTGGATTTGGAGTACCCAGAAAAAATTTGACTGAAAATGATGAAGAAACGGAGTCACAACATGAAATACAAGTTCCTTCCGTGCTGTCGCTACAGTCCAATGGTGCAGGACACGATGACGATGCGCCTGCCGCATCCTCCTTGGATCGCGCGCACGCTGATCCTTTGGCATCAGCGCCGGCAGATGCTATCGGTTCCCCATGTGTGTCCCCACGTGGGTCCCCTCGCGCCCAGTCGCCCCCCGCGTCCCTGACCGCACCTCCGACAGCGTCCTCAAGCACGACGTCGTCCGACGTGGCAGATTCCCCCGCTGGCGAATCAGAGCCGGCCACGCCAGCTGCTGAGGAAGATTCCTCTCCTGCTGCTGCCTCCGCGTCGGCCGGATCTTCTGTGCCGCCCGCCCCTGTGCACTCTACTGCTGCACCTGCAGTTCCTGCTGGAGTTAGCACATGGCTACAATAAGGTATTAGTCAACCGAAAAATTCAAAGATAGTACTGTTACTTATAGCACCAAAGGCAGCACTATACGGTATGGTCTTCTTACTTCCACAGGTGAACCTCGTTCTCTTTCGGAAGCTCTTGATCATCCTAAATGGCGTCAAGCAATGGATGAAGAATATGATGCACTCATGAAAAATCAAACCTGGCATCTTGTTTCTCCTACCTCTAAGAAGAACATGATTGACTGTATATGGGTGTACCACATCAAGCGCCGTTCTGATGGCACCATTGATAGATATAAAGCTCGTCTTGTTGCAAAGGGATTCAAGCAAAGGTATGGAATTGACTATGAGGACACATTTAGTCCTGTTGTTAAAATAGCTACTATTCGAGCTGTTTTAGCAATAGCAGTTTCCCGAGGATGGAGCTTAAGGCAGCTAGATGTTAAGAACGTGTTTTTACGTGGTGTTCTAGAAGAGAAAGTTTACATGTGCCAACCCCCAGGTCTTGAAAATCCTAATGCTCCCCATCACATATGCAAACTTGACAAAGCTATATATGGTCTCAAACAAGCTCCCCGTGCATGGTTCTCATGGCTCAGCTCTAAATTACATGACCTTGGTTTCATACCATCTACCGCAGACACATCACTGTCTCTTTCTAACAAGTCAGATGTTACAATTTACATTCTCATTTATGTTGATGACATCTTGTTACAAGCTCTTCAGATCATGTCATTGCTGCACTGCTTAAAGATCTTAATGTTCACTTTGCCATCAAGGATCTTGGTGGCCTACATTTTTTTCTCGGAATTGAAGTGCATAAAACTTCTGATGGTCTACTCCTCACTCAGAAAAAGTATGCCTCTGATTTGCTCACACAAGTTAATATGCTTGGTTGCAAGCCTGCTCCTACGCCATTATCATCCACAGATAAGATGTCTCTGACTGAGGGGGAGTTGCTTAGTTTAGAAGACAGCACACGATATCGCAGCATTGTTGGAGCCATACAGTATCTCACACTTACACGACCTGATTTGGCCTTCTCTGTTAACAAAGTTTGTCAATATCTTCATGCACCCATTACATCTCATTGGACATCTGTTAAAAGGATTCTCAGATATGTTCAGGGTACTGTTAATCTTGGCATTACTTTTCAGAAATCAACATCTACATTATTAAGTGCTTTCTCAGATGCAGATTGGGCTGGATGTCCTGATGATAGACGTTCCACAGGTGGTTTTGCTATATTTGTTGGCCCAAATCTGGTCTCCTGGCTTGCTAGAAAGCAAGCCACAGTCTCTCGTTCAACTACAGAAGCTGAATATAAAGCAGTGGCAAATGCAACAGCTGAGCTCATTTGGATTGAAGCTCTTCTCCATGAACTAGGAGTTAAATTGACAGAAAAACCATGTTTATGGTGTGATAACTTGGGTGCTACTTATCTGTCTGCCAACCCAGTGTTTCATGCTCACACAAAGCACATTGAGATTGATTTTCACTTTGTTCATGAAAGAGTGGCAAGTAAAAATCTTGAGATTAAGTTTATATCAAGCAAAGATCAGGTTGCTGATGGATTTACTAAGCCAATTCCAATAGGAAATCTTCATGAGTTCAGGCGTAATCTAAATCTTCATATAAGTTTAGATTAAGGGAGAGTGTTAGACATAATATGTAATACTATAGATATACGGTAGTGGTATGGTTTAGTACACCACCCAATACCGTACCCCATGTACATGCCACGTGAGGGCTATTCTCACCATATATAACACGTACCACGAGCCCTGGAAGGGCATCGTTTCTGCCACCGATAATAAAAATAACTGTATGAGTTCTCCGAAATACTGAAAAGTAAATTGTATCTTGGGTGGGGCTCCTTGATTTGGAGAAATTTGCCTGCACCCTTGGCCTACAATAGCTGTGATACAAATGGACAGCTCCGGACAAGCCATGGGTGGGGCTCGAAACCCCAAATGATAGCACCGACAGAGATTTATTCAACGCCATGACTAAGGTGACCATAGGGATGGCAAAGATTTTCGAGGCTTCCAAGAGAAAGAACATATGTGTTCACAAGGACCTTACTAACCTCAACTAGGTCGCCGACATCTCAGTGTAGCAATTCACAGTCGATCACATGTTTTAGCTTGTCAAATTGGAGACCTCCTTCAAGGAATCAACCTGACCCCCGACATCGTGGATTCTATCATTTGGACCCTCACTCCCAGCGTGTGTTACACTGTTGGCTCTGGATACAAGTCTCAATTCCTTGGAGCCACCCCATGATCCTTCGAAGGCCTTGTTTGGAAGTCTTGGGCGCCTCCCAAGTGCAGGTTCTTTGCCTGGCTTGCGGTGCAGAATAGGTTATGGACCTCCGACTGCCTTGCCATAAGGGGTTGGCCGCACACCCCGTTGTGCCAACTATGCAAATATCTAGGGGAAACGGCCAGGCACATCCTTTTAGAGTGCCGGTACTCTCATCGAATCTGGCAAGCCGCAGCCTCCTGGCTCTCTTGTCCTTCTTTGGTGCAAGTATTTGGAAGCCATCTCCAAGGCTCCAACTGCTCATCCCAAAGGCCTAAGTCAGCGACAATTCTGCTAACCTGGGAGATTTGGAAGGGAAGTAATGCTCGTGTCTTCAACAATAAATCATTTGGATTCCACTCTGATCCAGAAGATCAAGGACGAATCGAAAAACTGGATCCTCGCAAGAAATAAACATCTACGAGAGATTGTTGCTTAACAAACCTTTATGTGATCTTTTTTCTTTTTGGCCTCGGCCACCCATGTTTGCTTCTCCTATGTCAATATAAAAGGCAAACTTTTTGCCTAGTTTCAAAAAAAGAAAGGTAAATTGTATCTCACTTATTTTAACTTCAGTTCAGTCATCCTTCCTTCTTCTCTTTTAGTATTAGTTGTGTTATCTAATTCTAGTTTTGTCACCAGTTTGTATGTAATATTAAATTTTTTGCATTACAATTTGGATTATAGATATACAAATTTTACAAATAAGTATTTTATTTGGAGTTAAAAGGGGCGAGATATAAGTTCTTTTGAAAAATTAGAGAATTGCTATAATTGTGTTGTAGTATTTTGTAACATGGAGTGTGAGTCGGTTATTTTTTGGAAAAGCGAAAGCCCCGAACCCTGTGTCGGTTGATTTGATTGATGCATATATTCATAGTTATTCCATCATTTCAGCTCAGAGTGTTTACAAACTCAAGGATCACATGGATACATGGATCAACTACTGAAAAATAAGAAACATGTAAACTCTATGCATCAACATGTAATTTTGTTTCTAGACCGCCAGCCGCACTAGTTGAACAAATACCGTGAAACCATTTCCAAACGTCTGCCCCCAGTATACATGATTGCCTGCTTCTTGACCGGTTGGAGAAAGGACCACATACGGATCCAATGGTAGCGAAAGGGATAATCTGCAAAAGAAAGAAGCTCATATCTTGCTAAAGACATAATCATTTCGAACATGTCACATAGCCCAAAGAAAATCACAAACCCCCACTCGAATCTAAGCTTTGATTTCCTTATCAATTTCATTAAACCAATCTAAACATATTTATGATATTGATTGGTGGTGATATATTAAAAGTTAGATGAACAAGAAGGCAAATAAGGTCAGCGAAAGGGCAAGAAATAAATGGTTGTTGTATTGTTTCACGTGTGTCACAAAAACAACAATTTTTTATTTCCTTGACAATTCCTCTTAGAAAGATTATTTTTAGTTAACAAAACTTTTCTATGTAGAAACCACATAAAATTCTATATTTTTAGTGGAACTTTCAACTTCCAAATATATTTCCATGAAAATCTAGTGTTGCCATATATTAGATCTAGGTACATCAATCTGCCCAAAAATGAACCAGATGTGGTGACATCCCATTTTAAAGTGTTTGGATCCCCATAAAAGGTGATGCTGCATCAACACCATCGTGATCACTTGTTCCCTGTTAATGCATGTCTATAAGCTCTCCTAGATCGAATCCCTACAAGATGAATCTCACGAAGAACACGCAAACACTACTCACGCATGCGACACATATTACTCTTCTGTGTCAGGTCAGGATAGGTTATTGCTTAATATCGGACTAGGGTTTACAGGGGGTTTTACATGTATTTATATAGGACCGGGTCGGTTCCTTGCACTCCACGACATACCGTCGTGCTTATACCCTAACAATCACCCCCCTAAGCACGAACACTTATATCACAGCTTGAACTCCAATCCTGTCTCACATCTCCGGTAACTTCTATCTCCCTAAAGACTTAGTAAGAATATCGGCAAGCTGATCATCGGTGCACACATACTTGGCATCAATCCTCTTCTCCTCCACACACTCTCGAATATAATGATACTTTGTATCAATGTGCTTACTCCTATCATGATGCACTGGATTTTTGCATAGAGAAATTGCGGACTTGTTGTCAATATTTAGCACCACTCCTTCTGGCTCTTCATTGATCATGTCACCAAGTAGCCTAGCTAAGCTCACCCCTTGCTTTGTTGCGGTAGCTGCTTGAATATACTCCACTTCACAGGATGATTGAGCCGCAACCTTTTGCTTTTTGATAGCCAGCTAATCATATTGCTGCCATGGAAATATGCGACACCCGAAGTACTTTTATGGTCATCTATATCTCCAGCCATATCACTGTCACTATAGCATGTAACTTTACTTTCCCTCCTTCATCCCTTGTATACACACAACCAAAATTTGTGGTACCTTTAATATCGAAGTATATGTTTTACTGCACTCAAGTGCTCAGTTGTGGGCGCCTCCATATAGCGACTCACGATTCTAACTGAATATGATAAATCGGGTCTTGTATTCACCAAGTATCTCAAGCTCCCAACCACACTTTTGTATTCGGTTGCATCTACTTCTAGTGCTCCACTCTTCTTACTCAATTTCAAATGAGGTTCCATAGGTACCTGAGATGAATTGCACTCTTCCATGCCACACTTCTCAAGAATCTTTCTTTGCATAGGCTTCCTGGCACAATGTGATGACACCCGGTTTTTGCTGTACTTCTATGCCAAGATAATAACTAAGCAGGCCCAAATCACTCATCTTGAAAAGATCTTTCATTTGTAGGTTGAATTTTGCAACTTCTCCTTCATCAGCACCTGTCATCAATAAATCATCAACATAGACACCAACTAGTAGATTATTAGCTCCTTTTCCTCACTCGTATAATGCATGCTCAAGTGGACACCTTTCAAACCCAAGTGACAACAAAGTTTTATCTAATTTCATATTCCATGGCCGAGGTGCTTGCTTTAGGCCATGTAATGCATTTTTTGACTTCAACACCTTATGTTCAGCTTCTTCTTCAACGTACCCAGGTGGTTGTTTCACATAAACTTCCTCCTCTAGCTCGCCATTAAGAAGAGCTGTCTTTACATCCATATGATATAATTTCCATGCTTCCTGTACTGTGAGTGCAATAAGCAGCCTCACTGATTCCATACGTGCAACTGGGGCAAACACTTCTTCAAAGTCAATTCCTTGCTCTTGTAAATAGCCCTTTGCCACTAATCTTTCTTTGTGCTTTATTACTTTTCCCTCGGCGTATTTCTTTAGTTTGTAAATCCACTTGACTCCAATTGCCTTCTGCCCTTTGGGAAGATCTACAAGACTCCACGCCTCATTTTCTCGTATAGATCCCAACTCATCATCCATTGCACGACACCAACATGTCACCATATTGGCTTCCTCAAACTTGGTCGGTTCTTCATTTTCTGTTAGAAGATATCGACCTCTCCCTCGTCCTAACACTCGAACAGGGTTTATCGTGCGTAGGGCCTCTTCTGGATATAACTCCAACACCGGCCGTAGCTTCACAGGCGTAGGCGGCCATATTCTCGCTGGAGGAGCTGCTGGTCCCTCCGTCCTTGGAGTATCCGGAGCGTCATCAACATCATCAGCGCTCTCGGACCGGTCTCCTATCACGGGAGAAATTTTGGAATTTCCTGTCGTAGCGTCTTCTGGCAAGCAATCCTGTCACGGCAGTGTTTTCCTCGTTTTTTCTGCCGCGACAGTGTTTTCGCCGTTTTTCCTGCCACGGCAGCGCTATTGGCAGAGATTTCTGAATTCTCTGCCGCGACAGCACTTCCAGCAGCGGGCGTGCTCGGCGAGCTGGGAGAGGATCCTGCGCTGCCATGCGCACCACCACCGCCACCGCTACCACCGTGACTCATTGGTGTCCCTAGATCATCTTGTTCACCTTCACCCTGCTCAACATAGCTATACCCAACATGAAAAAAAATATTAGATATTGGGTGGTTAGACTCGGTCGCATCCCAACTCCATGACCTGTTCTCCTCGAAGACCACATCGTGCGTGACACATACCCGCTTGGTAGAAGGATTATACGCACGGTATGCTTTCGAGCTAGGCTCGTATCCGATCATGATCATTGGTGTGTTGCGATCGACAAGCTTGCCAACATGTCTTGCCACCGTCTTGACGTCTGCTATGCAACCAAACGTGCGAAGATGAGCTACATTGGGCTTGTGTCCGCACCATGCTTCATACGGGGTCATGCCTTCAACACTTTTTGTAGGCACGCTATTGAGAAGATACACTACCGTCACCACAGCTTCTCCCCAAAACTTTCCAGGAATACCTTTGCTCTTCATCATGCTCCACCCCATAGCAACAACAGTTTGATTTCTACGTTCCACCACTCTGTTTTGCTGCGGAGAGTATGGTGTAGTTAAATACCGCTTAATGCCATGAGCATCACAATATGAATTGAACTCATCTGACGTAAATTCAGCCCCCTCCCCCCCCCCCGATCTGTATGAAAGGCTTTCAACTTTGCTTCTGCTTCAACCTCCGTTGCAACTCTGATTTTTTCGACGCATCAAGAGCTTGATCTTTTTTTAATAAGCACAATCCACATATACCGGTTGAAATCATCAACAACTAGTAGAAAGTACTTGTTTCGTGCAGGAGTCGCGGGTGTGATTGCTCCACATAAATCACCATGAGCGAGTTCTAACACTTTACTTGCTCTAAATATGGCTTCTCGAGGAAACGGTGCTCACCTTTGCTTTTCGATGAGACACCCATCACACACCTGTTGTGCATGATCTACACACGGTAGTCCTCTCACCATGTTCTTCTGGCCGAGTTGGCCCAATGCACGGAAATTCAAGTGCCCATACCGAGCATGCCACATCCATGCCTCTTCCTTCATGCTAGCCATGAGACAAATTGGGTCTGCATGATTTACATCCAAGAAATACATCCTATTGCTGGACCTCTTTACTTTCATCGGCAAATTTCTATGTCTGTCGTATCCCCCACAAATATCCTTCTTCTAGCACAATCTTGCACCCACGCTCTTCTAGCTTACCAAGACTTATTATGTTGCTTTTGAGCCTGGGTATGTAATAGACAATGGATAACACCTTATGATTTCCACGGCTTGACTGAAACATGACAGTTCCACGCCCTTCTATCTTTACCGTAGTGCCATCTGAGAAGCGCACTGTTCCTCCTACCATGGTTTATAGCTCCACAAACGGAGCTTTGTCCCGGTCATATGATTACTGGCACCGGTATCAAGGTACCAAATGATGTTGTTGGTTTGCCCCCTCTTCCTTTCATGGAGTTATACTTTCTCTTCAACAAGAGTAATCGTTTCAGTAGTTGATGCCCTTAAAGGTGACACCTCCTCATTGCAGTTCACATACTTCTATCATCATTAGATCAGCTGGGTCATCGCCCTTTACTGCAACGTAGGCCTTCCCTTGTACTGGTTTGTGACAATCAGACTTGAAGTGTCCAAACAAACCACAAATATGACACTTCACCTTTTTAATGTGAAACTTCTTTTTCGGCTATGCTTCGCCATCCTCATGTCCTGCGTTTTCTTTCTTGGGTGCATTTCGTTTCCACTTTTTCTTCCCATTGCCTCCTGAGGGTTTTCTAGGTCCGCCCCACTATTCTTTCGACAATGCTTCCCACTGCTGCCTCGTAAGCATCAATTGCTCATTGTTCTCTGATTCACTAGAATTCATGTGAGCTCTCGCATCATGAGCTTCGAAACAACCAATGAGATCTTCAACCGAGAGGGTTTTGAGATTGATACATTGCTCAATTGACATGAAAATTTGTATATAGCGTGTATGGACTAAACACAGAAATTGTCTCACTTCCGACAGATCCACCAATTTCTCTCCATAACTGCGAACGAGTTCACCATTGTGACCACATGGGATGCAAATTGATCGAGGGTTTCATCTGCTCCCATACTCAGATTTTTGTAGCCTTTCATCAGGGTTTGGAGATTTTTTTTCTTTCGAACGATCATGGCCCTCTTGCAGCAGCTTGATCGTTGTCCATGCCTCTTTCGTTGTTTTCATTCCAGCTAGATGTTGCAGAACATCTTTTGACACCACGGAGTAGGCGGTCAGCGCTTGCCGATCCTTTGTGTACTTTACCCCTCCTTTCAGATATTCAACGCTGCCGGGATCCACTGCTTCCTTGTTCTCTTGCGCCTCCATGGCTACCGTCATGTTCATCGCCCATAAGGCGTAGTCCTCGCGATTCAAACGGGGGTATAGCGCCGCCCCCACCGTCGCCATTACTTTCGGTGCTGCAGTTGCCTCTGCGTAAGCGGTTCCTGTGAGATCCTCATACTTCACCAATGCCATGACCTTCTTCTTTCTCTGTGAAGATCACGGACAGGAACCCTATGCTCTGATACCAATTGACAGCTCCTAGATCGAATCCCTGCAAGATGAATCTCACGAAGAACACTCAAACACTACTCACGCACGCGACATAGATTGGATAGCTACTGGTCCGTGTCGGGCCAGGATATGTTATTGCTTAATATCGGACTAGGGTTTACAGGGGGTTTTACATGTATTTATGTAGGACCGGCTCGATTCCTTGCACTCCACGACATACCGCCATGCATACCCTAACAATATTTAGTGGCACTTGCGACAAAACATCAGCCACATAATTTTGTCAAACAATGTTAGTGAGAGGTATAGCAGGCGGAAAGATGCATGTCTCCAAACAATTTATCCTCCAAAAAGCGAATACTCGAACCATTGCGATTACGAAAGAATCCTTAGTAAAACAACTCCTTGACTCTCACAAGGATTTTTTGAAAATGTGAATCAGTAGGTTTTGATTGTACTTTAGTTAATGTTCTCATCTAAAGAGTATTTGTTTTAAAGCATCTCTTGCCACACTACTTCATTTTTCAGAAGTTTAATAAGCCACTTTTTTTAGTAACAACTGTTCTTGACGTCCTAAGCATCAACACCTAAGCCCCATTGGTCTTTTGGTCTACAAATTATAACTGATATTTTGTTTGATGGTCGTCACTCAGCCTGAAGAAACGTGATCTTAAAAGTGTAACCTTTTTCGTATTCCTTTTGGGTATCTGTCGTGGGTTTGTCACGTCAGATGTCATGGATGACTTCGTAGGTGTGGGATTGTGCGAGTCGATCGTCTCCAAGCTAAGGATCGCAGGGCACGAGGCAGACAATGTTTTTTACCCAGGTTCAGCCCCTCAATTTGAGGTAAAGACCTACGTCCTGTCTATCCTAGATTGGTATTGATATGAATATGGTGTTACAAGGGGTTGGCGATTGATGTGTCGAGTCGCCTTGTGATCTAGGGTTTTGGAGCTTGAGAGCTTGTTTGTCTAATCCTGCGAGTCCTCTTTATATATCCAGAGGCTCGCTAGGTTACAAAGAAATTACTTGGAGACTACTTTTCTTGCCTTCCAAGTTAAGCCATCTTGGATCTTCTGGATTCTTCTTACACCGTGTTGCGGTTCTTCCTGTCGGCCCACCTCAGTGCAAGCCCATTGATTATAAGCCGCATTACACTTGTGGGCCGCAGGTTAATCTATTTATCATAACCCCGACATTAGCCTCCAAGGTTTTGGGTGATTCGTTGAATCAGGCGGAAGATTCTGTCTTGATGATGATCTTGCGGGCTTGCGATTGTAGAGCTTGGTGACTCGCTGATGTTGAGTCGCAAGTGTTGCGGCTTCTTGAGCCGCTGATGTAGAAGCGATGAGTCGCTAGCTTTGCGGCTTATTTAGCCGCTGATGTAGTATCACAAGCCTTTGAACACTTATGTCTTGGTCGCATTGAAGCTGCACAATTGTGGTAAGTTCTCCACTGAAAGTATATAAGATGTCAGTGGAGCCTTTGGTGGAAACCACCTTGTCCTGTTAGATGCAAGACTGAGCTGAAATCATAAGAATAATAATTTATGAGTATCAAGATATATCAGCCAAATGTGTATAAGGTGCAGAGTCATAGACATCGAAACATAAAAAGACCATAAGCATAAATAAGCTGGTCAATCATTAGAATAATAATCTGTCATGTTATCATGATGAGCCATCTGAATGCATGTTGAAACATGGCGGCTCAATGGCATATGGCCACTGATTGAATTAAAAAAGTTGTGAGTCGCAAATTTGACTCACATATATATATATATATATATATATATAATTCCATGCACTGCAAAAAATGAGATATGCATATAAACATGATATATGAATATAATAAAAACCGCCGGATACTGGTGGATGTGTAGCCCCTGAGGGTCGAGTTGTATGCACGATCATGCTGCTCGGGACTCAAAAATATCACAAGTTGGACAAAAATTTAATCCTAGCCCCCAGGCATTAAGCAAGCATGATTTCATTGTCCTGCTTGATGACATATCGTTGCAATTTGATGTTACAACAGATTGAGCAAATATTTTGCCGCAAGAAAATAATGATACTTAGAGTAGGGCAGAGCCGCATATAAACTCCAAACTGTGAAATATTAGTTGAGATACTAGGATAAAAGATAATCCCAGTCAATATGCTAGATATAAATTAAAGAATTATCCTTAAAAATTCCACTTGATGTGGCTGAAATTAAATAAATGATGGTGGCTTGTACAGCCGATATCAGGAATGATCATCCCAATCCAAAAAAATCTGGTCATGCCAGTTCAAACTCAATTGGCTGAGTTATATGTTCCAGAAATTCAAAGGGCAAAGCCTCCGAGGAAACAATGATAATGACTTGATAATAACATGTTAGCCTTGGCGGCTGATAATAATGATAAAATATTAGTACTCCGTATGATTGCATATTGTACCCTGCATGATAGCAAATTGTAATCTGCACTTTGCATGAAAGCAAATTGTAATCCGCATGATAGCATGGTGTAATCTGCATGATAGCATATTGTACTTTGCATGATAGCAAATGATTTTTTGCATGATAGCAAATGATTGCATGATAGCATATTGTACGATGCATGATAGCATATGGTACTTGACTCAGTATTTTCCAGATCTAATGTGTGTTCAGGGTCAAGAACGGCCATGATAGGCATTCAGACTCGATTGACGCCACACGCGGGTACTTTAGCCTTTCTGAATTATTTCTATTACCGTTAAGTAGGTCTTCGCGCGGCTCAGTATTTCTCAGGTAAAAACGCGTGTTCAGGGTCGAGAGCGGCCATGATAGGCAATCAAGCTCGATTGACGCCGCGCCCCAGTACTTTGGCCGCATAGTGCAAAGATACTTCTGACTTAAGGCGAGTATAATCAGGATTATTGTTTTTATCGGCTGCAATAGCCGTGACGAGCTCTAATTAGCTTTGATGATAACCAGCTCTGATTAGCTGTAGATGTGGTACAGCGAGTCACCTGTTTTAACTCAAATATTGATAAGATAATGATTCATTAATGACTCATAAACTGATGTAATGATGAGCTGTTTGCGACTCATAAAATGATATGGGGGTAAATCGCTATGCGACTCATAAATTGATATGGCAATAAGTCGATGATGATTAATAAAATGATATGATGATAAATCATGAAATGACATATATAATGATAAGTCATGGACTGATGCAAAGATAAATCATTAAACGATATAGCGAGTGCTCAAATACCAACACTTGAACATGTAATGTGGATCTTTATAGGTGCAAATAAATTTATTATCATGCGATAGTGCAAGCTGTAGAGAGCTAGACTTTGATAAATGTAATGCGAGTTATGAGAACTCTAATTTGATAAATGCATTGCGGGTTGTAAGAAACCCGGCTTTGAGAACTGGATATAACTAAATATCAAAAACTGATATGAATTGAAGTCCGCGGCATGATATAATTTAAATCGCAAAGACATTAATAAGGCATAATAACCTAGATATGCAGCCCTCGAGATAAACTCGAAGGTGAATTTAAACTTATTGATGAAAGTAAAAGGCTGCGAAAGTTGAGTATAATAGTGACTTAGCTTTTCTTTTTCTCCCATCGTTTATGATGTAGTATAAGTCGCGAGCGACGGTGAGTCGCCGTCTTTTCCAAAATCAGACCAGTTGCGCGTGTGCGCGGGCAATGATGACGGGTTAGCCGCTGGAGTCGCACGTTGATAATTTTGAACTGTCAACACATCTCGCGAGCCACCATGCAATGACTCTGTTTTTCTTTTCTCTCGCGTGAGGTTTCCATAGCAAGCAGACAGATCAATTTGCTTTTTCCTTCCTTGATTAGTACTTTCCTCTACCTTTTGCGTTGACCCATGTGCGAGTCAAGTAATACTAGTTGGGTTGGTCTTCACATGAGAGGCAGCCCCAAGATTTTTTTTTTTTTTTTTTTTTTTTGAACTGGGAAAGGTCCCGAAGGACCCCGATTCTGCATTAATAAGGCGGTATTACAAAGAGGACTCCAAAGAGAAAGAAAATTACAGCAAGGTCCTTGCAGTTTACAACGCACACCCTACGACCTGCCGCAAAAACGCAATCAAGTCCAAGGAGCACACCGCCGGCGAACTGCCTCCAGATGTAGCCGCCGCCATTGACACCGGGGACGAAACCACTTGGGCCAGCAGCTGCGCTTGATGCCACACCGAAGCAGAGATAGATCCTCCACTGAAGGAGGAAGAAAAGACCCGAGCCGCATCCAAGCTCGAGCTCGGCGAGGCCACTCTTGTGACCAAAGATAGCCGCAGCGAGATATCGCTGCCGCTTGGGAATCGCCGGATCCACTGCAGAATCAGCACCTACCGAAGTCAGGCGCTCCCGACACTTCCCGTCGCCAAAGACCAGCAGCTTCCGCTCCTCCTCTCCCTCGCCTCCACGGCCGGCCGAGCTGAGAAGAAGAACCTGCAAATCACGGGCTCCAGGAAGACGACGCTTGTTTACGAAGCTTGCAACCGAGCCCTCCGCTGCCGTCTTCCACCACGGAAGCTCGTCGGAGCCACCCAGCCACCCCTGCTCACCGCAGCGCCCAGACGCGCGAGCAGAAAAGCCTCCAGAGCCGACCTTATTTCCGGAGATCCTCCACTCCAACTTCACCACCTGCCAGAGCTCCCGCCACCAGAGCCCAGTCGCAGCGAAGACTAGAGCAGAGCCGCCCCAGGTCTGGTCGCTAGAACCTGGAACTCTACTCCGACACCAAAACGCCACCAGGGACGAACTACAACAAAACCAAACAGAGAAATATACAGAGGAAAATCCGGCGCATCTCCTCCGCCATCGCTGGCCGGCTACGCCGCCGGGAACAGCTCGGGATCTGCCCGGTTCCACACGAGGGACTCTCAAAGCAACTGTAGCAGTCGGGAGGAGAGGAGAGGAGAGAAAGTCATCCCAAGATTTTTCCTTTTCATCCTTTGGTGATTTCCGAAATCTATGCACCTGCTTGTCGAGTTGTATGTGCATGCAAGATTGGATTTTCCTTGTTGCTCTCGTGCATGTTCATCCGTGCATAGCTACCCTTGTCTGACTTTGTTCTTTGAGCTGAAAATATGATTTAATACTCAAGCGGTGCAGCTTCTTCTAGGAACTTAAACCATACACGTCTATTGCTTTTTGAATCAATTTGACATGCAGGTGACTCAAGCTGATCATCTGCGCGGCCCGTGCTGATCACTGAACATGACGCGGCTTATGATTCCAGGTGCTGCGACTCGCCATGCACGAGCTTGCCAGCGACAGCGACTCCTGCCATGTTTGCGCTTCGGGCCGCTGGGTCTGATGTTGTGGCGATGCTGCCGGACGCGTACGTGCTGCGGCGAGTCACCAATGTTCGCCAATGTTGTCAGAATTTGTGAACTCGCCTGGATATAGAGCATGCTTCAGTGCGCGAGTCGCCGACGGAGATCTAGCCGTTGGAATTTTCTCAAATTTGTTGGAGGGCTTCAGGATTGTATTCCGCAGGTTTCCACCAGAGGGATCTTCGAATTGATGACCGAGTCGACCTCGATAATTATTTTCCCAAAGTCGCGCAGAGTTCCGACAGCTTTCGACAGGGCTTGAGTGTTTGAGTCGCCCACGGAGATCTAACCGTTGGAATCCGATGCGCTTTGGACAGCTGCTAGGAAACTCGATTTCGCATCTTTCCACAGAAGGGATCGTCGAGATGAGTTTCGAGCCGCCGCCGGTGATGTCCGCCATGCGGGCGCTGCTGCTGTCATGTAACCCGCGCGTGAGGGGCGTTGTCGAAGTTCAGCCCCGAATCGCGCGGTCGAATTTCTCCATGCTTCCTACTCGAGCTTGAGGTAGATCTTGATGTAGATGTTGACACCGCCGAATCGTTTAAACTGGCGCGATGTCGAAGTCGCCGAGCTTGAATCGACGACGAGATCCTCCGTCCCTGGCACAGATCCAGCGCAGAACATGACGCTCTTGACCGCAGGCCCCACGCTGGGCGCCAACTGTCGTGGGTTTGTCACGTCAGATGTCATGGATGACTTCGTAGGTGTGGGATTGTACGAGTCGATCGTCTCCGAGCTAAGGATCGCTGGGCACGAGGAAGACAATGTTTTTTACCCAGGTTCGGCCCCTCAATGTGAGGTAAAGACCTACGTCCTGCCTATAATAGATTGGTATTGATATGAATATGGTGTTACAAGGGGTTGGCGATTGATGTGTCGAGTCGCCTTGTGATCTAGGGTTTTGGAGCTTGAGAGCTTGTTTGTCTAATCCTGCGAGTCCTCTTTATATATCTAGAGGCTCGCTAGATTACAAAGGAATAACTTGGAGACTACTTTTCTTGCCTTCCAAGTTAAGCCATCTTGGATCTTCTGGATTCTTCTTACACCGTGCTGCGACTCTTCCTGTCGGCCCACCTCAGTGCAAGCCCATTGATTATAAGCCGCATTACACTTGTGGGCCGCAGGTTAATATATTTATCATAACCCCGACAGTATCTACATGAAAAATACAATGAACATGGGTAAATTTGTAACGATAGAATTCATGAGAACCAGGCGATCACCATATGACAACAATTTTGCCTTCCAACAATAGAATTGTTTTTCAAAACAGTCATCTACTGGTTCCATTCATAGTTCCTTAATTTTGGGAAATGAATTTGTACTCCCAAAGATTTAAAAGTAAGAGACTTTGGTTCACATCCAAATAATTACTTATACTGTTCCTCAACCCCCTTCTCTAACAAAAATTAAATATTTCTCTTTTGTCGAAGATTACCTTTATCTGAATAGTTGTTCAAAATACATTGGCTAACTTCATGTTTATGGCTCTTTGTAATTCATGTCTGCTACTAACACTTCCTTCTTGTACAAAATGATTAATCATAGCATCAGTTAGTAGCAAAGCCATTTAGTTTAACCTTATTGTAGGCTTTCACATTATCTATTTTCAACAGAATATCATCCTTTTAATCCTATAAATTTCATAAATGGTTTCATAAAACGACTACCCCCTTAAGGATAGAATTCCAGAGTTTACTTTATGTGCAATTATAGTTATACGATTCATGTCAATTTTGTAAAAAGAAACTGAAGCTAATATGTAGCAAACATATGGGACGACACTACTGGATCTGAACAACATTTTTGTTTTTGGGTACGAGGATGATAGTCATGAAACTAATAAAACATGGTCATCATGTCGCATTTTGAGAGAATTCAAAAACGTTGCCGAGGATAGGGTTGGATGGAAGAGAGGAACTGCCAGATCATCATGTATCCTTTGCAGCGGCGGTGATAGCAGTAAGAGGTGGTTAGAGGGGTGACAAGCATGGAGATGGTTGTGGGCGTTGAGGAGATTTTGGAGCGAGAAGGGGATCTTGGTCACGGAGGGGCGATGGAGAATGGCAAGAAATGGGGAAGTATGGTGTTGGCCCGTATGGAGGCGCCCCGCCACCGTACCTCGAGCAACAGCCATATAAGGGTTCTCAGGTCTGCAACTACAACAACAACCGATGTATTTCAGGCCCAACTACAACAACACGTATTTCACGGTATGCTTCTACCTCAACAATGGCAACTTTTTCCTTATGGTGGAGCTCCACAACAATGCTCTATTGGTGCACCAAGATAGCGAGTTGCTGGTGGTAGGGTATCTTCAAGGGAGGGACGAGTTTTTGATAAGCCGCAGGGTAATATAACCAAAGAACAAGATCTATGTGCAAGGGCTAAAGAGTAAAAACATCTCGAAATCTTCTGGGAGTGTCCAAGTAGGAGAAATTTCAGCAAATCAGGTTCAGTAAAGCATGCCAATTGTGCAAATTACAGGGGTAGAACAAAAAAAATTAGATGTGGTGGGGAGGTTGTGGGAGGGATTGCATCTGAGGCATGTTATAGATGTACTAAATTAGTGCACTTTCTCAATGATTGCAAAGAGATATTGTTTCAGATACATTGCGGGAAGGATATTCATGTCTCTGCCAAATGTTATATGCTTAATATGGCAAGTCCTTCAGTAAAGCTTGTGGGATGTGCATCAAAAGGCTTGCAACTGTTAGTGGCCTAGACAGGGAGGAAGACTGATACAGATGGTCGTATAAAAACATGGGGATTGGTGACAGTGCTGGAAGGGAATCTCACAATAGATCAACTAGCTGAGCCTTTCAAGATAGTTTTCCTCGGGGTGGTGACTGGCAGCTAAAGAACATGGAAAGAAAACCATGATGGTGAAGTTCTTATCAGCGCAAGGATTGGAAGAAATGAGTGATTATCCCTATTTTGGGTTGAAAGAAAGCAAGAATGTAGTGAATATTACAAAATGGAGTCTAGCAGCAAAAGCTTTATTCAAATTGACAACGATGTGGGTTAGAGCTACAAATGTGCCTAGTACTTTCTTGCACATGGATAAATTTGCAGAGATTGGCTCTATTTTATTGGTGCATTTGTTCATGTTGATATGTAGAGGTTCAGAGAGAGAAATTTATGAGATTAACATTGGTGTGAGGAATCATAAGAAAATTCCTGATATTGCTGAGGTGATTGATGGACCGTTTATATATCACATCCATTTTAAAGTGGAGCAAGTAGTTGAAGAACAGGGTTACTTGTGTGATGGGATCTTAGTATGTTGTGAGGAATATGCGCAACAATTACAAGATCATGGATGTGCACTGCAAGTATGGCTAAGAAATCAAAGAATAGTACAACTGACGCACATATGTTTGGGGACGCAAACAAGTCAATCTCTAGCATGAACTTTCGGTATGATGATGTTACTCGCAGTCAAATGGATGTCGAACTAAGAAAAATTGAGACAACAGGTGTTAGAAAGGATGAAAAAGCTAGTGATGATATCAAATAGGATCGGGCAACAATTCCAAGGAAGAATAGGAGGAAGACATGGAAGAAAAGAAAGAGTATGAGCTCAATAAAGACAGAGAAAGAAAACAAAAGTAAGCCGCTGAAGAAGAGACTTGGTATCCTGAGTCTTATACCAGGAACCTTGGCTTCAGTCTCAAGCTACATTGATGCAATAGTACTCGATGGAGAAGTTTCAGAAGAAGCTTCACAAAGTTTTTAGGAAATTCTTGAAGAGGTAGAAAAGAAAAGGAAGCAAAAAAGGAAGAGGGTCAACACGGAAAGCGACAAAAAGGGACTGCTAAGACTTCAAGCAAAGAAAAGGGAAGAGGTTTGGACAATGGAGAACTAAGAAGAAAATGCAGTTGAGTGGATACAGAAAAGAATCCAACGGATAAGGCAGAAAACATGACCAAGCAGAGAAATCTAGAGAACATGGTTGGTAAGTTCTGTAAACCAATGAGCCTAGTAATGTTGTGGCTCTTTCTAATTCCATTGCAAGTAAGGTAGGTGTAAGCTTAGTAAAAGAATTGAAATGCATAGTACGGTTAACGTCATTCACAAATTAGAGAAAGCTAGATGTGAATTATGTTTGACAAATAGAAATAAATAAATAAAAACTCATACTAGTTTGCAGGAAGGGGAAATGAGAGAGAATGATTCTGATAAAGTAACAAGAGTTTGTAAAAAGGGAATTTTAAAATAAAATTTATGTATTATACTACTCATGCTATTATAGTAACTTCATTTTGCATCTTTTTATTTCAATAAAGTGCCATGGGTAGCCATTATTATGTTAAGTTTCCATGTTTTATGCTCGGTGGGCTGAAACAAAAATTTGCATGTACTAAAAATTAAGTAAAGTCACTAGTACGTGATAAAGTTCTTAAATTTCTGCATAGTACACATTTTCTTGTTTTCCTTTACTTTCTAATTCTTCAGATCGTTTAGAGTTACAAAGGTACCTTATCAAAATTAATCGTTACAAATTGTTTTGTTTTGGCAGATTGACGTTATAGTTTTGTTTCATGCTTATAATTGGTTTATTTATAGTTTTTGTTGGGGTAGAAGTTCTACTCCCTCTGTTCACAATTATATTGCGTTATGGATTTAGTCAAAGTCAAACTTTGCAAATTTGATCAACTATAAGAAAAAATATAAACAAATTTAATATAGATTTAATATTTTTAGAATCATCATAAATTATATATCCGTATTATATGGATTTTGTATTATAGATGATGATATTGTTAATATATACTTGGTCAAACTTTCAAACTTTGACCTTGAAATACTCAGAACGTGAAGTAAATAAAAATGGAGGGAATAAACATGATACTATGCGGGACTTAATGTTAGGTTATAATCATGCAACTTGTTTTGGTAGTATACGATGAAGTTGATTTATTTTTATATGTACCAATCTCTAAGAATATTTTGTTAAGTTTTGTGTGAATTAAATTTTTAGTACCTAGGGGAGACATTGATGTGAGATGGACAAGGAGATGCAAGAGCTCAAACTTGTGGATGCCCAAGGCAATGCAAGGGAATATTCAATAAGAGTTAAACATCTAAGCTTGGGGATGCGGGATGCCAAGACATTCCCTTATTCGTCAACAATTATCAGGTTGTTTCGGTTGGATTTATATGCCTTTCACATAATATGTGTTACTCTTGGAGATTTTTTTTTGCTATTGTTTGTTGCTATATACAATCATCATAACTTAGTAGATGCGTCTTGGGAGTGACACATTTTGGTATGAACTTATCGAATGTTATATGTACTTCGCTTATATCTTTTGAGTTCGTCTATATTTATAGAATTTCTCTTTTGTTTCATTTAGACATGTTACACTAGTAGGAAAAGGCTTATAGCCACCAGCGTACCGCTGGTGGACAGAAGGTTCGTCCGCCAGTGCTACGACCGCTGGCAGGCGGTTTTTCGTGTCCGCCACTGGTTCTGGACGTAACGCTGGCGGACCGGAACACTGCCCGCCAGCGGTAGGAGCAGAAATCTGGGAGGAGGCGGGGCAAACTACCGCTTGCGGGCACATAACATGCCCGCCAGAGATACTTAACGTACCGCTGGCGGACGCAAGATAGGGGCCGCCAGCAGTAGTGGATGCGGCTGAGCTCAGTTCAGAAAAAAAATAGTGCCAGTACCGCTGGCGGGCAGGCTAAATTGTACGCCAGTGGTCAGTTAGGTACCGCTGGCGGGCACACTAGATCGTCCGCCAGCGCTAAGTTTGCCTGTAATACAAATAACTAGGAAAATTATATTTATAAAAACAATCTATAAATTTCCTTAGAAACCATTGCTTCCTATACCAAGACACACCTATGTGTCGAATATGAGCACTTTATCACAAACTATGCGTTGAGAATTAACATATATAACTTGGTCATTTTGATCGAATTGATCACTTGTAGATGTTTCTACATGATAGTGCTTTTTGTGAAAAATGTTTGTGAAACTTTTGTCGAAAATCTAGTTTATCATTTCACATAGCAACTAGTACACTGACAATGGTTTCCCGGCTTCACGGTTAATTATTCTTCCCAGTTTCGCGCGCGGCTTCACGGTTTTCCCCCGCGCTTTCCCGGCTTTCTCCGGTAAATCGAAATTACAAATTAAAGTAATTAATATTTATGATGAATTCGATCGATCGGAAAAAATGCATGATATGAAATCCAAATATTTCGATCCTTAATTAATATTGCAACCGGATACATATATATGAGAGAAGACATAACGGCATGCGCACACACACATCGATCTAGCTATATAGACTACTCATGCATCAACGACATTAAGACGGTCGCCATTGGTATTATAGCCACTTAGACTATCCCACTTCAGCGCAATCTCGAAGCCGAGGCAAGCGTCAAGAGCGGCGTATTCGACTTGCTCGTAGCTTAATGGCACATTGCCCCATCCACGAATCCGGAGGTCTTCTTCGTCGTTGTCGTTCTTGTCGTCGTTCTTCTTCTTCTTCTCGGCCAGATTTGTCCCAATGATAGCATTGGAGAGAGCAACAAGACTCGGAGTAGGATTGCCGGTTGGGTTCCGCCTATCCCTCTGGAGGTCGACCGCGGACGGAATTTCAATTCCGTAGCAGCGTAGCATCCGCAAGTCATTGTGGATAGCCACGCCGTAAAACTTGATGGTCTTGTCACCTAGGAATTCCACGAGGAGCTGCGGCTTCCGATCAGCCCAGCAGATCTGGAAGACAAGTGTCTCGGTCGCCACCGAGAGTTGAAGGACGGCGGCGCGCTGCTGTTTCTCGGGTGGAAGATTCTTCTGTGGACCCGGTAGAGCGGCGGTGAACTCGCAGTCGAGTCCAACGCACTTGATCAGTGCGGCGTCGAGATATAACTTCTTCACGTCGCGGATCCACCTCTCCACGCGTGATGCACGGAGGGTGACCCACACCTTGAACCTCATACCCTCCATGGGGAAGTAGTACAACCGAGACCGAGGCCGAGGCCATGGAACGCGCGCGAGTGGTTGATCCATTGGAAATATATAGTAGAGAGAGGATTAGAGAGAGATTTGTGTGTGCTTAGGGCCATGGATTAGTGGCCTTTTATATAGGGTGGAGAGGGAGGCCGGTGGGCAGAGAGGGAGGCCAGCGGACGGGCAGCAATCAAAACGGCGGCAGCTGATCATCTTCCAATGCACAATTAAAACGGCGGTGAGACCGATCATCTTCCAAATGCATGCACAATTAAAACGGCGGCCGGCGAACGATCATCTTCCAAATTAATTGAAGCGCGCACAACGGCGCAGGAGACGAAAAGTGTGAAAGCGCACGAAAGCGCGGGAGACAAAAAGTTTTTGAAATAATAAACGAAAAATAGAAAAACAGAAAATAAAAATAACAGACCTTACCGCTGGCGGACGGATAACGACGTCCGCCAGCGGTATATTTCGGCCGCTTGCATGTGGGGCCCGCCCGCGACCTTTTCTCCGTCCGCCAGCGGTATGTGTGGCCACTTACATGTGGCCCCTGCGCGGTTCCCTCCCCAGTTTTCCCCACGCGCGCCCTCTCCCTCTCCAAATTTCCCCACTCCCGCCGCCGCCTCCCGCGCCGCCTCTGCTCGCCGTCGCCACCGGCCGCCGCCCACGCCACCCCGAGCGCCCACATCGTCCTCCTCTCTCGCGCCTTCGCCGCCCTTCTCTCTCGCGCGTCCACGCCTCCCCAACGAACACCGACGCGCCCACGTCTACGGCCGGCGCGCCCCCGCGTCGACCTCCCCGACCGCGACCGTGACTGCGGCAACGACACCGTCGACGGCCCCGAGCGCCCCCCCGTACCTCAGCCCGCCGCCCGGCCAAGGTAAGCTGGCCGCACCCCTCCTCTCCTCCTAGCTAGCACCCACACCCACAAGGTGTTTGTGGGTTTGCCCGACCCAATATTTTGATAGATTAGGGTTTCAAAGATGATATATATATGTGCGGCATTGTTGTTGCGAATGCGGTCTTGTGTGGTGGTGAAATGTTTGTAGGTACCCTAGAGACCCTTGAGATTGCCGGAATGTTGATTAATTTCCATTCCGTCAAATTCGGGTACTCCATATTACATAATTTTAGCAAAGGTCATGCCGATTTTTTTCGTGAAATTTGGCATGACTTGCTAAAATTATGACATATGGAGTACCCGAACTTTTCATCACCATCCAAGTGAATTTTTCCTTACAGTGTTGTTTTACTAACTACGAATTTTTGTGTGTGCGCGCAGATGGCTAACAATATGGAGGCCGGGACTTCTCGAGGTGGAGTCAACGAGCCGGATCCATATTTGAAGATGGTTCGGAAATCAATTGACGCCGAGATGGATTTGGAGAACAATTACGATGCCGAGATGGATGTGCCGAACAATTCCGATGCCGAGACCACATCTCGTGACGTCGAAGGTGGCGAAGAGGGCACATCTGGTGGAGGTGGCCCCGAGACCACTTCTGCTGGCCGTGGAGGTGGGCGCGTCGGCGTGGCTGCCATCCTTCCGACCATATATGAGGAGGTTGGGAGTTGGATTGAGGGGGGGAAAAAAGGACCTAGGCCCGTTCCCAGCTTACCACACAACATCCAAGGTAGCAACAACTCCAACAATGTTCCACTTGCCAACCCTAATCCTGACAGAGACGAACAAACGCCACCCGCCAACCCTAATCCCGACAGACACGTACATGGCTCCGCAGAGCGTAGCAGCCCGTCCATCTCTTGCACGCCGGGGGCCATCCCCGGTCCGTCGCCATTAGACGAGCTCAACGCCCTCACGGTAATTTAATTAGCCATGTTATATATTACTTCATTCTTGTATGACACCCTATCTAACGCCTTACTTGTGAACGGTGAACAGGCCGACCATACAAGATGCACTTTGCTCCTATTTGTGGACGATGAGATGAAGGAAGTGGCCAAAGCAAGCGTTGAGACACCACTTATCCGCACCCATCTCAAGCGGCCTATTCCTGATGATTGTTATAAGGTTTCATTGGCTCGGGTGTTCCCGGGTTGTGGTTTTTTGGATCCTCCAAATCAACCCCTCGAAGCCGAAAGTGAGTTAAGCCTAGAGCAATGTTTGATTTTTCCCTTGCTATGGCCAAAAGCGCTAATTCGTTTGGACCCTCCCGGGTCGACGCCGCCTGGCCAAGGAAAGGCCACTCCACCAGCTGATGATGAAGACCCCAATGCCTACATGGCGTATTTGGACGATGTCAGTCCTTTTGATCAAGCTGACCGTGATCTGATGATGAATAGTCCTGTGAGCCCTACTCTCCCTGAGAAACATAATGTCACAAAGCGTCTATTCTGTTCTCAACCATTGCCTGAAGCTCATCATCAGCAGTCTGACGGTCTCAGCCAGGGCACACTCAATGATGTGCTCCAAGAGACGATAGCTAAGCTCCCTAAGAAGGTGGTGTCGAAAAAAAAAAACATGGCGTTGAAGAGTCCATGAGCCAGCCAGTGGAGGGATCTAAGTTGAAGTTGCGCCGAGTTCAGGACAGGATAACCATCCCCGATTGGCATACTACTCATGTGATGGCTAAACCGATCCTGCCGCCGAAGTGGTCCTGTTGCTTGTCTGGGGAGATGAAGGCGCTACATGAACAGGTTCTCTATTGTGAGAGCAAACTTCTCAGGGAAGCACTTCACGTATACCCGGTTTTCATAGCAAAGGTACCAAGGCTTCCCGGCTTTCTCCATGAAAACCCCGGAGACACGCTCTTTGTCAGATTTGATGACATCTTTAACATGTACCACATGAAAGCACTCCACCGATCCATGGTCCGCCTGTTTGTGCTAAGTATGGCGCACCAGCTCCTTAATGATAAGTCGGCCGGAGACATCATGATAATCGACCCCTACTACATGTCCGACTGCTATGTGAGCACCCAGGTGGGTAGGACACGCGTGACAAAGTTCATCGAAGATATCTTCGTTGCAAATACTAGAAAGAACATCTTTCTCATGCCTTACTTTCCCAAGTAAGTCATATATAACATATTTTCGTACGTTTTATCGTTAATTTTGCATAAGTGCGAATGATGGTTTCTTTTCATTGTTTTGTGCAGGAACCAAGACGGCACCCTCATCGTTCTGTACCCTAAAGAGTCGAAGGCCTTCTATCTCGATGCGGGTAGTGAAGAGAAGAAGAAAGACTACAAGCACATCGGTTGTGTTCTCGATGATGCTCTCAACGGTTACTGCTATCAAAATGAAGGCATCGTAAGAAGATTAAACCTTAAGCGAGGCAAGATGTCATTCGTCCACAAAGTGGATCTACCCTGCATCAAGAAGGCGCATGGCAGTCCGACGGAGGCATGGTATGTCATCTATCTGATGGAGCAGTTCTTACGGAATTACCGAAGACTAGAATTTCCAGTTGCTATGGATAAATGGTGCAAAGACATGGCGAAATCCACTGATGCTGATATCCTGGAAAAGTTTGCTCTAATCCAGAAGAGGTTTGCTTCAATAATCTTCACGGATGTTTGTCGTGCAACGCCACCCGGGGTGTTCTACTACGAAGGTGCATTCCCATCTAATGTCGATATACAAAATCGCATAGCACAACAGTGTGACGACAGACCATTCAACTCTCTAAATGGTTCTGAACCGTTCCCGCCGAAGCCAATGTCAAGGCCGACCACGATCAGCCAGAAGTGAAAGGTGTGTTGTCGATTTAGTACTCTTGTTAAATTAAATTGCCTAGCTCTAGTTTACACCATCTCTCTTAAATTGCCTAGCTATAGTCTTCCAATTATACTTCATTCCTTTACAATGCCGATGATTAAAATGATGTGGCGCACTACATGAATTCTGATAGTTTGTTGAACCTTGTATCATGCACACATACAAGTTTTGTGCCTCCTACTTGGTTCAACAAGGTTATCAGAATTCCTTGTGTGCTTCCAATAATATTCGAAGTATGAGGCATAATATTTTTTTGAATCTTGTTTTGTCTAAGTCTTCCAATTATACTTCATTCCTTTACAATGCCGATGATTAAAATGATGTGGCGCACTACATGAATTCTGATAGTTTGTTGAACCTTGTATCATGCACACATACAAGTTCTGTGCCTCCTACTTGGTTCAACAAGGTTATCTGAATTCCTTGTGTGCTTCCAATAATATTCGAAGTATGAGGCATAATATTTTTTTGAATCTTGTTTTGTCTAAGTCTTCCAATAATACTTCATTCCTTTACAATGCCGATGATTAAAATGATGTGGCACTATGTGATCCGGAGGCGACGTCAGTGAAACCTGTGATATGCACGAATACACATTTTCTGCATCCCACTGGATTTCACTGACGCCGTCTCTGAATTTGTGTGTCCGAACCTAAGTATGAGGCATGCATTCTTCCAAGGTTGCTTAGTTTATTTTGTGTATACTTTGTTTATTTCTGCACGACATGTGAACAATTTAGTTGCTAGCTAACATTTTTATTTGCCTTTTGTGTATACTTACAAATGAAGAAACTAGTGGGGAAGTTGTCAACGCCAAGAGGACTTGAAGCCACTGAAAGAGAGCAACAACAACCGGATGATCGAAACGCCAACTTCATCGATCGCGCCCTCTCTTAAACATTGTGGTTCTCTATCATTTATGTGATGTATTTGTGTATGACAACTTATGTATTTGTGTATCACATTGTGGTTCTTATTTTGGTATTGTAATGCATGTGATAATGAACTTATGTATTTGTGTATCACAATTTGGTCATCTATATGTGGTACTATTGTCATTTTGGTCGGCTCTACCTGAATATACTGTATTTATATTTGATATATTGCTGTAATACGTTATTTAAAAAAAACAAAAAATACCACGAAAATGTACCGCTGGCGGACAGAGAGGCGTACCGCTGGCGGACAGCGCTCTCAGAACTCCTGCCAGCGAGGCGTACCGCTGGCGGCCGTGGTACCTTAGCGCTGGCGGCCGAGGCTGCACGCCAGCGCTGCCAAACCTCTCGTGGGCGGGTAGAAGTAGTGCCCGCCAGCGGTAACTATCCTTACCGCTGGCGGACGGCCGCCCGCCAGCGGTAAAACGTTACCACTGGCGTAATCACCGCTGCCGGGCGCCCGCCCGGCAGCGGTAGACCATTTCCGTCCGCCAGCGGTAGGCCTTTTCCTACTAGTGTTAGAGCATGGCAGTTTTATTTTATAGAAGATTAGACTCTCTTATTTCACTTATATCTTTTATATAGTATATGGTTATTTGTTTGGAATGTTATGTTGATACTAAAAGTGATAGGGATATGTTAGTGGTATAAATAAAAACTTGCATGAACTTCTAGATCATTGAACGTGATAACTGAACTTCCAAATCATAGAACTTGATAACTTGATCTTTTTACAATTGTTACAGTGGTTGAATTTGCTTGACTGCGGTTGTGTATATCAATCAATCGGTGCAAAGGATGTACGGTTTATCTTCGTTTTAAACAAAAAAAATTGACTGACAAGAGGGCAAAGAAATTCTAATTCCATTGGTAAAGAAACTTGTGTCTCCACCGCGCAGGGCCATGCATGGCTCCGGCTGCCCAGCATACAGAGATCAAACCCCTACTGGCTTAGGGCGTGTTTGGTTCAGGGGGTATGGTTTAGGGGATGAGGGCATCCCCAACCACCACCTGGTTAGGGATATCCAATTTTGTTGTTTGGTTTCAAAGATGAAATGTTGTTTGGTTTCAAAGATGAAATAATGTGTCGTCAACTCCTTTCCAAGGTGCAGCCACCGCCCGAGTTACTCGATTTGCCGCCACCGTCTGGTTCTTCGAGGAGGGAGAGAGATCTCCAGGGAGGTGAGCACGAGCAGTTGGGACGAAAACGGCTTCCGCGGTGAGTCTAGCACGCGAGCCAAAAGTGGTTGGCCTCATCCGGTAGATTTGGCAGGATGAGCTCAACCAATGTTTCGGGAGCATATTCCTAAATTCTGGTTATCCCTATCCCTCTCACCGTCTAAACCAAACAGGGGACAAGAGTACTAAAAAATGGCTATCCCTAACCACTCAGGGATAGCCATTGAACCAAACACACTCTTACCTTTCGGGTCTTGCAATAAACCTGTATGCTGATGAAGCAACACGTTGTAATCGTGTCAGCTGCAGCAGAGAGCATTATCTAACCCACACGGCCAGGGATTGCGGCTTTCCGACTGTATTGAAAAATCGAAAGGAGGAGACGACCGATCGATCAAAATCAACCAACAATGTCGCGTCATTTTCCCACGCAGCCGGGGCCTCACCATTTCTCTCGTCGACAAGTGGAAGCCAGTTACGGGTTCCCAGGGCAACGGCACGGCTGGCCTCCACTCCCACGGTTCCACTCCACCACCCGAGTACGTGCGTGCATGCTAGCTAGCTCTCGTGTTTCTTCCGCGAAGTTGCACCACCGTCGTCGAAAAGGCGATGCCCTATTAGGTCTGGTCATGGAAGAAGATGCAGTGAGCTGCGCCTGCGCGCACCGCGATTGATCCGCGAGATTAGCATCTACCACATCGTCGTCTCCTCCCGTCGCTCGGTTGTGGTGGTAATGGCAACAGTGGCCTGCACCAGAGCCGAGCTATGGGTGACCAGAATGCGACGCTGAGATTCAGTCCAGCATCTTTGTTGCTCTGGTCATCATGGCCTGAGCTTGAAGAACAGTGTGTGCCACTGCAGACGATTACAGCACAAAACACAGGGAACAGTACCCAGTCTCTTTGTTCGACCACGAGGGCTGTTTCTTCTATTACTAGCATCTTTGTAAGTTTTCATAGTGCGGCATCACAATCAAAATCGACTTCTTGTACGCTCATTGGTTGGTGCTTATCTTGTCTCAGTTAATTGCTTCTAGTAAAATCTTGCAGGAGGTTCTTTCTTTTTCATCTCGTGTAGTAGTTATTGTGTTGCTATCAGCAATTTACCATGCTTTCTACCAAAATAATCACGATATGCTTTCACCATTTGCTTGGTGATTACTTATCTGGAGGTGAATTACCATGTCAGTGCATTTCAGACGGTGGAAAATCACACTATAGGGATCGCACATGCTTTCCGGAGCCGCACGCAAGGCCACTTCCATTCGACTAGTCGTCGAGCAAAAGCTGTGACAAAAACCACCACATTTTTGGGAGGTGCAAGAGGTTGACTTCTTCGGGAAGGGGTAGAAAACATCGCCCACAACAAGGTGAAAAAAACACCCTTTCAACTTTGCACTGCAGAGTCGTTTCTGCACTTGCCGACGGTGTTTACCTTTGTCAAAGGAAGCTGTGGTTTCTTGAAAAAAAGACAGCAAACCACTTCAAATAACCCACATCAAAAGGAGTTACATATTGGGCTCTTTGCCGGATATGTCTGGTTAGCACAGAAAAGCAGCATTCGCCTTTACCTTTCAGAATGCACAAATCGGGAGCAACATTTTGACCTCTTGATCAGTCAAGTGCTGCTGGTTTGCCACCAAGTGAGTTATTTAGTGATATATACTTGCACGCCCTAAAATTCACTTTTTTATTGGGGAGGTTAAGGTTGTTGTCATCGATGGTTCTACCATGTCCACATAAAAGAGAAAAAAAGGAATAAGAGGAAAGAAAATATAAGGATATATCTATGATTCCACTAGTTCTAATCCAGCACAATGAGTACCGTAAACAAAAGAGCTTTTCCTTAGTGCTAAGTGGTTAGGACCCAATATAATCAACAATTTTCCCCTTACTGATTGGACACTGCAATATACTAAAACAATTATAAGTATTCAAAAATAATTACATTGGCATACATCACAGATGCATATGAGTGAAAAAATAATAAATTTTTTGACATCATCGGTACCCTCCTATCGTTATAATTTGGACCGGGCCTCTTGGATTCACAGGGTCTTGGAAACGCAACGCAGTAATAGAAAAAGAAAATGTATAGAAACATGCTATGACATGCCCAGTCGATTCTCGTGGGATTATGTTTGCACCAATTTTGTTCGATTAAACCATATGAAAACAAACAAATCTTCCAAATGCTTTGAATGGAAAAAATACAAAATCCTTTAATATATTGTGCAAAAAATCTCTGATTTTTTTGGTATAATTCAATCCTATAAATTAAACAACTCGCAAAGAAAAAATCATTAGGATTTTCATCCCAGGCCTCCAAAGTCCCTTTAAAGATTTTTTTTGAATCGGATTTCGAGCATCCCAGGCGCTCCCAGCAGCTGTAACACCCCGAAAATTGAACCCAAATTTTAGTGGTGTTTTCCGACACCTGAAAAACTTTTTCCTCTTATTCTAAATATTTCTCCAAAACTTTTGAAGATGAATTGACTTGGAAATTGCTTTCTCGAAATTTCCCATAAGCCCACAAACCACTCCATCACCCCCAATAATTTTTGTGCTCAGGTTTTCTCCGAAAAACCTAGCCCTAAATATCGAAACCTTTTAATCCTTTTTCTCCCCTTATAAAAGGAAAGCCCATTTCCATAGCTCTAAAAATTCCACCAAAAATATCAGAGGACCCCATGTCCATATAAAGACCACCCATGCAAAAAATATTGCATGCTCTAATGCAATATTTCCAAGTTAGCCATTAATTTCAAAACTGCCATTTCTAGTCTAGAAATGTTTCAACCAAGCTAGGCACCTCAAATAATTCTCAAAAAATCAGGGTATGCATATTTTGGCATTTCCTGCATTTCATCTTTTAGAGAAAACCCTATTTGAGCAACATTTAGACCACTTCCTTTGTAAGCCCAAATTAATGCCATTTTGGGTTCTTCAAACAAACCTACACCAAGAAAACTCCAATGACCTTGATACTTGGTGATCTTGTCAACATGACCCAAAGACACACAATGCCAGGAGATCACCCCAAGATGAAACATGGAACCCCATTTTTCTCAAATCATACCATTACGGCCATTTTAGGCCATCTTATGGAAAACCATTTTCCTTCACCCAAATGAGCTCAAACTCCACAGGCATGCTCCCTACACCTAGCCTAGCCAGTGGTAATTTTTGGGAATTTTTGTGAAGTGTGAAAGACCAAGAACATTTCGTCGAGCACCTTCTGCATTTCTAGTTTTCTGAAAATCCTCTTCTGCAAAGTTGCAGCTCTTTGATGAATTCTTGTTTGGTTGTGTTTGTTATGATCTTGTGAACCCAGTAGTGCTCTTAGTTTTCCTTTTGGACCATTGTTTTGGCGGGAACGCGCCGATGCCGCCGGTGGCGCGCTCTGGAACGCCATGACCGGCATGCCCGCGTCCTCTTCTCCTTGCCCCTGCCTCGCTGTCTCCCGCTGAGCCACGCCGTGGCCGAGCCCCCCTTCCCCTTGCTGCACCTGGCTACGGCGACTCCAGCCCTGCCCAGGCCCCCCCGCACCCCAGCTCGCCACCTAGCTCCTCCACCATGCGCCGCCAAGAGCAAGACGCCGCACCGCCCCGTACAGTCCACCTCCAAGTGCTAGCCGATGCACCGACGCTCCAGTGTCCCCCTCGTGCTCCCCTGTGCGTCCAGCGCGGCGAGCATATCCCCTCTCCTCCCTATCCCCCTCTGTGGCCATGAGGGCCTCGACGTCGACGCTCCAGAGGTGGCCACGGCAAGGCCACGACCTCCACGGCCCCCCTCCTTCCCTCCGGCTATAAAAGGTCATCCCCGAGGCCCTGAGGAAGCACACCCCTCCTCACACCTCCCTCCACTCCCCAGCCGCCAGAGCTCGATGAGCTGCTCGGGGACCCGAAGAAATGGCCGCCATGGCCGAAGCCTCAGGCACGGCAGCCGCTCCCCTGCCTTCTCCCCCAGCCGCCCAAGCCCTCCCCGGCCGCAGCGAGCCCTCCTCCACCGTTCCCCGGCGTTCTAGCCTCCCCCAGCGGCCGCAGCGCTGGCGGACCGTGGCGCCGTGCTCCTCCTGCGCGAGGAAGCAAGGAAGGAGACGACGACCGTTCGGGTCGTCGATTTTATTTTGACTTTTGCATCCGGCGGCAAATAGCTATCCACCGCCCACATGCGTCGGATTGCTATTCTTCGCTCACTCATATCTCCCACCCCACAACTCCAAATTTGGTGATCCAAATTTGTAAATTCCCATCTTCGCGAGATCTGTCCGATGGCATAGATTCCACCCCCCCTTCCGGTGTGTCTTCCGGGTCGCGCATTTTATGTGCGATACCACCCCGGCGGCGCGGTGTAGGGCTACCGATGCCCGAACCCGCGACGTCATCACTTCATCGATAAACCAGAGAACAACTACACGACCCCCGAGGCAAGCTAAACCCTTGCTATGAGCAGTCCCTCAATGTTGTTTGTTGTTTGCTTATTGCCATGTCAGTTATTTATATTTGTCTGCGTTCGGTATATATTATGTCGGTCTGCTGTTGTTATTCCTGTTTAATATGTTGCTTCGATTATTGCTCCTGCCATGTCATATTTATCATCCATGTATGCATTAGAATGATGTGTGAATTATATGTGCGCCTCGCACTTGCGTGGCTTTGTCGAACCCTCTAAATAAACAACTATAAAACATGTATCCCTATGATTGTTTGCTTCTTCTTCTTCGCCGAGGTGAGAAGCGGACGAATGTCGTCTTATGATCCTCGGAGTTGGGGGCATTTGCCAAAAGAGTTATTTGCTTCTTATCCCTCCGTCAAATATGGTTGGCGTAAGCCACCCGGACTGCGACGCTTGGGAGCTGACTTTCCATTTGGTTCTTTTTGCCAAGATTGCTGACACCACGTCAGGTTAATCCTCGAGTGGAATGGATGCTTTCTTTCTTATGATTGCTTTTCGGTTCATTGTTTGGAGGTTACATGCCTCACTAACTTGGTAATTAATCTGTGAGGGCGCTGGCTGGAGGAACCGCCACAGTCGTCCGATCAAATCAACTAAGCTATATTTTGTAGTTGATCTGTGAAGGCGCTTGCCAGCGGAAGACCGCTGCCACAGTCTTCCGGTCGACGTTTCTTTTTCCTTGTCAAACGAGAAGGCGCTTGCCAGCGGAAGACCGCTGTCACAGTCATCCGGTTGACGTTTCTTTTCTTTTGTCAAACGAGAAGGCGCTGGTCGGCGGGATCGCCGCCGTAGTCATCCGGTTGACGCCATTTTATTTTGCTAAGTTTAGACATGGACACTACTATTGCTTGAGATCTTATGTTGCTAATGTCTTGATGTTTGATGATGTATATTATTATTGATATCGTGATTATTATGCTGGACTAATCCTCTGTTTTGGAACTTGTGATTGATGAAACTTGATTAAATGAAACACCCCTCCAAACAACGATAGGGACAGTCCACGGTGCCACTAATCTGAACATCGAACGCACTGTCACTGTCGCTCACATGGGCGGGCCTTGACCTACGTAATCCTATCGAGCCTCCTTTGATGCCACCATTTTGGCAAGTCTAGTCGGTACCATAGTTGGTCGGGGCTAGTCTTGCGAAGGTTCCGGAGCTAGGCGTCGCTCATGGTTGGGGACGTGCCGGATTCACTTCTGCATAAGGCATAGAGTTATGTCGGTGGCTATACAGGGAGTGTCTTCGTAGCGTGAACGGTCAGGTGAGTGTATCTTGCTGAGTTCGCCTTAAGGATGATATCCTAAAGTACCGGCTGAGTGTGGTGCACTTAGGTGGGTGGTAATTGCAACCTCTCGAGAGTGTCAAATCTGGATGTCTAGCCTCGTTCCAAGGTTATGGAACAACAGTTCAGTGTCGGTCACACTGTGTGTCTTTGTCGTGTCAGGAGGTTAAACCTAAGGCTTGTTTGAAAGAAAGTGAACAACCTGATTTCACTAAATGAACAATAAGATGATGCAGGGAATGTTACTTGTGAGGTGAATGGGATGGCGGTGTGATGCGTTGGAAGCCTATAGTTAGGCCAGAGCCAACATCAACCGTGCATGCCCCGGGAGATAGCCAGAGTTGGCTGGATTGATAGCCAGAGTTGGCTAGAGGCTTGGAAGCCTGATTGTGTTGACAGGAGTAATTATAAGATTTGGTACCCACTGATACACTCGTCTACTCGTCACAGGTAATCTCTTTGTTTGATTGCCGGTATACGATCCAACCCCACCTGGCTTGGACTTGTACTGGTGATACTCTTGTTGTTTGCTATGCCATGTTTTGCTTGTGATGCCATGCTACCTTATGTCATCATATTGGTCTATCTTGAGTAGACCCTTGCCATGTTGTAGATTTTATTTCCAATGTATATCTTGTTGCATGATTGTTGGAATGTTTGCAGTGAGTGGCGATTACTTGCTGAGTGCATACAAATGTACTCACGGGCCTTGTGATTGTGGCCAGGTTTTGTCGAGGATTCATCTTCTACTTAGCAAGGAGATGGAGCAAGAGTGTGCTAGGATCAGTAGCCCAGCCAGAACCTGTGGAGTGGAGCCGCCCAAGCCGTAGCCTCTCATATGTCTTCCGCTGCAGTTAAAACTCTGTATCGTGCCATGCTGGGATTGATATTTCGTCATTCCTTGATGGCCTTGTAAACCATTTGTAGCACTGATGTGCCTGATTGTGTAATGATTTCCATTATGTTATACTGTTGTGACGTGCGGCCAGTTATCTTGGGATGGCGCACGGGACGACTGCCTCTCTGGCAAGATGTGCCAGGGAGGGGTGTCACAGACATGGTATCAGAGCACCAGGCTAGCTGTAGACTACCCTAGCATGGAAAACCCCGCCTTACTTTTGCCCGACAGTGAGCCCGATGGATTTAACCCATCTCCGCCTAACCGGCATGGCTGGTGTCGGTCCACAGTAAGGTGTAGTAGGACGTGTCCCATTCCCTGAGTGAGGCTCGCCGGTTCTTCCAAGGGAAGGAGCCGACACAACCCAGCATATGAGACCCAGTCCTAGCTGCCGTTTATCCCCACCCTCGCCTGCTATCCTTAGCCAACCCAGCTCTCTTGAAGCAGGATCCCGCAAAGGAATCCCGCATTCTCATCTCATCCTACACCCAGAGCCAGAGGAATCCGATGGCAAACCCCAAGGTCATCCTGGAAACCACCGCCGCTGAGTATGGCGGATTCCCAGTGATTCTTCGGAAGGCCGTCTCTGATACTCTTGGCAGGCCTGATCTCCCTCGGTATGTGGTGTTCAAGAACTCACTCTCGCTAGACGGGAGTGAATTTCGAGCGAACGTGCATATCGGCTCGTGTCCGTTGGGCACAAGCATGACGTACCTGATCCCAGGTAGGAGCATGCCCACTCTTGCTCAAGCCATCCAGATAGCAGCCTATGAAGGTCTCGTCCGCCTACGGTACTCAGAACCCGCAATGGCGAAAAGTCGAGCTTTCCACTTTCTCCCAGCCCGACCCCAACCTGGCGCGGAGGCCATCCAAACCTCCATCGAAGGCGAAGCCGACCCTGCCGTCATCACCCTGGTCACCTACGCAGCTGCAATGACCAGGTTCAGCAATTCTCTGATAGAAGAACTCGCAACCACAAGGCGCAGCCTTGGTCACGCTCACTTGCAACAGTGTCGAGCAAGGAACCCACCTACCCTCAACCATGGGCAAGCTCGAGGTACCGGAGCCCCAGTCCCAGATGACTTGCTGGAACGCAGTCTGGATGTGTCTGTGGCGCAAGTACTAGCCCGAATTCAGCAGCAACCCCAAGAACAAGGTGTAATCCTTGAAGGCAGGCCGATGATTCCCCACCCACCGGAAGATGCAGATGTGGACACCACTCTTCGTCTTGGCCCCGCTCCACCGACCCCAGAGGCCGTCAAGCGGAATAGAGCCCCTGTTTGTTTAGTCTGAGTGACGCTCGTATGTGGGTAGGTGAGAAGCAGTGAGGTTGTTTGTTTGTTTTGTTGTTTGTTTTCTTGTGTTGGTTGTAGTGCGAGTTTGTTGTTTGTTTTTGGTTGATGTCGAATCAGCCGCGATAAAACCTGATGTTCTTATCCTCTTGTTAACCACTTGGTTGACACATGATGGAATGTCGTGCCTTTTCTTCAGTTAAAGGTTTTAAGGAAACGACAGATCACTTAAAACAGGGACAACATATGTGAACCCAGACGCATATGCCCACCTGTGAAATAATGCAAACTTTGAATGGGATTATTTTGTAGTATGCAAATTATTTTGTGTGTGTTGCACAAGTTTAACTATTAAGTGGAAGTATTTTATGAGACACTGTAACCACGGTGCCTCGCTCACTTAATGTTAACTCGCGTGTAGGTTTGAAAAAAAAACCACCTACTTGGCGTTATACATGGTTCCCCACTTGGGACAGATCATGTGCCACGCGAAAGTAAAAGTTTTTGTCGGTTGTTTAGTAGTTGTTGTGTGCTTGCCTATACGGTATGGTTGAAATGATTATGCCATACTGCTGCAGCCGTTTTGTTTTGGGCCATAAAATGCAGAAATATTTTATGAAAGGATGTTTTGCTACAAGTAGAAATTCTTCTACCCATGCTTGTATCCCTGCCATTTAATCTTGCTGCAAGACACGAACTGTACACGGATGGACAACTCCGAAATTGATGATGCAAGTTCTACTCCAACTAGGACACGCGACTACTTCAACATGAAGAGGTACCCCGAGACGTGTTATTTTCCTCCTAACCCGGAGTTCTATAGGGAAAATTTCTTTGCAAAAACAAACTTTGGGAATGGCTCTATCCCACAAAATTTTGGTGTTTGTGATCCCACTCTTGTGGCGCGAACATCGTTGTTTGAAACAAACCTTGTTTCTTTTTCCAAACCTGTATATACATGAAAGGGGCACCTGCCATGTATGTATAGCTTGGCAAAAATAAAACCTTTTGTTGTACGCACATGAAAGGGGCACCTGTCATGTGTGTATAACTTTTCAAAAATAAAACCTTAGGAGAAGGTTATGATTAGCATATCCCTGCCTTTTGTTTATAAAGGTTTTTGAGTTCTTACTCACCCCAGTTGATCTTGTTAGATTATTTGATAATTTGGTTGTAGATCTTGTTTGATCTTGCCCTGTTTGTGCAAAACCTTAGATTTTAAATTCATAAGCATGTGAGTAGATCCTATGTTGATTGTTGGTGTGAGCCCCTGCCATGCCATCTTTTAAATGCATTGAGTATGGTAGAAATATCATATGGTTTTAAATAAAAATCTTGTGGAGTGCTAATCTCTTGAGTGTTAAAAACCCTAGTATTTTGTAGAAAAAGTTTTTTTGGGTATAAATGGATCGTTCAAGAATTATCTTGTATAACCTCCTTAATCTCAAGGACGAGATTCCTTTTAAGGGGGGAAGGTCTGTAACACCCCGAAAATTGAACACAAATTTTAGTGGTGTTTTCCGACACCTGAAAAACTTTTTCCTCTTATTCTAAATATTTCTCCAAAACTTTTGAAGATGAATTGACTTGGAAATTGCTTTCTCGAAATTTCCCATAAGCCCACAAACCACTCCATCACCCCCGATAATTTTTGTGCTCAGGTTTTCTACGAAAAACCTAGCCCTAAATATCGAAACCTTTTAATCCTTTTTCTCCCCTTATAAAAGGAAAGCCCATTTCCATAGCTCTAAAAATTCCACAAAAAATACCAGAGGACCCCATGTCCATATAAAGACCACCCATGCAAAAATATTGCATGCTCCAATGCAATATTTCCAAGTTAGCCATTAATTTCAAAACTGCCATTTCTAGTCTAGAAATGTTTCAACCAAGCTAGGCACCTCAAATAATTCTGAAAATTTCAGGGTATGCATATTTTGGCATTTCCTGCATTTCATCTTTTAGAGACAAACCTATTTGAGCAACATTTAGACCACTTCCTTTGTAAGCCCAAATTAATGCCATTTTGGGTTCTTCAAACAAACCTACACCAAGAAAACTCCAATGACCTTGATACTTGGTGATCTTGTCAACATGACCCAAAGACACACAATGCTAGGAGATCACCCCAAGATGAAACATGGAACCCCATTTTTCTCAAATCATACCATTACGGCCATTTTAGGCCATCTTATGGAAAACCATTTTCCCTTCACCCAAATGAGCTCAAACTCCACAGGCATGCTCCCTACACCTAACCTAGCTAGTAGTAATTTTTGGGAATTTTTGTGAAGTGTGAAAGACCAAGAACATTTCGTCGAGCACCTTCTGCATTTCTTGTTTTCTGAAAATCCTCTTCTGCAAAGTTGCAGCTCTTTGATGAATTCTTGTTTGGTTGTGTTTGTTATGATCTTGTGAACCTAGTAGTGCTCTTAGTTTTCCTTTTGGACCATTGTTTTGGCGGGAACACGCCGATGCCGCCGGTGGCGCGCTCTGGAACGCCATGACTGGCATGCCCGCGTCCTCTTCTCCTTGCCCCTGCCTCGCTGTCTCCCGCTGAGCCACGCCGTGGCCGAGCCCCCCTTCCCCTTGCTGCACCTGGCTCCGGCGACTCCAGCCCTGCCCAGGCACCCCCGCACCCCAGCTCGCCACCTAGCTCCTCCACCATGTGCCGCCAAGAGCAAGACGCCGCACCGCCCCGTACAGTCCACCTCCAAGTGCTAGCCGACGCACCGACGCTCCAGTGTCCCCCTCGTGCTCCCCTGTGCGTCCAGCGCGGCGAGCATATCCCCTCTCCTCCCTATCCCCCCCTCCGTGGCCATGAGGGCCTCGACGTCGACGCTCCAGAGGAGGCCATGGCAAGGCCACGACCTCCACTGCCCCCCTCCTTCCCTCCGGCTATAAAAGGCCATCCCCGAGGCCCTGAGGAAGCACCACCCCTCCTCACACCTCCCTCCACTCCCCAGCTGCCAGAGCTCGATGAGCTGCTCGGGGACCCGAAGAAATGGCCGCCATGGACGAAGCCTCAGGCACGGCAGCCGCTCCCCTGCCTTCTCCCCAGCCGCCCAAGCCCTCCCCGGCCGCGGCGAGCCCTCCTCCACCGTTCCCCGGCGTTCTAGCCTCCCCCAGCGGCCGCAGCGCTGGCGGACCGTGGCGCCGTGCTCCTCCTGCGCGAGGAAGCAAGGAAGGAGACGACGACCGTTCGGGTCGTCGATTTTATTTTGACTTTTGCATCCGGCGGCAAATAGCTATCCACCGCCCACGTGCGTCGGATTGCTATTCTTCGCTCACTCATATCTCCCACCCCACAACTCCAAATTTGGTGATCCAATTTTGTAAATTCCCATCTTCGCGAGATCTGTCCGATGGCATAGATTCCACCCCTCTTCCGGTGTGTCTTCCGGGTCGCGCATTTTATGTGCGATACCACCCCGGCGGCGCGGTGTAGGGCTACCGATGCCCGAACCCGCGATGTCATCACTTCATCGATGAACCAGAGAACAACTACGCAACCCCCGAGGCAAGCTAAACCCTTGCTATGAGCAGTCCCTCAATGTTGTTTGTTGTTTGCTTATTGCCATGTCGGTTATTTATATTTGTCTGCGTTCGGTATATATTATGTCGGTCTGCTGTTGTTATTCCTGTTTAATATGTTGCTTCGATTATTGCTCCTGCCATGTCATATTTATCATCCATGTATGCATTAGAATGATGTGTGAATTATCTGTGCGCCTCGCACTTGCGTGGCTTTGTCGAACCCTCTAAATAAACAACTATAAAACATGTGTCCCTATGATTGTTTGCTTCTTCTTCTTCTTCGCCGAGGTGAGGAGCGGACGAATGTCGTCTTATGATCCTCGGAGTTGGGGGCATTTGCCAAAAGAGTTATTTGCTTCTTATCCCTCCGTCAAATATGGTTGGCGTAAGCCACCCGGACTGCGACGCTTGGGAGCTGACTTTCCATTTGGTTCTTTTTGCCAAGATTGCTGCCACCACGTCAGGTTAACCCTCGAGTGGAATGGATGCTTTCTTTCTTATGATTGCTTTTCGGTTCATTGTTTGGAGGTTACATGCCTCACCAACTTGGTAATTAATCTGCGAAGGCGCTGGCTGGAGGAACCGCCACAGTCGTCCGATCAAATCAACTAAGCTATATTTTGTAGTTGATCTGTGAAGGCGCTTGCCAGCGGAAGACCGCTGCCACAGTCTTCCGGTCGACGTTTCTTTTTCCTTGTCAAACGAGAAGGCGCTTGCCAGCGGAAGACCGCTGTCACAGTCATCCGGTTGACGTTTCTTTTCTTTTGTCAAACGAGAAGGCGCTGGTCGGCGGGATCGCCGCCGTAGTCATCCGGTTGACGCCATTTTATTTTGCTAAGTTTGGACATGGACACTACTATTGCTTGAGATCTTATGTTGCTAATGTCTTGATGTTTGATGATGTATATTATTATTGATATCGTGATTATTATGCTGGACTAATCCTCTGTTTTGGAACTTGTGATTGATGAAACTTGATTAAATGAAACACCCCTCCAAACAACGATAGGGACAGTCCACGGTGCCACTAATCTGAACATCGAACGCACTGCCACTGTCGCTCACATGGGCGGGCCTTGACCTACGTAATCCTATCGAGCCTCCTTTGATGCCACCATTTTGGCAAGTCTAGTCGGTACCATAGTTGGTCGGGGCTAGTCTTGCGAAGGTTCCGGAGCTAGGCGTCGCTCATGGGTTGGGGACGTGCCGGATTCACTTCTGCATAAGGCATAGAGTTATGTCGGTGGCTATACAGGGAGTGTCTTCGTAGCGTGAACGGTCAGGTGAGTGTATCTTGCTGAGTTCGCCTTAAGGATGATATCCTAAAGTACCGGCTGAGTGTGGTGCACTTAGGTGGGTGGTAATTGCAACCTCTCGAGAGTGTCAAATCTGGATGTCTAACCTCGTTCCAAGGTTATGGAACAACAGTTCAGTGTCGGTCACACTGTGTGTCTTTGTCGTGTCAGGAGGTTAAACCTAAGGCTTGTTTGAAAGAAAGGTGAACAACCTGATTTCACTAAATGAACAATAAGATGATGTAGGGAATGTTACTTGTGAGGTGAATGGGATGGCGGTGTGATGCGTTGGAAGCCTATAGTTAGGCCAGAGCCAACATCAACCGTGCATGCCCCGGGAGATAGCCAGAGTTGGCTGGATTGATAGCCAGAGTTTGCTAGAGGCTTGGAAGCATGATTGTGTTGACAGGAGTAATTATAAGATTTGGTACCCACTGATACACTCGTCTACTCGTCACAGGTAATCTCTTTGTTTGATTGCCGGTATACGATCCAACCCCACCTGGCTTGGACTCTGTACTGGTGATACTCTTGTTGTTTGCCTATGCCATGTTTTGCTTGTGATGCCATGCTACCCTTATGTCATCATATTGGTCTATCTTGAGTAGACCCTTGCCATGTTGTAAGATTTTATTTCCAATGTATATCTTGGTGCATGATTGTTGGAATGTTTGCAGTGAGTGGCGTACTTGCTGAGTGCATACAAATGTACTCACGGGCCTTGTGATTGTGGCCAGGTTTTGTCGAGGATTCATCTTCTACTTTAGCAAGGAGATGGAGCAAGAGTGTGCTAGGATCAGTAGCCCAGCCAGAACCTGTGGAGTGGAGCCGCCCCAAGCCGTAGCCTCTCATATGTCTTCCGCTGCCAGTTAAAACTCTGTATCGTGCCATGCTGGGATTGATATTTCGTCATTTCTTGATGGTCTTGTAAACCATTTGTAGAACTGATGTGCCTGATTGTGTAATGATTTCCATTATATTATACTGTTGTGACGTGCGGCCAGTTATCTTGGGATGGCGCACGGGACGACTGCCTCTCTGGCAAGATGTGCCAGGGAGGGGTGTCACACTAGCCCTCCATCGGACCAAGAGATTTCAGACACAAAATCTGTGTCCAACAACCCCTTATCGGCTCCCAACATTGGGGATGTCTAGGGGTGCCCTAACATGTCCGGAGACGCCAGCCACGTCGGACAGGCCTATATGTCACCACTCTAGCCCGTGGTGAGGCCGTCCGCAAGGGACAACGTGATCCATTGGGATAATTTTCTGTGACTCGGTGCGCCCTTGTGTCAATTTTAAATGTGCTACAATAAAAAAATATGGACACAAATCCAATGAGTGGAACTCAAGCGATTCATTTCGAGAGTTTTATGTAGCTAGGCGCGTCTATGTGTTTTCAAAGCCCTGTATTTTCACAGTAAATTCCATGTAAGATTCAATTAGTCGATTTTTTCTATAAAAAAGACAATCCAGCACTTGTATCCTAGGTATGTTTAGGAATACCGCTGAGTGCAACGTCCCATCGCCGCATCGCCGCATTGATCTGGACAAGTGCCCGGGCGCCTCCAAATCGCCCAGCATATAGGGGTTGCCGTACATATTTTCGGAGACACCGGTGAAGATGCTCTAAAAGTTCATACAACATGTTACAAAGATCTGTCTTTTCTATATTTCACTTAGCGTCTGAATTTCTAGGATCTAGCATCAATTCAGACTCTCATTTTTTCTATAAAGGAAATATATTAATAACAAGATGATACCGATTACTCCCGGTCTCTACAGCAACATAATGTCAAAATAGACATTAAGAATGCACACGGCCAAAAAAGAAAGAAAAAAGAACCCACCGAAACAATCTGCTGCAGCATGAATAAAGCACCACCAATGGCGTTACCTAAAGTCCGTGAAAGGTTTTCCAAAGTGACGCCTCTAGAAAGGTAATAGTGCATAATGTCAAAATTCAGACTCTCATATTTAGCCGGCTTTAGTAATACACCAAACATTTTAAGGTATTTTTTCTTCCAGTGTGGCCACTGTCGTGTCGTCTCCCTTACCTGCAACCCGGAAGAAAAATAATGCACACGTGACACCATGCACTCGCTCATGCGTGCGCGCACAGACGCACTTAAGGCTTCAGCACCTGCATGAATCGACAAAACATAGCAAGGAAAAACAATTCTGGGAGAGATAAAGGTAGGAAAAAAGCTGCGCCGCTACATGGAAGGAATGGCTCAAGACAAAGTAGTTCCTCCTTTCCGTCCTGAGACGCAGGGGACTTTCATACCTTGGCATGACAATTTTGACTCCAGGAACCGGTGGGTTCACTGTTGAGAGCTTGTTGAAGCCCACCCGGGTTGCATACTTGCATATATCTGCTCTTCTCCTCTATTTCGCATCACGATACAACCAGTTGGTGAACTGAAGTGACATGTTGCCATGCTGGTAGTGTCAAACGAATCCAACGTTTGACAAGTGAACAGCGAGGAAACTCGGGATTGATTTGATGCCTGCCCAATGGGCTGCAGGCATTTTTTTTTTTGCGAGGAAGTTACAACGAAGTCCTTCTGAGCTCTGGCGTCATCGTCTTCGAGCAGACCGCTGCGCCGGCGCCGCCGCCCAACCTCCATGACCTTGGACTGGGAGGCCCCCATGCGCGACTGGGAAGTCGACGCTCCTCGGTGCCTAGACACCTCCACCCTGCACGAAGAACAGCTACACCACCTTGGCCTTCAGCAACCGCTTCTTCAAGGTCGTCAATCGCCGGATCCGCCATTGGTGAACCCATTGACGACGCTTCAAATCCAGTTATTGGTTGCTTCATGGTTAGTATCTTTTTTTTGGATATAAATGGTCATATATTAATCTTAAGAAGATATCAACTACATTAGACATCTGCAACAGCTCAATATCACACGAGCAATTCGAGAAATTGATCATGTACACAGCTAAATTATATATAAAAAAAAGATTTAAGTCACTCGGTAACCACAACATCAACATCAATCACCGCTCTGCCAACACACGGTTAACAAAAAGTCCTCTAAAACTGACACCATTATAAAGGTAACGACACACGAGTGTCATCGTCGTCATCATAAAGGTAACGACACACGAGTGTCATCGTCGTCAGATCCAGTAAAAACTAGATCATGAATTTTCACCTTCGAGAGGAAAGATTTCACGCAACGCCTTTGGCAAGCTAACGGTGTTGAAACACCACCATTGTCAGGTATGACTGATGAAGGTCTTTGTAATATGTTGGTACTGAAATAGCACCACCAAAACTCAACCACTATGTGTTGCCGCATTCACGTGGCCACCACATCCATCCCTTCCTCGCCTTAAAATTGATGACATAGACAGACGGTCATACTCTTGTGCACGTCGTGTTCCAGACCACTCGACAACGAATATGCACATGTTCATGCACGAGAGCCAGGGAACATGACATCTGAGACCGTCTTCTCACCAATGCTTACATGCCCGTGGATCTAGAATCCAACCAAACCCCAGGCCAATTTTGAATTTAAGTATTATAATAAGGTTAAGTGTTAGTCAAAATCATACATCTCACAAATATATAGCTTAAAAATATTCTACATCCGGGAACATGGCCCCTGTTGCCAAGGGGTTTGGATCCGCCCCTGGACGTGATCAACGTCACACGATCAAAAATTGTGTTTGTGTGAAGCCCGTTGACGGGCCACGCTAAGAGGCGCGGACACCATCAAAATCCATATTAAGGGCCTCTCCGACAGACTCATGCCGTCTTCGCCATCGGCACACGACGGACATGGCAAAAGCGGATCCACTTCAAATAAAACATTCGTCAATCTGCAGGATGGAACAACATGAAGCCAAAATACCTGCCTCAGTTTTACCTGCTGCTTTCAAGCTGCAGAGAAAGCAGGGGCCAGGTTAAAATTAAGCGATCAGCTGAATTTGTACCTGTTCAATCTAGCTGGTTACTGAGTCTTAATTCTTGCTACCTCTTACCTCACTCCAAATGATGAAAATAATTGAAACCACGCCCTGATCAGTTCATGATTCGTATTTCTTTCAGTAATGGAAACTGGTATCTTGTGTCTCGCCATTTGCTGGCTTGATCTGCACCACACAGGGGCCAGAACAAATCCAGTCTCTTTTAGCGCCGCAAACATATGCTGATTTTATCTTCCATGCTACAGAGAATATATATGGATTGACCCTCATGCATGACGGGGGCAAGTGGGTGCAAAACCAACATTGCGTGGCCAGAAACGAAATACGAAGATGATTTAGCTCCTCACAGGAGGACAGCCTCCCGTTCAGGAAATAAGGTGCCGACAAAGCATCTACAGAAATCGCATGCAAAGGTCGGAGAAAACGACCTCCGAAACCCGCGGATTAACCTCATTTGTGTGTGACCAGTGTGTAACCATGCAAACCAGCACCTGAACAGTCTTAACCACTTGTTCAATCGGATAATTCTACCATCACTGGTGCCAAAACTTTCTGCCACAGAAACCATATACGTGTCCCTCGTTGCATGGATCCGCCTATGTACGGCTACAAATAAGAGTCGTCCTCTCGTGAGAGCGCCTGTCGTATTGAAGAGTTGAATTTCACCTATATATATTCTAGCGTCACTTATGTGGTTGTCCTTTTAGGAAATGGAAAAGCTTTTATTTCTGCGGGGAAATGTTTGTCTTTTCTGACGACAGACATCCAATCATCTGTCAGACCATACGAAACCCGATTCTTAATAAGCAAAATGATTACGATCGAGAGCTTTTGTGGTGGCAGCATTAGCTTGCCGCTCCGATTTGACATGCAGCCAGTCTCCCATTTAGGCATGCAACACAGACATGGATGCATGCGTGATTAACTTGATAAGGTAGCTTCGCCATTGACCAAAATATCAGATGCACGTACAATGCACATAGCCGATCTCCTGAGCCCACGACGAGCAGGACGGTGCATTGTGCGCCGCACCTTTGGCCAGGGGCGGACCCAGGGGAAAATAGGACTGGGGGCATCCATGTATAGAAAATTCACTAAATTTTTTTGGAGAAATAAAAATCACAGCACATAATAACTACATAAAGCTTATAAACATCCAAAATATTATATATATAGCGGTTGTCTCATAATTAATAAAACAATTCCCGATAGCAATATGACAAGCTTACTAATAAAGTGAACAAACCTTTTTGAACAAATACCTCTCCATTTTAGCTGAATCATGGGACAATAGAATTATATCTCGGTGCTGCAGCTCTTGGTGCATTCGGGGTTGAACATCTGTGGTGGTGCCAGTGGGGTTGATATTTGTTGGTTTGTTAATCCAATACCTCTCTATTATTTTCCTTCTTCTTTCCTGTCAAATCATTGAAACGGTATAAATTCATATGCTAATAGTAGTAGGCAAGCTGAAAAGTAAGAATGGTACTCCCTCCGTTCACAAAAGTATGTCTCAACCTAGCTCAAATTTGCATTTATCTGATTGAGACATCCTTTTGTGAACGGAGGGAGTAGTATATTTTTCAGACTAGCTGGATTGCATTTGCATAGAAAATTGCCAAATCCTAAGAATTGGGTCACGGGTAGTATACTAATATGTCAAATTAGTACTACAAAAATAAATGAGGACCACCGTACTAGTAAGGATTTTTTTTTAAGTTTTAAGGATTCTATTCTATTTGACACAAGAAAAGATCGAGCAAACTGAAATAAAAAGATTATATCAAAAATTGAAAGGTCCTAATGTTTATCATACCTGGACGTATATTTGGGGATGAGCGTTCTGTACTGCAACGTATCGAACGCGGACGCAGCGCCGGCCGACCGGCCAGGCACACGGCGGACTGGCGGTGGCGGAGGGCGGCCGCGTTCGTCGAAGAAGTCAAGAAAACAACGGCACGACGTCCGCCTGCTCTGCTCTCGATCTCTAATCTCCAGAGACGAAGCGGTGGAGGTTCGCCTAGCTGGATCGTTTTATTCGATCGTGCTATGCACTGGGCTTTAGTGTGCGACGTGAGAAACTAGCCTAGCAAGCTCACATGTCTTTCTTTTCCTATTGGGCTTGCACAGAAATGCTGGGCCTGAGGGAGTGGGGGCGCTAGTACTGGGCTGACCGGGGGCATTGCTTTAATCATATCGGAGATGTATAGGTACGACTGAAAAATTGACTGGGGGCCAATGCCCCCACTGGGCATAACGTGGGTCCGCCCCTGCCTTTGGTGGAAACGAGATGTCGAGATGGCGGACCACATCAAAATTTTGACAAGCAATGCTAATAACTCAAGGACGAACCAATTATAAACACCTCATAAACTATAGAACTTTGGGACATATACACTTCAAAAATCTCTAAGATTTTTGTGAAACCATGAGTCCTATAACTTGCAGCCATGATATTTGTGAATACAAGTACACGACGAGACATAAATATACAGTATGATAATCTATGTATCAAAAACAATCTATACCTAATAATAAAGGCGCTAAGGCTTCCGCCGTTTAGTTTGGTTTGGTGTAACACTAAAATTGCCCTTAAAGTTGTCAATAATTACCCACGTATGACACGCATAAGTAAAAAACGTTTTGGTTTGTCCTCTATTTTTTTCTTCTCCCGATCAAGTTGATTGTGTCCTACTCCTTCCTGAACACGACGTCCTCCTTTTTAGCTCTCGGCCCTAACAGATTGATCCGGAAAACGACCTAACAGATCGATTATCTCAGCGTGATACGCCAAGCCAACGATGGCGGCGCCCTGGTTGCTGGACATGCTTTCCTCCGTCAATCTCATGTTCTACTCTGACGAGCAACTGACATCGGCGGAGAAACGAGAGTGCTCCAGCAGGTCGCTTCGTTGGGGGTCAGGAGAGCTTCATAGTCTCCGACCCCTCTGGCCGCCGGTGAATTAGCTCCTATGCGATTGTTGTCCGTGGCAACCTCTGGATGCATCTCCCTTCCAACAAATACTTGAGCACCACCAACCGAGTTTCTCTAGAACTCCACCACAAGCACCAAGACTTCGGGGGCGGATCTGGAGCAATGGTCAGCCGCACGCCGGCCAAATCAAAATAGTTGCGCGTGGCTGTAAATGCCTCGCCGATGATGAGGATTAAGGCCCTTGGATGCCACTCTCCCAAGAACCATCAATCAGCGACTTTGCTGATTTCATCCAAGGCTGACCCTGCGTCGAGGGGCTATGCTGGCCCTGCTCCTCGCCCATGGAAGTGCTGATTGTGCTGCCCTAGGCTATCGTTTTTCCGCACGTCTGCATGTGAGGTTCCTGAAAAGCGTTTTTCTGTTCCTCTGTATGTTTTTGTGTGCAACTGCAACTCCGTCAGTATTCTGACATCAATTTTATTTCGAAATAGAGCTATGTTTTAAATTATGTAGGACATACAGATTAGCTGCAGTATTGGTAATTCTGCAACAGAAAAGCTCTGTGCGCCAGCGTTGATGCTGAACAGGAGGGTTAGTGTTCTTAACTTCTTATTATGCACAAACTATTTTTGTCGTTTTTACAATTTGTACAGCTGCCTAAGCGAAATTATTATTTTTTGAGTTTCTAAGCGGAATGAATTTCCATTGTATGTGTATCTTTCTTTAAGCTTGCCCTCTATGTATACATATTTAGCTCTAAGCTTCAATTCATTTATCTGTATAACTTACTGAATCTTACTCTGGCTCTCCTTGCTTGCTCTCAGGCAATGGTGGAGTACCTCAATAGGTTGCCTATGCTACTGCGTGAAGATTAATCCTCAATTCCTCATACTCTTCACCTGTTGTGCTTATCAACTTCCATGAATGCTTTAGCCACTTCTGTATGCTCTTCACCTGTGTGTGTGTCCTTAATTCTAGACCTACATGTCGTTTCTTTTTAGATGAATAATTATAAAACGCCCAGTTACCTACTCGGAGGTGAGATGAGAATTGCTTCTTTTATTTATTGTTAGCCCATGTAAAAGAAAATCGAGATTGTGTTAGCCCATGTAAAATTTAATAATAAACCAGAACGAGGATTATTAGCCCATGATGCAAACCAAAAAGATCAAAAAACATGTAGTGTGTTTCTTTAACTTTAAGAGGATTTTTGTATGTGAAACATGCAAGAGGAATTGAACCAAAAATAATTCTAATGGTACAAAATGATAGAAAACAAATCAGAGTATACTTCAAATCTGAAATGTTACAAAAAATTCTACAATTACGTGGATCGATCGACTTTTGGTCACTCCGAGGTTAATTTTCCAACAGTTACAAAATTTTATTTCCCGTCGCAACGCACGGGCACGTTTCCTAGTAATTAATAAAGGCGTGTGAACTTTTTTTCTCGAATTTGGGAGATTCAATTTAAAGGAAAGATTCTTAATGAAAAAATAGAAAGGAAACAAGTATATATTTTTTATTTCAGATCATTGTTCAAATTATTGCAATTGTAAATTAATTGTAAATTTGTATAACAAAGAATATTATATTTTTGATATCTCTATTATATCATTAATTGCTTTAGTGTTACACGGATATTTATTACTTTCAATTGTGTATGTAATTAGTGAGTTATAAACAAGTAAAAAAATTAGTATAAATAAATAATTATTATTTATTTAAATTCATCTAGTCGTACATGGCTAGTCGCGGACCCAATTGGCATATTATTATTTATCTTTTAATAAATAATAATAACAAGGCAATGCGTATCCAAGTGGCAAGAATCGTCTGATTGCTTAGATGTTTTTTTATTTTTTTTATTCTCTTTGGTCCATTTTTCGACTGTCTGTTATATTGTTTCCGAGATTTTTGTAAAATCGTTTACATTGGATGCAGCTAAAAATCGCGGTCAATCAAACGCATTAAAAAAACTAATCACCAAGGTCACAACCATCAGATAATGTACATCACGAGCACTCATTTTGGGCCTATGACGCAGTTTAGAAATCGCGGTCAGTCAAACACATAAAAAAACTAATCACCACGGTCACAAATCATCAATGAGATCAATAAGCTAACACACAAGATCGATGATGAACGAATGAAACGGCCTAATACAACTGGTTGTCTTTCGCACGGTTAAATGGTGATTCGGTGCTTCACCATCATACCAGACTAATAACAAATCAAATGCCAGTTTTGGTACTGCACCGAGTCGATGGATCGAAACATTCAACTGCGCATCAATATTAGGCATCTTTATTTATCCTAGTGCGGACAATCAAACGTGCTTTGAAACATGCGACACGGTCCACACGGACATGGGTGCAGCTAGCCCAAGTACTAGAAGCCTAGAAGGGTTGATCGTGTCTTGTACTATTGTCGATCTTGCATAGTTGCATTATTGGCTTTATCAGAAGACTGGCTATTTCATGAGTGCAGCTAGTGGGTGACTAATTTTTACTACTACTCCCTCCGCTTTTTAATATAAGATGTTTTAGGTCTCTCACATGTTGACTAGGTGCGGACTCAAATGAATGAACATACACATTAAAACATGTCTACATGTACACCACATGTGAATGTGGACGAAAACTAAAACATCTTATATTTAAAAATGGAGGGCCTACATAGTAGTAATAATTAAACCAGTATCCAGAAACGTTCCTGACAAACGAACCCTGAGTAGCGAGACATCACTGCTGCTAGAGCCTCCCTGAACCTGCTAGTGGTGGAACCCATAAGCCGAAGCAAAATCTTTGCTGTGACTCGTCGGCCGTCGGTCCTACCATGGCATGCGCCCATGCCGAATTGCTTACGCACAATCGCCTTTTGTACTTCAAAAACATCGGCCTTATTGGTCGCACCTACGACGTCTGGGTGCCAGTGCCAACCCACTACGAGCAAGCCCCGTGATTCGAATATAAACAGTGGCAGGAAGGCAAGACCTACAAAGGACGCGGGCACGACGAGGGGGTCGGCCACCCTTCCTACACTGAGGCGACCTCCGCCGCACAATGCGTCTTTCTCCTCCCTCATCCACTCCATCTCTCAGTCAATCAACACCACCAACGGTACGGGACTGTGCTAAGGTGCAGTCAGTTCCTAGTGTCACTCACTCGTCACTCACAACACCACAGGTCCAGACTCCAACAAAATTCAACTGCTTCATTGGTGTGATCGATTTTTTTCCAGGCATGCAAAACTTATACATGAACAGGTAGAAACAAGCAGCCTGAAGATCCATCTATAAGAACTGCTGTTGCTAAGCATTAAAATCAAATATTAAAGGCAAGATGACTACGTGTGTGTTTGGGTCAACGCGCCCACTCTAAACCTGTTACATCCCCTTTTTATGGTCAGCAACGCATGAAGCTAGTCCAGCGTCAAGTTTGGCACACACAAAAATCTGCCCCAGAAGCAGAACCGACCCGTGCTGCCGAGATGTGTTCGTCGCATGGAGCTGACAGAGTGTCATCACTTTGTCTTCTTGTCCTCCGTGCTTGTCTCGGCCTCGGCCTCGATCTGTTGGGTTGCCGCTGCTGAATCAGCTCCTTCCAAGGTTTGGGGCGCTGGCGGTTCGTCTTCCCCTCCGAAGCCGAACTCGTTGACACGCTTCTTGTCAACTGGGTATACCCACCTTTGGTAAAGGTATATCAAGAAGATAATATCTGCGCGGCAAGCAAAAAGGTTCAGTTAACAACCTATGGTCACGAGCAAGTGAATGATATGTCTAAAGACTAGAATTATGGGGACTACAGCCACCACTGTTATCAGCAAAGATAGTTCATCTTACCATCTCTGAAAACTGAGAGACGATGCAACAATGGCATCTTAATGACAAATGCGAAAAGGTCATCGATTATAGTGTTGAGGAACTTGTAGGTCATCTGTCTCCATGGCATATGAGCGACAGACTGTAGCTTGTAGTTGATGAATAATTGTGGGCACATCATGATAAAACCTGAAAAATGTGAAGGCGTATAAATAAGTTCCATTGCTAACTAGGCTTAGTGAAGCATGCATAGAACTAGTGGAACAGAGTTGAATGAATTACTTACCAAACATGTAAACACAACTTGTGAGGGAAGAAAGTATCCACGAGTACCAGCTCTTGTGTTTATCATACTTGAGTGAATACATAGCGAAGCCAACCATAAGGAACAGGAGGACATATGTAAGGTACTTCATTGCAATTGCATCATACTCCTTTGTCTTATTCTGTGCGTATGAATCACGGTCCCGGAACCTCAACATCGGAAACTTCCCAATTCTGTCTATCTGTACTCAAGTAAAGAGGATTGTAGCAAATCGTTCCAAGAAAAGAAAATTTCATCAGAAAATACAACAGATTTCTATATCAAATAGCTCATAATATATATCATAGGATAAGGATAGATAAAATGTATATCTATATCAGGAAAGAATAACTAATCAAGGATGAATGGTGCCATTAGTCCTGAATTAACTGAAAAAAGCCCATGATTATGGATCACCCAGTCATGGGTTTTAACTAAATGCACCTGGGTGAATGTAAAAAAACATTGCAAATCCAGTATTGCAAATATGCAATTGAATGATGAGAAAAAAACTGTAGTTAATTGTTTGTTTCTTCATATGTTTATTCATGAGCTTGATTATTTCCTTTCCTCTGTATGGCACTTCATTCAGTGTTTAAAGCAGTTATTTTCAGGTGAAGACAACAAGGATCAGGTAGTTCCATTTAATGCATGCATTGCATGTCAAGCAGACTGACAGAACCAAATAATATAATGACTTAGCAAAAAAATAACCAAATAATACAATGGCCATTATAGCCATCACAGGATAGTGGATAGATAAAAATATATCATAAATGGCTTACCTCAACATGCATCGCTTTTCCGATCTTCCAAAATTCAATGCACACACCAACTCCCGAACTAGCAAGAATCATCCATGAAGTATCATTGTCAAGCAGGTACAGAAATATGATCAGCTGACAAATGAAGTTCAGAACAACAGATTTTGCTGATAGACCTTCCATGGACTTGTTCTTATTCCAAAACTGAATATCTGGTCAATGTCAAACGTCATCAATATAATTGGATTTGTTGTAAAACTTATATTTCCGATACAAAAAAACATGAAATGTAGTTACCATTCTTGAAAGCCAGGAAATCAAACAAAGAGTGGAACAGAGATACAATCATTGTCAATCCCAGGAGATATGGATTTCCTTCAAGGAAAACCCTCTGCAGTTTACAAAGAAGTCCAAGGTCAGTAAAAATATGTAACGAAAAGACTGACTAACAGAGTAGGTTTATGACAGAAGCGGTCGATTTTAAGGAACATAATTACAATATGTCGTCACACAAAGAATAAAGGGTGTGAGGGCCTTCACTTCCGAATAGAACAAACTAGGGAACGGCATATCCAAAAAAAATGGCAGAATCTGAATAATGTAGAATTGAAAATATCCATATATACCTTGAGTTCATCAGCCTCGCCTTCAAGCATACTTCCATAACTACGATGAACTTGGAAAGACTGTTCAATCTGTAGAAACAATTGCCACTTGGTCATGCTAATAGGACTAACTTCAAGGTTTAAGGCTAGTTCCTTCACAGTCTCATTGAGTGCTGTCAATTTGTCTCTCAGTAGCCAAAATTCATTGAAGAACGCAGTGGGGTAGTAGCTGTTTGTAGTTGGATCCACATTCAAATCTGTATTTCTATTGTCAAGGAACACCAATCCTCCCTCAACAAGATAGTATTTGAAAAACAATTTACATCCATCAGAAGCTGGCTACATGCAATGACATCTTCAAATGTACAAAATTGATTAAATATGAGACTGGTGACAACAAAATAGTATTAAACATATGTGCAAGTAAGATTGCAGCAAAAAATATATATAACATCAAATATTTATACTATAATTGTTACAGTTGAGGATACATGGAGCAACATTGGGGGGAAGATTGTTCTGGGGATACCTGTGAATATAAAGGGCAAATATCATGTAAGAAATCTTAGGAAGGATGACACATAATTTAGTAGCGCCATTTTCAGCAGAATCTTACAAAACAGACGACCGCATAGCTTAGCAGTGTTTGTTTGTGATAAGCATCCACTGAAAAAACAGTTACCAGCATGCACATTGCAATTTGATATATGGGGAAGCCGCGCCTTCCCTTACAGTAAAACAACATGCAGATGGCGCAAAAGCTTTTTCCTAGTTTGAGCAAAGACATGGTTCTTTCAAATGCACCAAGTATATTGACTTCCCCTTCTCCCTCTTCTTATTGGAGGCAGTCAAAGTGGATCACAGATTCTCTTGACTCTAAACTGAGGCATGTCATCTACTTATACCAGTGTTGAAAGAATGCACATTAATGAAGCAAAACATTTCCTTAACCAAGAATTTACTAACTAATACTCTCATGATAAATTTTTAAGAGAATAAAAGGTACTCCCTCCGTTCACAAAAGGATGTCTCAACCTATCTGAAATTTGTATGTATCCAGACATGGTTTAGTGTGTAGATACATGTAAATTTAGTCTAGGTTGAGACATCCTTTTGTGCATGGAGGGAGTAGTAATCATGCCAATAGGATTCTTTTGAAAACAAAACAATGGTTCCAAATACTTAGAAGTTAGAATTGATAAGTATATACTGATCTTGTGCATACCGTGTGAAGTCATCAACGAGATTTATTGTGACATTTGGTTTCCAATAAGAAATATATTCAACTGGGCCCTCCTCTTTGTCTTCAGATTCTTTGCTCTCCTGCAGAAATCAGATGTGGTATTTAGTTATTCTATACTACAAATTTCTAGTTCATACTGTCTCAACAATAAAGGATGGGGTTGAGGACCTTAAGCGGTGGTTTTTCCTCAGACTCATTTGAATCTCCAAGCAAGCTCTTCTTATTACCAGCTTTTGATTTCCGCAAGTATGCCACAATAGCTAAACATGTATAACGCAGTGAGCATTTCAAACATGCCATCATTAAAAGGAGAGTTGGAATGAAAAATAAGCTTACGATGTGTCCTTCCGAATGCAGACTTTTGCTCATATTCAGGATCGGTAGGGTCCACAGGGTAACCCGAGCGCGCAAAGTAAACATGAGCATACAAAGAGCCATTGTGCTTGAGAGCCTATGCCAGTCACATGCACCAACATAAAATTAGGCAAACCAACAATATAAAATTATAACATAATATGCAATTACAGAAAGTAATATCCTACCTCCGATGGATAGTAGGTCAGTGAATGTGTTCTGGTACTGGTAGGCGTCCAGACTGCATATGGTATGTTTGTTTCATGCCAGACTAGTGCTTCCTCATTACTGAAGTCATTAAATTTATCGTTCTCAGATAAGTACATCCACATATCCTGCAGCAACATAACCACATTTCAATTTGTGTTTAGGAAAGTACATCCACATGTGGTATGTTTGTTTCATGCCAGACTAGTGCTTGATGCATGAACCGTGCCACCTCCATACAATCAAAAAAAAAAAATTGGGCGACAATACTGAGGAATTTAGTTTAATCCAGTAATGTCCTTTAGTTTGGTTTAATTGTGTGGCACTACATTTAAACCTTTGCAACTTAATTATCTTAGTACGCTATTCAGATTGCATAAGACACAAGCCACTGAATCATCAACCTATTCAACCTGGCCAATACAGGGTTTCAACCTCTCATCAAGATCTGAGGCAATATGATACACCAAGTTATAAGCTCAGTGTGCATGCAGAAACACCAGAAAATCACCTCCCTGCCCAAATAAATAACCTGACAATGTACTGAACAGCGGTCACTTTATTCGGAATACCTAATCCAGACAACATTCACCTCACTTAACTCTAGACTACAGACCCAGCAAGAGAAATTGTCAATAGATGCTGTGTCAACTGCATTATGGAAATATGGTACATTCTATACTATCCATGCATACTGTGACGTCATCAGTTTCATCATGGACAAACATTTCAACAGCAAATCCCTACCATACACAGCACAACAATTCAAACACTAAATGTTAACATCAACTCAATTGTGAAGCATTCATATGTACCCTACACCTCATTACCAAAATTGTCAAGACCCTAGATATATCTTCTCTTTTTCCTTCGCATAATCTACTGTTTCTGAAAAACTATGGACGCAAAGGGCCTCCTGAAATGAGATCCACTCAATTAGAACCTCCAACTAGATCTTCTTTTCAGAGTAAAATCAAATCGCAGTGCTGTGAAGCAGCACCTACCTTAGGCGATCTGTTTGTTTTAGATAAGAGACCGGCTACTTGTTGGACAGACACCAACACGCACACAAACAACAGTCTTCGCACAGTACTGACTAAATCAACTCCCGGCGGAACCATACTAATCACCCCAAACACGCTCTCTTGTTACAGCATCCGCAAGCTATTAACAAAAAAGAAAAGTTCCAGATCACAGTAAAAAAGCTGATAAAACCCTAAACGATTTTTGCACCGGAGCAAACAGAGCCCAATTGTTCGCGCTGCATAAGCGCGAAGCCGCCTCCCTTACCGGAACACCGACAATAAACCGCTCTAAAACCGCCAGAGAAACCTAACACGCCTCTCTGACCAAAATCAAAGTCCCTGGGGACTGGGGTGGAGTTCTCACCATCGGCTCTCCCTTCTGGAAGAGGTTGGACATGAGCATCCGGGCACCGTGGGGGCCTTCTTGCCCCGAAGAACTTGGAGGCGAAGTACCAGAAGACCGCCATCCGCACGATGCCGGCGATGCTCTGCCCTATGCCGCCCCCCTGTCGCCCGGTCGGGGCCTGCCCCTGCGGCTGCGCCGCAACGGCGGCAGCAGCCGGCTGCGACATCGCCGCCGGCGAGTTGGATCGGAGCGAGGATTGGGTGAGGAGCCGCCGAGATGCGAAAGGAAGAAAGTTTTCGGAGGAGTTCTGTGTGATTGATGCTCTGGGGATTTAAGCGTGGGGTTGTTTTACGATAGATTTATAGGTTTCTTTTGCAAATAGAGGCGTGATCTATTACGGAATTGTGTATCGAGCCCCTGATCGTGGAGACGCTGGACACTTTGGATCGCGTGATTTGGAGGGAGGCGTAATTGGTCGAGACTTTGGGGTGCAGGCGGCGACAAGGTGAATGATGCTGGCATTTGCGCAACGAGGCGAGTTGCCGTCTTTAGAGTATCTTTACTATTCTTTAAAGCTGAGTCGGTGGTGATGGTGATGATGGTACGTCCTTCTCTCTATCCCGCCCGGTAGCAGAAACAGCGAAAAAATAGTGGTGAACCACGTAACCGCACGCACTCGCCCCGTGTCCACCCACGAGACCACGACTCCAATTTCAGTTGCTCAATTGCATCGTCCTTCCCTCCCCCCGTCTTTTCCCATGCAACACCAACAGCCACGCACAGTCCACTGAAGAAACCATTGATGCGATTAAGCCTCGGCCGTTAAATCCGCAGACGCGGCCTCCACACGTTCAGTCCTCGCCGCCACCGGTGTCAGCGTCGACACCGCGCAATCCGCCGAACGGGCCGCAGGGTCGTGCCCGACATCACAGGAATTGCCATGCGGCGGCGCTGCGGCGAACAACGCTGGAGGTGAGGGTCGCCTGGTGGCGCTCGCCGCCGACACCCACAAGGGCTGGGTCCTCGACTCCTACAGCAACTACACCCAGCTATGGTAAGTGAAACAAGAAACAAAAGAAATTCCCTGGATTCGTGACGTCCTTTACGCGGTTCTGTTCTGCTGCAACGCAGGTACTCGGAGGAGGTGAACGAGAGATCAGGTTCTTGTACTTGGTGTTCCAGTTCTTTGCACCTGATTTTTTTAGCACAAGTTCTTTGCACCTGATGAAAGGGACGAGGAAGATGCATCTGATTACTAGGCCCAAGGGCGATTATTTTGATTTCACCGTGGGCCTGGTTTGCATTTCAGAGCCTATTGCTCCTTTTTGTAGGTATCAGTATTGTGCAACCTGCAGGGCAGGTGGTGATACAAGGGATTAAGGGCAAGGTATACAAAGTACGGATTCATCGCGTTCTCTGGTTCATAAAGACGGCACTGGCGTTCTCCGCATCGCTGGGAAATTCTAGAGGAGCTGCTCCCGGACACTGGTGTTATTTTAATGCTTCTGGTTATTTCTGGGTCACGTTTTTGGTTTGTTTCAGAATTCACTTCCGCCTGGATGCATAAGGTGCCTTGAAATGAATTGTTGCTTTTGGTCCTGAAATCTATTGTATATTCCTAATTCTTATCTCTGAATATAGAAGAAAATGATTCCTACAATTTGAATATAGAAGAAAATGGTTTAACTTTGTTCTACAATTCATAATCCTAAGCAGGAGATGTCTATTTTACTTTCTGTATTCAGCTCACTTGAATATATATCAGGTGTGCTAAGGGTTCGTCAAATTGTGACAGCTCGGTTTGGTAAATTTACCAAGTAAGTTGTTGGGAATAAATGCAACAGGATAAATCATCTGATCAACTTCTACGCAAAGTAAATCTTCTTTTATCACAACAAAAGTAAATATATGTTTGTCTACTGTGTATGAACTGCATATACGAACTCAGTATTCGGTCGAGATCGGGAGATTTGAATGCGCCGGTTTAGTGAATTCAGAGTTTGGAAAAATAGTGAATGTCAGAGCAGGCTATCACCTCCAACATCGAGGCCGAGATCCTGGCAGACGCCACCCAAGACTTTTGTGTATACTGCCTCCATGTATGAACATTTTTTTGTTATACATGTATGTGTTCATCCTAGATTTTTGTATGCTTTCAGATGTACTTTTGATTTATGAGTTATGCAACTGTTGCACGAACATACCAGAAAAACTTTACTTGCGGAGATGGATTCTTCTATGATTATGAATTGTGTAAGGATTTTCAGTTCCAGATTGCTTGTTTTTTCACAATGATAAGTTACACACTTCTATTCAGAATATAAATACACTGTGAGCATCTGATAAATAAACTATGAGTAATTATAATCCGACAGTGGTTGCAACTCTATCATAAGCCACATTTTATGTATAGTTGTGAACTATAGTGTCACTTTGATTAATGTATATGTCTAAATTTTTTATTTCGTAGCAACGCACGGGCATTCAACTAGTGTCCAGTAGAACCCTCAAACTCTCAAACCCTCATAGCAGTTTTACGGGTTGGAAATAACAGTTTTTGTGCACTTTTCCGGGTTGAAAAACAGGGACAATATTGCGTTATAAGGGTTGGGTTTAAGGGTTCTAGTCTTTGGCTCAACCCCAACCTGTAAACCTGTCACATATTCATCACAATATGCCACAAAAACACAATGAACCATCAAACATACTACAAAATAACAATCATGGATGCATGGTTTAATAGTTTTTACATCACAGAATCATCATCTTGCCCATCTCATTGGCACCATCACCAAAAACTTACACCTCGGTGCCATCTTCTAGGCCACTCCACCACCATCAAACTGCACCATCATGCGAGTTGTCGACGCCGCCATCGCTCATGGGAGTGTCAACTCGAAATGTAGAGGAGGACCCTCGGAACATCCTCTTCCTCTCCGTGATGTCCTCCTTGCACTCCTTCCACCACTGCAGCTGATCTTCATCCATGTCCTTCTTGGACATCATCATGTGCTCCTTCTCTTCCATCATGAGCTCTTTCCATACCTTGGCTTCTTTCACCTTGACCATCCTATCATCCAAGTCGGCCTTGCGCTTTGCCTCCTCACGCTTTGCTTCAATGTGTGCAAGCTTGACCACCTTCTTTTGCTCGGTGATGAGAAGCTTTGTCTCCAACGTCTTGGTTGTCAAAGCCTCTCTTGCCTTCATCATATGGTCCATCTTCTCCCTTAGGCTAGACGCCTCTCCTTCCATCATCAAGTCCCACCGGCCTTGAAGCGACCGGAATGAGCGAGAGGCGAACCCACTCCTCTTCGGCTTCATCTTGAGCATCCATCCCCACCGACGCCCATGCTCGAACCAAGAGCACATCTTCCGCTTCGGTGTAGTTCGACGAGCGGACGACGGGGCGAGCAACGGCGGTGAACGCCTCCTCCTCTATCTCGGTGATATCCTCCTCATCATCATCATCCTCCCCTTCCTCCTCCGCATCATCTCCTCCCTCTAGATCATCATCAACCCTGTAGGGATCGACCGGTGGAGGGCCAATGTTCACCTCCGCTTCATTGAGCATGTCCATGAACGATGTGGACGGTGTGGCCATTTCATCGAGCACCTCCAGGGCGGCGGCGACGGGCGCGGCGGCGGCCACATCCTTCTTCTTCGGCGCCCTACGCTTTGGTTGTGCCTTCCTCGCGGTCAGGGAGGACGCCTTCACCTTCGCCGCTGCAGCACGCGGCCCACCCGAGGCCACCTTGGCCCGGGCCCGAGGTGCGGCCGCGACGGCCGGGGTGGGCGGTGCGGGCGGAGGCTGGGCGGCCGGGGCGAGGGCGGTGGCCGCGGACGCGACGAGGTGCATCCCCGCGTGCCTCCGCTTGGCGCCGACGAGGTGTGTCGCCACCACCACGGCCGCGACGGAAGGGGAGGCGGAGGGGGACGGGGCGGCCATGGCGGGAGCGGCCAGGGTCGGGGACGGGGCGGAGACGGGCGCGGCGGGGGTCAGGGACGGGGCGGGAGGGGCCGGGGCGGCCGCGGCCTCGCCGGGGACGGCGGCCATGGAGGGCGGCGGCGGGAGACGCGCAAGGCGGCGGCGGCGGTTGGGATTTTCCCCTCCCGCGCGTGGGGAGAGGATGGATCCGGGTTGGCAAGGGTTGACCCCTCCAACCTGTGTTTCTACAGGCCAGCAGGAGGTTCCCAGGTTCGCCCTGTAAAAAATTTTAGCGTTTTACAGTTTTAGTGGTTCTAGTCTTTGTGTTTTTTTCGTTTCAGCCCATAAAAAAGGTTAAATTTACAGGTTTGGGGAATATTCCGTTATAAGGGTTGGGTTTAAGGGTTCTAGTCTTTGCCCCTGTTTTTCAACCCGTAAAAGTGCACACAAACTGCTATTTCCAACCTGTAAAACTGCTATGAGGGTTTGAGGGTTCTACTAGACATGCTCTTACAGGAAGCAAACTGTTAGACGCACCCCGACCCGGGGTGAGCTGAATATTTGCTTTCACATGCAAAGAAGAGTCCAGCTCAAAGCCAAAACGAACAACGGGGCCTCTCGGTCAATTCTCATTGGCAAAATCGCCATATATGACCACGATTTAAGGTAGACAAACCAAAATGAAAATATGATACTATCTCAGTATTACAAACTTTGGTTAGACATTTAGCATCTAACTGAAATTCTCCAGGATGTCGAATAGTACTTCATCTCCCACTATGCATTTGAAGGTTGTAAAATCTTTCTCATCGTTAGCACCCATCCATGTTTTCTTGTGTATGCCTCGGTTTGGAGGGTATGGGCGCCCCCAAAATGCAAGTTTTTTGCTCGATTGCATAATAGAGTTTAGACGCGGACCGTCTACATTGTAGGGGATGGCCAAATTGCTGGAATTGCTCTCTATGTAATTAAGTGCAAGAATCAGCGAGTCATCTTCTTTATCAATGTCATTTTACCATTCGAATTTGTAAGGAGATTCTTACTTGGTGTGGTTGCCATGGCATCCTTCCGGCGCTTTGGACAAATGATATCCCCGTCGGTGAGTGGTGGACCAATCTCGCCCTTTATCGTAGGGGGGCTTGGAAAGCCATGCCCTCCTTGTTGATGCTTGTTTCTTGGGAGATTTGGAAGAAACAAAATGCTAGAGTGTTTTGACATGTTGCCTCGCCGGCGGCTATTGTTATCGATAGGATAAAATATGAGGTGAGAGCATGCCGGTTGGCGGGTCCGGCAATGTAATTCCGGCAGATTAGTCTCCCTCGCAAGGTCATAGGGCTTGTCCTGGGCATTAAATTATAATAGCCTTCTTTTTATTCAATGAAAATGGCAAAAAAAATGCCTTGTTTCACAAAGAAAATCCCACCTCAAACTTTTTTTTGGTTTTTCTTTGTTTGTCGCATACTGCATATAGAGTCGATGTACCTAAACATACTTAACATGGTGCCAACATGATTATTTTTTGCTTGAACCATGCATCATTGTGAGTCTTCCAGTGTTGCTCCTACACATAGCGCCACTGACAGGGATATACCTATCGGGTACCCTACCATGAGGGTACCTGGTACACATATCGACTAGGCCCAACTATCAAGAGCCTACGTGAAGCCCATAAAGGAAGGCCCAAGAAGATGGAGTATCCTCCAAGTTAGGCGAATCCATAGTCGGTTTAGACTTTTCTTACATGTAAACTGAGTCGGTTACGAACTCCCGGGACCCAGCCTATTATATAAAGGCTGGGGGGCCGCCGATTCAGGACACGTACTTTCAGAGCCACCAAAACCCTAGCGAGATCAGCATCTCGCCGGGATCCCCTTGTAATCAGCATATACACTCGAATCAATAACAGACAGGCAGGACGTAGGGGTGTTACCTCCACACGAGGGCCCTGAACCTGGGTAAAATCCTTGCCCCGCTTGTCAGCCGATGATACTACCAGCTCTACCACGTTCTCTCCCCCATATTCATAACCAAGGACCCTAACTATGGGTCTTGATGAGTCTACCCCTCGTCAAGTGGCGCCGTCTGTGGGAATGGATAGTGCTGGACTCGCAGTTTCGTCGGTTTCATCAGAAAACGGCAACTCGCCGATCGCATCTGCAAAAGGCAACTCACCGGTTACATCGACAAACCACAACTCGCCGACTTGGGTGACACACGGAAACTCACCGAATCACTCAAAAAGTGGCAGCCCGCCGGTTTCACCAGCAAAAAGCGCATCTGCTCCTCTGATGCACTTTGATCCGCACTCGCCAGAGCTTTAAGAGACGTTTTCTGGTCTCGAGTCAGGTTTAGATTTAACTGTTGGAGCATTCAGTTTTTTCGTAAACAATCTTGGTACGCAGGACTTGACAGATCCACGACAACTCGCGTTGGCCGCACCCGAGGATCCATCGACTACATCTGCCCCTTTGTCGATTCTTGGAGCCAGCTCACCTGCAACAACCATGTCGACCGGCGAGATTAACGAATAGATGACAAAGGAACTCCAAGGTGAGGAAGCCGAATCAGCATACCGTACAAACGACATCGAGTTCGATCTTCCACTCGATGAGAACTTCGACTGCGGGATCTCCCTCGACGACTTCTACGAACCTGCAATTCATAACGACAGCAACATCGACTCCGAGATCTGCACCAACACCAACCTCGACTCTGAAATTCATAACGGTTTTGTTGACACCGAGATGGGCATAGTCGATGAGCACATCGACAACGGGCTCCGCCTAGAAGATCTACTCGACGGGCATACTGACTCTGACATGAGCCTTGATGAAGACGTCGAGTCCATGACGGGAATCGACAGCACATACACATGCCCACGGGCCATCCCCCATCAGGTTTATGTGGCTATTTCTGGTGAATCATCCGCAGCCGCAGTGTAACAGCCCAAAGTTCGGAAACCTAAAAACCCGATTAAAATTTTCGCTTTTGTGTTGCATTGCATCATGGCATCCAATGTTAACTTGCTAAACAACACCCAAATGGTTTTGGCACCATTTAAAAACAAATGCCAAACTTGTTCAATTACAAATCTCAAATCAATGCAAGTGTTCAAACTTGCAAAACAAAAGTACTTTGACAATTCATATTTGTCAAGGAAGTTCCAGGAGCTCAAAATAATATTTTGCCCTTGATTCAAAATTTCTAAAGTAATAACATTTGGAATTTGAGAAAAATGCCCTATTCTTAACTCTATGAACAAAAGTTGGTCAAAACAATTTATTTATAAACCCCAATTTTTGTGGAGCAACTAAGTGACAAGGGGAGCCTCCCCAAATTATTTCAGATTTTTTCAAATTATCTAAGTGCCTTAATTAATTCACTGAAATGCTGCTGGATTTAAAATAGAACAGGGAAGGACCAATCTGTGATGGAATATATTCTGCCAGGGGGCTCTTTGTAAAACTCCATCTCCTTCCTCCTGTAGCGGCGCGCGAGCAGCTCCCGCCGGACCTGCTCCTCGCTGTGCACGACGCGCCCGGGGCCCCTCTCCGCATCCCCTGCAAGGAGGACAAGCAGACCACGAGGGCCTCGCATCTGCTCTCACCACGCCCCCTCTGTTCACCTGCTTTCCTCTCCCTCTGTTTCCCCACCACGGCCGACGCACAGCTCGAGCCGCCGAGCTCACCGCCGCCGTCTGGAGCATCCAGGAGCAAATCGACGGGCACCACTAGCTCCGCCGCGACGCCTGCACCTTATCCGCCAGAGGAATCGAGCTGGGAAGTTGTACATCGACCGCGCCGTCCAAATTCGTCCCCGACCCAGACGCCGCTCCGCCGAGCTTCGCCGCCCGATTGTCGTCGCCGTCGACCAGCTCCGGCCTCCCCGAGCACCCGTCCGCTCCCAGGGTGAGATACTGGACCTCCCCGTGCCATAGTTCCCTTCCCCTCTCCTCTCTCGCCGTATCCACGCTGAAGTTCATCGCCATCGACGTCCGTACGCGGAAGTTCTTCGTCGCCTCGCTCACGAGTCCGGCCGTGGAACCGGCTTAACCGGGCCACAGGCCGTTCGCCACGGGCCCCTACCCGGCCCCAGAGCCGGCCCAAGCCGGGCAGACAGCCGGTCCTCTCTGTTACGAGGCCGGCCTCACAACCGGCCCAGCCGGGCCACAGGCCGGGCTGTCTTTTTTTTAGGGGTTCTTTTTTTCATTTCCCCTCCCTTTGACGTATGTTCCCCGCTCCTCCCCCGCGGCGTAGGGACAGCGACTCGATGATTCCTTCATGTTCCATCGCTCTCTCGCGGAGTCGAGTAAATAATATATTTATCGTTGGAATTAAAATAATTAAAAGTAAACAATTAAAAAGAGGAAATTCTAAAATTAATAACTTATTCTCTGGACTTCAGAAAATTATGTTCCTTATACCAAAATGTTCAGAAAAATATAAATCATCCAGAATCATCATCATCATGCATATTTGTTCACAACTACAATAATGTGCTCTAGTAGTAAATATAATCACTAAGTTTAAATATGGGGTTATTCCAAATAATGCAATATATATAACGGGGACCCCATTTAACTTGAAGATCATGTCTAGGATCTCTTAGTTGCATTTAAAATGTCATATCATCATTTTTGTATGCATTGCACAATTGCCATGTGTTGATTGTTGTTTTTGCTTTTCGGTGTTGTTTGCTCTCCGGTAGATCACGAGTTCGGAGTTGACCATCATTACTCCGACGAGCAGTTTGACTCCTCCGCTCAACAAGGCAAGCGTAATCCCCCTCTGAGCATATCTTATCCTATTTTCCGCAAATATTTTCTCCACTATAATATTGCATGCGGTTCCAAATGTCAATTTGCTTGGATTAGAGTATCCTATAGTTGCATTAAGATTCTGATGCCAATTACCTGTTTCCCTCCTAATATCCATAGGATTGTATTGTTGGCCTGAAATACTTAACTATGCAATGTTGATGCTTAGCCATGCTTAGTTAAATGCTTAGCCGTCCGATGGATACTTCATGTTGGAAACAGGTTATTGAAGTGTTCAGATGATGGGGGAGGAATTGTGGTGACAGGTAATAAAATGCTTAAAGGTGGGGATGAGAGGCCACTTGGTATGGTGGTGTTTTGTCTCACTCTCACCGCCTAGGTGCGAGTTCTTTACCTCTTGAACCAAGAATGAGCGCGCTTCCTTTCGGTGGGCTATATGGAACCCCCGTCGACCAACTAACTTGAGCGGGACTAGCCAGGGTCCTCTAGTTTGAGCTTCCATTTGCGTGTGCGTGAGATGGTGGCCAAGACTGGGATGAGGATGGTTGTGTTAGGAAAATGAGTGGCCACGAGGCACGGTGTCGATGATCCGTGCTTCGTCCTCACTGATGATCCTGGGTTAGTCCTTAACGAGGTAAAGGTTGTAACCGTTCCCACTCAGCCGGCTTTCCCCGGAAGAGAGCTAAGCGTAGGCAATGAGCCGGGCGGTACCGAAGGTAAACACAGTGCACCCCTGCAGGGTTAAATCTTTTCGAAAATCCGTGTCCACGGTTACGGACAACTTGGGAAAGGACGATAAGACCATATAATAACTTTAATGGAATGATTAAAAAACTGGGTACTAGAGGTACCACTCACGAATGCAAGGTGAGCTTCCTCGAGGGTGATTCGGGGAGGTGCCTTTGATGAACAGGTACAATGGTTGATGATGGTTGATGTTGAGAAAGGTGATCAAAGAAAAGAGTTACTTCTTATCCCTTTTCAAAATAATCTAATTAGTCGATGCCATGGAGTTATGTCTTTTAAAATAAAATCAGCTTTATGCAAAATAGCCATAAAACCTTGAGAGCCAATCATCGAGCATATATTAGCTCTTAATCTTGCGAGTTCGTCGAACTCAACGTCGTTTGCTTATTTTCAGGAGAGTACTTCACCGCCCTCGAATGTGGGTTCTTTGTGGACGTCGACGAGTAGTCTAGGGTTCCCAGGTGGCAGCTTGGGACATCTCGGAACAGCTGGCACTGGATGTTTGTTTGCAGGCCTCTTAGGCCATAATTTGGTTCTTGTTGTTTAGAACAACACACTTCGCTTCCGCATATTGTAATGTTGGGTCTGTGACCTCTGGCTGTCATTTGCTATCTTTCTCTATTAGAAGAGTTGAACTATATGATTTTGTGTCATAGAGTCTGTGATGTGCCAGTTGTTCCACAAGTCTTGATCTCTCTATTATGCTTTGATAGTGTGCCTGCTGGTATCGGATAACCGGGGACACAGTATCTCTGTATAGCAGTCAGGTCGGGGCGCCACACGCAGCCTGCCGCTGGCCTACACAATTCCCATGCACGGTAACCTTGTCGGATGGGGTCACAACCTTGACAATCACTGCAGAGATGGCGGCAAAAGCAGACAAAGTCATCAAGGAGTGCGCAATGATGCCAGCAGATTCAACTCCAAAAGAGATGTTAACCTTCCAGTATTTCAACTGGCAGGAATCGATTCGACTGCAGAACTACCGAGCTACACTCGAAGAACGCAAAAGGCAAGCCAGCCTGTCGAGTGCACGAAGGAGACAGCTGTCCCTTAGCTCCACAAGGCAACCAAGCCCAAGACCAAGGTCAAGGCTGGCACGCCTCCCAGAAGATGAGAGAGCAGCAATTACTCGCAACTTGTCATTCATGACACACGACGCCGATGGAATCCCAGTACCCAAAACAGCTGAGGGTGCTTTGATCTCCGTGGGTGCTTACCTTAAGGCAATGCAGCCTACGGCGGACGATCCCAACGCTGCCTTGCATCGCCAACAGCTCAAATCACTGGCCCTAGCGGCGAAGGCCATACAGACGGATGCACACACTCCAGGAGGGAGTCGAGATCGCTAGATAGCAAGCCTGTGACACGCAACACGCGATCATAGTGGTCGCAGTCACCACTCGGGGAAGGAAGGAGAAGCACACGCCGACACAGGTCCAGCAGAAGCAGATCTCGCATGTGTTCAAGCAGTGACTCATATTCCGACCGAGAACCGGAGCCATGTGGCGCCTTGTGTTTCACTCGCCGCATCCGCGAGACAAGGATGCCCAAAGGGTTCAAGTTAACATCTGAACAACCCAAGTACAACGGTCGACATGAACCTTCAGCATGGCTGGAGGACTACAGACTTGCCGTCTCATGCCAGCGAGGCACGAATACTACGGCAATGCAATACATACGACTCATGCTCGAAGGAACAACCCGCGACTGGCTTATAGCGTTACCTCCATCGTCATACGACTCGTGGGATCACTTCTGTAGGGACTTCATCAAAAACTTCAAGCCTCTCTGCGAGCACCCGAAGACATTCGAAAAACTGAGAGCCTGCACTCAACGATCAGACGAATCGTTGAGATCATACATACGGCGATGGACCGAAATACGTAACTCAGTGGGCCCAATATCGGAAGATAGGGCCATGGATGCCTTTATCATGGGTCTTACCAGGAAGGATTTCAAAGAAGCACTTGGTCGCAAAAAGCCAACCTCCTTGGCTCACCTCATAAAAATCGTGACTGAGTGGGCAGATGGAGAAGACTCTGTGCAAGGATCTCGCGCTTCTCCACCCCGCGACAGTCATGACAGCGGCAGTCGAGGCCGCAGAGACTCATACAGAGATGATCGAAGGCGCAAACGTTCAAAACGTCATTACGACGATGACATACCCGATTTCATGGCGGCTGGGTTCACACAATCCCGTGACGATCAGGACAGAAGCAACCAGAGGTCGGATGATCGACAGAATAGTCGAGACCGCGAGCAGAGAAGCGACAACTACAAAAGGCAAGAGTGGCGCAAACGCACCGACACAAAATCCGAGCGTTCATTCGAAGAAAAGATGGACGACTATTGCAGATTCCACCTATTCAAAGGGGACGACGGAAAATTACGCTCCAACCACTCGCTAAGGAATTGCAGGGAATTTGACCAATTAGCGTCTGATTACATGATACGATTCAAAAGTTACGGCCCTACATCCGCTCAGCCGACCCCTGCGCAGGCACCTCAGCCAAACGCTGTACCTGCTATAATGGCGCCACAGCCGCCACCGCAACCACCACCACAGCCTGGTACAGGCGCACATATTGCGGGTGCAATACAACCCGTACATCGGGTAGAAGATGATGGATACCCTCAGCCTCAAGGGCCGATGTACATGATACAGAAGGGTCTCCCCTCCAACAGGCAGCAAAAATTACTCATTCGACAAGTAAACATGGCTGTCATGGCACCTCCTGCCGTGCCTGAATTTCTGAAAGGATCTGAGACCACTATAAGCTTCAGTCGGGAGGACCACCCCCCAGCTGTAGTTCGACCAGGGCACGCTGCTCTGGTACTCGATGCGCAAATTGGAGGCTACGCCATGACCAAGGTCTTCATTGACGGAGGCAGCGGCATAAACATCATCTTCACAGATACACTCCGTAAAATGAACAGGTCAGTCAAAAATCTCCAAAAATCCTCAAATACCTTCCACGGTATCGTTCCTGGCAGAGCAGTCAGCCCAGAAGGCACAATACAACTCGACGTCACGTTCGGTGACAAAAGCCACTTCAGGACGGAATCGATTGAGTTCGAGGTCATCGACTGGAAGTCACAATACTATGCTATCCTTGGACGCCCAACGTTTGCTCGATTCATGGCAGTGCCACATTACGCGTACCTCAAGTTGAAGATGCCAGGACCAAAAGGAGTCATCACTGTCAGTGGGAACTTTCAAAGGTCTGATGCTTGCGACCGCGAGTTTAGCAAAATCTCCGAGATGTTCGGCATGGAAGAGACACTCGCCAATTTGGCGATCTCCAATGATCGTACACTCATGCCGGAACATAAAAAGCTGGCAGTCGAGAGATCATTCAACGCAACAAATGACACAAGGTCACATCAGGTGCACCCGACTGATCCGTCCAAGACAGTCAATGTTTCCTCAGTCTGCCTATCGCATAGGAAGGCGCGCTCGTCGAATTCCTCCGTGAGAACTGGGAAATATTTGCGTGGTGTCCAGCCGACATGCCAGGTATTCCCAGGGAATTCGCCGAGCACTCTCTCCAATTGTTTCCAGATGCCAAGCCAGTCAAGCAAACAATGCGCCGAATCTCCGGCCCAAAACGAACCGCTGTCGAGTCTGAGGTTGACAGGCTACTCGCGGCAGGGTTCATCAGAGAAATCAAGAAATCACAATGGGTAGCTAACCCCGTACTTGTAGAGAAGAAGCACACAGACATCCTTCGGATGTGCGTGGACTTTACGGCCCTCAACAAGTGTTGTCCAAAAGATCACTTTCCGCTACCTCGAATCGACCAGATCGTCGACTCCACCGCCGGATGCGCACGACTATCCTTCTGGATGCTTACTCAGTTTACCACCAGATAAGGATGAAAGAAGAAGATGAAGAAAAAACGGCGTTCATAACCCCACTCGGGGTCTACTGCTACACAACAATGCCCTTTGGGCTCAAAAACGCGGGTGCAACATACCAGCGCATGATGCAAGATTGCCTCAAAAAGCAGATAGGACGAACATCCAAGTCTATGTCGACGACATTGTTATCACAACAAGGGAAGAACACACACTACTCGACGACCTGAGAGAAACGTTCGCCAACCTCAAACGCTTCCACGTCAAGCTCAATCCTAAGAAGTGTACGTTCGGTGTACCAGCCGGGCAACTCTTAGGGTATCTAGTCTCCGCTCGTGGAATCGAAGCGGACCCAGAAAAAATACAGTCCATCCTGACAATGCAAAGGCCTTCAAAGCTTCATGACGTGCAGAAGTTAGCAGGTCGAGTGGCAGCGCTCAGTCGATTCATCAGCAAATTAGATGAAAAGGCACTGCCGTTCTATCGACTGATGAAGAAAGCAGACAAGTTCAAGTGGACTCCGGAAGCCGAAGCAGCCTTCATGGATCTCAAACGAATCCTCACAAGCCCTCTGATCCTCGTCGCACCTAAAGAATGGGAACCGCTATACATGTATGTCTCGGCTACAAACAGGGTGGTGAGTACCGTACTGGTAGTCGAAAACATGGAGGAGGGACACGCCCAAAGCATACAACGCCCAGTCTACTACCTGAGTGAGGTCCTCTCCACATCAAAACAGCGGTACCCGCACTATCAAAAGCTGGCCTACGCCGTGTTCATGTCCTCAAGGAAATTGACGCACTACTTCGCAGAACACCAGATCACGGTGGTGAGTAACTCAGCAATCGAGGATATTCTCACAAACCCCAATGCAACTGGGCGAGTCGCAAAATGGATCATCGAGCTAGGACCAAGGGATATCAAGTACGAGCACCTGAAGGCCATCAAAGCACAAGTCTTACCCGACTTCACAACCGAGTGGATAGAAGCTCAATTGCCTGGAATGCCAGATGTGTCCAACTCATGGACCATGTACTTTGATGGGTCCATGAAAAATGAAGGTGCCGGCGCAGGCGTCGTTCTCATATCACCAAAAGGAGACAAGCTCCGCTATGTCCTGCAAATGGGATTCAAGTTACCATCAAACAACGAAGCTGAGTACGAGGCCTTGATCCATGGCATGCGGATGGCCAAAGCACTCGGGTGCACTCGACTGATGTTCTACGGTGACTCGAATCTGGTGGTACATCAAACAATGAAGGCTTGCGATGCCATAGCAGACAACATGATCGCCTACCGCGACCTGTACAACACACTGGAGGGCAGCTTCGATAGCTGCGAGTTGCGGCACATTGGAAGAGAAAGCAACGCAGAAGCTGACATGCTAGCCAATCTTGTCTCTACTGGCGCACAAGTTCCACCTGGCGTCTTCCTCGAGCGCATTGAGCACAGATCCATCAAGGAAAAAAGAGCACCTCTTGCACCGACTGCACCAGCCAAGAGCAAAACACCCAGCACAGAGGACCCGCAAGTCGAGGTACTCCTCATTGAGCCAACTTGGACTCAACCTTTTCTGGCGTACATACTCTGCAACGGGCTACCAGATGACATAACCGAGTCCCGGCGCGTCACTCGAAGATCCAAAGCATACACCGTCATCAACGGCGAGTTATACAAACGAAGCATATTAGGTATGTTCCAACGGTGCATCGCATTCGAAGATGGCCAGGCTATACTTCGAGATATTCATGTAGGTACCTGCGGGCATCACGTCAGCAGTCGATCACTCGTAGCCAAAGCCTTTCGAGCAGGTTTTTACTGGCCCACAGCACTCAAAGATGCGGAGGACATAGTCAAAAGGTCCATCGGCTGTCAGAAGTTCGCAACAAAGCCGCACGCACCCGCATCAGCATTGAAGACCATACCATTGGTTTGGCCTTTCGCCCAATGGGGGCTCCATATGGTTGGGCCACTCAAAAAATCTTCGCATGGCGGGCACACTCACCTTCTGGTGGTAGTAAGTGGATCGAAGCAGTCCCAATCACAAATTCGACTGCTACTACGGCAGTTAACTTCATAAAGAGTATCATCTACCGCTTTGGTGTCCCAAACAGTATTATCACTGATAACGGCACAAACTTCACGGCTGAAGAGTTCCGAACTTTCTTCAAAGAGCAAGACATCACGCTTAACTATGCATCCGTGGCACACCCGCAGTCCAATGGCCAAGTCGAAAAAGCCAATGGACTCGTGACAAGCGGAATAAAAAATGCCTCCTGGTGCCACTCAAAAGGGCCGCGGGTGCTTGGGTCGAAGAACTCCCATCCGTGCTATGGAGCCTACGCACAACTCCTAATGCTTCAACGCAGTTCACTCCATTTTTCATGGTCTATGGTGCAGAGGCAATCCTGCCATCAGATGTGCGATTTAATGCACCAAGAGTCGAAGCATACAACAAAGAAAATGCAGATGAAGCACTCAAAGATGCAGTCGACTTGCTCGACGAAGCACGCGACACGGCGCTAGCACGCACAGCTGTCTACCAGCAGGATCTCCGCAACTACCATAGCCGTCGACTGCGCACCAGGTCCTTTGAGGTTGGCGACCTGGTTTTTCGACTGAAGCAGAAGAAGGTGCACAAGCTCGCTTCCCCATGGGAAGGCCCCTTTATCATCACTGAAGTCCTCGGTGGTGGCGCATACAGACTGAAGCACTTGAAGATAGGCGAACTCTCGCACAATCCTTGAAACGTTGCGCACCTGCGCCGTTTCTATGCTTAGCATGTTCATAGGCATACACTGTAATAGGCGATATGTCGGATGGCTGCAGGTTTCAGACGCGCTCTTTTCCTTACCAGGGTACCTAAGGGGGCTGGAAGGTTTTTAATGAGGCGGCCTGCAGCTTAACATTCAAAAGTGAAATATAATCAATGTTCCTTCTATCTCTCTATATTTACTATTCGCATAACTCATATCTTAACCGCACCCGAACACTCGGGGGCTGCGTTATCAAAATCACGAGCTTTCGCTCCAACAAAAACGCAAAACTTCGCAGCCGCACTCGAATACTCGGGGGCTGTGCAACCGCTATTTCACACTCAACACATATCTCATAAACCCCACTCGATCAACTCGGGGGCTGTGCAACTACCAAATACACAATTCATATTATACACGAGAAGCAAATTTACACTCGGGGGCTGCCCCCTGTACAAATATTTACATTCACAAGTTGCCTTAACCCTCAGGCTCCTCCTTGATGGTAACATAGGACCACAAAGTTGGTCGTGCATACGTTCGACCAGCATCTCCGTTGAGAGAATGGTGCCATCCAGATCTTCCTGAGCCAGAGTCGCCCCGATTGCAGGAGGCGGTAGCACCAAAGTTGGTCGTCGACTCCGGACATATGCCATTGCCGCGTTTGCTCCAACCACAAGCTTCTGGGTAAGAAACTCACGGATAGGACCTGCATGACGAAAAACATCTAGCAAGGCGTGGACTCCTTGTGGTTGTGGTCCCGTGGGAAAAAGAGTCTCGTTGAGGCGAATAAAGGTCGTCCTGCATAGCTCGAGTAGTTGAGCACTTCGCCAGGCACGATCCTTCAAGGTGGCGAGTGTGCGCGCATGGAATCTATCAAGCCAAAAATGCTGGCGACCAGTGGTTGGATTGTTAACAACACTGTCCAAACGCTCCTCAACGCGGGCTTGTTCTGCTTGGAAGTCGACCACAAAGCCTGCAAAAACATACAAGACAACGTAAAAACAGGACTAAGCAAAACGCTTGTAAACAAGGCACGGTTGTACTCACAATCGAGTTGCCTGTTGACAAGCTCCATCTCTCCAAGCACATAATCTTCTCGTTGGGTGGCCAGCGCTGGTCTCATTTTCAGCCTCTTCAGCTCGCTCTGAGCACTCTTTAGTTCTTGCTCCATACTCACAAATCGAGTCTTCATATACTCCATCACTCTGGCATCATTTGCCACCTGAGCTTGTGACCGGGTGGTAGTGTGAGGCTGCGAGGAACCGACTGGCGCATCGGGTTCTCGTGGCTGTTCAAAGCACATCCATCACAAAAAGTTCATATCAGAAGGGAAAACCCAAGGCATAAGTCGCAGCAAAACAGCACACAGCTTCTCGAGTTAATATACATTAACAAAATCTATTTCGCATCAAAGAGTTGCACAAGACACACACACTGGTGTGAGTCATATGTCATTACAATCCATAAAAGGTTCAGCTACCCTAAGCCTAGGATGTCGACTCCGACCTAGCCCTACGCGGGCGAGCGGTAACCTCTGCTGACCGGCGCTCCATGGTCGACATGAAAACTTCGGCCAGGTGCGCTGCTAGCTCACTAACTCCCTTCAGGGACACCAGTTTGCCGTCTGGCCTCCGAGGGAACTCAGACAGAGCCGCCTCGTAGTCACCCTCTAACCCGTGACCCAAAAGGAGCTTGAGGGTGGACTCCGAGCCGCGTACCGTGAGGGTGCGAGCGAATTCCGCCATAGTTGAAGTCCCTGGGCCAAAGACTTTGGCGAAGCCGTCCAGGGTAGCTGGCAGTTCACCAGATGGGAGCACGGCCTTGTACATGGCGCCGAGTGTGCTCACCGATTTGGCGAGTGTATCCTTCGCCTGGGCAACCATGGCACCAAGGTCACCTACAACATGGTCGAGTGATAGCTTGTCACTAGTCACGACTGCAGGTGCTGGCGCGCCAATGGCTCCTTCAACAAAAATCAGAAAAGAGTACAAATTAATGCATAATACTCAGCAGCTGTATCAAAATGTCAAAGGGAATAGAGTTACTCACCTCCCACGTCCCGCGTGAGTTCCGCCAGTCATTCAGCATATACTCTCTCGCGCAAAGCGGCTGAGTCTTTCGCATCATCCAACATTTTCTTCGACTCAGCAAGCTGCGCGGCGAGTGCCTCTTCTAGCTCTTTCACGCGGGACTCAGCCGAGGTCTTTTCACCTGAAGCAGACGGCAATATATAGTTCATAATCGGCAAAGTAAAGAAGTGCATAAAGGATTTCAGGCACAATCAACTTACGACTGCGTTGCTCCAGGTCAGCGCGCAGCCTGTCCCTTTCCTGTTCAACCTGGACATAGGCCTTGCCTGATTCCGCCAGGTTGCGGTAGAAAGGCTAGCAGCACATGATATAAGCATTACACTACACACAAGCAGCCCAAAGTGTGACGACTGAGCAAGCAGATACTTACGTGATCCATCCATGACGTGGGTTGTGTGGCGGACGTCCCGACCTCCAGAGTCGCCATACTTGTAACCTTGGTCGCCTCCATGACAGTAGTCGTGGCTACTGGCTGGACGACCTCGGGTGCGGGTGGGGAAACATCCGGGTGAACCGGAGTCGAAGCCTTATCGGCTGGAGGAGACGAGGGACGATCCGTCTCAGCGTTGTGAATGACACAAAGGAACACACCATCAGCACAAGTATGCAACAGCAGAAACTTTCATAAGCAAATACGCATACCTGCGCTCTTCCTCTTCCTCACTGTCGAGGTTTGTAAAATTTGGGCCTCCAAAGAGCATAGCCCCACTCGACTGTGGGGGAGAGATGGAGCTCAACGGGCATACCGTCAAAGGAGCGGCCTTGGTAACAGGTGGCGAGCCTGAGTCGCCATCATCCCCAAGTCTTGTTCCTCCGCGGGTGAACTCGTAGAGGAGGAGAACCTTTTGACCAATCGACGGCGCTTTGGAGGGGCGACGTCGATTTCATGATCAGGTGCGGGAAGCTCTTCAGTCTGTACCTTGTCAGCTCCTTCCTCTTCAACTTCCTCCACATGAGAGGTGTTGGCGGATGAGACCGGCGAGTGGTCTCCCTTCGTTTCCACTTCCTGCAACTGTGTTTCTTCAGTCGGACCATTCTCTGGAAGGGAAGGAAGGGAAGATGCCGTCGAGTGATCCTGCACATCACACATCATAGATAAAAGTTGAACATCACAAAGCATACGAGTGGCAACTCTCAACTGTAAACAGTGCATAAATTATACTAACCTCAGGCACAGGATTGTCCACCCCATAGGGAGTGACAGGGCAGTCCACGTTGCAGGGCTCAGATGACTTGATGCTGGTGATGGATCGCACATACGCGACCCGCTCATTCCTCGATAATTTGTCTGAACTCATCCACGTGGCATCGGCTGCACCTTCATACTGCCACATGGAATGAGCTCGGGCGCGGATCGGCCACACCCGCCTCTTCACAAAGGTGGCCATCAGGTGCACACTAGTGACCTTATCCAGCAAACCTCCAATCTGAGACAGAAGGGGCCCTGCCTCCGCCAGTTCTTCAGCCGAAAGCTGGTGGTCCCACGCCTTGGTCCTCGCAAACGAGCTCGCAGTCGAAAAAGCGGTGACTCCATCTTCCTCGACGCGGACGTAGAACCATCCCTTTCTCCACCCTTGCGCGAAGTCGACTGGCTTCAGGGCGAAGTAGCGGGTGTCGTTCCGCACCTGGATTCCGCAGCCGCCCAGAGGGTAGGTGCACCCACCTCCCCTATTTGGCCGCACAATGAAGATGGCCTTCCACAATGCCCAGCTAGGGGCAACTCCAAGAAAACATTCGCACAGCGTGATAAAACACGCAATGTGTAGAACATCGTTAAGGGTGAGATCATGGATCTGCACCCCGTAGGCATAAAGTAAACCATGAACAAAATCGTGGAGGGGAGCGAAAATCCTCTAATAAGAAACTCCGCAAAACAAACGCGCTCATTGGCGCGCGGTTCAGGCAGTACCTCCTTGGGCGATGGCGCGCGGACGGCCAGCTGATCCGCGGGAGGCAGCAGGCCTTCCTCGCGGAACTTGTTCAGATGGGCGTCCTTGATGGTGGGCTTCACCCAGTCCCCGCTGCTCTTCTTCAGGGCGGTGGTGGCTGCGGACATGCTAGCCGCGCTTTTCTTCCCCTTCGTCGCCGCGTCAGTCGCGGCGGAGGCCATGGCCGCAGCAGCTCGCTTGGATCCTCCACCCTTCGCCATTGGCAACGTGGATGGATTGGGCGCAAAAGATTGGGCGCAAGAACAATGGGGGAAGCGGCGCGAGGAAGACGATGAGAGGGAGTGGCGCAGGAAGCAAATGGCAAGTAAAAAATCCTGCCAGCGCCGCTCTTCCTATTTACCACAGGTCCAAAACAATCATCACCGTCAGTCCATAAATCATGCGCTCCGCGCGAGATCCTACCGTACACGTGGCGGCTACGGAGGGCAACCGTCGCTGGCCGCTCTGTCCACTACGCACGGGAATCTAGGAACCATCATCATATCCCGTGAAAATCACGCCAGAGTGGTCAAATCCAGTCCAAACGGCACGGTCCTTGGTCAGCTCTGCATGATGGGCCCACAGGCATGTCGCGTCCCATCAGTCATAGCAAGCACGCCACCGTTTGTCAGAAATTGCAGTCGCGGAAAGCGTCATTGCTGACGTTACTTCAGTTCGTACGACTGGCATGCAAAGACATAAAAGTCACTCGACAGTTTCTTCGACCGACACCACAAAAGACTTTCAATTGGTTTTACGACTGAGCTAACCGATGACAGTCGATGGGTATTCGGCTGAAGCAAAAGAACTCCCATCGGGAGCGTATCAAAAAAATTCTTCAACTAACATATACAGGATAAAAATAATTTGAGATTATCCTCTATTGCAAGCAATAAAGCACAATCTCGGGGGCTACTCCCATCGGGAGCGCTGTCGCGCACCCGATAGAATAATGGCAAAAGATCAGTCGACAAAGACTCGACTCAGATGGCATAGCAAAACATAAAATCATACGCGAAACATTCCCGAGTTGTGTCCGCCACAGAATAATCTCGGATGCTGCATGCATAAGTGCAAAGGTAAGACCCGCCGATCAGTCGAGCTGGGCTAAGGGCCACTCCAGAAGTGTTACCCCTTACAACTTGCCATGTCAGCAGACATGATGAAAAATCCCGACGGACGCGTTGGGTAATCTCAAATTTATACTGCAGATCGGTTCAGTAAGACCTCAACGGCCTGAGTCGAGTCTGTCCAGTCTGTTCCAGATTCGAGTCCGGGGACTCGAGTTTGATTGAAAGCTAGTATGGTTTTACCCGAATGTGTAGTTAACCGGTCCCGATCCATCGTGTGTACCGGGCCTGCTAAGCTATTATCTCTTGATTATCATAAACAAAAACCATAGTCGATGAAATACTCGACATAGCCAACATGTGCTATTCATACAGGAATTCCAATTATAAAACACAGATACAAAAAGTATGACGCGCACAGATGAGTGAGTCCATGCTCGACTCTTCGAATCAGACAAGTACTCGGGGGCTACTGACAGGGATATATCTATCGGGTACCCTACCATCAGGGTACCTGGTGCACGTATCGACTAGGTCCAACTATCAAGAGCCTACGTGAAGCCCATAAAGGAAGGCCCAAGAAGATGGAGTATCCTCCAAGTTAGGCGAATCCATAGTCGGTTTAGTCTTTCCTTACATGTAAACTGAGTCGGTTACGAACTCCCGGGACCTAGCCTATTATATAAAGGCTGGGAGGGCCGCCGATTCAGGACACGTACTTTCAGATCTACCAAAACCCTAGTGAGATCAGCATCTCGCCGGGATCCCCTTGTAATCAGCATATACACTCGAATCAATAACAGACAGGCAGGACGTAGGGGTGTTAACTCCACACGAGGGCCCTGAACCTGGGTAAAATCCTTGCCCCGCTTGTCAGCCGACGATACTACCAGCTCTAGCACGTTCTCTCCCCCATATTCATAACCCAAGGACCCTAGCCATGGGTCTTGATGAGTCTACCCCTCGTCAGCCACAAAAAAGCCAAAATGAATGCGTCTATATATAGTAATGATACATCGGCTTTACATATCAAATAATATTCTATTACAAAGTTTTTAATGATACAATACATCTTGGGTCCGGGACAAAATATTAAAAATTTCAAACTAATGGAAAATACTCACACGTGTAGATAATCGAACAAACATATCAATCTGGACATTGGTGAAAAAATATAAATATTTACGTCTTTGCCAATAGAGATATTAAAAACTGAGTTGATGTATGATATGATATGTAACTTGTGGCTTAGCATATTTATTCTGAAATACTCATATTCTGATTTATTTACATATTGTAAGTGGCCATATGAATGAACTTCTTTGACAAGTATCGAAATGACTAGACTTATACAGATTTAAGACTTCGATAAGACTAATGGACTCGCTTGTACTTACTAGTTTAACTCGTGTTGTATTGAAACTCTCATAAAGCCACAATACAATATCACATCCATGTGATCCTTGCTTGCTTGATCAAGCTCATTGTCATTGCTAAATCTGATGTTTTTACCCCTACTAAACGAATCATACATGTGATGTGTAGCATGCTAGAAGGGTTTTGAATTTAGTTTTTGTGTAGCCGTTCAGATCTGCCAAAGTCTTGTGCCACTTGATCTGTCGTTAACCACATCATTGTGTTAGCGAGTGATCTCATGTTGCCTATAACTTAAATTAATTTCCACTTGAGTGATTAGGAGACGTCAAAGAGGACGTGCAAGGCGATCGAATGGAACAAGATGCCCGCCAGAAGGACAAGGAGGTCATACGCTCTCGCGATGCGATAGGCGACGCAGGCGACCCGCCCGGCGCCACTTCGGTGCCGGACGGCCCCAACCCATCGCCGCATGCCACTCCGGCGAGCGGCGCACATAGCCCCACATGCAACGCCGCTCCGGCGCCGGGCGCCACCCCAACGGTCTCTGCCGCTCCAACCGAAGGCCGCCCCCACCCGGAAGGTTCCCACGCTCGGACGGCCGATGCTGCCGCCTCCCCTCGTCGTCTCGCACTATTGACTGCTGGTCCAGGTACTGCTTTCTAGAGCTACGTGCTCGCCCGCTTCTCTAGCACCGTCTCCCCTCCCGGGACTTCCACCCATGGCGGTGAGCTCTAGGTCACCCCGCATTTCTCTTCCCCTTGCTTCTCCGCCACCTCCATAGCCAACATCCTCTCCTTCTTCTTCTGCGCCCACCCGCAATGCCTCCGTGTCCACGTCCCCCATCCCCTTGTGTTCCACATCAACATCGCGTCCCCGGAGATTGCCGCGTTCATGGTCATCGCCGGCCCCAAGCACTGCGCTCGTTTTCGCCTAGGGTTTCATGCCTCTGCTGACGCGGTGCGCGATGCAGTCAACGGTCTTTCCCACCTGGTCCCACCTGTCATACGCCCTCCCTCTCACCGTAGACGCCGTATCCTTGTCTTGTCATGCACTGCTTCTTCCTCCGCGGGTTTCCGGGGTCCAGGTCTCCTGCCCACCCCATGCCGCGAGAAGAAGGAACAATTAACGTCCCAGACCGCTGTCGAGTCCGCTGTCACCTCCCCCTGCTGGAAAACGCGTCTACCGCTGCTCCTTGTGTAGCCCAAGACGACGCTGCCCGTACCCCACCCCTCGAGCGTAGGCCGGAGCGTAATGACGCTCCCCCAACTCCGGCCGCGTCCAGTCCCGTCGACTTCAATGTTGCGGACGCCGCTGCACCTGCCACTCCATCCCCTGCTCTTATCTTGAGGTTGCAAGCCGGCCTCCTGCCCCTCCTCTGCGCACCCCGCCCGCTCCTCTCAAATAGCTTAGCCTAGACGGTTGCTTCTGGTGCCTCTCCTGCGAGCACTTCGTCCGCGACTGTCGCAACCCCATCCGGTGTCATGGTTGTCTCCGTTCCGGCCACCGCATTCGCGACTGCAAGATGCCCTTCCCCCAGCCCACCTTCGTCCCCACTGCCACCTCCCCGCCCACTCCTATCGCCAATGGCATCGCCAACCACCCACCCACGCCGTACCCCTCCGCCCTGGCTGCCCCACTGTTCCCGAGCCCCCTTGCTCGCCGCTCTGGCAGCCTGTTTGAGCTTGGAGAGGGCTCCACCGCCTCCACCGACCTGCCCGCTGAGCGTACAATCAATGAGGTGCTCCCTGCGGCCCAGCCCCTCCCCGCCGAGCCTGTTACTGATGATGAGCTCACGAATGATGAAGAGGAGGTGGAGTCCGATGACCTCGGAGAGCCGGTTGAGGTCTTCATGCCGCAGGGTGACATGGAGGCTGCCCGCCGGATGGCGGTCGTCTACATCGAGTCCCTCGTGCCTTTTGCCTCCCCGGCCTCCTTCATCGCCGAGGCCATCTGCTCCGAGCTGCCCGGTCTGCACGTCACCATGGTGCCGTCCTCCGTCGGCGATATGTACGCCAGGTTTCTCTCGCACGAGGACCGCGAGATTGCCATCATGCACCAGCCCTTCATCCACGATGGCACCACCTCCCGGCTAGTGCGCGAAGAGATGGCCGATCATATCCCCTGCAACATGTAGGCGCGGACGGTTGCGGTCGTGTCGGCAAAGAGGATGTCGTACGAGCACCTGAGCCTGCTGGGCATTGCGGTCGCTTTCTGCACCTTTGGAGAGACTCTTGAGGTGGATCCCATCTCTCTCTCCGACACGGATTGCTCCCTGGTCAAATGTGTCATGCTGCTCAAGCGCGGCATGGACGTGCCCAACGACGTGACGGTGTCAAAAGCACCGTGGGGCTCGCGGCTGGTCGTCCTCAGAAGACTCCGCTCGTGGCCCGCGGCGGACTCCTACACTGAAGATGGCGAGTACATCCCGTTCTTCACCACGCCGCCTCCGTTGCCGTACCACCGCCGTTTCGGTCACCTCGCCTTGGCGCCTCCGCCCATGTCGGTCGCCCCTCCCTCCGATGGATCTTACGATGGCCAAGCTCCTGACGGCCGCTACGACGCCGCGCTCTCCCACCGCATCCTACTTGCCATGCTGGACAGCGTGGCCAGCTCGTCGCAAGGTGCCAGCTCCCCCGAGTCCTCCCTCTCATCGCTCTCGTTCTCCTAGTGCGACGGCGTTGGATCCGACGGTGACTCGGGCCCCCTTAGCTCTGGACCGCCTATCTCTATCACCCGCCGCCACAGCATGGTGATTACTGAGATCTATGACGAGCTCGTGGCCCCTGCTGGATTGTACACCGAGCCGGATGGACGTCGCAGCGCCGCCTCGCCCTCAAAGCGCCCGCCTTCTATGAACCTGTTGGGACTCGTGCGAAGAAGCTCCGTGGCCTCAAAGACGCTCTCGATGGCTGCTCTGTGGCACTGCAGAAGCAGGTCAAGAAGCATGGCGCTCGGACTGCCCACACCAAGCCCCTCGGCAAGCGCGCCCTCGCCACCCTCGCCGCCTCTATGTGCGTCCCTACTGGATCGGTGCCGCGCGTGTCCGATGACTAGCAAGCTCCAGTGTAGTTGCCGCCTGGGCTGCGGCTATCTAGCCCCTACCAGCGCTCTGTGTGCGCCTTTCCCCCTTGTGTTAGCTCTGTCCTAAGCTCAATGTTTGTGTCGTCCTCGCTGTTAGTTTAAGCTTAGGTGTGTGCGTGTGCTGCTGTTCCCCCTGTAACTCTCTCGGTGTTCTTCGTTCTAATGATTAGTGCTCTTCGTGACATTACCATTGAGACGTGGAACACGCAGGGCCTTGGCTGCTTGACCAAACACCCTGTTGTTCATGACGCTATCTCCTCCGCCTCACCCTCAATCATGTGTATTCAAGAAACTAAGCTTAGCTCGATGGATCGCTTCGTTGCTGCCTCCTTCCTCCCCTCGCCCATCTCGTCCTTTGACACTGTTGACACCGTTGGAAGTTCAGGCGGAATCCTCACCGCCTGGGACCCCAAACTTTACACTGTCTCATCCACCCACCATACCCGCTTCTCGCTCACCACTGTCCTCTCCTCCACGCTCACCGACCTCACCTTCGCCGTTACAAATGTCTACACCCCTGCCGACCACGCCCTCACGCCCCTGTTCGACTCTGAATTCGAAGGCCTCAGACCCCTCTTCCCTCTCCCTTGGATCATCCTAGGCGATTTCAATCTGGTTCGCGACCCGTCAGACAAGAACAACGACAACTTCAACCCACCCTTGCCTCCGCTTTTAACGATTAGGTCCGGAACCTTGCCCTCTTCGAGCTGCCCCTCCTTGATCGACGTTACACCTGGACCAACAAACGCGCCGTCCCCATCCTTGCTCATCTCGATCGCGTGCTTTTCAACCAAGCCTGGAATCTGGCCCTGCCCAACTCCTCTCTCGCCTCCCTCCCCCACCCCACCTTCGATCACTTCCCTCTTCTTGTCACCGCCACCACTACAGTCCCTCGCCCGCCCTGTTTTCGCTTCAAGAATTCTTGGCTCCACGACCCTCTTTTTCTCCCCACAACTCTCCCATCCTGGTCCAGGCCGCCACCTATGCGAGATGCTGCAGGAGATTTGGCAGCTCGACTGAAAGCCTTCCGCTCCGCGGCCAAGGTTTGGAAACGCACGCATCGTTTCAGCCCTAAAATAGAAAATAATTGCAAATTCTTGATTGACCTCCTTGATCTGTTCGAGGAATCTCGTGCTCTATCTACAGGGGAACTCTCTCTACGTACTTCATGCAGGTCCACGCTGGCAAAGCTGATTCTCGAGCAGGCCTCGCGCTGGAAACAGCGTGGGAAATTTCGTGCGGTGGTGGAGGGTGATGAAAACACACGCTTCTTCCACGCACGTACGTCCCAGCGACTCCGCCGCAAAACCATCCGCGCCCTGGACGTCGACGGCGCGATGGTCGTGACCCACTATGCGAAGGCTACAGCCCTCCACAGCTTCTACTCCAACCTGCTGGGGAGCGCGCCGGCGATGACCTGGGACTTCGACATCGACAGGCTCTACGATGGCTGCCCCTCTGTTGAAGGCGACGAGCTAATTGGGCCCTTCTCAGCCCAAGAGGCGAAGGCCGCGTTGCAGGGGATGGACCGCACGAGCGCGCCGGGCCTGATGGGCTTGGGCCCAGCTTCTACAAGGCCGCTTGGGCCACGGTCCACCCCGCGCTTCTCCGGCTATTTGAATCTTTCCACTCCCGCGCAGTGGACCTAGAGCGTATCAACCGCGCACATGTCGTCCTCGTGCCAAAGAAAGACAGCGTGCTCACGCCGGGGTCCTTCCGCCCCATCTCGTTGCAAAACTGCTCCATGAAGATGGTGTGCAAGGCCCTCACCAGCCGCCTCCAGCGCCAGATGCCCAAGCTCGTCGACGTGGACCAAACCGGCTTCCTCGCCGGCCGCAGCATCTCGAAGAACTTCGCCTATGCCACCGAGCTCATCCAGACCTGCTTCAAGCGCAAGGCCCCGTGCATTGTTCTAAAGCTGGATTTCGCCAAGGCATTCGACTCCGTCAGCTGGCCTAGCCTACGGAAGGTGATGCTTGCTCGCGGTTTCCCTGTGCTGTGGTGCGAGTGGATGGACTCCATCTTCAGCTCATCGCACTCGGCCATCTTGCTCAATGGGCTGTCGGGGAAGTGGATTAAATGCCTTTGAGGTCTGCGGCAGGGCGACCCGCTCTCCCCCTACCTTTTCCTCATCGTCGCCGACGTGCTCCAGCGCCTAATCCGCACCGACGATGTGCTGCAGCACCCCTTGATCGATGGTGCGCCGTGCCCCGTACTCCAGTATGTCGACGACACCCTCATCATCCTCCGTGCGGACGTGGGTGTGGCGCACCGCCTGCGGCTGCTCTCCAACAATTTGAGCACGCGACCGGGCTGTGCATCAACTACACCAAATGCACGCTGGTTCTGATGCACGTCTCGCCTGCCGTGCTCGCCGACGTCCAGGCTGCTCTCCAATGTCAAGTCGAGGGGCTCCCGCAGACCTACCTCGGGCTCCCTCTCTCCGCCGAGAAGCTCTGCCTCGCCGCCTTCGCCCCGCTCATTGCAAAGGTGGACAAATACTTATCCAGATGGTGTGCCCTCCTCCTTTCGCCTGGCGGCCGTCTCGTCCTGGTAAATGCAGTGCTCGACGTGCTCCCGGCATATGCCATGGGCGCCATGGTCCTGCCGCCAGGTCTGATCGCGGCTCTGGACCGGCTTCGCCGCGCCTTCCTATGGGGCGCCGTCGACAGGGTCAATGGGGCCCAATGCCTGGTCGCGTGGGACCACGTGTGCCGTGACAAACGTGAAGGCGGGCTCGGCGTCCGCTCCCTCGCCGACCAAAATTCCTGCCTCCAAGTGAAGCTCCTCCACCGCCTCCACACCGTCACCGGCGAATCCTGGCCACGCTGGCTCTGGAGTGCCCTTGACGGCACCCCGGTCGACATGGCGGCAAGCTCCGGGCTCCTTAGCGGTGCTCACTGGACCTCGCTCCTCCAGCTACTGCCGCTCTACCGCAGCGTCTCCCGGGTCCTGGTCTGCGATGGGCGCCGCACGCCGTTCTGGCTTGACTCGTGGCGTACCGAAGGCCCCCTCTCCAACTTCATGCCGGAGCTGTTCTCCCACTGCACCCTCCCCTGCGCCACAGTCCAGCAAGTGGTGGTGCACGGGATCGACAGCTTCCTCATGCCCCTCCTCACCTTGGTGGCCGCTCGCCAAAAGCAGTAGCTAGCCGGCATCCTGACGGCCACCACCTCTTTCCCAACACCGATCAACGCACTCTCCCGCTCTGTGGCACTAGAGCTGGAAAAATGAAGAACTCGCGACTGTACAAGCTCTGCACCATGGGCGGCATGCTCTCACGCCACCACGAATTCGTCTGGGGGAGCCATGTGCCGTCCCGCGTCAAGTTCTTCGCCTGGCTACTCATTCAAGGCCGCATTCAGAGCCGCTCCAATCTGCTTCGGAAGACCATCCTCACCCCCGAAGAAGGTGGATGCCCCATCTGCAGCGCGCCTCTCGAGACGCCGGAGCACATCATGCTCACCTGCCCCTTCGCCCGCCGCTTCTGGCTCTCTCTTGGCTGTACCCCTGGGCCACCGATCGAGTTGCAGGACATCGACGCCTGCCCCGTGCCGGCTTCTGCCCCGCTACGAACAGCCTCTACTCTCCGCCTGCTCTGCTGCTGGCACCTTTGGAAACACAGAAATGACGTGGTCTTCAATGGCCTCGTGCCCTCTCTCGCCCTGCTCCGCAAGCTATGCCGTGAGGACGTTGTTCTCTGGCGTGCCCTCCTTCCCCGCGAACACCAGTGTGATGTCGATCTTTGGCTCACATACTTACTTCCTGTACGATACTAGTGTACGTGCGTGCGTGATGTAACTGAGACACACCTCCTCCAATGAGTGTTGGGTGCTGTCTCCCCCCTCCTCCAATGAGTGTTGGGCGCTGTCTCCCCCCGGTGACACTCCAAAAAAAGTGTAGCCTCGTTCGTTTGTAGGGTGCACCTAACAGTTTCTCTTTTAGTGTGAAAAAACAGCTCTCTTTTTTAAAGGGATCGCTTTAAAAGCGAATCTGGGGCTGGGCAGACAAGATATTTTTTGAGGCTATCAGGCCGTGGGACACTGGGACCCCGTACCTACTCTATGACGTGGAGAATGAAAGGCACCCATCGATATGCGAAATCACTAATCAAAGGGTTCCCTTCACGAAGGTAAACCCGCGCGCGTTGTGGTCGTGACAAGTGTCAGCTTCTCCTTTTACGTGGTCCCCGTGGGTGCTTGCATGTGTGACAAGTGACAGCATTAGAGAATTTTGGTGGGTTTTCTTATCTTCTCCCCGCCAGCTTTGTACCGCATTTATTTCGAGATTTGTTTTTTTAAAACGAAATATCTGGAGAACCGTTTATCCGAATTACGAACCGTTTTCACTTTTGAGCTCCTCGCGTCGAGATATTCAAAACTAGATCTCATGTTGATAGGTTTCGACGAACTTTTTTTTTGTACAACCGGTTATGTATAGTTGTACAACCTGTGTCTGTATACTTGTACAACCTGTGTCTGTACAAACTGTGTCTGTATAGTTGTACAACATGTGTCTGTACAAACTGTGTCTATAGTTGTACAACATGTGCATGTATAGTTGTACAATTTGTGTCTGTACAAGCTGTGTCTGTCTAGTTATACAACATGTGTATGTAGTTATACAACATATGTCCGTATAGTTGTACATCTCAGATTTTTAGATTCATGTGTAGCAGATTCTGTACATCCATGAGTAGATCGGAACGGTCGGACTTTGTACATCCAGTAACAGCTGTCTATAGTTGTACAACATGTGCCTGTATAGTTGTACAACTTGTGTCTGTACAACATGTGTCTGTTTAGTTGTACAACATGTCTATGTAGTTGTACAACATGTGTCCGTATAGTTGTACATATCAGATTTTTAGATTCATGTGTAGCAGATTCTGTACATCCATGAGTAGATCGGAACGGTCGGACTTTGTACATCCAGTAACAGCATAGATGTATATCCATTTTTGTACTAATAGCTCATATTTTGTACTCCATTAATACTCGGGCATGTACATCTTTTAGGTTTTTTTTGCCTTCACACAGCCCGTGCGTACCTTCTGTGCTTGGAGGCAACTCTGAGGGCTTCGTTTTTGCATGTACAATGGAAAGCTCCCCTAGTTGGCATGTACGTGCAACGCACGTCTTCATAATTAAATGGACAATTTAAAAGTAGGAAAAATATATATCATAATCTACATGTATTACTTCTTTTACACTTTTATATCGGTTGTAGAATTTGTATTGCAAAGAAAACGATGCGCATCTAAGCATCTAGAGCACATAAACCTCACACCAAGTTAGGACGCAATCAGACATTGTGAGAGAATAATAACACCAACAAATAAGTGCCCAAAAGGTGGACATCAAACAGATGATACTATATTTCTCACAATACAAAGACAAAAATAAGATACACCTGAGAATATATCTACAGAATATGATGTCACGGGACTCCTCAAATCACTTGTTGCCGAACATGCTCATATAGAATTTTACCTTCTCATTAGCTCTATAACACAGTGAAGCATCACCAACCATACATAGCAGATGTTTCAGTAAAATAAAGGAAAATAACAAGTTAAAATGATTCAGTAGTAAACAACCAACACAAGGCGAGCAAGTTGACTAATCTACTGCCTTACCTAGCCGTGAACCAGAAGCTTTATCAATCGATGAACTGAACATGTTACTTTTAAGAACCTGTACCCTGTTGGATTCAATCGCATAAGGCATGCGTTCCCATCATCTCAAAGAACAAACAAGCCATATCAACTTCACGCCGTGCCGTTCGGACGCGCGCGCGTACATACGGGCCACTGCGATCACGCACCTGCGCTCTGCTTTGCCTGCCCGTTGTATCTTCCTCAGCGCCAGTGCCGTACGCTTGCCGTCTTCGAGCGCCTCCCTGATCGGTACCAACATAAGGTGGTGCATCTCCCGGAGCATCTCCTGGCACTCGCGGATCGGGAAGAGTCCCTCGGAGGCGCGCTGGCCACGGGGCGGCGGCTGACTGCTGATACGTCTCCAACGTATCAATAATTTTTGATGTTCCATGCTTGTTTTATACCAATTGCTACATGTTTTGCATCTACTTTATGGCACTTTTATACATTTTTTGGGACTAACCTATTAACAAGATGCTGAAGTGCCAGTTCCTGTTTTCTGCTGTTTTTGTATTCCAGAAAAGCTAGTCTGGAAATATTCTCGGAATTGGACGAAACTTCACGGGGGATGCTATTTTGCCAGAACACACCTGAAGGACCAAAGGATCAACAGAGGAGAGCCACGTGGCCCCACACGTGGCCAGGGCGCGGGGCCCCCCTCTGGCGCGCCCAGGGTGCGTGTGGGCCCCACGGTGGCCTCCAGCCGCCGCCCTTTCGTCTACTTATTCCCTCCGAGAAAATAACCCTAAGTGCCGGAGCCAATATCCACGAAAAGTTCCAGAGACGCCGCCGCCATCAACCCAAGCTCGGGAGGGTCCAGAACCTCTTCTCGGCACCCTACCGGAGAGGGGAATCGTCACCGGAGGCTTCTACATCGCCATGCCTGCCTCCGGAGTGATGCGTGAGTAGTTCATCCTTGGACTACAGGTCCATAGCAGTAGCTAGATGGTTGTCTCTCTAATTTGTGCCATCATGTTTAGATCTTGTGAGCTGCCCTACATGATCAAGATCATATTATTGTAATGCTACATGTTGTGTTTGCTGGGATCCGATGAATATTGAATACTATGTCAAGTTGATTATCAATCTATGCCCTATGTTATTTATGATCTTGCATACTTTCCGTTAGTAGTAGATGTTTTGGCCAAGTAGATGCTTGTAACTCTAAGAGAGAGTATTTATGCTAAATAGTGGGTTCATGCCTCCGTTTAATCTGGGACAGTGACAGAAAGTTCTAAGTTTGTGGATGTGCTGTTGCCAGTAGGGGTAACCTAACGATGCTATGTCCACGGGCATATGTGTTTGTTTACATTACGCGATTTACTTAATGCGATTATCCGTTGCTTGCAACTTAATACCAACGGGGAATTCGGATAACAACCCGGCGGTGGATTATTAGTCATAGACGCTGTTGGATAACGGTCTATGTATTATGTCGTAGTGCCCAATTAAATACCATAGTAATCATCATGTCATATTTATGCATTGTCATGCGCTCACTATTTGTCAGTTGCCCAGCTGTAATTTGTTTACCCAGCATGTTAGTTATCTTTTATGGAGATACACCACTAGTGAACTGTGGACCCCGGTCCATTCTTTTACACTGATTAAACAACCACAAACTGCAAACTGTTTTCTTTTTCATTCTCTGCAAGTAAACATCATTTTTCACACCATACGTTTAATCCTTTATTTTCAGCAAGCCGGTGAGATTGACAACCTCACTGTTTCGTTGGGGCAAAATAGTTTGATTGTGTTGTGAGCAGATTCCACGTTGGTGATCGTGTTGCGCCGTGCGAGCCGCCAACAACCTTCTGAAGCGTTGCTGGTCCTACTGGTTCGATAACCTTGATTTCATACTGAGGGAAAACTTGATGCTGAACTGCATCATACCTTCCTCTTGGGGTCTCCCAACGAACGTGTGATTCACGTCATCAACCGCGCCCGTCGCCTGGCCGGGGCCGAGAAGCTCTGCCGTGAGCTGGCCGTCTTTGAGTTCGACGCTCTCTGTGACGGCTTGCAGGGCACCAGCAGCGGGCAGGCTGGCGCGTGGCAGCGGGCTGGGATTCGAGCGCAGGTCGCCGACAGTGGGCCAGAAGGCTCTCCGCGGTGTGCAGAGTGCCGGCGGCTTGCAGGTTCGCGTGCAGCGTTCTATTTCGCTCGCTCGCGAGGCAGAGCGGCGGTTCCGTCTTTGAGAGGAGAAATAGAAGAACGAACCGGTACGGTGGCAATTTAGTAGTATTATGTGATTTGATGGGAGGGTAAAACGGGAAAAATCGGACATTGTTGAGTTGTCAAACATTGGGGCGATCTGAACTGTTCGATCGGATATTGAACGGCACGCTCGCTCGTATTCCAGCCGCCTCTCCCGTACATAACAATCCCTGCGGGCCGGCCGCTCCTGAGCAATCCATCCACATACGCAGCTGCTCCAGGCACAGCTTGTAGCAGAGGCATCCATCAACGATTTCAGCGACAACAATATCTCTGTGCACGTCCTGTCAGAGCGCAGCGTCCCCACGGCCGCGGCGATGGTGAGGGTCTCCGTGCTGCCGGCGACGATTTTTCGGTGTTTTATCTAGCGGTGGCAATACTTGTAAATATAATCAAATACAATCAGAATGAAAAGATGTATTGAATTGTTAAATATTGAATCGATCTGAATCATCGGTCGATTTGGATGTACGCGACCGGCTGTACAGCCGCGGGAGGCTTCGTGCCTGCATGTACGCGGCCGGACCGCGCGGGAGCGATCCTACGCGTCTGCCTGGCTTCCTCCGTGCAGGAGCAGGACCAGCTCGTGTACGCGACGCTGCACAGACGTGGTGACCATGCCCGGTAGCCAAATTTGATTTTGTCACCACGGATATCTCCCAGGCCACCACGTGGCATACTGTAACGCTCTGTTATTTCACTTTTGCAAAGGGACCCATCGATATGTCGATCTGTCGTAAAGTAAGATGGGCTAGAAACATCCCTCCACTAATTTTGGGCCCTTCGATTAACTGGACAAGGCCCACCGGGGCTGAACGCTTTGACCTAGACTCTGACGGAATTCCAGAACTATTCTCTTCCACAAACGTATAGTAAGTCTGCTCGCCATGGCGCCGCGCGCGCGCCACCAGATTGCTGCCGAACGCTCAAGAAACTGGCGGTTGAGATTTCAAAGAAGCGTCGCGGTGGCAGCGTCTAATTCCTGGAACAGGAAGCAGCTCCATTCGAAGCATCCATTTCTATGGTGATTTCTGATAACGTCGTCCAGAGCAACTCTTACAGAAATCAAGCCATGCTTCTTGGCAGCCTAGTCTCTCAATGTGAAAAACTTGTAGCGGGTTGGTTTTTCATGCAACGGTACGTTTTCCTTGACATCCTTGTTACATACAGAACCGGCTTCTCTAACGTAGAGGAGGCAAGTCAGGCAAAAGTCCGAAGGAAAGTCAGGGCCTGTAGCATAAGTTGTGTATTATGTATTGTATAGAATAAATCATCCGGTTTTTTTTAACATCATAATTTTGATTGCAAGTAATGGCGGTAAATATATATACCTTAGATTTGTACCATACAAAGTAATTTGAATCATATCAGGCTTTATATAATGTATGTCTTTTTTTTTGAGGAATGCCTTTCGGCTAGCCTTATTGATTATCGAACACAGATACATCATTTAACATCGCTGGCCAGATGAAACTAGGTGGGTCATTATCCTAGACATTGGTTGATTTTTTTTTTGAAAACTATTTCTAATCAGCAGATGAGCTACTTCATTACATATTACTCATTATATTAAAGATGGGCGAAACGGCGCCCTCTCCGCGCTCCTACACTGTAGCTGCTACAGTGTGCACTGTAAAAATGAACAGTATTCTGCAGTGCTTCGATCCGAGCCGTCGCTCGGCGATCGGACGGTCCGCAGGACACGTCCGTGACGACTTTGCAAAAAAAAAACCTCCCTAAACAAGCAATCAACCCGCAGTCCACACTTTCCCGCAGACAGGGACCTGAGCGCAATTTCCAAAAATCCGAGGGCCCCCGTGTAAAATTGACCGCAGACCGATCCTTCCCCTTCTCTCTCCCTCACGTGGCCGCACGTCGCCGGCGCCGCTGCCGCACATCCTCGCCGCTCCGGCCTTCCCCGCCGAGATCCACGCGCAATGCGGGCTCCGCCGTCGCCGCCTACCCCTCCTCGCGGACGATTGCGTGCCGGGGCGCCGCGGAGTCGCCGGAATCGACGCCGGCGCGCACACAGCCCGCCGCCGCCTCCACACGTCGCACCGGCCGCTCCGGCGACCAAAAAAGGGTGGCGCCGCCAGCTGCGGGTGCCCCGCGACGACGCGCAACCGATGCGCCCAGCCGTGCGACCTACCTCGCCCCGCTGCAGCTCCGACGACGTGCACGCCGCCGCGCCAGAGCTGCCACGGCCCAGCCACAGGTGACGTCGCGCTGACGTCCCCGTGGGCCTGGGATGGCTAGCTGGGCCGCCTGCTGGGCCGGGCCGGCTGGTGCGTGACTCGCTCGGCCCTTTTATTTATTTATTTTTTAAAGTTTTTTTCCTACTTTTCTTTTCCCACAAAAAAAAACTATTACACCTGTTAAAATACAAAAAAAAATGACAGATATTTCCCGTACTTTCATCTTCAAACTCATTTCGAAAAAATTAAATGTACTACTTATTTGTAGTACTTATGTCCAAAAAATTGAAATGCTACTTACTTCCAAAAAAATTGGAATACACCAAAATTCATGACAAAAAAAAAAGAAATACATTTAAACATTTGAAATTGCTCACGCAATTAAATGTACTACTTATTTGCAAATAAATTGGAATACTACTTACTTCCAAATAAATTGAACTACATGAAAATTCACGGAAAGCGGAAAAAAAAGTACATTTGAACATTTGAAATTGCTCATGAAAAAAAAAACATTCAGAAAGCTCTAAAATATAGCAACATGCTCACAATTCCAAATTCCTAAATATTACGACAAAATATATCACAAATCTCACCAAAAATACATGCAACGCATGATAAAATTCAACTTGCTAAAACAAATTTAGAAATCTCTAAAAACACATATACTTCACAAATTGTCTCGCATATTGTACTCTCCCTCATTTTTATATTTCTATTTCCAAATACTTTTGTAATTTTCAAATACAAATTCAAATCACCTCACACCAAATTCAGAGATCTCTAAAGACACATATACTTCTCAAATTATCTCGCATATTGCACTCTCCCTCCTTTTCTTTTTCTATTTCCGAATACTTCTGCAATTTTGAAATACAAATTCAAATCACCTGACACCAAATTCAAATCAGGTCGCACCAACTTCTAAATATTTTAATCAAATCAAAATGAACTTTTCAGAAACTTTGCGCCCTCCTAAAAAAACCGAATATTACAAATTTCAAATAGTACATAAGGTCTCACTAATAAATTAAAAAAAAACCACAATAATAGATGCAAACTACTTATGCTGAAATCTTTTTTTTAACATTCAAATTTTGTCACCATTTGGAAGTAATTCATATGCATTATTTTCCTAATTTCAATGACGTTTTTTTCCACTTTCCTTTTCCCACAAAAAAAATCTATTAAACCTTTTCAAATACAAAAAAATGGCAGATATTTCCCATACTTTCATCTTGAAACTCATTTCAAAAAAAATTAAATGTACTACTTATTTGTAGTACTTATGTCCAAAAAAAATGGAATGCTACTTACTTCCAAATAAATTGGAATACATCAAAATTCATGACAAAAAAATGAAATACATTTGAACGTTTGAAATTGCTCACGAAATTAAATGTACTACTTATTTGTACTACTTATTTGCAAATAAATTGGAATACTACTTACTTGCAAATAAGTTGAACTACATCAAAATTCATAGAAAGCGAAAATAAAATACATTTGAACATTTGAAATTGCTCACGAAAAAAAAACATTCAGAAAGCTCTAAAATATAGCTACATGCTCACAATTCCAAATTCCTAAATATTACGACAAAATAGATCACAAATCTCACCAAAAATACATGCAACGCATGATAAAATTCAACTACTTCACAAATTGTCTCGCAGATTGCACTCTCCCTCATTTTTCTATTTCTATTTCCAAATACTTTTGTAATTTTCAAATACAAATTCAAATCACCTCACACCAAATTCAGAGATCTCTAAAAACACATATACTTCTAAAATTATCTCGCATATTGCACTCTCCCCCCTTTTTCTTTTTCTATTTCCGAATATTTCTGCAGTTTTCAAATACAAATTCAAATCACCTCACACCAACTTCAAATCAGGTCGCACCAACTTCTAAATATTTTAAACAAATCAAAATGAACTTTTCAAAAACTTTGCGCCCTCCTAAAAAAAAATCTTACAAATTTCAAATAGTACATAAGGTCTCACTAATAAATTAAAAAAACCACAAAAATACATGCAAACTACTTATGCTGAAATATTTCTCTTTAAACATTCAAATTTTGCCTCCATTTGGAAGTAATTCATATGCATTATTTTCCTAATTTCAATGAAATATTAACACCCACATACAAACATGTTCGAACATTCCAAGCTACTAAATATTTGAATATTCTACAAAATATATAAAAAATGCTCGAACAGATTACTATCTACTCATAACAAAATAAAAAACATGTTTGGAAATTGTAATTTCGCCAACATTTGAGCGAATTTCCCTGATATTCCATAAATTATGACAAAAAATGCTCACAAAAAAGAACCGCAATATACTTATAGAAAATTACAAATATATTTCAACATTTCAATTTCGCCAACATTTTTGACATCATACGAACAAACTTTCCCCAAATGTGGAATCAAATTGAACTTAATTTTTCTAATTTCAATTAAATATTGACGTCAAAATACAAACATTTTCGAGCATTTAACCCACTGAATATTTGAATATTATACACAATATATCCGAAATGCACACAAAAAATGCTACCTATTCATGACAAAATAAAAACATGTTCCAACATACCAATTTAGCTAACATTTTGCTGAACAAAAAATATATATATATTACACACAAAAAAACACCAAGGCCGTATCAGAAAATGCTCACAAAAATGCTACATGTTCATATCAAAAAAAAAATTGCGAATACCAATTTGGCCAACATTTGGGCGAATATTCCGATATTCCATATAATATATCGAAAAGACTCAAGAAAAAACTCTACATAGTTACAGCAAATTACAAATATATGTGAACATTTCAATTTGGCCAATATTTCCATACCATACGACTAAACTTTCCCCAAATGTGAATTTACATTCAAATGGATTTCTCTGACTACAATTAAATATCTACGTCGAAATACAAACATGTTTAAACATTTCAATCCACTAAAAAATTGAAAAATTCTACAAAATATTTTAAAAAAAACTCACAAAAAAAATGCTACCTATCCATAACCAAATAAAAATCTGTTTGAACATTCCAATTTGGTCAACATTTTGTTTAACAGGAAAAAAATTACAAAAAAAAACACCAAGGGCGTGGCGTCACGCCACGCCAAATTCAACTAGTTTACCTTATAAATGTCAACCACATCCAAGGAGGGTCCTCAGCCCATTCGCACCGTCCATTCACCCATGTCCGTTGGATCGTGGTTATTTCCGTTTTGCACTCGCTGCCACACCCGGCAGGTCGATGACATGTGGGGTCTCCACCGGGTCGGGCCCACCTACAGCACAGCGCCCGCGTCGCCCTTTCTTTTTGCAGCAGAGGGCAAGCAGCGAGAGCGGACGGTGAAACCCTAGCCCATCCCGCGCTCGCTCTCCTTCCTCCAATCCTCCCTCTCGCTCGCTCCCTTCCCCGCGGCGCCCCTCCTCGCGCTGCGCTCGGCGGCTCCGCGAGCCCTCACCGCCAAGGAGCCACGAGAGGAGTGCAGCTGTGCAGGTGATGGCCGCTGCCGGCCTCGCGCATGCCTCTCCACCGCCGCTCCATCGACTCTTCCCTCCTCTCTCCCCGCTCGACTTCGCCTCCAATCTGCCCGCGTCCACCACTGAGGCGCAAGAGGTGGCTAAGAAGGCCAAGGGCGGCGATGGATGATGGCATGGTTGCCTGTGGCACCCCGACCCGACTACTATACAGTGATGTTGTGTGTCACCGGTTAAGCGATACAACCGGAGGTTACAGGTTTACCAATCCCCGGCCAAAACCTTTGGCAGACGTTGCTCGGAATGGATCATCGGCAACGCAACACCCCGATTGATGCCTTAACGCAGGCACAACCCTCAATGCATAATAGAGAGACCAAGACTTGTGGAACAACTGGCACATCACAGACTCTACGACACAAATCATATAGTTCAACTCTTATACAGAGAACGATAGCAAATGACAACCAGAGGTCACTGACCCAACATTACAACAAGCGGAAGCAAATTAGGTTGTTCTAAACAACAAGATCCAACATATGGCCTAAGAGGCCTACAGATAAACATCACAACGCCAGCTGCTCCAGGATGTCCCAAGCTGCCACCTGGGAACCCCAGACTACTCGTCGACGTCCACAAAGAACCCACCTTCGAGGTCGGTGAAGTCCTCCTCTGAAACAAAACAAACGACGTTGAGTTCGACGAACTCGCAAGATTAAGAGCTAATATATGCTCGATGATTGGTTTTCAAGGTTTTATGGCTCTTTTGCATAAAGCTGATTTTATTTATGAAAAACATAACTCAAAGGCATCGACTATTAGAACATTTTCAAAGAGGCGTAAGAAGTAACTCTTTTCTTTGAGATCACCTTTCTCAAACATCACCAACATCACCATTGTACCTGTTCATCAAAGGCACCTCAACGAATCACCCTCGAGGAAGCTCACCTTACAACCTTGAAGTGGTACCTCTAGTACCCAGTTTTTAGTCATTCCGTTAAAGTTATTCTATGATCTTATCGTCCTTTCCCAAGTTGTCCTTAACCGTGGACACGGCTTTTCGAAAAGATTTAACCCTGCAGGGGTGTACAATGTTTACCACGCGTACCGCCCGGCCCATTACCTGCGCATTAGCTCTCTTCCTTGGAAAGCCGGCTGGGTGGGAACGGTGTCGACTTCTCCCTCGTTAAGGACTTTCCAGGATCATCAGTGGCGGTAGGACAGCCAGGATCACCACACCCCGCCCCACAGCCACTCATTTTCCTAACACCACCATCCTCATCCCAGTTCATACCACCATCATCACGCACGCGCAAATGGAAGCCTGAACTAGAGGACCCTGGCTAGCCCCGCTCGAGTTATTTAGTCTATGAGGGTTCCTGCACTGCGAATGCATAGGCCTCACGCATGGTTGCACGCTCAGTCTTGGTTCGGGAGGTAAAGAACTCGCACCTAGGCGGCGAGAACGAGACAAAGCACCACAACCACAGTGGCCTCTCATCCCCACCTTCTTAGCATCTTATCACCTGTCACCACACTTCTCCACCATCATCTCAACATTTCACACATGTTTCCAACAACACATATATATCCATCGTACAGCTATGCATATAACTAGGCATGGCTAAGCATCACATAGCATTTATAAGTAACTCGGCCAACAACACAAACCTATGGATAATAGGAGGGGAAACAGATAATGGCATAGGGAATTAATGCAACTATAGGATACTCTAATCCGACGAAAGTTGACATTTAGAACCGCATGCAATATTATAGTGGAGAAAATATTTGTGGAAACATAGGATAAGATATGCTCAGAGGGGGGATTACGCTTGCCTTGTTCAGGGTACTGGTAGTACGGATCGTCACAAGACGGGGGTGGCACTTCACCTCCTTGATCTACCGATGCACAAACAACACCGGAAAAACTATCAACACATGGCAATTGTGCAATGCATACAAGGATGAATGATATGACATTTTAAATGCACCCTAGAAGCTTTAGACATGATCAACAAGTTAAATAGGGTCCCCGTTATATTTATTGCATTATTTGGGATAAACCCCATATTTAAGCTTAGTGATTATAATTACTACTAGAGCACATTATTGTGATTGTGAACCATTATGCATGATGATGAAGATTTTGGATCACTCATGTTTTTCTGATCATTTCGGTATAAGGAACACATTTTTCGGAGGTCCCGGTAAAAAGTTATTATTTTTATTAATTTCCTCCATCAAACTTATGGTTATAAAATTACTAGAGGCACCGTAATTTATTTGGGATCAAATATGCGTAATATCTATTCTAAAGTTTTAATCACAATTTTTGGGGTATTTTGGTGTGTCACACACATTTTTCGGATACACCGATAAAGATTATTATTTTTCTACACTTTCCTTTTGGATATGTTCTTTTGATGAATTATTTAGCAACAACGGCGCCCCGACCCGACTACTATACAGTGATGCTGTGTGTCACCGATTAAGCGATACAACCGGAGGTTACGGGTTTACCAATCCCCGGCCAAAACCTTTGGCAGGCGTTGCTCGGAATGGATCATCGGCAACGCAACACCCCGATTGATGCCTTAACGCAGGCACAACCCTCAATGCATAATAGAGAGACCAAGACTTGTGGAACAACTGGCACATCATAGACTCTACGACACAAGGTCAGTGACCTCTGGTTGTCATTTGCTATCTTTCTCTGTATAAGAGTTGAACTATATGATTTGTGTCGTAGAGTCTGTGATGTGCCAGTTGTTCCACAAGTCTTGGTCTCTCTATTATGCATTGAGGGTTGTGCCTGCGTTAAGGCATCAATCGGGGTGTTGCGTTGCCGATGATCCATTCCGAGCAACGCCTGCCAAAGGTTTTGGCCAGGGATTGGTAAACCCGTAACCTCCGGTTGTATCGCTTAACCGGTGACACACAGCATCACTGTATAGTAGTCAGGTCAGGGCGCCACAAGTGGGTGTTGCGTTGTCGATGATCCATTCCGAGCAACGCCTGCCAAAGGTTTTGGCCGGGGATTGGTAAACCCATAACCTCCGGTTGTATCGCTTAACCGGTGACACACAGCATCACTGTATAGTAGTCGGGTCGGGGCGCCACATTGCCAGAGATGCGGAGCGTCGGGTACACGGCGGCTGCAGCAAGGCGAGCGTGCGGGGACGTGGTCGGAATGGACCTCGCGGGTGGCCGGCGGCCTGGCTCTCGCTCAATCTGGGACGGCGGGGATGAGCTCTGGAGGTGGGAGGTCGCTGGTCGCCGGCAGGAGTTGTGGCAGGGGCCCATGGACTCCTGGCCTCGATGACCTGGATCCACCTTGGGGAGGAGCCCCCTCTGCGTACAGCAGCCCGGGGCGGTGGTCAACACCATGCTTGGTGAGAGGCAGCCGTGGCGGATGCATATGACGCCTGGGTGAGCCTTCTCGCGATTCTTTTTCAGTTCATCGCCTCTGCTTGTGATTCATTGTCCGCTTCTGATCTCTCTAGCAGCTGGGATGGAGTTGATGATCATACTATTCAAGTGATTTGGCCAATTTGTTATTCAGCTCATTAAAACTGCTGATGTTGATGACGATTTGCTGCTGTTTTGTGTAGCTTTGACATGGATTTGAGCAAGGAGAAGAGTAACAGGTAGGTGATTTTCTTGCAGCTTTGGTTGAAGGAGGGTGAAAATGGTAGACTAATTGTTGGTTCATAATTAATTTCCACAGATCCGCGTACTGATACATTTGTGGTGGTGGGATTATGTGCTTTGAGTGTCAACAATCAAGCTGATGAACCTTCACTCTGTATTCTGGAAATTAAGTGTCATTTTCAGCAATTCTGATCGCCGTAGGTAAGTGTGTCAATTGTTTTCTATTTTTACTTACAGTTTTAACTATCTGCAAGTGCTAAATAGATCGGCTCCAATCTATCTCTCAGCCAATGCACATGTATAATACTGTGTCGTTTTGTACTATTGTTATATTTCCCTGGAATCTAATAACGCATTGTCTTGATGAAGATGCATATGACTTTAGTTCTGAACTGATAATACAGTGTGCATTTTGTACACATAGCTTGAGAACATGCATATGATTATAGTTCTGGACTAATAGCTAAAATTCAGTACCTTTTACAGCTATGATAGTTTCTGTGCTAAATAGACAGGCTCCAGTCTATCTCTCAGCAAATGCCCACTGATTATTATGGATTATTTTCATTTTGTACTAATATCATATTTTCCTGGAATCTGAGTGTTATTCTTAGTATCTTCTCCACCTAATGTTGAGAAATTATTATCATTTTGTGAATTTGTATATGATTCCCCCTTTACCATACTTAATTTTAAGTGAGCAGAAACACATCACGAAAATGGTTTCTGTCAATTACTTTTTGCTTATAAATGATTTGCTTGTTTGTTCGGCAGACTAATATATTCTAAAAGTGCTAATGGAAGTTACCCGCTGATTGGTTATGCCCTGAAGTCAGGTCAATAAATCTCCAGAGCTGGGCTGCCTGTTCAACAACTTCGTCATCTCCATCCCATCACAAAACATGGTATTGCTCTAACCTAAGAAATGTATGTGGTCTAAATTTTCTAAAGAAAGTTGTGTAATATTTTGCTTAGGTTCATTCAAAATTCAAATATCTGGAATTGACATTGTTTTGTACTATCGATATCCATCCCATTTTGTAGGCCTGACAAATTTTGGTGTTAGGCCTTTTCCCTTTTGTAGGCCTTGGTCACCCTTTCCTCTTTCGATACTAATATTTTCTCTAAATCCAGCCAAGCTTGATGTGTGTCCAGGAGTTACTACATGCTGAAATCATCTGCAGCTGGTCTAGCACCCATAACCTTATCAAGAGGGATCTGAAGAGGAGAGTACCAAAGGAAAAAAATGGCTCTGCTGAACCTGTGCAATGCAGGCTGTTCTAATTGAATCTGCAAAGGTGAAAGTGTGTTTTGCTGCTGCAAGGGGATGAGGTTTGTCTTCCTTGGTGGCTTGTTGGATAATTTCGGTATTATATTGTGCTTTGGCTGCTCAGTTTCTCTGAATTTTTGACACATTGGACCACCTGGGCGAATGAATTGGCAAAAAGGACCACCTGTGAGTGAAAATGTCAAAAATACCATGGCGGCGTCTGCGCCAGGCGACACGTGTCCGAGGCCGCCATGGGCGACGGCGGCCACCAAGGCCGCCACCGGCGACGGCGGCACATTGGACAGATAATGGCACCGTGTGTCAGGCCGGAAGGCCGCCACCGGCCACGGCGGCATCTCCCTCTCCATGCATCTCTGATCAATGAACAGTGTCCTGATCAATGAACAGTGCATCGTTTTGTACTGCTATGAAAATTTGTTGAATTTGTCTTTTTTGCTGAGCCCAAAATATGAAGTTTTTGTAGTGAACTTTTGCACGATCGTAGTGCATAGGGTTAGCTACATCTAGGTATTTTTTTCAAATTTTTTGAGATGTTTTAAAAAATTCAAAACGGGCTAGTACATGCGCCCGGAAGCAGATGTCTGCCGACACACGAGCACGATCAGCACGGTTAACGGCGACGTGTACACAGCGACGTGCCGCCACGGGCTTGGTGGCCGCCGTCGTCCACGGCGGCGTCAGACACGTGTCGCCTGGCGCAGACGCCGCCACGGTACTTTTGGCATTTTCACTCACAGGTGGTTCTTTTTGTCAATTCATTCGCGCGGGTGGTCCAATGTGTCAAAAAAATTCTCTTAGTGATATAGATTTTTTGACCTCATATAGTGAGATGTGGTGGCAGTAGAATTTGCATAACAACGCTGATCAAGAAAGACACCACATGTTTGTTATCTTTTTAGTGAAATGTATAAGAGAAAATCGTGGGCTTTAGTTTTCGTAAGCTGAGAAAATGTTAGTTGGTTCCACTTTTTATCCTATTCAACTAAATTGGCTTGTTTGCTTGCTTTCTACCCAAGTGGCCTTTCACGTTGGGAAGAATCAGCAAATCTGAACAACATGAGTGTATTGGAAACTACAACAGGTTGGTTTTAGTTCTCTTGTATTTAGATTTGACGAGAAGGCCACTCATATTCTGCTTTGTTAATTTCTTTAAAAATGAGAAGTTACTCAACCAAGCCAAGTTGATGGAGTAGACTAGAAGCGAATGAGGCTAATTAACCCATATAGCGATCAAGTGTGTTAACTGATTTTATTCAATTGCTATGACTGGGATTGGTTCCAATTGGTCTGCAGATAGAAACTGAAGTAAATGTCAATTCCTAATCATATTTAACACCTGGTTGCAGGCTGTGGCCTCGCGTTTTCCTCCTTATATCCCTTATGCTCAACATAATTTTACTTGCAGTTTTAAATATCCGGCAGTTTTAAATATCCTCCCAAGTGCATCATTTAATCTATATTTACTTGCAGTTATATCCGGCAAGTGGTCGGTTCAGCGGCCATGTATTAGCTAGATGACTAGCTACTCATGTCCTTGATGTATTTTCTCCTTTTGTAGGAACAAAAGCTGTTGGTCCCAATGTTTTATTGATTAGAACAAATAATACAGGAAACCTCCACGGTATATTCTTGAAATTAAGTGTCATGTACATGTTCAGCAATTCTGATTGGTGTAGGTAAGTGTATCATTTTTCTATATTTGCTTGCAGTTTTAAATATTCGGCAAGTGCTCGACTCAGCGGCCATGTATTCTTTGCTTGGAGTTTTAAATATCCAGGAAGTGTATCATTAAGTGTCGTGTACATGTTGAACAATATCCGACAAGTCCAAGGAACAAGAAGGCTTGCTCGTTAACCATAGCTTAATCCAACATAAACACATAGCGATTGACGTGCTCGTTCTCCTCCCTGATACGGTGACGTACCACCTCCTCGGGGGCCGGCTCCCTCTGCACCGAGTGTGGCCCACGCAACTTCCACCAAACAAGATCCGGGTCGACGACGTCACCCGGATTCCTCACCAAACGACGCGTTCCAGAAGATACCACCTCCCAGTGCCAGCCCGGCGGAGCCCAGTCCCGGACATCGCCCCTCGAATCCAATAGGCCGGACACCGTCGCCGCCGAGATCTGAAAAAATGAGTAGGGAATTTGATCAAACACCTAAGGTGCATGCAACCTAGGTAGGGGAGGGAGAGGGCAGCACCTTGGGGAGGGGACTCTACACTGGTGATACCCCATTGTTTAAAACCTCACCCACCCGATCAGCGCGCCCACCCGGTAACTGACCAAAACACACGGTTTCCCCGTCATACAGTCCAACGGTGGCTCGTGAGTGACTGCATATCAAATTCATGTGACACCCCTCCCTGGCACATATCACCAGAGAGGCGGTCATCCAGTGCGCCAGCCCAAGATATCTGGCCGCACGTCGCGACAGTGCAACATAGTGAAAATCATTACACAATCAGGCACAAGAAGTGCTACAAATGGTTTACAAGGCCATCAAGGCATGACAGAAATATTGAGCCAAGCATGGCTCAGGACAGAGTTTAACTGGCAGCAGAAGACGGCTAAGGCAACAGCTTGGAGCGGCTCCACTCAACAAGCATCTGGCTGGGCTACTGATCCTAGCACGCTCTTGCTCCAAATCCTTGCTAAGGTAGAAGATGAATCCTCGCCAAGATCTGGCCACAAACACAAGACCCGTGAGTACATTGGTATGCACTCAGTAAGAATCGTCACTCACTACAAATAATCCAACAATCATGCAACAGGATACATATTGGAAATAAAATCCTACAACATGGCAAGTGTCTACTCCAGGTGGATTAATATAATAACATAAAGGTAGCATGGCATCACAAGCAAAACATGGCATAAGCAGACAATGGGGTATCACCAGTGTAGAGTCCAAGCCAGGTGGGGTTGGATCGTACACTGGCAATCATACAAAGAAATTACCTGTGACGAGTATGATCAAGTGTACCAGTTGGTACCAAATAACACAAAAAATCATATCATCACAGCTAGGCTCACTGGCCTCTAGCCTCACAAGGCTAATCTCATCTGTCACCACTGCTAGGCCCACGGCCTTATCACATTTATCATCTCAAGTATCATTCCCTGCATCATCTTATTGTTTATTAAGTGAGGTCAGGTCGTTCTTTAATTATTCCAAACAAATCTTAAGTTTAACCTCCAGACACGACAAGACACACAGTGTGACCGACACTGAACTGTTGTTCCATATCCGAGGAACAAGGCTAGTTGGCTAGGTTGATGCTCTCGAGAGTTTGCTTTACCACCTATCAGAATGCACCCCACTCAGCCGGTACCTCAGGTTTATCACGCCCAAAGTCGTACTAAGTAAAATACACTCTCCTGACGGTCCACCTGCTGGGACACTCTCCGGCACCACCCTATGCGCGTGGCACAATGGGCAAGTAAATCCGGCACATCCCCCGCGCGACCGGGTATGCCTAGCTCTGGACTCCCTATCACAGTCAAACCCGTGCCTGTCGACCACTACCCTCGGACAGCACAACCGAACGACTGCGCCCAATGGATGGCACAAAAGGGTCTCAACAACCTACTAGGTCACGGTTTTCCATGAGATAATGGTGGTATCGCGTGCAAGGGTTCAAATTAGTGGCACTATGAATAGACCTTATCGTTGTTTGGAGGGGTGTTTCATTTAATCAAGTTTCATCGTACAATAGTCCAAACAACGGAGATATTAGTCCAGCACAACAACCACAATGATATAATAATGAAACATCAAACGACAAAACATTAGCAACACAATATTACAAGAAATAGTAGTATCCATGTCCAACTTAGCAAAATAAAAACGTCAACCGGAAGACAGTGGCAGCGATTCCACTGGCAAGCGCCTTCTCGTTTGACAAGGAAAAAGAAACGTCAACTGGAAGACTGTGTCAGCGATTCCGCTGGCAAGCGCCTTCTCGTTCGACAAGGAAAAAGGGACGTCAACCGGAAGACTGTGTCAGCGATTCCGCTGGCAAGCGCCTTCTCGTTTGACAAGGAAAAAGAAACGTCAACCGGAAGACTGTGTCAGTGATTCCGCTGGCAAGCGCCTTTTCGTTCGACAAGGAAAAAGAAACGTCAACCGGAAGACTGTGGCAGCGATTCCGCTGGCAAGCGCCTTCTCGTTCGACAAAAAGAAAGGGTGTTGCGATGATCCACAGATATATATAAGTGCGGTAATATTTAAAATGCAACATGATATGCAACATGGCAGGAGCAATATTACAAGTTTCATATTAAACATGAACAACACTCAGACATGCATAAATATAACGGTACAGACAAAAATATTAACACACAGCACGGCAATAAGTAAATCAGCAAACAAACACTGCTGAACGGCTTATAGCAAGGGGTTAGCTTGCCTTACAAGACGGGTCTCGAAATGATTCGGGAGGTCTCGGTGTCGTCGCGTGTCGGAAACTCGAAAAACGACTAAACCCGGAACGGTAAACAACGCATTAAATAAAGTCAATGAAATAAAATATTTTCAAAGACAACAAAACCAGTACCAACGGAAAGATCTCGTCGAGACGAAGATTTAGAAATTTGAATCACTGAAAACGGAGCTACGGTTTGAAAGTTGTGGGCGTTTGGAAATCGGTCCAGCAGGAAAAAGAAAAAGGTTCTGCGAAAAAAAAAACTGCACGTGCCGCTGCTGGGCCGCGTGCGCGCCTGCGCGCTGCGCTGGGCTGGGCCAAAAATAACGGTTCGCTGGGAAAAAAACAGAGGGGATCAGGCTGCTGCTCTGCTGCTGGGCTGGGCCGGAAGAGAAAAAAAAACGGTTCGACAGAAAAAAACAGAACAGGGATCGATCCAGTGCGTCTTCTTCGTCCATGGCTGCACGTACTGGAACGAGCAGCGACCAGCCGGGCCTGGCCATGGGGCACGCCGAGAGACTGGCCGGCGGCGGGGATGGGACCGGGGCGGTGCACCGTGGCCGTGGGAGGAGGGTTAGGGCGCGGGGAGGCACAGGTGCGTCGCCCGTGAGCTTCGGCCTCACGACCATGGCGGGAGCTCGGGTGGAGCTTTGGCGGCGACGATGGGGTGGGATAGGGCTACGAAAACGGCGGGAATGGAACTGTATCGATGAACCTCGTCCGTGGGGGCTTCACCCGAGGTGGAGGAGCTGTGATTTGCCCTAGCCAGAGCTCCTAGGGTTTCGACCACCTCGGCTTCTTCGACCTCTCTCGAGCTCTTCTCTCCGCGCAGCGAGGCAGAGTGTGGCCTGGGGTGTGGTGATGGCTGTGTGAGTGCTCAGAGGCTCGGGAGTGCCTCTTATATAGGCCAGGAAGGAGGTGGAGTAGGTGCATGGCCGTTCGGCCATTATTGGTGCTCGGAGGTCATGGCTGACGCCACTCCTGCTACAGAGGAGGTGCTGAGCTCAGGGCTCACGCACGACAGCCACAGGCAGCGCAGGAAGCCATAGAGATGGAGAGGAGCAATGGAAAGGGAGGGAGGGAAGGCACCGGAGAAGCTCCACAATTGATCTCCCATGGCCTTGTGCTGTCGGTGGAAGAGATAAGAAGATGAGGAGGCCGAGCTGGATGAGCAGGGGGTCACAACAGAAGCACTGCTGCAACCGTGGTTGGGTCTAGGTCAAGCAACCATGGTTAACCAGATATTTTTCTGAAATCTGAAACGTGCCCTCAAGGTGTTCGACGAAATGCCCATAAGAACTTTTCAAACTCAGTAAATTCCAGAAAAATTCCACTGGCTAGGTTTGGGTGCTTGGGGATGCTTCCTGCCATTTGGGGTCAAATGGTGTAACCTAGGTAGGTTTTTGAAAAATACCAAAAGTGGTATGTGGAGATGATCGTGTTTTAACAGAGTTTTGAGCATGGTGTTTTAGGGCATGCAAATCATTTAGTATCCACATGAGTGGCCAGGGGAGTAGGTTTGGGTTAACATTGCTCAAGCCAAAAATATCTCACACCAGGAGATGATTGCATGGCTCCGAAAATGTGGGTGCAAAATTGATATCATGCCATTAAGACATACCAACAATTTTGGTGGATGGGTTTCTTTTGGTAAAAGAATGTGGTGGAGTGTGGCTGGTTGGGTATTACCCATGTGTTTAATTCATGTGCTTGGTTCACCAAGAAAGGTGTGGCCATGCATGGGAAATATCTCATGGTCATTTGGAGTAAAATGGGTGTGGCAAATAATTGGCTCAAATGATCATGCCATGTTTTGTGGGTATAGGCAATGGCATGATGGTCATCTCCTGGTTTGCTGAGGAGTGACGGAGAGGAAAAGTTGGGAAAAACAATTCCCTAATCAACACATGCATGAAATATTTATCCGGGGATTTTGGAAATATTGCATTGAGAATTATGCAACAATTTTGTCCTGGGAGATCATTAAGTGGATGAGATGATCTCTGAATACTTTGTGGTATCTCCCAAGCTCGGAAAAGATGGTTCAAATGGTAGAAGGAATATTAGGATTTAAAGATCCCAACATTTGGTCTTTAGGGCAAAACCTTGACAGGGGTTTTCCGGAGTGGCAAAGGAATTACCAGGGATTCTCTAGAATTATTTGAGAGAAGAAAACTTCCGGGCATCATCTATCACCAACGAGAACAAAAGAAATTTTGAGATACGAGAGAAAAAAGTTTTTCAGGTGTGGGAAAACACCACTAAATTAGGTATCCAACTTTTCGGGGTGTTACAATGCACCGTTGGGCTGTATGACGGGAATCTGAATGCTTTGTATACCAAAATGAACTACAACGAGTAGACACTGAGTGTCGAACATGTTGGGGAGGGGCGCTATATAGGGTCATGTGGCTCACGAGAAGAAACACACCCCTGATCCAACGGCTCACAAGCCCTCAAAAGAAACACACCCCTGATCCAACGGCTCACAAGCATTCGAAAGAAACACACGATCCGTGTGCTTCTTCCTTATTGGTGGGATTCCCTTTAGTCCCGGTTGGTAAAATTGCACAGGAAGAAATAAGCCCCTTTAGTCCTGGTTGGTGGCTCACAAAGTTGTTGTGCTGATCCATCAGCTCACAAGCCCTCAAAAGAAACACACCCCTGATCCAACGGCTCACAAGCGCTCGAAAGAAATACACGATCCGTGTGCTTCTTCCTTATTGGTGGGATTTCCTTTAGTCCTGGTTGGTAAAATTGCGCGGGAACAAATAAGCCCCTTTAGTCCCGGTTGGTGGCTCGAACGGGGACTAAAGGTCTGTTTCTTCCCGCCTTATTTCTTCCCGCGCTTTCCACCGCTTCCCGCCTCCGTCTTCCTGCCATTTCCCACTATATATATGTAGTCATGGCCTCCATTGGCATATCACATCTAAACACATATCTGCAACCTCATCACTCTCCCATGGCTTCCAGCGTACCCACTCTAACCTACTCGGAGGCGGAGGCGCTTTGCGCCTCGAACTACCCCTGCCCGCCCGGCTACGACGTCCCCGCCGGCTGGAGGCTGAGCACCGGAGGCGTGCCGGTCCCTCAAGGTTTGGCGCGCCGGGCGGCCATCACGAACCACTACTACCTCGAGCGCACTCCGGAGCAGCGGATGGATCCCCGCTGGGATCTCGACTACTGCCCGACTTCGGATGCCTTCTTCATCAATCGGCGTGAGAGGGGCTCGCCAGGTACGAGGAGGACGGTGTCGTGGTGGGATCACGGCAGATGCCATGGGTATGGCTTAGTTGGGCCGAATGGTCGTTGGGGGAATCCGGGGAGGGTTTATGCACTCAAGATGTGCACAAGCAAGAACATGCAAGAAACCACAAGAACATGAACAAGAAGCCAAGAAAGCCAAGAACACAAAAGACACCACGATGTACCCAGGTTCGGGGCCTTCGTGAGGAAGTAAAACCCCTACTCCTGCCTTTCCTCTCTCAATATATCAGTGTAGTTCTCAGGTACAAGGTGCTCCTCGAGCTGTATGATGCTGCTCAAGTGAGAGCTCTAGAGAAGATGAAACTATGAAGGGGGAAATGAGCTAGGGTTTTCGCCGTTCCTCCCTGGAGGTAGAGATGCCGCATATATACACAGGCCGAAGTACATTTTTACCCCTGCCTACAACTGACAATGGCATGGCCAAAAGGTAGAAGACAAGCCTCTGCCTCCTGCCAGCTCAACGGCCGGACTGTCAGGCCAGCCAGGCCTAGCTTTCCTCTTCCGGTCATACTTCAGTAGCCTGCCGAGGTCTAGCCTGTAGACCTTTCCCGAAATAGCCGAGTCAGCTCCTAGGCCCCCGAGCTTCCGGGAAACCCGTGGACGGACCTCGCCGTCCTCTGAAGCCTCGGGCTACGAGCTCTGCGGCGCCCGTGACCTCTCTGACATGCCTCGATCCTTGCTGCCAACCTCGGATAACACTCCGGATCCTATACCTCGGTAGAGAATACCTTATTCCTGTGGTAGCTAGCTGACTGCCCCGAGGTTGATACCTCGGAGGATATACCTCGGAGAATATACCTCGGACGTACACCTTACGTCGGATGACGCCTCCTGCGTCCTTGCTCAATCGCTACCTCGGACAGCTTACTACCTTAACCTTACATGTCTTTACCTCATCATTACCCTACCCGGGGGTAACCCCCCGACAGTAGTCCCCGAAGCTGATGTGGTCTTGCAGCCTCGGATGAAAGGCCGCACCAGGTTCAACCCGAAACCACATGCGCTACGATGTTTTGCAGGTTACCGAACCAATACTCCGAGAAATCCATCGGTCTGTTCCTCGGGCCATACTGCTTTTCCGAAGTATCCGCCGAGATCTCGGACGTCAACCCCTCGATTTCTGCATCTTTACTGACTTCGGTCAGAGAACACTGTTCACGTGTCCCATCCGTCACTTCCTGGTCCACGATAGTCAAAGCACTCGAGTGCTTTCCACCACGCGGCCCACGTCAGCGGAGGTTTCCCGCTTGCGCCGCTTCGCGCTCCAGTAACCGCGCCGCACGACGGTTTGCCTCCTGCAACCGATCCTGTGGCCTGCTCGTCCACCGCTATCTTCGTGCCACGTGGGCATTTGTGCACAAACGATCCCACTCGCCGCTCCGATAACCGCGCGGTAGTGCGCAGTTACCGCCCGCGGTTATAAATACGGGCCCAGGGCAGTGCTTCCCTCTTCTTCCTCATTCACTCGCCGTCTCGCCTCCATCGCAACCAGTGCTGCCGCTTCCAGTTGAGAAGAAACGCGTTCCCGCCGCCGCCGACGAGCAGCTCCTTCGTCGCCGCTGCGACCGCGTCACCGGCGCCGCCCTTCAGCACCTCATTTTCACGGTATGTACTCCCTTTCTTGATACCCTAGGCATTGCTCTAGGTTTCTTCCTCTTCGCGCTTTGGTTCTTCATATGTTCTTGAATAAAATTCTATTTACCTCCTCCGGTAGATCTTACTCGCATACTTTTTGGGTAGAAATGAGTTTCATACCTCGGACAGACGTTCGCCTAGCATATGTGCCTCTATGTACATAAGATAGCCGTCCAACTCCTCCTGAGTTAGCCAGATATAGCCTTAGATTCCAGATTTACTTTTTCCTTTGCTAAACTTCTGTGCATTCTCTGCAGATTGATTCTGCCGAGATGTCTCCTCCTGAGACTTCGGAACAAACCGAGGTTCCAGACCTCGAACTGGAGGTCGGAGAACGAGCCGGCTGGGAAGGTTCGGATGTAACTCCGGACGAAATCCAGTGGCTCAGGGCGACTCGGCGGATTCCCGCCGGGGTAGAGTGTCGCCTGCCAGAGGGCGAACTCGAGCCTCAAGTCAAGCAAGGGGAACGGGTGGTCTTCGTCGCGCACTTCCAGCGCGGCTTCGGACTGCCCGTTAGTGACTTCTTCCGGAGCTTCCTCGACAAGTTCGGACTCCAGGTTCATCACCTCCCCGCCAACGCCATCACCACTCTCTCCTGCATCGTTTCCTTCTCTGAGGGATACCTCGGCCTCGAAGCCACGGTAGACCTCTTTTCTCGCTACTTCCAACTCAAGCGGCAAGTGATCCCGGATCCAAAGAACAAGGATCTGCCCAAGCAATTAACCGCCTGCGGAGCTGCCACCATAGCTCCTCGCCGAAACTCCATCTTCCCACGTATCACTACTCCGGACACCGTTCGCAAGTGGCTCCGGACGTGGTTTTACGTGAAGAACTCCGGCGAAGAGGACCTCCTCAACCTGCCGGCGTTTAACCTCAGCCCTCCTACAGAACAGCTCAACTGGGACTACACTCCCCCTCACACCGGCGAACTCAAGTCCATCCATGGGTATATTGCGAAATGGCAGGACCCGGAGACCCCGGGAACGACGGGAAAGTCCTGACGGCCGACGACCTGGCCTGCACATTCGTGAAGCGCAGGGTCTCCCCTCTCAGGCGAGGTCTCACAAGATCTGCCACATGAGCGGTCTTTATGACCCCACCCGCATACGCACGTTGCACTGGACAACGCCGCGGTAGCTCGGCGAGTCCGAGCTATCACCAAGTCCAAGATCTCTGACGCTTGGACATGGGGAAGGGAACCCCACTACCGGACCAATCCAGCGAAACAGGTACGCTATTCCGACGTTTTCTTCGATACTCTTTACCACCGAGGTCTTGCTACCGACGTTCACCTTGACAATTTTTCTTCCTAACTCCTTTTCATATGTCTGCCATACAGCTGTTCGCCCGCCAGACCGCCGAGGATGGAGTCCATCCTGCGGACCACTTCGGCAAGGATCTCCCTGTCGAGGACCCACCATCCAACGTGGACCCTGACGACGAGGATTATATGCCCATTGCCTCGGCCCGCATCACCACCGCGGGTAAGCCTCAAGCACAAGCTTCAGTTCAAGAGATTTCGGATGACGAGGAGGGGTTCCTCGTCATGGAACCAATAAACGCGGTACCTCTCTCCCGCCTTCCTCACCTTCCGAACTTTACTCCAGCAACCAGCCGGAAACGCGCTGGTGCCGCAACTTCGGCCGCCGAACCATCCGCCACTGGAGCCTCCGGACCCACTGAGGCTCCGGTCAAGAGACGCCGGCTGAAGAAGTCCGGACTTCCTCCTCATGCCCGGGGGGCAGGAGGCTTCCTACCTCGGATGGGTAATGCTTTGCTTCTATAGCCAACAATGTTTGTTGCTTAAACATATTATCTCGGTATTAACACTTGACCATCTTCTTTTCGTTGCAGTGCCCCCATAGACGTGGATCAGGAGGTATCCTCCATGACTGCACCCGTTGGTGCCTCTGAAGCCATGACCACCCCGACGAACTCTCGCCCCGGATCTCCTCCACCGAGGTCTGGCCCGGCCTTGGGGAAATCTGCCCCCACCCGAGGTCAGACTTCTCCGCGTCCTCAAACGGATGCGGGGATCAATCGCGCCAGAACTCCGGCTACCGCCTTGCCGGAGCCTCGACTCTCCCCCCGCAGCCAGACTGCCCGCAACCAACAGCAGCAACAGCAGAAGCAACAGCCCAAGCAGCAGCCCCAAAAACCAGTTCGCCAGACTACCTTGCCGTTGGAGAAGGGCAAGGAGAAAGAAAAAGAGACGGTGAAGTCTAAGGTCACCCCCAAACCAACATCTGGGTCTGGCACCCTGACTATCTCTTCTCCCTCAAGGATGCAACCGAGGTCTCCTCCCCCGGTGACACGCCGAATTCCTCCATTCGCCGCACCCATTGATGAGACTGCCCCTCCGGCCGAAGAATATGCTCGGAGGGCATCTCTTATATTGGATAACCGGCCTGCTTCAAGCTCCGAGGCTACTTTGGCCTTGGAGGCCTCGGTTAGGGGCATCGAGCAGGGCGGACCGTGGGGATTTCCTCCTCTGCGCACTGATAGTGACCAGAGCCTCGGCTCCTTGGAACACTACAATGCAGACTGGAATTCTGCAGACATGGACGAGGTCTCTTCTGCCTCCTTGACCGCCCAAGGGGACGAGCATCCTGCGGGGAGCAGCGCCTGCGCCCGACGCATGCTTGAAATGCAAACTTCTGCTTTGCTTGCTACTCGAGCTGTCAACGTAAGTTCCACTTTCTTTACTTTCATGCAGTATCTCCTCTAATATCCACCATCTCCAGTCCCCGAGATTCGAGGTAAACTATTGACGCTCCGCCGGAGTTAAAATTGTTTGGCTTGAATCTTAACTCTCCATTTTCATCCGACGTATCCAATCCATTTTATCTCACTTTAGCATGCACCTCGGGTACGAGTCCCCGAGACTCCTGTCGAGGCATACCCCGGCAACATTTTCCCAATGATTTGACTCCGAGTCCCCGAGACTCTTGTCGAGGTATAGCCTTTCTAACCGAGCTATATTTTTCTTCCTTGCAGAATGCTATGAACGTCCGCACGGATATCTTTCATACCCTCTTGTTTGACCACAAGAAACTCCACGACGAGCACAAGGCCGTCCTTGCAGAAAAGAACTCTTTGGACGAGAAGCTACAACAAGAGAAAGCCGAAGTAGCTCGTCTGGTAAAGGAGCTCAAGCGCATCACTGAGCTGCGGACGTCTGAAAAAGAGCAGCTGCAGGCGGAAAAGGCCAGTGTTGTCGAAACAGAGAAGAAACTTCGGGAGGATGCCGCCAAGGATCACGAGAATGCGCTCCAGTTAGCCGAGACCCGCGCCACCTCGGCCACCGAGGCTTATGAAGCCCTTCAAGCTTCGGTTAACCAGCTCCTCCCGACGCTGCAACATATCAACCAAGAAATGGACAGTAAGCTTCTTGCCCCCCTTAGCCTTGCTTTGTCCTCAACATTACTGGCTCTTTGCCGAACTGTTTCTTTCATTATTAACAGGCTACCTCTGCAGAGCACTTCACCTACACCCAAGTCTCGGCCCGCAATATCACTGCTCGGCACAGGGAGAGGCGTAACGAGACGAACCCCGTTGGACCGTTGAGGACCACATCGTGGCCATCAAGTCGGATCCATCCCTTGAAAACCATTGGGTCCGAACTCCTCGACGCAGGTCTGTCTGCTTTCCGAGCCTTATGGCCTCTTGCCGACGCTCCCAAACTACGCCCGAGCTCGCCGCCAAGCTTCGTGAAGCCGAACAAAGACTCCGAGAGTGGCGTTCATCTTCAGCTCGCGCTGGAGCTGATGCCGCTCTCAAATTCATCATGACTTGGTGCGAGAAGATCGACCTCGAAAAGATGGACACTCTTCGCCGAGGCTCGCCCTGGTCCTCGGACCCAATTCTCATCAAGCGCCGCGAAAAGATGGCTGCCTTCTTCGCTGGATATGCCAACACAAAGAACTTGAGCGAAGGAGACACCTACTCCGACGCCGAGGATTACGAGCCAGAAGACGAGGAATACGAAACAGAATCCGACGTCGAGGCCGAGCAAGGTGACGGCGGTGAAACCCGCGAAGCAGAAACCGAGGCTTCTCCACAACCTGATGCCGAGGTTACTGCCGACGTTGCCAGCACTTCCCAGGCTACCTCGGCTCCGGACGAAATCCCTGCTGCATCGGCTGCTGCCGACGTAATTCCTGATGCCTCGACCTGAACTTATGCTTGGCCAAAAAACTTCATTAAATCCCCGGTATGCCGGGACGCAGATGTAATCAAACTTAAGTAGTTCCTTTGCTACCTCTATTACTATTATGCTCATTCGAACCATGCTTTTCTAAGCTTTATGTCGAATCCTTTTGAATGATTGCTCGAGTTTACTTTCGTGTTTACTATATTTGGCATTCTTTGCTCTTGTCTGCCATTCTGGCGTTCGACAGTCGAGTCACAAGATTGTTGTTCATAGCATACAGTACTTGGTAAATTCCGAGGTATGTTTCAAAGTCATCCGACATAAAAAAGAAGTAAAAACAGGGGTTAGTAAACGACATATGCCGAACTGTCTTTTTGGACCGAGTCCCCGAGTTCATTTTCATGTTTCCCATGTTCTTTCGTCTTTGCTCTTGACTGCCATGCTGGCGTTCGTCAGTCGAGTCACAAGATTAGTTACATAGCATACAGTACTTGAAGTTTGAGACGAGGTTCAAAATAGCTCGGCATACGAACGAAGAAAGAGTACAAAAAAGAAACATGCAATCATAAGAGCGAGGCAGTCCCCGAGCTCACTCTCGAGGTGCCGAAGTTTTTATTTAAAGATCAGCCGAGGTACATACATTACTTCCTTCAACAGTAGAAGGGTCGGAGTAGAGCTACATTCCATGGACGCTGAAGCTCCAATCGGGTCTGTCCAGCCCATCTCCCCTTGGTTCCTGTGCATCTATAAGATAGTATGAATCATTGTGCAGAGCTCGGCTCACAATGTACGGTCCCTCCCATGGAGGTGACAACTTGTGCCGGCCTTTACTGCGCTGCACAAGCCTCAGCACTAGGTCTCCTTCATTAAACTTTCGGGGTTTTACATGCCGGCTTTGATAGCGTCGGAGACCCTGCTGATATATTGCTGACCGAGATAAGGCCAATTCTCTTGCTTCCTCAAGCAATCTACTGCATCTTCCCGAGCTTCTTTAGCCTCGGCTTCTGTGTACATTGCCACTCTGGGCGCATCATATTCAATGTCGGTTGGCAGCATTGCCTCGGCCCCATAGACCATGAAAAATGGCGTATAGCCAGTTGATCTGTTCGGTGTGGTCCTTAGACCCCACAGAACTGCTGGTATCTCATCGATCCAACACCCCGGTGTTTTCAACAGTGGTTCTATAGCCGAGCTTTGATTCCGGCCAATACCAATGCATTTGACCTTTCTACTTGCCCATTAGCCTGTGGATGAGCCACCGAGGCTACATCAAGTCGAATTCCCTTACTCATGCAGAACCGAGCAAACTCTCCGACAGCAAAGTTCGTGCCGTTGTCTGTAATGATACTATGAGGATATCCATATCTCAGGATTATTTCCTTCAAAAAGGTCACTGCCGTATGACCATCCACCTTTCGGATTGGCTTCACCTCGATCCACTTAGTGAATTTGTCCACCATCACCAGTATGTGAGTCATATTGCCTCGGGCTGGCTTGAATTCTCCCACCATGTCCAGACACCAAACTGCAAAGGGCCACGTGATAGGAATGGTCTTGAGCGCCGAAGCTGGCATGTGCTGCTGCTTGGCGAACCTTTGGCACCCTTCACATTTCCGAACTATATCTTCTGCATCGGCATTGGCGGTGGGCCAATAGAACCCGTGCCGGAACACCTTGGCCACCAGAGCTCTTGTGCTGCAATGATGTCCACATTCTCCTTGGTGGATCTCTAAAAGCATCTCCTTGCCTTCAGCTGGTTCGACACATCGCTGCAACACCTCGGTCACACTTCTCTTGTATAGCTCCTTGTTGATGATGGTGTATCCCTTAGCTCTCCTCTGGATTCTCCTTGCCTCGGTTGTGTCACTTGGCAAATTTCCATCGGCTATGAATTCATGATCTGCTCCGCCCATTCCGGCACTGGGTGCAGAGGAAAAAGCCTCTCATCTATCTCCATTGGTTCGGTCGCCATGATCTCCTTCATGATTTCCTCCACCATTGCTCGGCCAGTCCCCGAGTGTTGGTGCGAAGTCCCCGGGTCAGACCCGAAGTTCCCATCATCTACTCCATAGGAAAAGCTCCATCAGTCCTCGGATACTGCGAAGCAGTCCCCGAGTCCGGCCAAACGCATCCGACGTCTACCTCCATAGGAATAGGCTCAGACTCCGAACTTGGCGGTAAGAAAATTGACTCGGAGTCAGGAGAAGGCTTGATTGAAGGAGTTCTCAAATGGTTCAGCGCTATCCCCGGTGGCACCGGTTCTTTGGATGAACCGAGCTTGACAATACGTCGGCGGCTTCATTCTCCCCCGAGGTATGTGCTTGTACTCACATCCTTCGAAGAACCCAGACACCTTTTGCACATGAAACCGATACAACTCCATGTTCGCATCCAATGCATCCCAAGTGCCGGTGGATTGATGCACCACCAAAGCTGAATCGCCGAAGCATTCTATACGCCGGACACCTATCTCCTTTGCCACCTTGAGCCCATGGATCAGGGCCTCATACTCCGCCACGTTGTTCGACGCCGAGAAATGGATTTGCAGCACATACTTCAACTGGTCTTGCTTCGGCGAGGTTAGGACTATGCCGGCACCTAATCCGACCTTGGTCTTGGACCCATCAAAGTGCATCTTCCAATAATTATAGTCCGGCAAGGGCGGCTCATATTGCATCTCGGCCCAATCGCATAAAAAGTCCGGTAGCGCCTGCGACTTGATTGCATCTCGCCTTTCATAATGCGGAGTATATGGAGATACCTCGATCGCCCATTTGGCAACTCGCCCAGTTGCGTCCTTGCATCCGATGATCTCCGAGATTGGAGCATCACATACCACCGTCATGGGATGCTCTTGGAAGTAATGCTTCAGTTTCTTAACCGCCAGGTATACTCCGTACGTCATCTTCTGGTAGTGGGGGTAGTTTTGCTTCGACGTGGATATCACCTCGCTCAGGTAGTAGATTGGTCTCTGCACCGATTTGCCTCCTTCGTCTCGCTCCACCACCACTGCAACACTCACGACCCGGTTTGTAGCCGCAATGTATATCAACATCGGTTCATTCTGCAAAGGGGACGCCAACACCGGAGCAGTGGACAACATCTTCTTCAGCTCATTGAACGCCGCGTCCGCCTGCGGGGTCCAAGTGAAACTGGTACTTTTCTTCATAAGTTGATACAATGGTAAGGCTTTTTCTCCTAGCCGACTTACAAACCGACTTAAAGATGCAAGGCATCCCGTGAACTTCTGCACATCTTTTAAACAGTTCGGCAACTTCATTCTTTCGATCGCTCGGATCTTAGCCGGGTTAACCTCTATACCTCGGCTTGATACGAGGAAACCGAGCAATTTTCCAGCCGGGACACCAAAGGTGCACTTGTCCGGGTTAAGTTTCAACCGATACTTTCTTAAGTTTGCAAATGTCTCTTCGAGGTCTTCGATGAGAGTATGCTTCTTTTTAGTTTTGATAACAATGTCATCAACATACACTTGCACATTCTTGCCCATAAAGCATATTTCGTTGTTACATCAATCATCGCTTACTACTCCAAAAGAAAGACATTACTTTGTCACAGAAATTATATATCCTATACTCATTTTGAGCAAAAGGTCCTTACAGTCGATCACATACTCATATATTGGCACATTATATTTCTCACATTCGTCAACCGGTTAACATTGATCTTTCTAATTATACCTCGTATGCGTACATGAATTTTTGTTATATGGTGGGAATGTTGATGTTTTTTCACTGGACAACTTGGTTAGTATCACGCCTTTAGTACATGTGATCTGTGAGATCAAATTTTGTAAGTATAAATATTTAGTACAAAAGTTCTTTAAAAAGTTGACAACACACATCCATCTTCTATTGACACCCATATCGACTCTAAGTTGAAATCCACTTACAAATTCTCTTCACCCAAAGTTGACACTATTTTGAAGTCGATTTTGGCACATCTCTAATTGTGGATTAAATTTTGGCCTGAATATTTCGCAACCTATAGGTTTGTGGTATATCGTGTTTCAAGTTCCAGTTTTTTTATTTGATCATATTATATCACGACCTGGGAAAGAACCGTGTCTTCGCGCTAAAGATTGATGTGTTCACGCCAATCTTCTTAAACTGATTTATATTACATTTTTAATCAGAAATGGGCCTAGGTGTTTCTCGCTTTCATCAACTAATCAGCATTGAGCTTTCTTATCAATTCTCTTAATCTATAATCTATTCAAACGATCGTACTGTACATTTTTTTCCAAAATAAGTTTACATGGTATAAAAATTGAAAGCCAATACTTTATATTGTCTAGTTTTAAGTCTCATCAAGCTAGTGAAAATTTTATCCGACCTACGCTTGGTTATCCCTTTAATTTATTCGCTTCACTGAGAATCGTTCTAATTATAGTTGAATACAGATCACATACAAATGCATATTGAAAAGTAATAAAGAAAACTTAGAACTCACATATGAGCGATAGGGCTCTAACCTCATTTGTGCAGACGTGGTCGCCAAGCGCTCAATCGAGCACTTCCGTACGTCAGCTCTCGCACCATCAGTTTGCATGCGTGCGACTCCCGGCCGACGGTGGGTGGCTTCATGTTCCTGGCCTGGACGATGCGTCTACCATGTACAATGTAGTATGTTGTGAACCGCCTGAATTACGCTGCGATCTACGGATAAGTGCGTCATGCGCATGGTAATGATGATCCAAATTTTAGAGAATCCATGGTGGATTTAGACATTTCATAAACTTCTCTAAAATGGAAGAGTTAGCTCTAGGGCACAGATGAGAATTCAGAAGTATTTAATTCAGAACTCTGCATGCCGTCAGTAAAACTGGGACATTATAACTAAATCCTTTTATAAATTTAAACAGAATGAGAAAATCAAGAATATGTTTTTGAGTAAATACGGCCTGCAGTCATAATGTTTCAAATTAACATTGCCCATCAAATCTCAATATTACACATAGCGATAAATGAGTCAGTAAGATGATCCACTGGCAAGATATGAACACAACGATAGCCTGCAAAAATAAGAGAGAGAATGTACTCTACATCCAATAAAAGAGAAAATACAGAAAATATGTATGTTTTGGTAAATATGACCTGCAAATATCAGGCTTCGATTTAGCACTTTTCTTTGATTTTCAACTATTTGTCAGACAAACAAAGGAATCATTACCAAGGATCCTCTGGCAAGAAAAATTACATGGAGAGAGTATGAGAAAACATCAAGAGGGTCATCTGCAAGCACTTACTGTACCTCCAGGAAAATAAACATTCTTATTACTTCTGCCTTAGTCATGTTTTACCAATTACAGCAAGTACATTGCTATTCAGCGATACATTAGCAAACAAACATCAAGGAATATACTTCACTATGAGTTGGTCAGAGGTGGTTTATTACCAAAAATGTACGTACGATGAGAACAACGTAATATTAAGGAAACCAACCTGTGCGTCACTGAGCCTTGCACAACGCCTGAATATTCTTCCAACATCTAGTACTCTATAATCCCCCAACGACGACTCCATTCATTCTCTTTATCTCCGTAGGTCAAGGATCCTTGACATCTTAGTGGAGAGGCTGCTGGAGTTCGTCGCGGACGGCGGCCTGCTCGCTGTAAGACGATAAATTTTCTTGTTTTTTAGCACACATGCTCCACCAAAAGATCCCCACCGAGACCGCCATTAGAGCTGGCGGCTGTCGGGCCTTCGATCTGGCAACTGTGCCTCCACAATACAATTCCTTTTGCCAAAGGTGCTACAGGATTTGCCTAAGCTAGGCTGATCACTTCTGTACGTCTTAATTGGTCATCTTTTGATTCGTATGATGCAATCTGCAAAGTCTTGCCTGCACATACTTCCATAAGTGTGTAAATCAAATCCTCTCAATGATCAACTCGTACACCACGTGGTGTTGCCTCAAGAAGAGAACTGAACCTAGATAAATTGAATCGAAACTTGATACAGTGGGCGGTCAGTTTCACTAATTATATTGATGGAAGCAATCATAACCTAGTTGATGCGCCCTGACCCGATATGGTCAATCCTTGCAGCCGCCGTGTAATCGTGTTGTGGCTGGGCGTTCATGATCTCGATCGATGTAGATCTTCAGTGACACGCATATTGTAGCTCGGCCTTTGTCTCCTCGTAGTCGCCTCGATATGAATCCTTTTTGCCGGACTTGCTGGGGACGATGCTGGCATCTCTCATACATCTCGTGGGTTGCTGCTGCATATTGGTCGCACGGAAGTCTCGTTGCTGGCTTCTACCGGTGTTGGCAAGCCATGGCAATATCTCGCCGAGATCTCGATCGGTCGCCGTGTACAACCTGGAAACGTTACGTGGTAGTGCCGACCTAACGCATAGGGGACCACCAGCTGAATCACGCATGCAGGCATATCAAAGGGAAACCGGCCCTAAACTGCGTGGAGGAAAAGAGTCCTTGTCATATAAGATATGAATTTCTTTGGATTCCTTCCGTACCACCTAGGAGCCGAACGAACATTGAATCTCAACCGCTGAGGTGTCTTAGCTTTAAATTGATACATCTCCACCATTGATTATCTTGTGTTTTAATTATATAATAGATTATAGTGGAATAAATAAGTATCCAAATGGACCTAGACCAATTTTGTTGGATCATAAACAATCAATGTTAGTTTCCCTAAATTAGCATAATTTTGTGACAAACATAACTTGATTTATGCATTAAAACTTGTGTGACTAGTTTCTGCCATAATAATCATATATAAATAATGGTTAATAAAATTAAGTTGAATCCAATTGTTTTGCCTTGTATAGGATTTAGGATTATTATTGTGATGCTTGGTTGAGTAGTGTGGTGATTGTTTGATTAACATAACTCTCTAGGTGTAATATTTAGTAAAAATGTTGTTTCTGCCTTTAATAAAAGAAAATGATTGAAGTGTGTGTATTATAAAATGTTAGTACTGTTACCGAACTAAAGTTTTGTGCATTGTTCTTAATTTGCAAGTATTCTAGATCATCACATTATGGGTGCGTTATATCTTCATTGTAGATCTTTGCGGTTTAGTTATGCATGCCAAAACAATTTACCGTACGCGTAACCCTACAGTCCACTCTCTTCTTACTATTCCTCTCTAGTGGGCATTTTATCAAACACTTCGTGTGCAGCCACTGCATGAACCAGCTCGTCTGGGCACCCGATTGGGCGGCGGCGGCAGCAACGGGACGCGCCGGCGACCCGAAGAACGGCGGCGCGCGGCCGAAGAAGGCAGTGTGGGTGGTGTGTGATACGTCTCAAACGAATCTATAATTTTTGATGTTCCATACTTGTTTTATACCAAATGCTACATGTTTTGCATCTACTTTATGTCACTTTTATACATTTTTTGGGACTAACCTATTACCAAGATGCCGAAGTGCCACTTCCTGTTTTCTGCTGTTTTTATATTCCAGAAAAGCTTGTCTGGAAATATTCTCGGAATTGGACGAAACTTCACGGGGATCCTATTTTACCAGAACACACCTGAAGGACCAAAGGATCAACAGAGGAGAGCCACGTGGGCCCCACACGTGGCCAGGGCGCGGGGCCCCCCTCTGGCGCGCCCAGGGTGCGTGTGGGCCCCACGGGGGTCTCCAGCCGCCGCCCTTTCGCCTACTTATTCCCCCCGATGAAATAACCCTAGGGGCCTGAGCCAATATCTACGAAAAGTTCCAGAGACGCCGCCGCCAACAACCCTAGCTCGGGAGGGTCCAGAACCTCTTCCCGGTACCCTGCGGGAGAGGGGAATCGTCACCGGAGGCTTCTACATCGCCATGCCTGCCTCCGTAGTGATGCGTGAGTAGTTCATCCTTGGACTACGGGTCCATAGCAGTAGCTAGATGGTTGTCTCTCCTATTTGTGCCATCATGTTTAGATCTTGTGAGCTGCCCTACATGATCAAGATCATATTATTGTAATGCTACATGTTGTGTTTGCTGGGATTCGATGAATATTGAATACTATGTCAAGTTGATTATCAATCTATGCCCTATGTTATTTAAGATCTTGCATGCTTTCCGTTACTCGTAGATGCTTTGGCCAAGTAGATGCTTGTAACTCCAAGAGAGAGTATTTATGCTAGATGGTGGGTTCATGCCTCCATTTAATCTGGGATAGTGACAGAAAGTTCTAAGGTTGTGGATGTGCTGTTGCCACTAGGGATAACCTAACGATGCTATGTCCAAGGGCATATGTGTTTGTTTACATCACACACTTTACTTAATGCAATTATCCGTTGCTTGCAACTTAATACCAACGGGGGACTCGGATGACAACCCGGCGGTGGATTATTAGTCATAGACGTAGTTGGATAACGGTCTATGTATTATGTCGTAATGCCCAATTAAATACCATAGTAATCATCATGTCATATATATGCATTGTCATGCGCTCACTATTTGTCATTTGCCCAGCTGTAATTTGTTTACCCAACATGTCATTTATTTTTATGGAGAGACACCACTAGTGATCTGTGGACCCCGGTCCATTCTTTTAAACTGATTAAACAACCAAAAACTGCAAACTATTCCTTTTTCATTCGATGCAATTTAATACTCATTTTTCTCACCATACGTTTAATCCTTTGTTTACAGCAAGCCGGTGAGATTGACAACCTCACTGTTTCGTTGGGGCAAAGTACTTTGATTGTGTTGTGTGCAGGTCCACGTCAGCGCCGGAATCCCTGGTGTTGCGCCGCATCATATTTCGCCATTGACAACCTTTAGAAGAGTTGTTGCTCCTACTGGTTCGATAACCTTGGTTTCATACTGAGGGAGAACTTGTTGCTGAACTACATCATACCTTCCTCTTGGGGTCTCCCAACGAGCGTGTGATTCACCGCCGACAAGCATCAAGTTTTCTGGCGCCGTTGCCGGGGAGACAGCAGTCTTCTGCAAGGGGAGTTTCACACTTCCAATCTCTTTACTTTGTTTTTATCTTGCTTAGTTTATTTTATTTTGTCTTGTTTGCTTTCAATTATCAAAAACACAAAAAAAATAGTTACTTGCATCTAGTTTATTTTCCGTTTAGTTTTTATTATTTCATCATGCTTCTCCCTAAGTATACTAAAAAAGACATATCTGTGGGTAGTGGATCTATCATTGGAAGAGATAACATTGAGGAATTCTTTAATCACGTTAGTAGGGTTGAAGATTTTGAAGATAGATCCTTGGTAGAACTTGCTCCGAATTGAGGAATTCTCAAACGTATCTATAATTTTTGATGTTCCATGCTTGTTTTATACCAATTGCTACATGTTTTACATCTACTTTATGGCACTTTTTTACATTTTTTGGGACTAACCTATTAACAAGATGTCGAAGTGCCAGTTCCTGTTTTCTGCTGTTTTTGTATTCCAGAAAAGCTAGTCTGGAAATATTCTCGGAATTGGAAGAAACTTCACGGGGGTCCCTATTTTACCAGAAGACACCAGATGGAGCAAAGGGGCAACAGAGGAGGGTCACCAGGGAGCCACATGCACCCAGGGCGCGCTTGACCCCTTGGCCGCGCCCTGGTGTGGTGTGGGCCCCTCGGGGGTCTCCAGCCGCCGCCCTTTCGCCTATTTATTCCCCCTGAGAAAATAACCCTAAGGACCTGAGCCAAAATCCACGAAAAGTTCCAGAGACGCCGCCGCCGTCAACCCTAGCTCGGGAGGGTCCAGAACCTCTTCCCGGCACCCTGCCGAAGAGGGGAATCGTCACCGGAGGCTTCTACATCGCCATGCCTGCCTCCGGAGTGATGCGTGAGTAGTTCATCCTTGGGCTACGGGTCCATAGCAGTAGCTAGATGGTTGTCTCTCCTATTTGTGCCATCATGTTTAGATCTTGTGAGCTGCCTTACATGATCAAGATCATATTATTGTAATGCTACATGTTGTGTTTGCTGGGATCCGATGAATATTGAATACTATGTCAAGTTGATTATCAATCTATGCTCTATGTTATTTATGATCTTGCATGCTTTCCGTTACTAGTAGATGCTTTGGCCAAGTAGATGCTTGTAACTCCAAGAGAGAGTATTTATGCTAGATAGTGGGTTCATGCCTCCATTTAATCTGGGACAGTGACAGAAAGTTCTAAGGTTGTGGATGTGTTGTTGCCACTAGGGGTAACCTAACGATGCTATGTCCACGGGCATATGTGTTTGTTTACATTACGTGCTTTACTTAATGCGATTATCCGTTGCTTGCAACTTAATGCCAACGGGGGACTCGGATGACAACCCGGCGGTGGATTATTAGTCATAGACGCTGTTGGATAACGGCCTATGTATTATGTCGTAATGCCCAATTAAATACCATAGTAATCATCATGCCATGTTTATGCATTGTCATGCGCTCACTATTTGTCAATTGCCCAGCTGTAATTTGTTCACCCAACATGTTAGTTATCTTTTATGGAGAGACACCACTAGTGAACTGTGGACCCCGGTCCATTCTTTTAAATTGATTAAACAACCACAAACTGCAAACTGTTCCTTTTTCATTCTCTGCAATTTAATACTCATTTTCCACACGAGACGTTTAATCCTTTGTTTTCAGCAAGCCGGTGAGATTGATAACCTCACTGTTTCGTTGGGGCAAAGTATTGTGATTGTGTTGTGTGCAGGTCCACGTCAGCACCGGAATCCCTGGTGTTGCGCCGCATCATATTTCGTCGTTGACAACCTTCAGAAGAGTTGTTGCTCCTACTGGTTTGATAACCTTGGTTTCATACTGAGGGAAACTTGCTGCTAGATTGCATCATACCTTCCTCTTGGGGTCTCCCAGCGAATGTGTGATTCACGCCATCAAGCATCTTTTTTCTGGCCCCGTTGCCGGGGAGACAGCAGTCTTTTGCAAGGGGAGTTTCACGCTTCCAATCTCTTTACTTTGTTTTTGACTTGCTTAGTTTATTTTATTTTGTCTTGTTTGCTTTCAATGATCAAAAACACAAAAAAATAGTTACTTGCATTTAGTTTATTTTCGGTTTTGTTTCCTGTGAGTTATTATGTCTAGCTATTTACTTACTATCAATGGTTACTTTCCTTAAAACTAGTCCTATGGCTGAAAACAACATGAGAGAGCTTTATGAAATTTATCTTGAGCTAGGACATGATGTGTTTGAAGAGAAAATTAAAAAACACATGGAACTTTGTTTACACAATAGTGGTAGCAATGTTACTAGCATGAATTCTTTGAACACCATTATTGCTAATGCTCTGGAAAAGTCTAAGCTTAGGGAAGCTGGTTGTGATGAATATGATATTTTTAGTCCCCCAAGCTTTGAGGAGAAAATTTTCTTTGATGATACTTTATCTCCAATTTATGATGATTATAATGATGGTTGTGATAGTTTTACTCCCACTATTACTGATGAAATTGATTATGCTTATGTGGAGAGTAATGATACTTTTATGCATGTGGATCATGATAAGAATTCTTTATGTGATAGCTATATTGTTGAGTCTATTCATGATGCTACTGAGAATTATTTTGAGAGAGGAAAATATGGTTATAGAAATCTTGATGTTATTAAATTCCCTCTCTTTATGATGGATGTTTTGAGCTTTATATTGTGTAGCTTTTATATGCTTGTTGCTTTAGGACCTACTGGTTATTATGAGAGAGGGAGACACGGTTTCATATATCTCAATAATATTAAGTCTCCTCTCTTTATGTTGAAAGTTTTGAAGTTGCACTTGTTTTGCCTTCCTATGCTAGTCACTTTGTGCTTCATTGATTTGTTTTCTTACAAGGCCCCTATGCATAGGAAGAGTATTAGATTTAAACATGTTTTATATATGCTTTTGATGCTCTTTATTATGTTTCAACTCTCATCTTTATGTGAGCATCATTAAAACTATCAAGCCTAGCTAAAAGGCGTTAAAGAAAAGCGCTTATGGGAGGCAACCCATTATTTTTATTTCTGCAATTTTCTTTTATTGAGTCAAGGAGATGTTTACTTCTGTAGCAACTCCTTTGTATCTTTATTTTCTCGCATTGTTGTGCCAAGAGTAGCCTCTAGTGTTAAGACGATGCTTAATTTTGATTGCTGCGCAGAAACAGATTTTTGCTGTCCACTGTACGAAAATCCTAAATTCACCAGATTGTTGAAAAAATCTGAATTTTTTGTGCGTAATCTTTATGAATGTCTGAATCTTTCATTAGTTCAAAGTTTTTTGATCTGAGCGTTGTAAGTGCCTCGAAAAAATTCATCTTTACTAGTTGTTCTGTTTTGACAGATTCTGTCTCTGTTTTTTGCATTGTCTCTTGTGGGCTTTAGGCAAGGCTCTCTAATGGAGGGCTGTAGCTAATGTTTTATTAAGTTCTTGCAATGTGTCACAACAGAACCAGTGGATTAAAAATTTTGAGTACTAACCCCTCTAATGAGATTTACTTTGAGTTTGGTGTGACGGAAGTTTTCAAGGGTCAAGAGAAAAGGATGATAATAGGATCAAGAAGGTGAAGAGCTTAAGCTTGGGGAGGCTCCCATGGATCTCCCCAGCATATTTCAAGAAGACTCAAGCGTCTAAGCTTGGGGATGCCCAAGGCATCCCCTTCTTCATCGTCAAATTATCAGGTCATCTCTAGTGAAACTATATTTTAATTCTTTCACATCATATGTGCTTTTCTTGGAGCGTCTGTGTGCTTTTATTTTCAGTATTGTCTTTTATTTTCAATAAGCTTGACTGGACCCTAGCATTCTTGATTGGGAGAGAGACACGCTCGCTTTTTCATGAGAATACTCCTTTCTTCACTTATATTTGTTGAGTATTCATATCTAGCGTTGTTCAGCTTTTAGCTCTTGTTTTCATGTATCTCTTTTCAGAGCTATTAGCTTTCTTTTGAAGAAAGTACTCTCTTGCTTCACTTATATCTATTTGGAGAGTGGATGAAATAAATTGATTGGTGTTTGGTTGGTTCCGAAAATGTTGCATGTGGTAATTGGTATAAGGAAAAACTTGCTTAATCTTGTAGATCACTAATATGGATAACTTGATGCTTGTCAATTGTTTTGAGTTAACAAGTAGATCATGATTAAATTTGTGCATCACATGAGTTAAGCCTATTAGTGAAGAACTACCGTAAAGCTTGTTGAAAATTTGGTTTGCATCGGTGGTATCTCTAAGGTCTAGATATTTTCTAATAAACGGGTTTGGTTAACAAGGAAGACGGTATGAAGTCTTATAACGTTTGCAATATGTTTGTCATATAAAACTTGGTGTACGGGTTGATATTCTTGTTTGCTTACATAAACCTTGCTAGCCTAAACTCTGTACTGAGAGGGAATGCTTCTCGTGCATCCAAATCCTTGAGCCAAAATCCATGCCATTTGTGTCCACCATAACTACCTATATGTGGTATTTCCTTGCCACTCCAAGTAAATTTTCATGTGCTACCTTTAAATTATTCAAAATGTTATTATTCCCTTTTTGTGTCAATGTTTACCAGCTCATGAGGAATTAGTGTGGTTATTCTTTATTCTGGTTGTCAAATGGACTTTTACACCTGGACTAGTGGCATATACATCCGCTTATCCTCTAATTTGCAAAAAGAGCTGGCAACGGGGTGCCCAGTCCCAATTAATTACAACTTTAACCATTAATTCTCTTCACACTTTTGCCCTGATTCATCAGTAAGCAATGACAAACAGTGAAATATCTGCATGTGTGTAAACCAAAGAGAAAAAGGGATGATCTGCCTTGCTGGTAGAAATAACGTCCCATGGGAGCCGCTCTTAAAAGTCCGTTTGACAGGTAGAATACTGTTATCACCCGCTACCATTCGTTGACAATTAACAAACACCTCTCAAAAATAGATACTCCTCCATGGTATGTGATTGATGGAAGGCACCCGAGGATTCGGCTAGCCATGGCTTGTGTTAGCAAGGTTGGGAGGAGTATCAAATATTTTATGCAATCTCTATATGCTTTCAAAAACCTAAAAGCTCTAGCACATGACTTAATCCCTGCTTCCCTCTGCGAAGGGCCTTTCTTTTACTTTTATGTTGAGTCAGTTTTCCTATTCTTTCTGTCTTCCACAAGCAAACACTAGTGTCAACTTTGTTACAACATGGGTTATATGCAACGTATTGGACTTGTTATACTACTTTGTGTTGACGATATCCATGAGATAAATATGTTGAAAGTTGAAGCAAATGCTGAAACTTAATTCTTCCTTTGTGTTGATTGAATACCTTTTATTAGAAACTATTGCTTTATGAGTTAACACTTATGCAAAACAGTTTGATGCTTGTCTTGAAAGTACTATTCATGAAAACGTTTAGCTTGTGTGATTCATTGTTTACTCATTATCTATTTGATAGCAAATTATAGACCATTGACTTGGATCACTTCATTCATTTACATGTGCCTTGCAATATTATATGATCAAGATTATGATGGTAGCATGTCACCTCAAAAATTATTTTGTTTTTATCGTTTACCTACTCGAGGACGAGCAGGAACTAAGCTTGGGGATGCTGATACGTCTCAAACGTATCTATAATTTTTGATGTTCCATGCTTGTTTTATACCAATTGCTACATGTTTTGCATCTACTTTATCACTTTTATACATTTTTTGGGACTAACCTATTAACAAGATGCCGAAGTGCCAGTTCCTGTTTTCTGCTGTTTTTGTATTCCAGAAAAGCTAGTCTGGAAATATTCTCGGAATTGGACGAAACTTCACGGGGTCCCTATTTTACCAGAAACACCAGATGGAGCAAAGGGGCAACAGAGGAGGGCCACCAGGGAGCCACACGCACCAGGGCGCGCCCCCCTTGCCGCGCCCTGGGTGGTGTGGGCCCCTCGGGGTCTCCAGCCGCCGCCCTTTCGCCTACTTATTCCCCCCGAGAAAATAACCCTAAGGACCTGAGCCAAAATCCACGAAAAGTTCCAGAGACGCCGCCGCCGTCAACCCTAGCTCGGGAGGGTCCAGAACCTCTTCCCGGCACCCTGCCGGAGAGGGGAATCGTCACCGGAGGCTTCTACATCGCCATGCCTGCCTCCGGAGTGATGCGTGAGTAGTTCATCCTTGGACTACGGGTCCATAGCAGTAGCTAGATGGTTGTCTCTCCTATTTGTGCCATCATGTTTAGATCTTGTGAGCTGCCCTACATGATCAAGATCATATTATTGTAATGCTACATGTTGTGTTTGCTGGGATCCGATGAATATTGAATACTATGTCAAGTTGATTATCAATCTATGCTCTATGTTATTTATGATCTTGCATGCTTTCCGTTACTAGTAGATGCTTTGGCCAAGTAGATGCTTGTAACTCCAAGAGAGAGTATTTATGCTAGATAGTGGGTTCATGCCTCCATTTAATCTGGGACAGTGACAGAAAGTTCTAAGGTTGTGGATGTGCTGTTGCCACTAGGGGTAACCTAACGATGCTATGTCCACGGGCATATGTGTTTGTTTACATTACGCTTTACTTAATGCGATTATCCGTTGCTTGCAACTTAATACCAACGGGGGACTCGGATGACAACCCGGCGGTGGATTATTAGTCATAGACGCTGTTGGATAACGGTCTATGTATTATGTCGTAATGCCCAATTAAATACCATAGTAATCATCATGCCATGTTTATGCATTGTCATGCGCTCACTATTTGTCAATTGCCCAGCTGTAATTTGTTCACCCAACATGTTAGTTATCTTTTATGGAGAGACACCACTAGTGAACTGTGGACCCCGGTCCATTCTTTTAAACTGATTAAACAACCACAAACTGCAAACTGATCCTTTTTCATTCTCTGCAATTTAATACTCATTTTCCACACGAGACATTTAATCCTTTGTTTTCAGCAAGCTGGTGAGATTGACAACCTCACTGTTTCGTTGGGGCAAAGTATTGTGATTGTGTTGTGCGCAGGTCCACGTCAGCGCCGGAATCCCTGGTGTTGCGCCGCATCATATTTCGTCATTGACAACCTTCAGAAGAGTTGTTGCTCCTACTGGTTCGATAACCTTGGTTTCATACTGAGGGAAACTTGCTGCTAGATTGCATCATACCTTCCTCTTGGGGTCTCCCAGCGAACGTGTGATTCACGCCGTCAAGCAGGGCCCACACCACCCCTGGGAGCGGGCCCCACCTTGGCCGCGCACAGGCATGGTGTGGTGCCCCTGGCCTACCACAGGCGCTCCCCCTTCGCGTACTTCATCCCCTCAACCCTAATTTTGGAGAGGAGAGCCAGAGAAAATATTCCGCCACCTCCACGGGGCGGAAACAACAGAGAGAGAAAAAGCTCTCCGGCAGGGAGAAATCTGCCGGGGAAATTCCCTCCCGGAGGGGGAAGATCATCGCCATCCTCATTGTCATAGAGCTGGACTTCATCGGATCATCATCATCACCACCGCCGTCACCACCATCACCGCTGCTCCATCCCGTTCCGCTGTGACATCTAGGGCTATACTTTGTCTAGTTCATAGGGGCACTAGTACAGAATGACACATCCGATACCCCTCTATGGAAACGGCACGAGTTAGGCGACGGAGAATCGCGCATTCCGCGTGAGAAAACCCCCCTGCCAGGCAAGCTGGCCCGCGTCCCGCCTTCATAGGCAACAGTCGCGAATTATTAACCGTTGCCGATATGTTGGTAACGGAGTTTCTTTCGACTCCGTGTGCGATATGTTCTTCAATGGCATCGGACATTTGTATACAAACGTTGGCGAGGTTGCGTATATAAAATTCCCTTTTTAGCACTATCTTGGATATTATAAAAGACTGTCGATTCGCCCTTGTTCCTCCGATCCAGCTTGTTTTTACTCCGCACTCGTGTCCTCCATGGCCAAGAGCATGAGCTCATTGGGAGATCGAATGCGTCCTCCTCCTGCGCCGCCGGGGCCGGTCAGATCTGCCGCTTGTGAAGTGCATTTGCTGCCGCTGTCGGAACGCGATCCGTCGAGTGTCGCATTCGGATCTGAACCCAAGCCGGATCTACTTCAAGTGTCCAAATCACAGGTTAGTTCGACGCTTCGACCAGTTTTGATTGATTCTATTCTATGTGTGATGCTGACTTGCCTCTGGATTCAATTTACCATTTAGCAGGGGAGGGGCGAAGAGTATTCTGGGAGCTGTGATTATTATTTTTGGATTGAAGATTATGTTGAGATGCTGCTTGCTAATGGCGTCGAAGTGGAAGTTGCAGAGCTGGAAAATGTAGCCTTGATAGTCAAGAAGGCGAACATGGAAATGAAGCCACACACTGCAGCAGCTCTAGCTGGTTTGGCATGGAGTCCAACAAACACTTCGACTAAATCTGACCATGTTATTGCTGTGCGCAAGGAGCGGCATAAAGGAACAGAAATAGCTCAGTTAAATGTTCTTGTGAGCATTGCTAGAATGATTTTGTGTGTTTGTGTGCTATTGAGTTAATTACTCCTTGTGGTTGATGCTATTGAGTTTTATCGGTGAATTGAAGTATATGTCCAGATTGTTATTCATCATTATATCACCTCTGATCATGATCCATATGATGTCTTGTAAGTAGTTCGTTTAGTTCTTGAGGACATGGGAGAAGTCATGATGTTAGTAGTGGAGTTATGTTGAGTAATATTTAATGGTTTGATATTTAAGTTGTGGTGCTATTCTTCTAGTGGTGTCGTGCGAACGTCGACTACATGACACTCCACCTTTATGGGCCTAGAGGAATGCATTGTGTATTTGGTTGCTAATTGTGGGGTTGCCGGAGTGACTGAAACCTAAACCCCCGTTAGTATACCGGTGCACAAGGGAGCGTAGGATCTCAGAGTTTAAGGCTGTGGTTAGATTTATCTTAATTACTTTCTTGTAACTGCGGATGCTTACAAGAGGTATAATCACAAGTGTGTATTAGTCCAAGTAAGGGCGGTGCATTAGCATAGGTTCACCCACACAACACTTATCAAAACAATAAAGATTAATCAACAATATGAAACGAAAGCACTTGACTAAATTCCCGTGAGTCCTCAAGAACATTTTGCCATCATAAGTAAACCAACCGGCTTGTCCTTTGCTCTAAAAAGGATTGGGCCACTTGCTGCAATTATTACTGTCTTTTATTTACTCATATTTTATTTACCTGCTATATCAAAAACCCCTAAAAACTTGTCTGCTAGTGTTTACAGTGAAACCTTTACCGAAACTCCTTGTCAGCACCTTCTGCTCCTCGTTGGGTTCGACACTCTTATTTATCGAAAGTACTACGATACACCCCCTATACTTGTGGGTCATCAAGACTATTTTCTGGCGCCGTTACCGGGGAGTGAAGCGCTATTGGTAAGTGGAATTGGTAAGGGAAACTTTTACTGTAAGTGCTATTTTTTTTTATTTTTTTTGAAAAGGGACTGATCCATAAAACAGAGATGCACAAGTACAAATTACAGAAAGGTCCAACAAGAACTCGAAATTACAGCCGAACCCCTGCAACTTGCACAGAGCACCCTGTGCACCTCGGAAAGATCACGATCAGGCCCTCCACCTCGCTCCCCAGAATCCTAGACGCCGCCGGCACCGCCGAACCTCGAACCCGCCGGAGAAGAAGAGCCACCACGCTTAGTAGACGGCCGCAGAGTCCATCCGCCGCAGGCGACGGAATCTGACGCAAAGAACGAACACGGCCAGAGCTCCTCAACACCAACACCGCCCATCTTCCCGCCGGTGCAACGCCGACCAGGACCACCGCCCACGCCCACCTCCAAACGCCGCTCGCCACACCACCACGGCCGGACGAAGCCAAGACGAAGAAGGAGTCCACCTGCACAACCAACACCAAAACGGCGACGCCACGCTCCAGCCGCTCCCCCCCTCGCCGCCACGGCCGGCCAGAGAAGCAGACACAGAGAAGAGCGCACACCGAGGACCACGCACACAAAAGCACCACCTTTGCACTTGCAGAAGAGGATTAAGCTTCTCTCCATCTCCTCGCCTCCACGGCCGGCCAGAAGGAGCTCCGCTCGATCCACACCGCAAACCAAAAGCAGGCAGCAGCGCTTATTGAAGAAGGCCGTTGCAGATCTGCCACCTCCACCCAACCTCCACCGAGAAGGCTTGACGGAGGAGCTCGTCGCAGCACACTCAGCGCCGCGCCACGACGCTGAGCTTGAGAGCCTTCGAGGGGAGGAAACAGACGGCATCCGCCAGAAAACCAACAAACTACAGAAAACCTAGTACTAAACCTAGCTAAGAACTACGCCGGCACCTCTCCGACTCCAACTCCGGCCAGCTATTCCGGCGGAGCGGCCAGATCGGCCCGGGATTTAGGAGGCGACCCTCAAAGCTACTGTAGCAGGGCGAGAGCTGAGGGAGGGGAAAGTGTCCAAATTAAGGAGCGTCGGCACTACCCTCTGTAAGTGCTATTTTTATTTCTGCTTGCTACTTTATTTTATCATGGAGAGATCTCCATTTGAATCCCTGTTTGGAAAACTACTACCACTGCTACGGTAGTAGAAGAGGAACCACCTGATCAAGTAATTCCATTTAAAATACCTATGAAAATTGTTGAACGAGTTACGAATAACCGCTATGCAGGAGATGGAACTGTCCCTCCTGGGATCATTTGCTATTTATTCATGAATTATGCGAGTTGTTCAAGTGTGCAGGTATTTCAATGGAAGAGGTCAAGAAGAAATTGTTTCTATATCGTTGACTGGTAAAGCTGCAAAATGGTATAGGATGCTGAAGAATGGGCGTTCTATTGGCTGGGAGGAGATTGTGCCTCTCTTTTATTCTAAATTTTATCCTCCTAGTGAAATTCATCAAGATCGGAATCATATATATAATTTTTGGCCTCATGATGGAGAAAGTATTGCCCAAGCGTGGGGGAGATTGAAATCATTAATGCTCAAATGCCCCATTCATGAGCTTCCTGGTAATGTCGTTATTGATAACTTCTATGCAAGGCTTTCTCTTCAAGATAAAACTCTATTGGATACCTCTTGTGCTGGATCATTTACGCGTAATAAAGAGGAAGTTAAATGGGACCTTCTTGATCGGATTGAGGAAAATACTGAAGGATGGGAGAACGACAAAGGTAGAGAATCAGGTATAAAGTATGATTACGAATGCATTAAAACTTTTATGAATACTGATAATTTTCGTAATCTCTATGATATGTATGGTCTTGATTCTCAAGTTATTGCAAACTGTTACAAGGCTTTTGCCTCTTATCTTGATGTTCCTAAAGAAAGTTGCAATAAGTATCATTGCCTTACAAAGATAATACTAATTCTGCCAATATTAAAAACATTGAAGTTCATACAGTTGATCGTATCTTGCCAGAACCTTATATTGAGAAACCACCTTTTCCTGTTAAAATTAGGAACATTCTATCATAGCTAGTGTGGTTAATAAAAGTGCAAAGAAAGCTTTAGAACCTGCTGAACAAATAGCGGTTGAACCCACAATAGCAATAGTAAAGGATTTGGTAACTGAAAATGTAGAAGGAGGACATATTATCTTTTGTGAAGATGCCTCTAATATTGTTTCACATCCCAGTAGAGCTAGGAAAACAAGTGTTCCTGTGCTTTCAGTCAAAATAGGAGAACATTGCTATTATGGTTTATGTGATATTGGTGCAAGTTCTAGTGCTATTCCTTTTGATCTTTATAAAGAAATTATGCATGAAATTGGTCCTTGCGAACTTGAGGAGATTGATGTGGTTATTCAGCTTGCTAATAGAGAAACTATCTCTCCAATTGGTATTGTGAGAGATGTTGAAGTTTTATGTGGTAAGACTAAATACCCTGCTGATTTTCTAGTACTTGGTTCTGTTGCTAGTAAAACTGTCCCATTATTTTTGGTAGGCCTTTCTTGAATACATGTGGTGCATTATAGATTGTAAGAAAGAGAAAATTTACTAAATTTAATGGAGAATCTTATGAGTTTAATTTTCTAAGTTTGGTAAAAACTTTATGAAACTGAATTACCTAATGAGAATTTGAAGTTGAACAACTTGCTTCTATTGCTGTTGCTCCTAACAATGCCTTGCAGCAATTCATGGAGGAACACGAAAGTGAAGTATTTATGGAGAGGAATGAGATTGACAATGCCTTTCTTCGTCAACCACCAATACTTAAGCATAATTTGCCTGTGGAAGATTTGGGTACCTCAGCGCCTCCTAAGGAAGATCCTGTCTTCGATTTAAAACCTTTCCTGATAATCTTAAGTATGTTTATCTTGATGAAAGAAATATATCCTGTTATTATTAGTTCTAAACTTTCAGGTAATGAAGAAGCAAGGCTATTAGAAGTACTAAAGAAACATCGAGGAGCTATGGGATACACTTTGGATGATTTAAAGGGGATTTCTCCTACTATATGTCAACATGCCATCAACATTGAACCCGATGCAAAACCTGTTGTTGAGCATCAGCGTCGCTTGATCCCTAAGATGAAAGAAGTGGTAAGAAATGAGGTATTAAAACTTCTTGATGCTGGTATAATTTATCCTATTGCTGATAGTAGATGGGTAAGTCCTGTGCATTGTGTCCCTAAGAAAGGAGGAGTTACTGTTGTACCAAATGAAAATGATGAACTTATTCCTCAAAGAGTAGTAGTTGGGTATAGGATGTGCATTGATTTTAGAAAGGTCAATAAAGTAACTAAGAAAGATCATTATCCTTTGCCTTTTATTGATCAAATGTTAGAAAGGTTGTCTAAGAAAACTCATTTTTGTTTCCTTGATGGTTATTCTGGATTCTCACAAATTGCTGTTAAAGCACAAGATCAAGAGAAAACTACTTTTACTTGTCCTTATGGAACTTATGCTTATAGACGTATGCCTTTTGGTTTGTGTAATGCTCCTGCTACGTTCCAAAGATGCATGTCTGCTATTTTTCATGGTTTTTGTGAAGAAATTGTGGAAGTATTCATGGACGATTTTTCCGTCTACGGAACTTCCTTTGATAATTGCTTGCACAATCTTGATAAAGTTTTGCAGAGATGTGAGGAGACTAATCTTGTTCTTAATTGGGAGAAATGTCATTTCATGGTTAATGAAGGAATTGTCCTAGGGCACAAAATTTCTGAAAGAGGTATTGAAGTGGACAGAGCTAAAGTTGAAGCAATCGAGAAAATGCCCTGTCCAAGGGATGTGAAAGGTATCCGTAGTATTCTTGGTCATGCCGGTTTTATAGGAGGTTTATTAAAGATTTCTCTAAAATTTCAAAACCCCTCACTAATCTTCTTCAAAAAGATGTACCTTTTGTTTTTGATGATGATTGCAAGGAAGCTTTTGAAACTCTAAAAAAGGCTTTAATCACAGCTCCTGTTGTTCAACCTCCTGATTGGACTTTACCTTTTGAAATAATGTGTGATGCTAGTGATTTTGCTGTAGGAGCTGTTCTTGGACAGCGGGTAGACAAGAAGTTAAATGTTATTCATTATGCTAGTAAAACACTTGATGCCGCTCAAAAGAATTATGCTACTACTGAAAAGGAATTTTTAGCAGTTGTTTTTGCTTGTGATAAATTTAGACCTTATATTGTTGATTCAAAAGTTACTATTCACACTGATCATGCTGCTATTAGATACCTTATGGAAAAGAAAGATGCTAAGCCTAGGCTCATAAGATGGGTACTTTTACTGCAAGAATTTGATTTACATATTGTAGATAGGAAAGGTGCTGAAAATCCTGTTGCTGATAATTTGTCTAGATTAGAAAACATTTCAGATGATCCTATACCTGTTAATGATAGTTTTCCAAATGAACAATTGGCTGCGATAAAGGTAAGCTCACGCGAAAGTCCTTGGTATGCTGATTATGCTAACTTTATTGTTGCCAAGTATTTGCCTCCGACCTTTACAGCTCAGCAAAGAAGAAAGTTCTTTTATGATTTGAGGCATTATTTTTGGGATGACCCACATTTGTATAAAGGAGTAGATGGCATTATGCGAAGATGTGTTCCTGAGTATGAACAGAAAGAAATATTGAGCAAATGCCATGGAAGTGCTTATGGAGGACATCACGCTGGAGATAGAACTGCACAAAAGGTTCTACAATCAGGTTTTTATTGGCCTACCCTTTTTAGAGATGCAAGAAAATTTGTTTTATCATGTGATGAATGTCAAAGAGTAGGTAACATTAGTAGACGTAATGAAATGCCTATGAATTATTCTCTTGTTATTGAACCTTTTGACTGTTGGGGATTTGACTTTATGGGTCCTTTTCCTCCTCAAATGGTTATACTCATATACTTGTTGCTGTTGATTATGTTACTAAATGGGTAGAAGCTATACCAACTTCTAGTGCTGATGGTGAGACATCATTAAAAATGCTTAAAGATATTATCTTCCAGGTTTGGTGTGCCTAGATATCTCATGACTGATGGTGGTTCTCATTTTATCATGGTGCTTTTAGAAAAACTCTAGCTAAGTATGATGTTAATCATAGAATTGCTTCACCATATCATCCCAAACAAGTGGTCAAGTAGAATTATCAAATAGAGAGATTAAGTCTATTTTGCAAAAGACTGTTAATAAATCTAGAAAAAATTGGTCTAAAAAGCTTAACGATGCTTTGTGGGCTTATAGAACTGCTTATAAAAATCCTATGGGAATGTCTCCTTACAAAATGGTTTATGGAAAAGCTTGTCATTTGCCTCTAGAATTAGAACATAAAGCCTATTGGGCGTGAAAGAACTTAATAGAGATTTTAAACTTGCCGGTAAAAAGAGATTGCTTAATTTGAATTCTTTAGATGAATGGAGAAATGCAGCTTATGAAAATGCTAGGCTCTTTAAAGAGAAAGTTAAGCAATGGCATGATAGAGAATTCTTAAGAGAGAATTTAACGTAGGTGAAAAAGTTTTATTGTATAGGTCTCGTCTCAGATTTTTGCAGGAAAATTACTTTCAAAATGGGAAGGACCTTATATCATTGAGGAGGTCTATCGCTCAGGTGCGATTAAAATCAATTCACTAGATGGGGACAGACCACAAGTGGTTAATGGTCAAAGACTCAAGCATTACATTTCTGGAGATTCTTATAATGAAGATGTTGACTTTATCAAAGTGGTAACTGATGCCCACAAGTATAGGGGATCGTTGAAATCTTCGTTGGGAAGTATTACCCAAATTTATAGTTCAACTCAAGGGGAACACAAGAATACCAATAAGACTTTAGCAATTGAGGCGTCACTCTCAACCACACCTATATATCAATAAACTTGCAGCAGCAACAGTGATGGCAGCAATATGATTCAAGTAGGAAGAATAAAACAGCAGTAGTAAACGAGGGTTTCCCAGTTTTCACCGGAAAAAGTGAAAGTGTAACTCAGAGATTTAAAACGTAGGCATGAGGTGATAGCGGGGTGTTGCATGAATATGATTGAGCATATAATAAGAAACAATAGCAATGGGACTTATCTCTAACTCCGATATATGTAGGTATGTGTTCCGTAAATAGTTGTGCGTACTAACCAAGAGAATTTGCACAACATCTATTGTCCTACCTGCCTATTTCACCGGGGCCAACTTGGAACTATAGGTAATTAAGGTCTACCCTTTCGAATAGCCCAGAACAATGCATTAACACTTCATGAACACATAGAATCCTCAAACTAAAACATCTCCCCCTTGTTTTTCCTATATGTCACTTTTAGGGTTCGCAGGTTCAACATAATAGCAGGTGATACACTTTGCAGATAAATACCAAACTCAATTATATGATGGGGCAAAATAAGTTCAGTACTGAAATCATGCCACTCGGGCCCTAGTAGCAAGCATTAAACATAGCATAAGTGCATCAACACAATAAAAAGTATCCTCAAGATAAACCCCTAAGATCTCGGACAACGGGTATCATTACATGATCAATCTCATCCAATACCCATCCACCTCATATGCCTACAGCGGACTACTCACGCATGGTGATGGTGAGGGAGCTCATGGTCGATGGAGATGAAGGCGGTGAAGATGTCGGTGAAGACGGCCTTCGGATCCCTCCTCCGGGGGAGGAATCCTGGATCAATCTGTCTCCGAAAACGAAGATCGTGGTGGTGGCGGCGCTCTATTTCGCGAAAGCTCTCCCCCTCCTAGGTCAGCTAATTTTTCATATATATGAGGGGTACGCAAAAGCCGAAGGAGAGGTGGTGCTCGAGGCGCCAGATAGGTGGGCCTAAGCGGCCAAAGAATCTGGCCGCGTGGGGCCCACTATTTTGGCCCTCGAACTCTTCCTCGTGTCCATCTTTTGCACAATGTCCTTCTTTTCCATAAAAACTGATGTGGTATTTTTCTCCGATTTAATTTCCTGCAAAAACAACCAGAAAGGAGACTTTGCTAAAAACAGCGTCAGATTCAGCAGTTTTATTCAAATATGGGAAGATTCCGGAGCAAATTATGAGGCAAAGTGCTTGGAAAAGTAGATGCATTTTAGGTGCATCAGCTCCCCCAAGCTTTGCCCGTTGTTTGTCCTTGAACAACTCAAACATAGTGCAGAAGCGATAAAAAGACTTTGACAAGAACTTTGCATTGCATATGTAACACCGTTTAATACCAACAAGTATTTAAAACATAACTTCCATAACAAATAACAAAATGCTAGCGAAGGTGCATCTAATCAGTGTTAAAGCATTTATATTTGTTGCAAGAGAAATAACATGAAGTGTCAGCACTTGGATGCGTTTGTCCAACTATAGAAATAAACAAAGGTTCTTGCATCACTTTTGATTGAATCATGTCAAGATTTTTGAGATCTTTCGATTCTTTCTTTTATCGACTAGTGAACTCATTGCGCTTGCAACCTTGCTCTCTGTTTAATAAAACAATTTGGTGTTCCCTGTTATGACTCATATGCTTGACCAGCTAATGGTTGAGAGCCTCATGCCCCGTGAATACGAGTACCTACTCCAACTGGCAACTCAACTCGGGTCACAAAGTAAATTTGAGTTTTAAAGTCATTGCAAGTGATAAAAGCGTCATCAAGAGCGTCAACCGGGTACCTCTTGTCCCAGGACATGGAACAAGCCCATGTCAAAATGACAAGACAAACAAACAAGATGAACAATCTCAACACCTCTTTTATTTACTATTGGTATAGCTTTTTATTGTGGGGTGCATCACTGAAGGTTCACCATATCATGTAAGTAAATTTCTACCATGATGCATGGCTTAGATTAGCGGCCAAGGCGTCTCTCTAGCCATTTATACTTACTCCTCAAACTTACCAAGCTTCCACACTTATTTCGCCAATGTTAGGCATCCATAGACAAAAGTACATGATATCAACTAAATATAATTAAGTGCAATGTTGAAAGCTTGCCATGTGTCAGCACATTTTGGCTAACTCCCAACTCCTAAGCTTGTCAAGCATATGACTTCATATTTAACATTTGAAAAACTCTTTTACTTTTCTCTTTGGTTGGCAAGTTTAGCAAGCCCAATGGGATGCGTAGACCTTTGTTTAGAGCCACAGTTACTCAATCCACAACCAAGTGTTGTCACTAAATAATATCTCCCTTGCATCATCATATAACATACTAGAACATCGAGGAGATACACATTTGCTACCACTTCCCTAGATGTTAAAGAAATTATGATGTGCGCAATTGCTGTTATTAAAAAGTACACATAAGCACGGCAAAGGTGTCATACCTTTCACCAACTTCATGCACATCAACTCATCATCGTTGTTCTCCTCTCCCAATTTGAACTGCACAATAAAAACTCAAATCTGCCATAAAATGCTACTGCATACAGTACTGTTTTTACCCTACCTAGAAAACTCAGAAAAATCTCATATTTTACGGGTGTGTAGGTTATGAAATGTTGCAGCAGTGGTTAAAATTTCAGCTCAATCGGAGTTACATAAAAAATGAAAAATGAAACAGTGAATAGATTTCAGCAATTCCTGCACTTTCATTTTTGCGTTGGATTCAAGAAAAAGAATTTTTTTTGTTATTTTTAGTTTTAATATGCATGAAGTAAATGATCAGAAATAAACAAGCAAAAGAAACAAATAAAATCTTTTTGGTGTTTTTGTAATTTTCAAAACAAGAAACTAAACATAACAAGATAAAAGTGATATAAAACAATGGATGTGAAGAGAGAGAAGTACTCCCCCAAGCTTGCGGTCAAGCTAGTATCCCGGATGGTAATCGTACCCACCACTTCCATCTCCAGGGAAGTGACCATATTGGTACCCTTGCATTCCTGGGTTTTGGGGCTCCTCTGGAGGTTGCACCTCTTCCACGGTCCATTTCCCGGTAGTCCTGTCGAAAAGGTCAGCACGGGGGAGCCTAATGGACACATTTTGTCCATTAGAACTCTTATAGCTATACAAATAATGATTCCCATGCCTTTCACTCATTTCCATGCGAGAAGTCAAAGTAAAATCAAGTAAATGAGACTCTCTCACTAGGGTACCCATGTTATCATCAAAACCCCTCTCTTCCTTAATGTGCTCATATACTAAAATAGCAATGGTGTAACACCCCAAGCCAACCAAGCGCTTGGAATGTTACCACTTTCATAACTTTTAAAAATAATAATTTTTTTTAGGAAAGTTTGGCATGACCTCCTTTGTTTTCATAGACATCCAGGATAAACAATAATCAAACAAAAGCACAATGACATAACATAAGAATAGGGTAGACACAACGTTCATCAATAATCAACTCTCCAACAACTCAACTTCTTAAAGCTACCAGCCACAAGCATTAACCATAACCAAACTTCCACAAGACTTCAAATTCGTTTAAGACATTACAACTCCTAATGATGGTTCTAAGAAAATGTTGATGAGTGTGTGAATCGTGAGGTAATGAAGGTGTGCTACTCCCATAATTCCCCATGCATGTCGTCTCGATGTTTTACCTAAAAACATTAAAGCAACAAGGGTGAGTACAAAGACTCAACAAGTTCATAACAAATAATGAACCTTACATAAATCAAAACACCGAGTCATCACTAAACATTATTCATTCATCATCATATATAAAGATGTCCTACATGCCTATATGCTCATCTCATCTCATTGCGGATACCGGTATCGCTTGAGTGAATACCCGTCGGCATCCACTCACTCCAACTCGTGGAGGGTGCCTCCAATGTGGGTCGCAACCCATCAAAGGAGGTCTCATTGTGCCCACCGAAGTAGGTCACTTTAACATCATTATCATCATGGGTATGCAAATATGCATAAAGTGCACATGCCATCATCATAATCATTATCATTTCATCATGGAAATATTATAGACATAAAAGACAAGATTTATAATTAAATCAAGTGAAGAGAGATATGCAAAATTCACTATCCATCATGAACTTGCCTCAACCGCGGGACACAGATTGTGAGTTGTAGAGTTCCGAACCGGAAGTATCAACACCTGTCATCCAAACATGTATATCACTCAAAACAACAAACAACTCGGCAACAAACATTCACAAAGAAGCATCGTCCTACGCGAGCGTCCAACCCCATAAGCTATAATTAAACTCAACCAAAGAAAACATCTAAATATCAGCACCCGCACAACACTTCTCAGATATCATCTATGGACAAATCTGGACATATTAACATTAACCCATTCAAACTTCAGAATTACTGAAATTATGTCAACACAAGACAGGCCACTTGATATTTCTATAAGAAATTAAATTATAAATGAAATCTTGTAAATCGTGAGAGTTTTAACATCAGAAAAACAACCTCTCCAGTTTTCATGTTAAGCCCATGATTTAATTCGAATGTTATACATGCCAAAAGTCGCGAAGAAGCTCAATGCATGCAGAAACTGTTTATTCCTGGACAGAACGTGAAACTGGTCGCTACGATCAAACCGTTCGACCAAATAGCGCGAATCAAAATTCTATGGAAAGCCTGGAACATGATCTTCAACTTTTGTTTAGATTGTAACTCGAAATTATGGACAGATCAACCCAGAAATTAACTCAAGATCAGTGCCTTAAAGCATCAGCCTGACTGCAACATCTAGCTGAACCTACTGACCAGGTTCAGGATAGACACAAGATACATCACTGAGGTTTGTCTCACGTTTTGTCCTAGGTAAAGAGCTAGCAGGGACAAGGACATTCCCTATTACCCAGCAGCTTTGCAAATTTTCCATGTATACCTCAAAGGATAAACGACTTAGAGCACCAAATAATTACCAACTAATTACGGAGGATCAGATGACCAACTCGACACTGAAACTCAACAACAGGAAACGACCAAAGATGGACTCCATATGGATTATCAGATTTTAGCTACAAACACTCCCAGAAATTTGTGTTCCCCATGACAAAATTACAGAATTTGGAGATAGCTCCACCATCCCTAATTCCCTCAACCCCGCTTCTAGCCCGAACAAGAACAAGCCTACTAGCAGAACACTACGCCGCCAGCCAATAGCACAGCACGTACCGTAGAAGGAGATGGTGATGAAGACGATTGCTCTCACGGCCGGCTCTCCAAAGCAGGGACCAAACAGATTGAGGAAGACACAAAAGAAACGGTGGCGCAGCCCTGCAACCTCACCGCCACACCATGGTGGCGGACTCGATTGGGAAGGCGATAGGTCTGTGCTGGGAGGAGAACCGCCCTGACCTACGACACTAAGAATCGTGGCGCCGCTGGGCACGGACGCGGAGTATGATCGGGCCTTAGGCCCAGCCCAAACCATGGATCCCCCTTTTCTCACAGATAGGAATTGTAACACCCCGGCCACCCCCGGGCCGGGCCTGTCACCCCTGGCAGCTCTCTAGGATCTCTAGACTGGCCCCACAGATCAACACTAGTCTTTTCTGCGCACTTTGTCCTCACTCGTGCGCACCCGGGAACGAGTTCCCGGTCGGTCACCCATCCTTGGAGTACTCCGGGCCAAGCACGCTTAACCTCGGAGTTCTTTCCAGATGAGCTTCCGGAAAAGAAGTTGCAACTTGTTGATATCAGTATCCTATCAATCCTATTAAGCCCTAGGCCAGGATCTCACATCCTTCCCCCCTTAGAAGACCGACGCCCTCGTCGGTCAGCCCCCAGTCCAGGAACTTCCCCTCTTGGTACACGTCTGTGCGTCCAGTGCCGGCACATGCTCCACATGTCCGCGCCCCTGACCCGCACACGCCCGTGTTGCCGCGAAGGTCGGCTCTGATACCAAATTGTAACACCCCGGCCACCCCCGGGCCGGGCCTGTCACCCCTGGCAGCTCTCTAGGATCTCTAGACTGGCCCCACAGATCAACACTAGTCTTTTCTGCGCACTTTGTCCTCACTCGTGCGCACCCGGGAACGAGTTCCCGGTCGGTCACCCATCCTTGGAGTACTCCGGGCCAAGCACGCTTAACCTCGGAGTTCTTTCCAGATGAGCTTCCGGAAAAGAAGTTGCAACTTGTTGATATCAGTATCCTATCAATCCTATTAAGCCCTAGGCCAGGATCTCACAGGAATAAAGAGAGGCAGACTGCTACTGTACAAACACCATCGTGTAGCTCAAATGGTAGAAGCTAAGTGCACTCCAAAGCAGGTCACTGTTTCAAGTACCAGATTTTGCACTATTTTCTATTTCTTTTGTTCATTTGTTTTCTCTAACTTCCTATATTGAGATCAGAATGAAAATATCCTCCAGAACCGTTTTTTTCTACAAGATTAAATAGGCACAGCAAGTAGGCATCAAAAATTTAGGATATCACATTCTTACCCCCTTAAACAGAATTCGTCCCCGAATTCTTCCTTGCTTTACTACTCGCAGAACTAACATAGAAGGTACAAACTATGAACATGCATCACATATCAGCCATGAACTCTGGATACTTCTCGTGCATTCGAGACTCAAGCTCCCAAGTCGCCTCACGCTCGGTTTGTTGCGACCATAGAACTTTAACGTACTTTAGTGTTCTATGCCTCATGACTTTCTCCGACTTATCCAATATCCTCACAGGATGGACCTCAAAGGCTAAGTTTTGTTCAATGGTAATTGGCTCCATGGTTTTTTGTCGTTCTGGATCACGAAAATGCTTCCGCAACATAGATACATGGAACACAGTTTATACACATACTCTTGTTTCAAACAATTCAGGATGATATGCGTACTCTCTTACTTGTCCATCTATCACTAAAAAGGTCATAAATAACTTAGACTAAGATTTTCTTTCATACATACCTTTACCACATGGGTCTTAGTTACTTTTACCTGAGTACTGCTCCTCTATCAGGTGCAGAAGGTCACGACAAAAAACTCTCAAATAGGTCAGCATCTATTGCAGTTTACAACCCTAGAGTATGATCTTCTTTTTTTTTGAACCTATCTAGAGTATGATATGTTCCTCGCTTCAATTGTTGTCTCCGTATAAATTAAATTGACAACTTCGGAGTACAGGTTTCTAAAATAATATCATTTCTTTTCTTTCAAACTAGCTGGGTGGCCCGCGCATTTGCGCTGCTAGATTTACTATATATAATATTATTATGAATTTTTGTACCATCTCTACCAAATACTGTCATTTAGCTCAACACACTGCTACCTTAGTGCTAATGTACAATTCTAAATGTTAGTAGAAGTTGATGTGGACATGATTGTATTTTGGTATAAACTGATTGTATTACATAATATCTAAGGACTATTTTACAGTGACAATAGAAGACTATATATTCTGCATGCCAACATAGATTGTCTTATACCACACGAATATTCAGTTTTGTCATCAACTTCTCATCTTGTTGTGTACCTTTCCACCAATTATTCATTCTAGGAACCTTTCATCCACTGTCCGTGTTTGAAATTTGTGATTTATTCCTCTAGGATTTACGAATGGTCTTATTGGTGTCTTATGTTTTTCATGTTCATGTTAATTTACTTCGTTTTTCACGTGTCTTTCTAAGACAATGTAGTGATAACTAACTTCATTCGAAAAATGCTAAAACCCTTAAGTGTTACAGAAGGTTGGCATGACTTGTCCTTTCTTATGGTACCCACCCTTTTGAATTGACCATAGTCAATTGTGACCATTAGTTTTGTCGCAACAAAACGGCTATGCTTCCTTAATCTGAATATTATATGTCCCTTGAATATATAAAGTACACTATCAACACCGCGACTATTCATTTTCCCAACATCAAGTACCTTTTGACGGCCAACATGAATTCTCCCATTGCACATTAAGGGATCGACTCATCTATATATTCCCTCATGCATGCTCTATATATTTGAGCTGGCCTATGTTACTATACACTCGATTCCATACACGTGTAAGCAACATGCCTATGTTACTATGTTATTTTGACACTGATGGTCAAATATGAACTGAATATATTTTTATTTTTATAATGATGTTTTTTAATTATTGAGATTTTAGTATATATTATAGAAATGCAACTATTAATTTCTGTATGAATTTTCTTGCGAAAAAATCTATATGAATTACTGTCAAGTTTTCCGGTTTCTGTATTCACATGAAGTTAGTTCAAGAATTTATCATGGAAACCTTGGTAGTACATTTCAGACCATGGTGACTCGAATCTATGCGGCGTGGTTTTTCAGCATATATGTACCTAAACCCATACTCACTCATTTTTTGATATAAGATGTTTTAGCTAGCTCATATGTTGGCTAGGTGCAAACCCAAATAAGTGTACATAGACATTAAAATATGTCTACAGACATCTTGATACATTTGAATGTGGACAAAAACTAAAACATTTTATACTTATAAACGAAGGGAGTATTGGCCATCAATCGAGTGAGGCCTTATAGTAAGTTCAGGTGTAAACACTTAAAAGTTGATAAAATATCCTTGCCTCGAGAAAACATATTGAATCCTTTTTAAAAAAATTGTATCGCGTTGATGCAAAAAGCGAGTTAATTAAATCTCTCATTATCTTATAAAATATTTTGAAACCTTATTCCCAACTGATCTTAGGTGTTAGATTTTTATATTTAAAAACATTGCATTCATTAATTATTAATCATGTGAATTCGATAAGGAAAAGTTCAATACGTTGTCCTATTTAAGAAATATGTATACTTGATCGTGTCTCTCATCTATGCCAGTATCATGTGGAAAATCAAAAGATTACATCTCTCTAAATCACCCGCAAAAACAAATCACATGCATATGAGAGTAATATATAACTAAATTACTTTCAAGGTAATCCCTTAATATCATTTAGTCCTACAAAATATACGGAATTCATTGACAAATACATAGTACCTGGGCTCTACCTTGATCCTTCTATTTTGGTTCTACAATATATCTGATCCAGCACATGCATATTAATTATGTAATCTCCTCTTCAGCTCTCGCAATTGGTCGCTATATAACTGAAGACACATTATTTGGTAATCACAGAGTTAAAGCTCTCAGCCATGCACTCAACAATCACAATGCTATGTTGTGCTCTGGAAGTATGAGACTGGAATGTCTCGACACATATATAATCTACCATACAAATAAAAACATTGCACATATCAATGCGGAAAGAATAGAGGATACATATAAGTACAATATTTAACCAAAAGGTAAGACACATACCATATTTTATTTCATGCTTGAGATTACGAATATGTGCGTTCGATCCTTTAACCCGCATGCCAAAAATCTGCATTCCGGACTGAGACTAAACAAATTCCAAGTAAACTCTAGATGCATGCGTATGTATGTCTTCAGCCTTCATAGAATTGGCTGATGCATGAGGAGAGGACAAAACCGGCTTAAATCATCAGAAAATAATCAAGCCCACCTGATGCAAACTTCATGCCGGGTCACCAAATCCTGTACTGTCGTTGGGCGCCCGCACCAGCCTTTGGTCTTTGTAGTTGACAGGTCGCCATCGATTCAAAACCGAGGTGTAGATTTTGGACGCCGTGGCTTCTTGCCAGATGTATATCACCATACGGACTCCTCGAAAACATTGAGGTAGAATCATGGCACCTTCTTATAAGTTTGTCAGCTTTACTGGCGTGAGATCGCCGTCGCCTCGAGTTACCTTCGTCGGCAGGATAACGCCATTGCCACCTTGAGCTCATCAAAGACCGCTTTATGTCCGGAAAAGGATTAAGTGTTGAGAATGATGTTCATGGCTTTTCGGTCTGTCTTGTTGTTCGAGGGGTCGTTCGCGTCGTCGCCGGTGTGGTCGTGCAGCGTTGCCTACCAGCCGAAGCTCAGCGTTCAACATCTTCTCCTGCTTGATTGGCTTCTGTCCTGTATGATCTGATTAAAAGTTGCATGATGAACTATTGGGGAAGCAATACCACAGAGCAATCGACCCTTACGATCTGTACTGGCTAGCTTTCCATCAAAACTGGATTGCTTCCTATATTAGTCACGGAAGATTTTCGTGGCGCATTAGCAATCAACTAAAAAAATAAATGTCAAATCAAGAGATCACTTGCTTGTTCCCCCCTTCATGTTCAGAATCCTTCGTTTGCTTCCATACAGTGAACCCTCCCGCATCAGCGACATCGTCGGCATGCATGCACCTCTAGCTCCTGTAACATCGCCGACTGCCGGCGTTTAGAATTACAACTATTTTAGTTGCCCGATTGGCCGCTAGGTTGCTTTTTGTTGTGCTGCTGTATTAACTTGGCATGCAGATTAATCTGCTCATCCTTCGATCAATGTTGTGCCTCCTGAGTCATGGTGTGGTGAATACCTAGAGTGCGCACGAAACTGAAAGCCAACGCCGGCCGGAGAAAATCGCCCCCCGCGACTCTGTGTCCTTCCAAATTCCAATCGATGATTCGATGTTGACAATGCTCTTCTCGTGTGCGTGTCTCTCCCTGGTAGCAGATATGCGTACGGAACACCTGCCGGCCGGCCGGAGAAAATCGCACCGCGACTTCCAATTAATCGTTGTTCAATGCTTTTCTCATGTGCGTGTCTCTCTCTTGGTATCAGATATGCGCACGGAGAAACGGTAATATCATGGCGGCAGAAATCAGTCAACTCGTCGAGCGGTTGAGGGCTTGACCGCTCGAGGCCTCATGTAGAATATAGGTGAATTCAGGGACGGAGCTAGCGTACATGTTGAATTTTGGGTCTTGCAGCAGTGACGCTGACAGTCTAATGGCGGCAAGTTACGGGCCTTAACTACAATTAGTAGTGCCCCTGCCATACTTTGTTAGGGCTGTTTGGCCTCCATGTGCTGCGCGAGGTCTTTGCTGATCGCGCCGTCCGACGGCATGAGCTCTTCAGGTCTTGCTCCCCGAACGTGGTGGTCTTGGCGGAGGCGTGGAGCTGGTCCCTCTGGCGGCGGCGTCTATATACCTTGGTGCATATGTTGAGGCAGCGGATCGATCGGACGCCGTTCTCTACGCGATCGTCCTGGATAATGTGATGGGTGCGACAGCGCTCTCGCCGCGGCCGTGATCACGAAGCGCTCGGAGTCGTAGCCACGACCTCATCGACTTTACTTCCATATGTTGCGGTCGTCGCCATGGTTCTTTGTTTGATCTCTCATCGAATTGCTTGCTCACGTTTCTGATAGCTTGGAAGGCTCGATTCCGATCGGATGTTTTGATCGATTTGACCTAGAGCAGTCGATCCCTTTAAAGGCATAAAGCTATGATCCATATATCACGTGTGCATGCAAAACTCTATTTTCCTTCTCGTGATCGATCTTGCTTACGCACGATACGTAGTCCCAAACTTCTAAATCTAGGCCGTTGCTTTTTAGATGGTTAATCTAAGCCGTTATTTGTCCTGTGTTTTAATTATATAATAGATGCCCAGACCAAGTAGGCAATCATTTGATTAATTTACTTGCCTGGTTCCCCCCTACACTTATGTTCTAGCCTGATTGCACCCACATGTCGATAGTTCTTGATCACCATATAGGTCTTAGGTCCAGCTGGTGCAACTACCATCCAATGTCTACTCTCACTCACTTAGTTTCCCGCCAAACTAAAATAAGTACTAAAACTGCCGTTGCAACACATCTTTGTGGCAACGCATGCGTCAGCAGCTCGTTCATATAAACCCACAAGTTGTACTGAACATAAGATAGACCAAAGCAACAGGTTCTACTTTATATTTACTTTATCCCAGAATGGATATAAGAGTTCAGCCCATCCCCTATAGTCAAAATCGTATGCTTAGACTGATCATTTTTTTAATATATTTTTTTAAGCAAAAAAAAGAGGTTTTGCTAAGCATCATCGACGATGCACTCTTCACACTATAGCAACTATGCAAAACTTACTTGAGATCTTGTCATCTCAGTGCAAACATATCGTTACTCACCCTCTCAAATGATACTCTAACGCTCCATGATCAAACTTTCTCAAACATATTCCCAAACCTCCACTCGTAATGCCTCTCACAAGCAAGATACATCTCAAAACTAGCAGAAAATCTGATAGAGTAAAACAGCAAATCTCGTGAAACTCAGAAATTCAAAGGAATGAATCAGGCTTATCCTCACCGTAACTCTAGCATTTCACAAAATGGTGCCACTTCTAAAGAAGGGAAACTATTCCATTCCACGGTCCAAGCGGAAAGCGGTAGCTCTCGTAACTACGGGCAAGACACACTTAGATGCATCCTTCCAATGTAGGGAGAGCAAATAATAAGAGTAATTGGTATGGGGGCCAATCCATTCCGCACTCAAATTATTTACCTCATACATGGTTAGATGAATCATGTAACCTAACGCTCGGTCATCCTTACATACAAATGAAAAAAGTTTTCATAAATGAACCAACACTTGAGGTAGAACCCCATTTAACCATTTCACAAGGTCAAACAAAAACTATTATGCAGATCTTTATGAATTCAATTATATTAGATTCGTCAAAAGACAATACTGGCGACCGGATAGGTTAGAACAAATGATCAAAACTAATGTGACAAGAGGTCGAATGTACCAACACTTAACACCAATCCCATGCTCGGGGAATCAAGAAAAACATCCACTCTTTTCACAAAGATGAACACTCCTAACTGTTATCAATAAACCTCTTTTAAAAGGACAATCTAAGTTTACTTCTAGGCCTTGCAGGCATAATAAGAGGTAACAAACCGAATACATCCTTCAATGTTTTGAATGTTCAGTTAACAAGATCTACTAACGGCTTCCTCCATTAGATGGAGTGGACATCCTAGAAAAAGATAGAATAACCTTAGGAATAAATACATGGCCCATTTCAAAACCACCTTTTCATGCAGAACTTCATGAAGAACTTCTTACAACTACCATGGCTTGTAAACCTAAAAATGAAACTTGTTCACAGACAAAAGGTACCCACTCTCTAAGACCCGAGTGTCCCTAGCTCCAACTCATGTTAACGAAAGGGTAGATATAGTAATTAAACACTATTTCATAGGTCAAAGGCTCTCAACTCCACAACCAACACACAAGTGAAACAACAAGATTTTTGAAACCAAGAGGCCTCAAATAACAATAGGTAAGTGGGTCACTCCCAAGAAAATCCATGCGAACTTAACTAGAAGTACACACATACCTATACTATATGCATCCATGACTTTTATAAGAACGAGATAAAACCCAACCAGCCATGTGATTTTTTTTCCAGTAAGAAAGCACTCTAGCAAAGGGACGGCAATTTGCTATACTATCATAGACATCCTCGCATGAAAGAAATTACTCATGGGTAAACATAAGAGAAAGGACAGGGTCGGAGCATAACTCCACCCAACATTAGCAATATCGTCAACCAATGTCAAAACGATCATGTATGATACATGGAAAACATGAATCCTATAGAAAATGGATAAGGATGCCATACTCTGGCTTGGTTACATCGATAAGTATCCACACACACCCTTATATCTTATTTTAACATCTATTTAATTAGAAGAGACAAGCTTATGCTGATGATCATCGCATTTGTTTAAGGTCATAATATTATCATGGTGCATCGAATCTAGTTCAACAAATTACTTCTCAAAACTAGAACTTATTAGAACCCATTGTAACTCTAGAAATTTATTTATTTCAAATAGCTACCCAATAACTACTGCCCTTCTACTAAATCATTCGTAACAACCTCCTTAAGTAATATATTTTTTATAATTATGAGCCTTAATTAACATGAGATATACATCAAACAAAACAGGTGTCCTTTAACATACCATAAGTTCCATCAAACCACATAACTCACTATTAAGGTCTATATTACATTGATTTACTCAAGACACCTAAGTATTCATACAGAAGATCCTCAAATGTTAATCCAAAACCTTTTTTATAGCTAATAATTTGGAAAGGAAGTTTAACATAGTTTAGTCCAGAATCGGAAACTAACAGCTCCATTTGAAATAACAAACAAAATGAAATATGCTAGATAACTTTATCGGTTATCCATAAAAATTCAAAGTCCTACAAGGAAAGCATCGAGATTACCTCTCTGCACGATTTAATTCATGAATAAAGATACCAATGCAAACCACAACATAGCCATACAAAGTAGATCTCAATGTCAATAAAAATGATTGACATAGATCATTCCTTGTTATCATGTTTCTCCACGTATTCCACAAGTTATTAACTAAATAAGAACGATTTATACTTCTCACATGACAAACATGATAATTTCATCGAACTTCGGTCCATCAAATCGATTCATCATTACCCTACTCACTAGCAAATTTCAGAAATATACAATGTTTTTCTTTCCGATGGCATTATCCAAGAGTTGCTTTGGCATTACCTGAATTGCTACAATCAAAGCATCTAGCAACACAAGCACGGACACTTCTTAGCAGTGGCGGAGCTTGAAACAAATACCTGGGCGGGCCAATTAAAGAAGAAAAATATCACGTCTTAGCTAGTGCGTTGTTGCTGTTAAGAATCTAAAATGCACCAGGAAGAAAAATCGCCACCGATCCTTGTAACAAGAAAGTGTCGAGGAATTAAGCCCACTAAATCATCAATCATGACAGGAACGTAGTGTCATGACAGAAGGTGGTCACTTTTACCCCAAATCAGGAAGAAATTGCCAGTGGTCCTTCCTAAGAACTGCCAGAAAGCCCCAACTTGATTGCAACTAGAGCAAAAAATAAAAAAAATCCCCCAGGGACCCGACGAAACAAGCCCCAGCGAGCGTCCTGGCCTAAATCGCAAGAGAACTCGACACCACGGAGCCGTACCTCGCCGGCGACCGGTGGCCAGGTCGGAACCCACACGGTGAGTAAACCCTAAGATCTAGCGAGAGAGCAAACAAATCGCCGTGGAGAGAGGGAGGGAGGTGCGGGAGGGCCTTACTCTTGAATCTTGATGTCGCAGACGTCGCCGTGGTGGGCGGCCACGATGAACCTAGCCTCCATCGGCCACCGGTCACGGTCTGCATAGACAAATCAAAGGATGAGACGCGTGTGGTCCGCCGCGGCCGCGAGTTGCTTGATAGCCGGAGGTGGACGTCAAGGACCAGCCGCAGCCGGCAGTGGAGCTGCGGTGGTCGGTCACTCGTGGGGTCCTACTTTCGCCGCAGATCGAACCTCGGCCTCCGGCGAGCTCCCTGGAGAGCCTCAGATCGAACCTTCCTGGAGACTGGAGAGCCTCAACTCTCTGTACGATTTGCCTTCCTCGAGAGCCTCTGATGCGAAGGGTGCTTGCTGGGCTTGTGGTCTGGCCTCTGATGCGTAGCAGGGTAGTAGTAAAAAAAATTTGGCCAAAATCCTGGCGGGTCGTGGCCCAGGTCGGCCCCTATTAAGCTCCGCCAGTGCTTCTTAGCACAAGAGAGAAAATTAACGGAGCTTACTCATACCCAATTCAAGACATAAGAAATCTCTTGTTGCGTGCATAGGCATGCTTGATTGACATAACAAGCATTTGATTAGAATAAGTAATAAAGTTAGCAGAAGCGTTGATGCAATGAATACCCAAAGCCCATCCCTAAGGTGCACCAGTGTGTCAAATTTTAAGTTATTTACTCAAACTAAGTCAAGTTTTTCTTTTCAAATATCTAAATAAATTATCCTATTTACTATTTAATTCATTCCAGAGACCTAAAGCCTTGCTCTGATACCAACTGTAACACCCCAAGCCAACCAAGCGCTACATTCATAACTTTTAAAAATAATAATTTTTTTAGGAAAGTTTGGCATGACCTCCTTTGTTTTCATATACATCCAGGATAAACAATAATCAAACAAAAGCACAATGACATAACATAAGAATAGGGTAGACACAACGTTCATCAATAATCAACTCTCCAACACCTCAACTTCTTAAAGCTACCAGCCACAAGCATTAACCATAACCAAACTTCCACAAGACTTCAAATTCGTTTAAGACATTACAACTCCTAATGATGGTTCTAAGAAAATGTTGATGAGTGTGTGAATCGTGAGGTAATGAAGGTGTGCTACTCCCATAACTCCCCATGCATGTCGTCTCGATGTTTTACCTAAAAACATTAAAGCAACAAGGGTGAGTACAAAGACTCAACAAGTTCATAACAAATAATGAACCTTACATAAATCAAAACACCGAGTCATCACTAAACATTATTCATTCATCATCATATATAAAGATGTGCTACATGCCTATATGCTCATCTCATCTCATTGCGGATATCGGTATCGCTTGAGTGAATACCCGTCGGCATCCACTCACTCCAACTCGTGGAGGGTGCCTCCAATGTGGGTCGCAACCCATCAAAGGAGGTCTCATTGTGCCCACCGAAGTAGGTCACTTTAACATCATTATCATCATGGGTATGCAAATATGCATAAAGTGCACATGCCATCATCATAATCATTATCATTTCATCATGGAAATATTATAGACATAAAAGACAAGATTTATAATTAAATCAAGTGAAGAGAGATATGCAAAATTCACTATCCATCATGAACTTGCCTCAACCGCGGGGCACAGATTGTGAGTTGTAGAGTTCCGAACTGGAAGTATCAACACCTGTTATCCAAACATGTATATCACTCAAAACAACAAACAACTCGGCAACAAACATTCACAAAGAAGCATCGTCCTACGCGAGCGTCCAACCCCATAAGCTATAATTAAACTCAACCAAAGAAAACATCTAAATATCAGCACCCGCACAACACTTCTCATATATCATCTATGGACAAATCTGGACATATTAACATTAACCCATTCAAACATCAGAATTACTGAAATTATGTCAACACAAGACAGGCCACTTGATATTTCTATAAGAAATTAAATTATAAACGAAATCTTGTAATTCGTGAGAGTTTTAACATCAGAAAAACAACCTCTCCAGTTTTCATGTTAAGCCCATGATTTAATTCGAATGTTATACATGCCAAAAGTCGCGAAGAAGCTCAATGCATGCAGAAACTGTTTATTCATGGACAGAACGTGAAACTGGTCGCTACGAGCAAACCGTTCGAAAGCCTGGAACATGATCTTCAACTTTTGTTCAGATTGTAACTCGAAATTATGGACAGATCAACCCAGAAATTAACTCAAGATCAGTGCCTTAAAGCATCAGCCTGAGTGCAACATCTAGCTGAACCTACTGATCAGGTTCAGGATAGACACAAGATACATCACTGAGGTTTGTCTCATGTTTTGTCCTGGGTAAAGAGCTAGCAGGGACAAGGACATTCCCTATTACCCAGCAGCTTTGCAAAATTTCCCTGTATACCTCAAAGGATAAACGACTTAGAGCACCAAATAATTACCAACTAATTACGGAGGATCAGATGACCAACTCGACACTGAAACTCAACAACAGGAAACGACCAAAGATGGACTCCATATGGATTATCAGATTTTAGCTACAAACACTCTCCCAGAAATTTGTGTTCCCCATGACAAAATTACAGAATTTGGAGATAGCTCCACCATCCCTAATTCCCTCAACCCCGCTTCTAGCCCGAACAAGAACAAGCCTACTAGCAGAACACTACGCCGCCAGCCAATAGCACAGCACGTACCGTAGAAGGAGATGGTGACGAAGACGATTGCTCTCACGGCCGGCTCTCCACAGCAGGGACCAAACAGATTGAGGAAGACACAAAAGAAACGGTGGCGCAGCCCTGCAACCTCACCGCCACACCATGGTGGCGGACTCGATTGGGAAGGCGATAGGTCTGTGCTGGGAGGAGAACCGCCCTGACCTACGACACTAAGAATCGTGGCGCCGCTGGGCACGGACGCCGAGTACGATCGGGCCTTAGGCCCAGCCCAAACCATGGATCCCCCTTTTCTCACGGATAGGAATAAAGAGAGGCAGACTGCTACTATACAAACACCATCGAGTAGCTCAAATGGTAGAAGCTAAGTGCGCTCCAAAGCAGGTCACTGTTTCAAGTACCAGATTTTGCACTATTTTCTATTTCTTTTGTTCATTTGTTTTCTCTAACTTCCTATATTGATATCAGAATGAAAATATCCTCCAGAACCTTTTTTTCTACAAGATTAAATAGGCACAGCAAGTAGGCATCAAAAATTTAGGATATCGCAAATGGCACCAGCATAAATAGGAGTGGAATCAGTATTATTCCTCACCACAGCCAAATTCAAGGACCTAGCAAGAATTACTCCCAAATTATACTCACATGGTGTGTTCTCTTTTGCACATTTAAGTAAATAAATCATGGGTCCAGTGCAAGCAGAAGTGTTATCCCTGGCAAGAAATCCTCTTGCAAGGAACAAATCGAAGTATCTCAAACCGGGGTGTTGTATGCAAGTGAATTTAGCCCTCATAATTCTTTCAGGAATGTTTACAGAAATACTACGCCAAAAAGCAACAAGTTCATGATTAGAATCAGCACGGGTCTCCTCCCAACTACCCGTGTTCTCAACACGAATAGCTTTGCAAAACTCATCTAATGACATAACAAGGCGTTGCCCTCTCATAGTAAATTTAATGACAAAGGTGGGAGGCGGTGGCTTACTCTTCTTACCATGTTTGTAGTTGTCGGGGCCCTCGAATCGGAATGTGGAGAGGAATTCTCGCGAGAGTTCCTCGTACGTGTTCCGTGGATGACGGGAGAACTCGAGTAAGCCAGTTGCAGCGGCAAAGGCGTTGAAGTCTCCCGTATCCCCCAATGATCAAGAACAACGGGGTCTTGCCATTTGGTCGCATGATATTCGAAGCCTCTCCCCTACATACTCCGCACCATCCTCCCAAAGATGGTTGTCATCATAATTATCGGAGACTCTAGATATCTCCTCCTTGGTCTTGATGTCATCCCAAGCAATCCTTACCCTTGTTCATGATGAAACCTTGCTGCCCAAAAATAATATCCAACAAAAATTAAGATGTAACACTCTAAAACAACATTGAGCCATCCATAACTAGTCTCCACATCAATATCATGAATATCAACTAGAAAACTTAAATCCATGGATTTCTCAAGCATATTAGGTGACACCTAGTGCAGCAAAATACTTCATACATAAAGCATAAGAACAAAAAGTAATTGGATGGGTGGAGGAGTCACATACCAAGGAGCAATCCCACCAAACAGATTTGAAAAATCTGCCCTAAACTTGGAGATCCAAGGATAGCAGGAAGAAGGAGCTCGGGAAAATTTGGGAAAATACCTGGAGCTGGTTTTCTGTCGAGGGAAGGAGATGGGCACAGGCACTCACTAACTCCACCTGGGGCCAAAGTTAGTGGGTCCCACGCGGCCAAGGAATCTGGCCGCGTGGGACACCCTCTTTTGGTCCCTGGTGGCCTCCTGGTGTCCCACTTTGGCTGTTGGTCCCTCTGGTAAAATAACTTACCTCCAAATTTTTCTGGAATTTTCGAGAAAATTTTCTGAAGAGAATTTTTCAAACTTCATATTCTGGAATTTCTGAACTCTGAAATAATTATGTTATGCATATACTCTAAAATTCTAGATAAATAAAATTAAAATGCAATACAAATTTTTATGGGAATCAAGTTTTCATCATTTCCACATTAGTAATGAGGTTGATCAAGTCTCATTAATAATATGTAAAAGATATAATACATGATTCTTATTTTATATATAAAGAAGAAATTCAAGATACCTCATATTTGATTGGAATAGTTCCAATCATCAAGGTAGCATACTTTGGTGCAGGAGGTGGTAGTGCAAATTCAAAGCTTCCAATCATAATAGTATTTCTTTGAATAGAATTCACACTCTTGTTTATCATTGTAACAGGATTCTTCTTGGGAAAATAATAGTATGCTCATTTCCTTTGACATTAAATGTCACTTTGCTCTCAGTGCAATTTATCACAGCTCCTGCAGTGTTTAAAAAGGGTCTTCCAAGAATAATAGATAGATTATCATCCTCAGGCATTTCTAATATAACAAAGTCTGTAGGAATTAACATTAGCAATAGAGATAGGAACATCCTCACATATACCTATAGGCATAGCAGTTGATTTATCAGCCATTTGCAATGAAACTTCAGTTGGAACCAATTTGTTTAGGTTAAGTTTCTTATATAAAGAAAAAGGCATAACACTAACACCAGCTCCTAAATCACATAATGCATATTTCACATAAGTTTCTTTAATACGACAAGGAATAGTTGGAATACCAGGATCTCCACGCTTTTCAGGCAATTTCCCTCAAATGAATAATCAGCAAGCATAGCAGTAATTGCATCAGTAGGTATCTTCCTTTTATTAGTGACAATATCTTTCATATATTTTGAATATGGAGGAATTTTAATAGCATCAACAAGAGGAATTTGCAAACATAAAGTTTTAATCAACTCAAAAATTTCTCAAACCTAGCATCATCCAAAGATTTCATTACCTCTTGGGGATATGGTATGGGTCTTTGTACCCATGGATCCCTCTCTTTACCTTTTTGTGATTTGGATGCTTCTTCTTTTTATTCTTCTCAATAGATGGTTGAGGGTCTTCTTTTTCAGGAGGTTCAGGTTCTTCAATATTTTCAGCTTCATGTTGTTCTTCTTCAGGTGGAGATGATTCCTCTTCTTCATTATTTCATCTTCAGTCTCAGCATCAGAAATAGAAATATCCTTATCTTGTTCTTGAGAATCATCAATATCTTTGTTTTCATTGGGAGATTTTCCTGCAGAAGATTTCTTCTTGAGAGCCTCTTGCTCTTTCCTCTTGGGATGGTCTTCAGGATAGTCAGGATCCTGAGTACTTGCACCACCTCTAGTATTAACTCCACAAACCTGTTTCTTCTCAATAAGATTTGCATACAATTGATTTTGAAGAGAAACCATTTGTTCAACTTGATTATTCATCATCTCACAATGTTTAATAATTCTTCTAACCTCTCCCACACTAGCATTTAAATTTTCACGAAGAAATTTAATTTTATGAGAGTTTTCCATAATACTCATTCTAATACATGCTCCTCAGGATTGTTATAATAAGCAAAATCATTAACGTATGATACATCAATAGGAGGTGTTACCTTTTCATTACCTTCCATAGAGCTAATAGCATTGACTTGGATTGGAAAACATGGTTGATCAATAGGAAGTTTAACACCCATTTCAGATAATTCCTTGAGATGAGAGGTTTTAATTCCCTTCTCTTTAATATCCTTGGAAGCTTCTTTCATTGTCTCTTTTTAACTTAAGAATGCCTCCTTTCTTCTCTGGAAATATCTCTTTTCCATCTATCTCTTCAATATTCCAATCTTCATAATTTCTAGAGATAGTCTCCAATAACTCAGTTGCTTCATCAACGGTCCTTTCCCTGAAAACATTACCTGCAATACTATCAAGATAGCCTCTAGTGTTTTCAGTTAGTCCATTGTAAAATATATCAAGTATTTCATTACTCTTGAAGCCATGGGTAGGACATTTCCTAACCATCTTACTGTACCTCCCCCAAGCTTGGGGTAGATCCTCCTTCTCTTTCTGTGAAAAGTTGCTAATCTCAATAGTTAAACCATGGATCTTATCTGCAGGGAAATATTTATTATAGAATAGCTGCAAGCATTCCTCTTTACTAGTAATAGATCCAGGTTCTAAATGATTATACCAAGTTTTAGCATTTCCTCCCAAGTAAAAGGAAACAACTTTAAGAAATAATAGCGTTGGTGGATTTCATCTTTACCAAATAACACAGATAAATCATGCAAAACAGCAATGTGTTCAAAAGGAAACTCATCATCTCTCCCATAAAACTTAAACTTCTCAGCTTTTTCAATTATTTCAGGATCAACACTAAACTCATAATCTTTGTCTTTAATTTTAATAGCTGGAGCATTCATTTTCTTAGTAACAGGGAAATAATCATCAAGAGGAGAATTTTTATAGCTATCAAGTTTATCCAATTTATCAAATTCGAATCCATAAAAGCCATAGTAAATGCATCTTCTCCTCAGAAGAAGTTTCATGTTCATCATCACAATATTCATATCTTCCAATCAGACTCCACATTTTCAACAATAGCAGATTCAGGCAATTCAGGTTTTCAGTTGTCTCAGATGTTTCAGGTGTCACTTCTTTGTCTATGCTACCACATATTAAATTATTTTCAGTACTAGTAGACATCTTAGACAATGGTGAACTAGATAAAACTTTTCCTTTTTTTAGGAACAACAGCAGAAGCAACATTAGGTGAAAAGTTTGGCCTACTTGGCAAATCAGTACCTCTACGAGTAGTTGAAGGCCTTACTTCCTTCGGAGTATTCTTTTCCTTTCCCATAGTTGGGAACAAGCAAGTGCAGCAAATAAATGATAACAAGTTGTCTTACCAATAAAGCTAGGTTCCCCGGCAACGGCGCCAGAAAATGTCTTGATGCCCACAAGTATAGGGGATCGTTGAAATCTTCGTTGGGAAGTATTACCCAAATTTATAGTTCGACTCAAGGGAACACAAGAATACCAATAAGACTTTAGCAATTGAGGCGTCACTCTCAACCACACCTGTATATCAATAAACTTGCAGCAGTGATAGTGATGGCAGTATGATTCAAGCGCAAATAAAACAGCAGTAGTAAAAGGGTTTCCCAGTTTTCACCGGAAAAGTGAAAGTGTAACTCAGAGATTTAAAACGTAGGCATGAGGTGATAGCGGGGTGTTGCATGAATAAGATTGATCATATAATAAGATACAATAGCAATGGGACTTATCTCTAACTCCGATATATGTAGGTATGTGTTCCGTAAATAGTTGTGCGTACTAACCAAGAGAATTTGCACAACATCTATTGTCCTACCTGCCCATTTCACCGGGGCCAACTTGGAACTACAGGTAATTAAGGTCTACCCTTTCGAATAGCCCGGAACAACGCATTAACACTTCATGAACACATAGAATCCTCAAACTAAAACATCTCCCCCTTGTTTTCCCTATATGTCACTTTTAGGGTTCGCAGGTTCAACATAATAGCAGGTGATACACTTTGCAGATAAATACCAAACTCAATATATGATGGGGCAAAATAAGTTCAGTACTGAAATCATGCCACTCGGGCCCTAGTAGCAAGCATTAAACATAGCATAAGTGCATCAACACAATACAAAAATATCCTCAAGATAAACCCCTAAGATCTCGGACAACGGGTATCATTACATGATCAATCTCATCCAATCCCCATCCACCTCATATGCCTACAGCGGACTACTCACACATGGTGATGGTGAGGAGCTCATGGTCGATGGAGATGAAGGCGGTGAAGATGGCGGTGAAGACGGCCTCCGGATCCCTCCTCCGGGGGAGAAATCCTGGATCAATCTGTCTCCGAAAACGAAGATCGTGGTGGTGGCGGCGCTCTGTTTCGCGAAAGCTCTCCCCTCCTAGGTCAGCCACTTTTTCATATATATGAGGGGGTACGCGAAAGCCGAAGGAGAGGCGGTGCTCGAGGCGCCAGATAGGTGGGTGATACGTCTCAAACGTATCTATAATTTTTGATGTTCTATACTTGTTTTATACCAAATACTACATGTTTTGCATCTACTTTATGTCACTTTTATACATTTTTTGGGACTAACCTATTAACAAGATGCCGAAGTGCCAGTTCTTGTTTTCTGCTGTTTTGTATTCAAGAAAAGCTAGTCTGGAAATATTCACGGAATTGGACAAAACTTCACGGGGATCCCTATTTTACCAGAACACACCTGAAGGACCAAAGGATCAACAGAGGAGAGCCAGGTGGGCCCCACATGTGGCCAGGGCGCGGGCCCCCCTCTAGCGCGCCCAGGGTGCGTGTGGGCCCCATGGAGGCCTCCAGCCGCTGCCCTTTCGCCTACTCATTCCCCCCGATGAAATAACCCTAGGTGCCTGAGCCAATATCCACGAAAAGTTCCAGAGACGCCGCCGCCGTCAACCCTAGCTCGGGAGGGTCCAGAACCTCTTCCCGGCACCCTGCCGGAGAGGGGAATCATCACTGGAGGCTTCTACATCGCCAAGTCTGCCTCCGGAGTGATGCGTGAGTAGTTCATCCTTGGACTACGGGTCCATAGCAGTAGCTAGATGGTTGTCTCTCCAATTTGTGTCATCATGTTTAGATCTTGTGAGCTGCCCTACATGATCAAGATCATATTATTGTAATGCTACATGTTGTGTTTGCTGGGATCCGATGAAAATTGAATACTATGTCAAGTTGATTATCAATCTATGCCCTATGTTATTTAAGATCTTGCATGCTTTCCGTTACTCGTAGATGCTTTGGCCAAGTAGATGCTTGTAACTCCAAGAGAGTATTTATGCTAGATAGTGGGTTCATGCCTCCATTTAATCTGAGACAGTGACAGAAAGTTCTAAGGTTGTGGATGTGCTGTTGCCACTAGGGGTAACCTAACGATGCTATGTCCAAGGCATATGTGTTTGTCTACATTACGCACTTTACTTAATGCAATTATCCGTTGCTTGCAACTTAATACCAATGGGGGACTCGGATGACAACCCGGCAGTGGATTATTAGTCATAGACGCAGTTGGATAACGGTCTATGTATTATGTCGTAATGCCCAATTAAATACCATAGTAATCATCATGTCATATATATGCATTGTCATGCGCTCACTATTTGTCAATTGCCCAGCTGTAATTTGTTCACCCAGCATGTTAGTTATCTTTTATGGAGAAACACCACTAGTGAACTGTGGACCCCGGTCCATTCTTTTAAACTAATTAAACAACCACAAACTGCAAACTGTTCCTTTTTCATTCGCTGCAATTTAATACTCATTTTACACACCATACGTTTAATCCTTTGTTTACAGCAAGCCGGGGAGATTGACAACCTCACTGTTTCATTGGGGCAAAGTACTTTGATTGTGTTCTGTGCAGGTCCACGTCAGCGCCGGAATCCATGGTGTTGCGCCGCATCATATTCGCCGTTGACAACCTTCAGAAGAGTTGTTGCTCCTACTGGTTCGATAACCTTGGTTTCATACTGAGGGAGAACTTGCTGCTGAACTACATCATACCTTCCTCTTGGGTCTCCCAACGAGTGTGTGATTCACCGCCGACAAGCATCAGTGGGCCCACGTGGCCAAAGAATCTGGCCGCGTGGGGCCCACTATTTTGGCCCTCGAACGCTTCCTCGTGTCCATCTTTTGCACAATGTCCTTCTTTTCCATAAAAACTGATGTGGTATTTTTCTCCGATTTAATTTCCTGCAAAAACAACCAGAAAGGAGACTTTGCTAAAAACAGCGTCAGATTCAGCAGTTTTATTCAAATATGGGAAGATTCCGGAGCAAATTATGAGGCAAAGTGCTTGGAAAAGTAGATGCATTTTAGGTACATCAGTAACTCCAGAAGATTTTATAAAAAACCAAACTCAGACAACTACAAAGGCTGATTTGGAATAGGTAACAGTTTCGGTAAGAAAAAGTTCGAGTTTTACTTTTCAACTTAAATATTTGTTGTTTTTACATAATATGGAAAATTTTGAGTCGAAAAAGGGTAGGAAACGGTGCCCGAGGGCACCACACCACCCCAGGGCACGGGGCCCACCTTGGGCACGCCGAGGGTGCGTGTGGGCTCCTCGGAGCCTGTCTCCGACCCCGTTTCGTCCTGTACCTTCCTTTTGTTCCTAAACTTTTTGCTATATATTTACCCGGATCTCTCGAGGTCCGTATATCGAGTTTTCGTCGTGTTTTGTTTTCGAGCTGTTTCTGCCAGGAGCTGTTTTCAGATTTAGAACGTCATGGTCCCCTCCAGCGACAACGAGAACAAGGAGGCCCTGAAGGACATCATGGACCAGAGGATCGAGGAGGAAGTCAAGAGCAAGACTGATGATGAAGTAGAGGAAGACTCAACTCCACGTCCTCGCGCAACTATTGCGAGCATCGGAGTGACTGCTAACCCGTTCAATCCTATGAAGAGCACCGGTAGTAAGGCGCCGCGTCATGTCTCAGCCCCAAGACACTCTCTTCAAACACCAGTAACCCTTTTCATACCCTCATCCACAAGTATCAATTTGAGAGAGTTCCGGAGATGGAGTTGCCTACTTATTGGGATATAGATCGATCTAACAATGCAGGGAAAGAAAGCCCTAAATCTAGTGAGAAGTGGGGAAACAACTCCAAGAGCTGGATTCACCTTCTAACCAGTTCATGAACCGCATTGAACATAATACGGAGATGATTCACATCCTCACATACAAGATTGATGAATTGAAGGATTTGGTCGAGAAGCTCATTAAGGAGGCACCACCAAGAGATCAAGCTTAAATCATCAAGGGGTAATGGCACTCCCTTGGCTTGTTCCAAGCTTGGGGGAGTGCCCGGTATTATCTTTATCTTTTTGTTTTTACAATTTCGTTGTCATATCATGAGTAGAGGAGTTATCTTATAAGATGGTTTGCAATGTGAGTGTCACTCTTTAGTTATCCATGTATCCGTTGGTTTGAGTGTGTCTTTGTTCAGAATATTAATGAGAAGTTTCACCTTTACTTTCGGTACATTTATTTTAGCCTGCAATTCCCTTTATGTGTTGATCTTGTCATTGGTATTGTCGCTACTTTTGGGTACATCAAGTAAATTATATTAGTTGTGGCAAACTTAGTATTGGTCAGTAGCAACAATACCATGAAAACTTAAGTAGAAGGAGGGAATTACATGCAAAAATATTATCCCTTTATCTTTCTTTCTTGTTAGCCAATAAGATTAGTATTCTTTGAGTTAAAACATTTGTGCTTACAGGGAAGATAGCATGATTGCTTTTATTACATGTATATTTGTGTGTATCCCCAAACTTTTATGCTTGCCACATGACCTTGCTAGCCTTAACCACTGTACTGAGAGGGAATGCTTCTCGTGCATCCAAATTCTTGAGCCAAAACCCATGCCATTTGTGTCCACCATAACTACCTATATGTGGTATTTCCTTGCCACTCCAAGTAAATTTTTCATGTGCTACCTTTAAATTATTCAAAACTATTAATATTCCTTTTTGTGTCAATGTTTACTAGCTCATGAGGAAGTAGTGGGTTATGCTTTATTCTATTTGTCAAACAGACTTTTACACCTGGACTAGTGGCATATACATCCTCTTATCCATTAATTTTGCAAAAAGAGCTGGCAAAGGGGTGCCTAGTGTGTGTAAATATGAGGATGTATATTTCGCTGTTTGTCATTGCGAAGGGCCTTTCTTTTACTGCGTGTGTAAACCAAAGAGAAAGAGGGATGATCGGCCTTGCTGGTAGAAATAACGTCCTTCATAGGAGCCGCTCTTAAAAGTCTGTTTGACAGGGAGAATACTGTTTTCATCCATTACCATTCGTTGACAATTAACAAACACCTCTCAAAGCTTAATTTTTACTCTCTATATGATTTCAAAAACTAAAAAACTCTAGCACATGATTTAATCCTTGCTTCCCTCTGCGAAGGGCCTTTCTTTTACTTTCATGTTGAGTCAGTACACCTATTTCCTTCCTCCTTGAGCAAGCATTTGAGTTGTTGTGATTCAACCATATATATCATTAATATTCTCGATCATGTCTTTTATCCTTCCTTGTCTTTTCACAAAGACTTTTGCCTCTAAGAATATAACTTTGCAAGTTATCAATGACTGTAAAGAGGTGTGATAATTGAGTATGGAAGTTCTGCAATATAAGCTCTAATATAAAGACTCCTTTCGAAAGATAAGTTTTGATTGCTTATTGTTCTATGACTAAGAATGAAGTGTGCCATTACTAATTTATAATTTCCTTCGTGCACTTTTATTGTGGTTGTTTCATTACTCGTGTTCAAGCTAAGTTATATGAAGAGTAGTTTCTGTTTGAAATGATTTGTGTTGTCAAGTAAATACTGATGCTTCTTGTCTGTATTCTTTATTATTGACGCTTCACTCCATAAACCTTTGTTCTAGTTTACTGAGCTCACTTTCGCTTGGGACAAGCGAGGTCTAAGCTTGGGGGGTTGATACGTCCATTTTGCATCACTATTTATATCATAATTTACTGTTATTCATTGATATATTTCATATTAAGAGGTGTTACTTATGTTATTTTGTCTTATTTTGCATGTTTGATGATTATTGGATGATTAACTGCCGGAGACAGATTTCAGCTGGAAAAAGCACCGTCAAGACACTATATTTCTGGAGCTCTGAAAATCTCGTCAAATATACAGAAGTTCCTATTTTATCAGAAGACGGAGGCAGCCAAAAGGGGAGGCTGAGATGGGCCAGGAGGGGCCCACACCACCCCTGGGCGCGGGCCCCACCTTGGCCGCGCCTAGGCATGGTGTGGTGCCCCTGGCCCACCTCAGGTGCTCCCCCTTCGCGTACTTCATCCCCTCAATCCTAATTTTGGAGGGAGAGCCAGAGAAAATATTCCGCCGCCTCCACGGGGCGGAAACAACAGAGAGAGAAAAGCTCTCCGGCAGGGAGAAATCTGCCGGGGAAATTCCCTCCCAGAGGGGGAAGATCATCGCCATCCTCATCGTCATCGAGCTGGACTTCATCGGGATCATCATCATCATCTCCACCGCCATCACCACCATCACCGCTGCTCCATCCCGTTCCGCTGTAACATCTAGGGCTATACTTTGTCTAGTTCATAGGGGAACTCTCCCGGTGTTAATTACTCCTTGTGGTTGATGCTATTGAGTTTTATCAGTGAATTGAAGTATATGTCCAGATTGTTATTCATCATTATATCACCTCTGATCATGATCCATATGATGTCTAGTGAGTAGTTCGATAAGTTCTTGAGGACATGGAGAAGTCATGCTGTTAGTAGTGGAGTTATGTTGAGTAATATTTAATGGTTTGATATTTAAGTTGTGGTGCTATTCTTCTAGTGGTGTCATGCGAACGTCGACTATATGACACTCCACCTTTATGGGCCTAGAGGAATGCATTGTGTATTTGGTTGCTAATTGTGGGGTTGCCGGAGTGACTGAAACCTAAACCCCCGTTAGTATACCGGTGCACAAGGGAGCGTAGGATCTCAGAGTTTAAGGTTGTGGTTAGATTTATCTTAATTACTTTCTTGTAACTGCGGATGCTTACAAGAGGTATAATCACAAGTGTGTATTAGTCCAAGTAAGGGTGGTGCATTAGCATAGGTTCACCCACACAACACTTATCAAAACAATAAAGATTAATCAACAATATGAAGCGAAAGCACTTGACTAAATTCTCGTGAGTCCTCAAGAACATTTTGCCATCATAAGTAAACCAACTGGCTTGTCCTTTGCTCTAAAAAGGATTGGACCACTTGCTGCAATTATTATTACTGTCTTTTACTTACTCGTATTTTATTTACCTGCTATATCAAAAACCCCTAAAAACTTGTCTGCTAGTGTTTACAGTGAAACCTTTACCGAAACTCCTTGTCAGCACCTTCTGCTCCTCGTTGGGTTCGACACTCTTATTTATCGAAAGTACTATGATACACCCCTATACTTGTGGGTCATCAAGCCCGAGTGCGAAGTGAACGGTGACCACGAGGCAGACGAGCAGGTGAAGACGAGAAGCAGCGAGTATGGGTTCCCAGTCATGGCGGCCCCAGCGGCGACGGCTTAGTCGGAGGAGAACACGGACGAGCAGTGTTGACTTCTCTTTTTTTATTTTATTTGCCACGTATAGCTGAGAGGTGGGGACGAGCTGTCAGATACCGTGTTAGCACGCTTTAAACGAACAATCATTGCTCCACGTCACCACCTAGCCTAAAAAATGGTAATGTAGTCATCAATTTTCACAAAATGGTAGTTATCGGACATGTTTACCTGAAAGCTCGTAGTTTTCTATCATTTACTCCCGGATTGTGGAAACAAGTGACCAGATTGTGAAACAAATGAAAGGAATAGGAGGGTAAGGTAACCGGGAACCGGAGAATGTCAGCCGGTAACAAGGAGCGCAAATAAAAGAAACAAAAACATTCCCCGTAATCAACTGTGCCATGTGGGATACGTGTCGTTTTTTGACAACTAAACCCAAACAAATCGGGCAGCTACACTACTCTGAATCCCTAAGAGAGAAAAAGAGAAACGTAACAACTTCAATAAAGTGTATTATTTGTGTATACAGAGCAATATTCTCCTTGAAATTTAATTTCTGCCATAAAAATAAGAAAATAACTTGCCGAGCCACATTTTTCAATTGCTCATCTCCAGTTATTTTTAAAACCAATCTTATTATTTTTGCATCACACATCATGCGGTAGTTTCAGCATGTTTTTATTCAGCACTTCTTGCAAAAACATTTCACTATAGGGGGTTGTATCCAAAATAGGGAACACTTGCCACCAATAAATCCCTCCTTGTGGCAGGCCTCAGCACATGCATCATCATGGCACTTTCCGGCATAGGTCTTGCTCGTCTCCTTGCAAGTCTTGGCATCAGAGCCTACAAAACAAAGAACACAATATGACGCATATGACTAGCAAATGTATAGATGATGCATTGAGGAAATTCCTTGTTCTTTAATTGATATTTTGATACAAAACTTACCAGGAGCCAAGAGGAGTAGCATCAGAAACAGCAAGCGTAGCAGGCTTGGAACCTTGAGGACTCCCATGTCTCAACGATTATGAAGATGAGAAGAAATGTAAGCGACCACAAAATTGATGCGCATCCAAATAGTCTATGTCATCTCTATAGCCATGGGATATGGCCTAATTGCAAATTAATGAATATTAATGGCAAAGATATTATTTTGTGATCATATTTGGAAGATATAATTGTATGATCCTATATAAGAATGATATGATTGTATGATCCTATCTGGAAGATAGGATCAGGTGTTCCTATTTTTTGGAACATATATGATCCATAGCATTTACCAAAAGGTAATGTACACCACATAATTGCAGCATGCAGAAAGAAACGTATCTTTCAAATAGGAAAAAGCCACCTTCGCCACGCTAGCTGTACATTGTTCTGGCACAACGGGGCAGGTGTGGTTTGATACGTCCATTTTGCATCACTATTTTATAGCATAATTTACTGTTATTCATTGATATATTTCATATTAAGAGGAGTTACTTATGTTATTTTGTCTTATTTTGCATGTTTGATGATCATTGGATAATTAACTGCCGGAGTCAGATTTCAGCTGGAAAAAGCACGTCAAGACACTATATTTCTGGAGCACTAAAAATATTTCAAGAAGACAGATGTTCCTATTTTATCAGAAGATGGACTAAGCCAAAAGGGGAGGCTGAGATGGGCCAGGAGGGGCCCACACCACCCCTGGGCGCGGGCCCACCTTGGCCGCGCCCAGGCCAGGTGTGGTGCCCCTGGCCCACCTCAGGCGCTCCCCCTTCGCGTACTTCATCCCCCAGAAACCCTAAGACACGGGGGCGAGAAAATATTCCGCCGCCTCCACGAGGCGGAAACAACAGAGAGAGAAAAAGCTCTCCGGCAGGGAGAAATCTGCCGGGGAAATTCCCTCCCGGAGGGGGAGATCATCGCCATCCTCATCGTCATCGCGCTGGACTTCATCGGGATCATCATCATCATCTCCACCACCATCACCGCTGCACCATCTCGTTCCGCTGTAACATCTAGGGCTATACTTTGTTTAGTTCATAGGGGAAACTCTCCCGGTGTTAATTACTCCTTGTGGTTGATGCTATTGAGTTTTATCGGTGAATTAAAGTATATGTTCAGATTGTTATCCATCATTATATCACCTCTGATCATGATCCATATGATGTCTTGTGAGTAGTTCGTTTAGTTCTTGAGGACATGGGAGAAGTCACGCTGTTAGTAGTGGAATTATGTTGAGTAATATTTAATGGTTTGATATTTAAGTTGTGGTGCTATTCTTCTAGTGGTGTCGTGTGAACGTCGACTACATGACACTTCACCTTTATGGGCCTAGAGGAATGCATTGTGTATTTGGTTGCTAATTGTGGGGTTGCCGGAGTGACAGAAACCTAAACCCCCGTTAGTATACCGGTGCACAAGGGAGCGTAGGATCTCAGAGTTTAAGGCTGTGGTTAGATTTATCTTAATTACTTTCTTGTAACTGCGGATGCTTGCAAGGGTATAATCACAAGTATGTATTAGTCCAAGTAAGGGCGGTGCATTAGCATAGGTTCACCCACACAACACTTATCAAAACAATGAAGATTAATCAACTATGTGAAGCGAAAGCACTTGACTAGAATCCCGTGTGTCCTCAAGAACATTTTGTCATCATAAGTAAACCAACCGGCTTGTCCTTTGCTCTAAAAAGGATTGGGCCACTCGCTGCAATTATTATTACTGTCTTTTACTTACTCGCATTTTATTTACCTGCTATATCAAAAACCCCTAAAAACTTGTCTGCTAGCATTTACAGTGAAACCTTTACCGAAACTCCTTGTCAGCACCTTCTGCTCCTCGTTGGGTTCGACACTCTTATTTATCGAAAGTACTACGATACACCCCCTATACTTGTGGGTCATCAAGACTATTTTCTGGCGCCGTTGCCGGGGAGTGAAGCGCTATTGGTGAGTGGAATTGGTAAGGGAAACTTTTACTGTAGGTGTTTTTTATTTCTGCTTGCTACTTTATTTTATCATGGAGAGATCTCCATTTGAATCCCTGTTTGGAAATACTACTACCACTGCTACGGTAGTAGAAGAGGAACCACCTGATCAAGTAATTCCATTTAAAATACCTATGAAAATTGTTGAACGAGTTACGAATAACCGCTATGCAGGAGATGGAACTGTCCCTCCTGGGGATCATTTGCTATTTATTCATGAATTATGCGAGTTGTTCAAGTGTGCAGGTATTTCAATGGAAGAGGTCAAGAAGAAATTGTTTTCTATATCGTTGACTGGTAAAGCTGCAAAATGGTATAGGATGCTGAAAATGGGCGTTCTATTGGCTGGGAGGAGATTGTGCCTCTCTTTTATTCTAAATTTTATCCTCCTAGTGAAATTCATCAAGATCGGAATCATATATATAATTTTTGGCCTCATGATGGAGAAAGTATTGCCCAAGCGTGGGGGAGATTGAAATCATTAATGCTCAAATGCCCCATTCATGAGCTTCCTGGTAATGTCGTTATTGATAACTTCTATGCAAGGCTTTCTCTTCAAGATAAAACTCTATTGGATACCTCTTGTGCTGGATCATTTACGCGTAATAAAGAGGAAGTTAAATGGGACCTTCTTGATCGGATTGAGGAAAATACTGAAGGATGGGAGAACGACAAAGGTAGAGAATCAGGTATAAAGTATGATTACGAATGCATTAAAACTTTTATGAATACTGATAATTTTCGTAATCTCTATGATATGTATGGTCTTGATTCTCAAGTTATTGCAAACTGTTACAAGGCTTTTGCCTCTTATCTTGATGTTCCTAAAGAAAGTTGCAATAAGTATCATTTGCCTTACAAAGATAATACTAATTCTGCCAATATTAAAAACATTGAAGTTCATACAGTTGATCGTATCTTGCCAGAACCTTATATTGAGAAACCACCTTTTCCTGTTAAAATTAGGAACATTCTATCATAGCTAGTGTGGTTAATAAAAGTGCAAAGAAAGCTTTAGAACCTGCTGAACAAATAGCGGTTGAACCCACAATAGCAATAGTAAAGGATTTGGTAACTGAAAATGTAGAAGGAGGACATATTATCTTTTGTGAAGATGCCTCTAATATTGTTTCACATCCCAGTAGAGCTAGGAAAACAAGTGTTCCTGTGCTTTCAGTCAAAATAGGAGAACATTGCTATTATGGTTTATGTGATATTGGTGCAAGTTCTAGTGCTATTCCTTTTGATCTTTATAAAGAAATTATGCATGAAATTGGTCCTTGCGAACTTGAGGAGATTGATGTGGTTATTCAGCTTGCTAATAGAGAAACTATCTCTCCAATTGGTATTGTGAGAGATGTTGAAGTTTTATGTGGTAAGACTAAATACCCTGCTGATTTTCTAGTACTTGGTTCTGTTGCTAGTAAATTGTCCCATTATTTTTGGTAGGCCTTTCTTGAATACATGTGGTGCATTATAGATTGTAAGAAAGAGAAAATTTACACTAAATTTAATGGAGAATCTTATGAGTTTAATTTCTCTAAGTTTGGTAAACAACTTTATGAAACTGAATTACCTAATGAGAATTTTCAATTGAACAACTTGCTTCTATTGCTGTTGCTCCTAACAATGCCTTGCAGCAATTCATGGAGGAACACGAAAGTGAAGTATTTATGGAGGAGAGGAATGAGATTGACAATGCCTTTCTTCGTCAACCACCAATACTTAAGCATAATTTGCCTGTGGAAGATTTGGGTACCTCAGCGCCTCCTAAGGAAGATCCTGTCTTCGATTTAAAACCTTCCTGATAATCTTAAGTATGTTTATCTTGATGAAAGGAAAATATCCTGTTATTATTAGTTCTAAACTTTCAGGTAATGAAGAAGCAAGGTATTAGAAGTACTAAAGAAACATCGAGGAGCTATGGGATACACTTTGGATGATTTAAAGGGGATTTCTCCTACTATATGTCAACATGCCATCAACATTGAACCCGATGCAAAACCTGTTGTTGAGCATCAGCGTCGCTTGATCCCTAAGATGAAAGAAGTGGTAAGAAATGAGGTATTAAAACTTCTTGATGCTGGTATAATTTATCCTATTGCTGATAGTAGATGGGTAAGTCCTGTGCATTGTGTCCCTAAGAAAGGAGGAGTTACTGTTGTACCAAATGAAAATGATGAACTTATTCCTCAAAGAGTAGTAGTTGGGTATAGGATGTGCATTGATTTTAGAAAGGTCAATAAAGTAACTAAGAAAGATCATTATCCTTTGCCTTTTATTGATCAAATGTTAGAAAGGTTGTCTAAGAAAACCATTTTTGTTTCCTTGATGGTTATTCTGGATTCTCACAAATTGCTGTTAAAGCACAAGATCAAGAGAAAACTACTTTTACTTGTCCTTATGGAACTTATGCTTATAGACGTATGCCTTTTGGTTTGTGTAATGCTCCTGCTACGTTCCAAAGATGCATGTCTGCTATTTTTCATGGTTTTTGTGAAGAAATTGTGGAAGTATTCATGGACGATTTTTCCGTCTACGGAACTTCCTTTGATAATTGCTTGCACAATCTTGATAAAGTTTTGCAGAGATGTGAGGAGACTAATCTTGTTCTTAATTGGGAGAAATGTCATTTCATGGTTAATGAAGGAATTGTCCTAGGGCACAAAATTTCTGAAAGAGGTATTGAAGTGGACAGAGCTAAAGTTGAAGCAATCGAGAAAATGCCCTGTCCAAGGGATGTGAAAGGTATCCGTAGTATTCTTGGTCATGCCGGTTTTATAGGAGGTTTATTAAAGATTTCTCTAAAATTTCAAAACCCCTCACTAATCTTCTTCAAAAAGATGTACCTTTTGTTTTTGATGATGATTGCAAGGAAGCTTTTGAAACTCTAAAAAAGGCTTTAATCACAGCTCCTGTTGTTCAACCTCCTGATTGGACTTTACCTTTTGAAATAATGTGTGATGCTAGTGATTTTGCTGTAGGAGCTGTTCTTGGACAGCGGGTAGACAAGAAGTTAAATGTTATTCATTATGCTAGTAAAACACTTGATGCCGCTCAAAAGAATTATGCTACTACTGAAAAGGAATTTTTAGCAGTTGTTTTTGCTTGTGATAAATTTAGACCTTATATTGTTGATTCAAAAGTTACTATTCACACTGATCATGCTGCTATTAGATACCTTATGGAAAAGAAAGATGCTAAGCCTAGGCTCATAAGATGGGTACTTTACTGCAAGAATTTGATTTACATATTGTAGATAGGAAAGGTGCTGAAAATCCTGTTGCTGATAATTTGTCTAGATTAGAAAACATTTCAGATGATCCTATACCTGTTAATGATAGTTTTCCAAATGAACAATTGGCTGCGATAAAGGTAAGCTCACGCGAAAGTCCTTGGTATGCTGATTATGCTAATTTATTGTTGCCAAGTATTTGCCTCCGACCTTTACAGCTCAGCAAAGAAGAAAGTTCTTTTATGATTTGAGGCATTATTTTTGGGATGACCCACATTTGTATAAAGAAGGAGTAGATGGCATTATGCGAAGATGTGTTCCTGAGTATGAACAGAAAGAAATATTGAGCAAATGCCATGGAAGTGCTTATGGAGGACATCACGCTGGAGATAGAACTGCGCAAAAGGTTCTACAATCAGGTTTTTATTGGCCTACCCTTTTTAGAGATGCTAGAAAATTTGTTTTATCATGTGATGAATGTCAAAGAGTAGGTAACATTAGTAGACGTAATGAAATGCCTATGAATTATTCTCTTGTTATTGAACCTTTCGACTGTTGGGGATTTGACTTTATGGGTCCTTTTCCTCCTCAAATGGTTATACTCACATACTTGTTGCTGTTGATTATGTTACTAAATGGGTAGAAGCTATACCAACTTCTAGTGCTGATGGTGAGACATCATTAAAAATGCTTAAAGATATTATCTTCCAGGTTTGGTGTGCCTAGATATCTCATGACTGATGGTGGTTCTCATTTTATTCATGGTGCTTTTAGAAAAACTCTAGCTAAGTATGATGTTAATCATAGAATTGCTTCACCATATCATCCCAAACAAGTGGTCAAGTAGAATTATCAAATAGAGAGATTAAGTCTATTTTGCAAAAGACTGTTAATAAATCTAGAAAAAATTGGTCTAAAAAGCTTAACGATGCTTTGTGGGCTTATAGAACTGCTTATAAAAATCCTATGGGAATGTCTCCTTACAAAATGGTTTATGGAAAAGCTTGTCATTTGCCTCTAGAATTAGAACATAAAGCCTATTGGGCGGTGAAAGAACTTAATAGAGATTTAAACTTGCCGGTAAAAAGAGATTGCTTAATTTGAATTCTTTAGATGAATGGAGAAATGCAGCTTATGAAAATGCTAGGCTCTTTAAAGAGAAAGTTAAGCAATGGCATGATAGAAGAATTCTTAAGAGAGAATTTAACGTAGGTGAAAAAGTTTTATTGTATAGGTCTCGTCTCAGATTTTTTGCAGGAAAATTACTTTCAAAATGGGAAGGACCTTATATCATCGAGGAGGTCTATCGCTCAGGTGCGATTAAAATCAATTCACTAGATGGGGACAGACCACAAGTGGTTAATGGTCAAAGACTCAAGCATTACATTTCTGGAGATTCTTATAATGAAGATGTTGATTTATCAAAGTGGTAACTCCAGAGGATTTTATAAAAAGTCAAATTCAGACAACTGCAAAGCTGATTTGGAATAGGTAACAGTTTCGGTAAGAAAAAGTTCGCGATTTACTTTCCAACTTAAATATTTGTTGTTTTTACATAATATGGAAAATTATGAGTCGGAAAAGGGTAGGAAACGGTGCCCGAGGGCACCACACCACCCCTGGGCGCGGGCCCCACCCTGGCCGCGCCGTGGGCGTGTGGGCTCCTCGGAGCCCGCCCGTCCGACCCCGTTTCGTCCTGTACCTTCCTTTTGTCGTAAAACTTTTTGCTATATAATCACCCGGATCTCCCGAGGTCCGTATATCGTGTTTTCGTCGAGTTTTGTTTCGAGCTGTTTTCTGCCAGGAACTATTTTCAGATTTAGAGCGCCATGGTCTTCTCCAACGACAACGAAGCAAGGAGGCGTGGAGGACATCATGGACCAGAGGATCGAGGAGGAGGTCAAGAGCGAAACCGATGATGAAGTAGAGGAAGACTCAACTCCACGTCCTCGCGCTACTATTGCAAGCATCGGGGTGACTGCCAACCCTTCAATCCTGTGAAACAGGGTAGGCGCCGCGTCATGCCTTCACCCAAGACACTCGCCTCAAACTCCAGTAACCCTTTCATACCCTCATCCATAAGTATCAATTTGAGAGAGTTCCGGAGATGGAGTTGCCTACTTGTTGGGATATAGATCGATCTAACAATGCAGGAAAAGAAAGCCCTAAGTCCAGTGAGAAGTGGGGAAACAATTCCAAGAGCTGGGATTCACCTTCTGACCAGTTCATGAACCGCATCGAACACAATACGGAGATGATCCGCATCCTCACATACAAGATAGATGAATTGAAGGATTTGGTCGAGAAGCTCATTAGGAGTCGCCACCAGAGATCAAGCCTAAATCGTCAAGGGGTAATGGCACTCCCTTGGCTTGTTCCAAGCTTGGGGGAGTGCCCAGTATCATCTTTATCCTTTCGTTTTTAAATTTCGTGGTCATATCATGAGTAGAGAAGTTATCTTATAAGATGGTTTGCGATGTGGAGTGTCACCTTTTAGTTATCCATGTATCCGTTGGTTTGAGTGTGTCTTTGTTCAGAATATTAATGAGAAGTTCCACCTTTACTTTCGGTACATTTTATTTTAGTGCAATCCTTTATGTGCTGATCTTGCCATTGTATTGACGCCACTTTTGGGTACATCAAGTAAATTATATTAGTTGTGGCAAACTTAGTATTGGTCATTAGCAACAATACCATGAAAACTTAAGTAGAAGGAGGGAATTACATGCAAAAATATTATCCCTTTATCTTTCTTTCTTGCTAGCCAATAAGATTAGTATTCTTTGAGTTAAAACATTTGTGCTTACAGGGAAGATAGCATGGTTGCTTCTATTACGTATATTTGTGTGTATCCCCCAACTTTTATGCTTGCTGCATGACCTTGCTAGCCTTAACCACTGTACTGAGAGGGAATGCTTCTCGTGCATCCAAATCCTTGAGCCAAACCCATGCCATTTGTGTCCACCATAACTATCTATATGTGGTATTTCCTTGCCACTCTAAGTAAATTTTTCATGTGCTACCTTTAAATTATTCAAAACTAGCTGGTGGCCCGCGCAATTGCGCGGCTAGATTTTTCATGAACTTTTAACTTGAGAAACATTTTTTCCAGCTTCATGACCTTGATACACCCATTGTTCTATTTCAAATAAGTGTCATATAAATAGATTGAATGGGATATGATGTATTTATAAACCAACACACACTATTGATGTGGTCTAAAGAACAACCATGGTATGTATCAAATTAATTTCGCAATCATAGTTATGCAAGAGAATAATAAATAATTAAGTCAATCTTAACCATTTATGTATTTTCAACACAAAGTGGACTATTACTTGAATCTAAAAAGTGATCTGAGCTATGTTGATTATCACTATCCCCCCCCCCCCCCCCCCCCCCCCTCTTTTATTCTTCAGCAATTATTCGTTTGAACTGATGAACACCGTCTCTCCCTTGAGATCTTTCTTACAAATACATTTGGTTCAATATGCTTCCAGTATAACCTTTCTTTCGGCATGTACATAATAATAATATTTTTCCCTGTAAGCAAATGAAATCAACGGTCAATGGTTAGTTTGTGGTTAACAAAAAATGTTAGATCTTATGAGCAAAAGCGTTAACGAACGAACTATAAGAACATTTTAGCCCATCACGATTTCAGTCTAACTGATATATAGAGGATGATGACTTTGAGCAGGGAATAATCTGTGTGAAAAAAATGCACTGTGCTAATATAACATTCATCTGCACCCCTGCATTGTATATTTATGCAAGATGGTGTCTTCGACACATGGCTGGGGTTTTGCACGATTTTGAAAAAAATGTCTTTCACACGTATAACTGAGATCAAATATTACCAATTAAGCAGCAAATTCTTAGGTGGACTACATGACAGTGTACTGTATTTTGAAACAGACCAATCAAGTAATAACATATAGTGGGGGAAGTACTAAAGTTTTGCAGTAGCACCACACATCTACACCCGCTAACAAAAGGTCTCCATTTTAATTGTGATCACTGTATACTCTGAAGTATATTCCATCTAATCTTGAGAGGATTTGGCATTGACATAGGAGATAAGAAATTTGAATACATTACAATTGGCCACAAATATGAAAGCAAGTTAGAATATGAAATACATGAAGGTAAAAGAGGAGACGTACGTACTGTGTTGAAAATTTATGTAGTGTCTCTTGAAGGCTGTAGCTTCATGAGCTGGTCGAATCCAGCAAATTACATCTATGTGCAGCATTTATCTGCTGAAGGAATATGAACCTCCCCAAAATTCTAGGAAATTCTTTTGAGACATAGTTTAGTTTCTAAAGTGGTTAAATTCCTCCATCCAAATTGACTTGTTGTATATTGCAGAAGAAATAATTTATTTGTGGTTGTGCAAAGTATGCCAGAATTAAATGTGTATAGGATATAAAAAAGAAATCACCAGTTGCATTGGAGTGAAATAATAACGTTTAGATAAATGTATAGATTTAACGCACCTTTCATAATAGCATCGGATATGACCCGGGTGATCTACTCCAGCCTCCAGCGGCGCAATACAGTATCCCAGAAACACTCGTACGACTGAACACAAATTAAACACTGCTGGCTCGCTGGTATACTTTGCTTGTCATTGCCGCCGGCGTCCAACCATCAAAACATGAATATCCATAAATGTTTGGTTGCTCTCGGTTAGATTATGCGGTGGATATGAACTCTATGGGTATCGATGGATGAAGCATACGTGTGTGGCCAATGTTTTTTCTTTCACGGTCCGTCTTGCGAAAAGTGCTCAGCCCATACGAATAGAGACTACAACAAAAAAGGACGTCAGATATATCTGAACTGGAAACGGAGAATCATATATATTATTATTATTATTATTATTCATGTCTTGTTTTTATTATTATACTATTATTACTTTTGAGATGTTTGTGTACTATTCAGATATTGTGAATGCTAAACTGCAGAAACACAACATTTATTACTAAGTAGGCAATTAATACTATAGTGCATTGCGGTGGGATGTAGATGTCCAAGGTATATTGTTCATTAAATATACTCTTGTAGGATCTATTGATTTGAAATAAGTTTAAAAAAATAAGGCAAACCATAATTGTACTCTTGTTCATAATTCATTGCAAAATATGGATGGCTATGGATTATAAATGAGAATCTGTATGTAAGAAAATAAAAGGTAGTCCAAACATGCACCCTCATTTTAGATTGGCATTATCAAACCAATAACAGAAAATAACAAAAAATGGGACAAAAGTTAACAATTGTGGATGATTGATAAACGTAAACTTATCTTGGAAATTGCATCTTCTTGACAATCGTCTATCCCATGGCGTAGAGATCAAATAGACCTATGTTGTAATTCATCCTCCGCTGGATTAATTTTCAGGTCTAGATTACTTTATAACAAATCTTAGAGTCCTGCAAAATGAACAGAAGTGTAAACAGGGGACAATTAATCTAATAGGAGCAGTTTGATGACGAAGTAAAAAAATCTTTAAAATCTAGCTCTTTATTAATTTATTTCTCCAATTTCCTGAAGAAAACCATCATAGCAACCATCATGCGTTAGGCCATATCAGAGTCACTCGATCACATGATTCAGAGCTTACTTTTTAGAAACCTATGGTCTCGCTTGAATCACAACTAATATAAAGTACCATATATGATTGCCCTCTCTTTAGGAGAAAAAAAAATGAATACGGATGCACCAAATAGAAGATCCACTGTATGCACTTGGTTGATAGGACGATCATCCCAAAGTTGTATGAGAGTAAAAACCCTAAATCACTTTCAAAGTAATACTTTAATAAGACTCAGTCCTACAAATAAACTTCGTTGACATTTAGTACCTGGGATCTACACATTGATCCTTCAATTTTTGTTCTCTAATATTTCTGATCCAGCACTTTAATCATAATTATATAACCTTCCTCTTCTTCAGCTCCCACCAACTGGTGTTATATAATTGAGGACACATTATTTAGTAAGAGCTATCAGCCATGTGCACAACCGTCACAATGATAATGTTGTGCTCTGGAAGTATGAGACTGGACTACTGGAGTGACTCGACACATATAATGCAACATACGAAAAAATTATATAACATATGGAAGTTGTAAGAAGAAAGGATATATTACTATAACCATTAAATAAGGCACATACCATATTGTTTTTCATGCTTGAGATTACAAATCCTTCAGCCCGCATGCAAAATTCTACATTCCAGACTGGAAGTCACACCTGAACAAATCATTGATATACGTTAACTGTAGATGCAAAAGAAATAAAATGAATAATGCATGGCATTGACATCTTTAATTAAGCCATTAACGCTAATATAGATCGCTAGAAATAAGTAAGGCATTACCAATACTCTTTCGTATATACTATGTTACCTAGTTGATCCCAATAAACCTAGCAACAGAAAAAACCGAAGCAGTCACACCATACCTCTATGCAGGCTTAACCGGTTAGTGAAAAACGTGATTAATATGTTGCTGACATATGTAATCCATCGTAATTAGGAAGTGAAACGCATAACACCATTCCAGCAGCATTATAGCTTCTGGATTCACCTTTTGCAGGTAAAGTTGTACATAGGCAGAGAACTTAAGAGTACAAAGATTCTTACCTTGATTGGTAGTAGGAAGTTATACCGCGCCGAGGAACTGAACAGCAGCCTCACAGAAGACGTCGGCCACCCAATTTTTTCAAAGAGCCGCTCGTCCTCCTCTTCTAAATCAACAGTCGTTTGACGAAATTTGTAGAATATAGGTACTGGATTGCTGCACGGCCAGAACATGGAAATAAACATTCAGCTAGTTCGATCTGGACACGGTAGTAGATGAGGTCGTACCGTTGTACTGAATCAATTCCAGGACGGCGGTCGGCCGGCCGGACGCCGGACGGGAAAACTTGATGATGCATGCTGCTGCCGTGGTTTATCTGCTACACCTAGTGATCGCGCCGTCTATAGCGCCTTCTGGTGAAATCGGCAACCGGCGGCGGCAGCATATAAGCGGACACGGTAGGGCTTCGTTTAATGGAACAGATACGCTAATCCCTTATTCGATTCCTTTGTTTTTTCAACGACGCGGCGTGCCGGCATCAGATTGATGTGCGTGCGTGCAGAGGTCGGTGATGCCATGACCACCGCCGATGTTGCCAAGGTGTGCGTCGCTGCCGGCGTAGATGGATCAATACAGAACGATGTGCAAATCAATCAGCCGTGTTTCTGCCGATCTTGCATGTGGGCGTGTTGCCGGAAAACAAAGCCCGATCCCATGTACTTCCTTTTTTACGGGTGTGTCCACGTAAAACACGACATGCAAATCAATTCGGATACTCGTAGACGCGCATCTGGCCGGAATAGTTAGAACGTGTTTTGCATATACACGCCACCGACTTAAACCGATACGTGGGATGTTGATGAATCTACATCGTTCATCTGTTGTAACTTTTGGAGGGTAAATCCACACCGTTGTTTGTCTTCAACTTTAATAATATAATAGATGTTATTATTCTCTTTTGTGTCAATGTTTACTAGCTCATGAGGAATTAGTGTGGTTATTCTTTATTCTAGTTGTCAAATGGACTTTTACACCTGGACTAGCGGCATATACATCCGCTTATCCTCTAATTTTGCAAAAAGAGCTGGCAACGGGGTGCCCAGTCCCAATTAATTACAACTTTAACCATTAATTTTATTCACACTTTTGCCCTGATTCATCAATAAGCAATGACAAAACAGTGAAATACCTGCATGTGTGTAAACCAATGAGAAAGAGGGATGATCTGCCTTGCTGGTAGAAATAACATCTTTATGGGAGCCGCTCTTAAAAGTCTGTTTGACAGGGAGAATACTGTTCTCACCCATTACCATTCGTTGACAATTAACAAACATCTCTCAAAGCTTAATTTTCTACTCTCTATGTGATTTCAAAAACTAAAAAGCTCTAGCACGTGACTTAATCCCTGCTTCCCTCTGCGAAGGGCCTATCTTTTACTTTTCATGTTGAGTCAGTACACCTATTTCCTTCTTCCTTGAGCAAGCATTTGAGTTTTTGTGATTCAACCATATATACTTTAATATTGTCAATCATGTCTTTTATCCTTCCTTGTCTTGGCACAAAGACTTTTGCCTCTAAGAATATAGCTTTGCAAGTTATCAATGACTGTAAAGAGGGTGTGATAATTGAGTATGGAAGTTCTGCAATATAAGCTCTAATATAAAGACTCCTTTCGAAAGATAAGTATTGATTGCTTATTGTTCTATGACCAAGAATGAAGTGTGCCATTACTAATCTATAATTTCCTTCGTGTATTTTTATTGTGGTTGTTTCACTACTTATGTTCAAGTTAGGCTATATGAAGAGTAGTTGCTGCTTAAAATGAGTTGTCTTGTTTAGTAAATACTGATGCTTCTTGTCCGTATTCTTTATTATCGACGCTTCACTCCATAAACTTTTGTTCTAGTTTACTGAGCTCAGCTTTCGCTTGGGGACAAGCGAGATCTAAGCTTGGGGGGGTTCATACGTCCATTTTGCATCACTATTTTATAGCATAATTTACTGTTATGCATTGATATATTTCATATTAAGAGGAGTTACTTATGTTATTTTGTCTTATTTTGCATGTTTGATGAATATTGGATAATTAACTGCCGGAGTCAGATTTCAGCTGGAAAAAGCACCGTCAAGACACTATATTTCTGGAGCTCTAAAAATATTTTCAAGAAGACAGAAGTTCCTATTTTATCAGAAGATGGAGTCAGCCAAAAGGGGAGGCTGAGATGGGCCGGGAGGGGCCCACACCACCCCTGGGCGTGGGACCCACCTTGGCCGCGCCCAGGCCAGGTGTGGTGCCCCTGACCCACCTCAGGCGCTCCCCCTTCACGTACTTCATCCCCCAGAAACCCTAAGACACGAGGAGGGCGAGAAGAAATATTCCGCCGCCTCCACAAGGTGGAAATAACAGAGAGAAAAAAAGCTCTCCGGCAGGGAGAAATCTGCCGGGGAAATTCCTTCCCGGAGAGGGAAGATCATCGCCATCCTCATCATCATCGCGGAGGGCTGCTTTGACTCCCAACCTGCACTATATAAAACCGAACCAAGCCAATTTTGGCATATATATGCAACACATGGTCTCGCACCACCGTTCCAGAACCTTGCGCCGCCGTCTTCCAAGTCTTCTCCATCCCGTCTTCCGGCGTGCACCGGTTGAAGGGACAATAGGCCTCAGGAACCCCGCCTCTTGTGATCCTGTACGGGAGAGGGGCGATCAGGTTTTTGGGGAGCGCACTCGTGCGACTACTGGCACCGAGTTCTTCCCCAATGGCGACTTCTTCCCTGACATCGCCAACCTCTTCATCGACGACATGGGCGACAACGGGAACACCAACGGCGCTGCTGCCGCACTGTATGACTTCTTGATCTTTCTGTTTCATGTACTGCTAGAGTTTCTATTTGTAGTAGTTGCTCTAGATTCGATATGTTTATCTACTGTTTTAGTAGATCGCATGATTAGTTTAATTCCGGTTATTCTAGTCATAATTTGTTTACTGTTTTCGCGAATTAGATCAATTGCTAAATTGCTTATATTTTCAACAATCCAAAAACCTGATTATAGGCAATTTGCATCGCCTGGCTTTCTCGCGTCAACGAAGCACATGAGAGCAGTTTACTGGTTCCAAAACAGTAACTACTATGCCGCCATCAAAGGCAAGCCTGAGGGTGAGCTTACTCCTGAACAACAGGAGGCATATGAGAGGCTCGATACTCTTTTCAAGAGTGCCCTCCTCAGTATTCTTGACGACTCCATTGTGGACTCGTACATGTCGTTTGATAACGGCAAGGACATGTGGGATGCGCTCGAGGCCAAATTTGGGGCCTCGGACGCTGGCAGCGAGTTGTACGTCATGGAGCAATTCTATGACTACAAGATGACTGATGAGCGTTCTGTTGTACAACAGGCTCATGAGATACAGTCACTCACTAAGGAACTTGAGCACTTCAAGTGTAATTTACCGGAAGAGTTTGTTGCCGGTGGCATAATCGCCAAGCTTCCACCTTCGTGGAGCAACTTTGCTACTTCTCTGAAACACGAGAGACAAGAGTTTTTCGTTTCGGATCTCATTGAGTCGCTTGATGTTGAAGAGAAGGCGAGAGCGAAGGATACACGTGCTCGAATTGCCGAGGCTGGTTCCAGTGCCATATAGTACAGAAGAAGAATTACCAGCAGACCCACAAGCCCAAATTTAACAAGAGCAATTCTGGGGGTAAAGGCAAGCCTGATGGAAGGTTCAAGCCTTCACAGCCTACCAACTTTAAGAAGAGCAACAATAGGAAGCCGCGGAAGGGATCATGCCATGTTTGCGGTGATCCGAATCACTGGGCTCCTCGTTGTCCCAACCGCCATGAGCTGCGCGAACAAGAGAACAGCGGCAAGACTGCCAATGTTGTCATTGGTGTCGTTGAGATGAAGGAATCAGGGTACGGTATATTTCCTACCATCCTTTCAGTTTGTCATTCTCCTGAATGGTAGATTGACACTGGTGCCAATGTACATATTTGTGCTGATGTTTCCATGTTTTCTTCTTACCAGGTCACAGGGACTTCTCCCGTGCTGATGGGAAACGGGTCACATGCTTCTGTTCGAGGTGTTGGTACGGTGGATCTGAAGTTTACTTCGGGGAAGACCGTGCGCCTGAAGAACGTTCATCATGTTCCCTCCATCAATAAAAATCTCGTCAGCGGATCGCTACTATGTCGAGATGGTTATAAGTTGGTTTTCGAGTCCAATAAAGTTGTAATATCTAAGTATGGACAATTTGTTGGTAAAGGCTATGAGTGCGGAGGCTTGTTCCGCCTATCTTTGTTAGACTTTTGCACCAAAGTTATTAATCATATTTGCCATGAAATTTCGTCTAATGTCTGGCATTCACGACTTTGTCATATTAACTTTGGTAGCATGACGCGGCAAGCTAATTTGGATTTAATTCCGAAATTCACCACTGTCAAAGGTTCCAAGTGTCAAGTATGTGTGCAAGCTAAGCAACCTCGCAAGTCCCATATGACTGCTGAGGCAAGAGACTTGGCACCGCTGGAACTTATACATTCGGATCTCTGTGAGATGAATGGCGTGTTGACAAAAGGCGGAAAGAAATATTTCATGACGCTTATCGATGACTCCACTAGATATTGTTATGTGTATCTTCTGAAATCAAAAGATGAGGCTTTGAACTTCTTTAAAATCTATAAAGCTGAAGCAGAGAACCAACTTGATCGGAAAATTAAACGATTAAGGTCTGATCGTGGTGGAGAGTATTTTTCCAATGAGTTTGATTCTTTTTATGCGGAACATGGTATAATCCATGAGAGGACGCCTCCCTACTTGCCTCAGTCAAATGGGGTGGCCGAAAGAACCGAACTCTAACTGATTTGGTTAACGCCATGTTAGATACTTCGGGTCTCTCCAAGGCATGGTGGGGGAGGCTTTATTGACAGCTTGTCATGTCCTAAACCGAGTTCCCATTAAGACGAAAACTGTTTCTCCATTTGAGGAATGGGAAAGGAAAAATACGAGACTCTCTTACTTTCGTACTTGGGGATGTTTGGCGAAAGTCAATATACCAATTCCCAAGAAGCGCAAGCTTGGACCAAAAACCGTGGATTGTGTTCTTCTGGGCTACGCTTTTCATAGCGTTGGTTATAGATTTTTGGTAGTAAAATCTGAGGTACCCGACGTTAATGTTGGTATGATTATGGAGTCGAAGGATGCGACTTTCTTTGAGGATATCTTTCCCATGAAGGATATGCCTAGCTCATCAAATCAGGAGATACCTACTACATCTAGTCAGGAATTGACTGTTATTCCTGATCCTACCATTTCGATAGAACACACTGATAATCCTGTGGAGGATGACAATGAATTTCCTGTTAGGAGCAAGAGACAGAGGATTGCAAAGTCCTTTGGTGATGATTTCATTGTGTACCTTGTGGATGACACACCCAGTACCATTTCAGAAGCTTATGCATCTCTTGATGCTGACTACTGGAAGGAAGCTGTCCGTAGCGAGATGGATTCCATCTTGGCTAACGGAACCTGGGAAGTCACTGATCGTCCTTTTGGGTGTAAACCTGTAGGATGTAAGTGGGTGTTCAAGAAAAATCTTAGGCCTGATGGTACTATTGAGAAGTACAAGGCGCGGCTTGTGGCCAAGGGTTATCCCCAGAAAGAAGGTGAAGACTTCTTTGACACTTACTCACCTGTGGCTAGACTGACCACGATTCGTGTGCTACTTTCGTTGGCCGCCTCACATGGTCTTCTCGTTCATCAAATGGACGTTAAGACAACTTTCCTAAATGGAGAGTTAGACGAGGAAATTTACATGGATCAGCCCGATGGTTTTGTAGTACCTGGTCAGGAAGCAAAGGTGTTTAAGTTTTTTTTTTTTAGATTTTGTTTTTGGTGTGTAAGTTGTTGAAGTCTTTATATGGCCTGAAGCAAGCTCCTAAGCAATGGCATGAAAAGTTTGAAAGAACTTTAACTGCTGCAGGTTTCGTTGTCAACGAATCTGACAAGTGTGTGTACTATCGCTATGGTGGGGGCGAGGGAGTTATTCTATGTCTGTATGTCGATGACATACTGATCTTTGGAACCAACCTTGATTTAATCAACGAGGTTAAGGATTTCTTATCTCGATGTTTTGAGATGAAGGATCTAGGAGTGGCTGATGTTATCTTGAACATCAAGCTGCTGAGAGATGGTAATGGTGGGATTACACTGCTTCAGTCTCACTATGTGGAAAAGGTCTTGAGTCGCTTCGGGTATGACGACTGCAAGCCTTCGCCGACACCATATGATCCTAGTGTGTTGCTTCGAAAGAATCAACAGAGTGCTAGAGATCAGCTGAGATATTCTTAGATTATTGGCTCGCTTATGTATTTGGCTTGTGCCACGAGGCCTGACATCTCTTTTGCTGTGAGCAAGTTGAGCCGGTTTGTTTCTAATCCGGGAGATGATCATTGGCATGCTCTTGAGAGAATTATGCGTTATTTAAAAGGCACTGCGAGCTATGGAATTCACTATTCCGGGTATCCAAGGGTACCGGAGGGTTATAGTGATTCAAACTAGATCTCTGATGTTGATGAGATTAAGGCCACGAGTGATTATGTGTTTACACTCGGTGGTGGCGCTGTTTCTTGGAAGTCTTGCAAGCAGACCATCTTAACGAGGTCAACTATGGAAGCAGAACTCACAGCATTAGACACAACCACTGTTGAAGCAGAGTGGCTTCGTGAGCTTTTGATGGACTTACCTGATGTTGAAAACCAATACCCGCTATCCTTATGAACTGTGATAATCAAACTGTGATAGTCAAGATTAAAGTTCAAAGGATAATTTAAAGTCATCAAGGCATGTGAAGAAGAGATTGAAATCTGTCAGCAAATTGAAAAACTCCGGAGTTATTGCGTTGGATTATATCCAAACGTCTAAGAATTTGGCAGATCCTTTCACAAAGAGTTTATCACGTAATGTGATAGATAGTGCGTCGAGGGAGATGGGTTTGAGACCCACAGTATGAGTTGTCCACAGTGGTAAACCACTCTATGTGATCGGAGATCCCGTGAAGTAGAAGTGGGTGACAAGCTGTTGGACAGCTGACAGGAGAGTATCCTTATATTTTTTACTATCCCACTCCGTGAAGATGCAATACTCTCCTGATCTGCATGGCATGTTGATATTTATCTTAATGTGTTCCAAGCGGCTTACTTTTATAAGCGGAGATGTTGTCCTGCAGAGCATCTCTTGAGGAATACACCTATATGAGTCTGACTGTTAAACGTCGCAGTCCGTGAGAGTTGGGTGCTCTTTAATAAACTCATGAAAGGTCTTGGAGTATGACGCATAAGCTCCACCCGCGGGGAAGCCTTGCGGCAACCCAGTATCGGTCAAGGGCTTGTGTGAAACTAGTTCGCAGCAAACTTGTAGTTCAAGACATAGTCCACTATCCAAGTTGTGATCTAGTGTAGCATAAGTTTCTAAGTGGAAGTTCAACTTAACAGTCTCCACTGAGTACCGGTATATAAAACAATGTTTTGGAACTGAATGATGAGATATGAGCCAATGAGACTTTGTAGAGGATTGTTGGAATTTACTAGTATTTACTGGTCCAAGATAAATTCAAAAATTCTCATTGGCACATTATTATATTTTGTTAATTGGGAAAATTAATGAGTCATTGATTAATTAGTAACGGTCACGTTTATTACGGCCGTTTCTAATTCATTAACAGACACGGTTAATACAGCCGTTTCAGATTCACAAACACGTTTATTGTGATCGTTTTTAATTTATAAACGGACGTGTTTAATACGGCAGTTTCTAAATCATAAACGGACGCGTTTATGAGGGCTGCTTTGACTCCCAAACTGCACTATATAAAACCGAACCAAGCCAATTTTGGCATATATACGCAACACATGGTCTCGCACCACCGTTACAGAACCTTGGGCCACCGTCTTCTAAGTCTTCTCCATCCGGTCTTCCGGCGTGGACCGGTTGAAGGGACAGTAGGCCTCAGGAACCCCGCCTCTTGTGATCCTGTACGGGAGAGGGGCGATCAGGTTTTTGGGGAGCGCACTCGCGCGACTACTGGCACCGAGTTCTTCCCCAACGGCGACTTCTTCCCTGACATCGCCAACATTTTCATCGACGACATGGGCGACAACGGGAATACCAACGGCGCTGCTGCCGCACTGTATGACTTCTTGATCTTTCTGTTTCATGTACTGCTAGAGTTTTTGTTTGTAGTAGTTGCTCTAGATTCGATCTGTTTATCTACTGTTTTAGTAGATCACATGATTAGTTTAATTCCAGTTATTCTAGTCATAATCTGTTTACTATTTTCGCGAATTAAATCAATTGCTAAATTGCTTATATTTTCAACATGTGGCAGCTCTATAAACTTGGCCTTAAGGCCTTTCCCTTGCTAATATATATACATGCAGCGCTCCTGCATGGTTCAGAAAAAAAACTGTCGTAATCTAGGAGCAACCTTCCTTGCCCTTGAGTAATTCATCACCAGTGCCCCAATGGACGTAGCTGATAAGAAGGCAAGTTAGAGTACTCTTGCTTACCTGACTTACCTCTTCTACATTAGAGGAGCCGGCTCCGTTACCTATATGTATCTAATTGTGTCAATTCGAGTACTGGTATAAAATAGGGATGTTGTACTATCTTAGTTAAGAGAAAGAGAACATTTGTTGTCTTTAGGAGAACATCGAAATGCTGGTCGTCTTATGTGCTCGTGAGATCTCCCTGGTCGAAGTCACGAAGGAAAGCTTGTTTGCAGTGCAGATTTTTCCTTTTCATATCTTTTTTCTTATTTCGTGCCTGGAATTAGCGCCGATATTAACAACGCATAATTCTATCTTTTCCCTTTAGCTTATGACCGGAGCAAATTCAGCTATTTTATCGTGCCGTGGCATTGATCAGTTGATGTCTCTGCTCTCACGTGTCATGTACAGGAACGTTTCCTTACTGTTCTTGTTTTTCTCCTTCTTGAAATATAAGAATAGTTCGGCCCCACTCCTCAAACATCAATGAAGGCCTGAAGCCCAGCAAGACACTAGACTGCAGCCCAAATACCAGTTGGCCAGCACACTTGTGAAGACAAAAATAAAACAGGTCACTGTCATGAATGTTTAATAATGCTTATCTATAGGGAATTATCTACACCATTTTCCTTATATGCATAACAAGTTTACTCAAAGGTTCGGAGCTTTCTAGAAGTTTGTTGCATGAAATATAAAGCAAGGTTCTTCCCTTGGTTCACATCTCACAAATACAGTTTGATGTCCATCACCAAGCATGCTTATTTTCCAACAAGATCAAAGCAAGATAGCACGTACTCATACAAGGCAATACAAACTCAGTTATGTGAAATGTTTGATGTCCAAACAAATTATGAATACTGACAACCAACAAGTTTCCAACACTCTTGGGTCGACCATCCGACGGTTAGCTTCTCTAATTACAGCCATTGATGTGTTAAATTTAGTGCAAATTATAAAACTTTTGGAAGACACTAAAGAGCATTTTTTTTATCTATGTATCTTGTAAAATAAACCGTACCAACATGCATTAATGATAATCTATCTCTACATGCAAGATATCCATGCCATCAATTATTATAGTCAATTAATTGTCGATGTCAACTCACTAACATATATTAATGATTATATATCTATACATGTATTTTATCCACATCATCCATTTTTTAGCCATCTAATTTTTCACATCACCAATTAATTTTTGGCAGTCAAATACAGGTGTGAAGCCAGAATTCAAGCAAACCCGGGCCAACTTTGAATTAAGCATTATAATTAGTCTAAATCGTAGGACAAATATCTACTAATGTATATGTAAAAAAATATTCTACACCCCGGGCCATGGCCAGGGTAGCCCGAGGTGCGGCTTCGCCCCTTGTCAAATACACATCCATTTCACATCGATTAGTTTGACACTATTGTGACCCATCGAATGTTGCATATCCATGTATACAACTTTTGGTTTCATGTGTTGTATACCTTATATAACATGGTTCTTAAAATAATTCCTGATAAGACGCGCGGAGTATGCTTCTTGTTTAAAAATGCCCATTGTGGCGCTGGTGAAGCATAGCATCTTCTCCTACAAAGTTGTTTAAACGCGAGTGGCCATGCCAGTTGTTTTCTTGTCGATGCTTAGAAACTACATTGACTAGGATATCAGCGCTAGCCTTTAACAGTTGATAGAGAGTGCACTACCTGCACACTGAAACAATATAATATATCATTTGAGTTCTCAAACTTTTCCCTTTCTTGATTTGCATAGATATCACCGAGCACCCAGGTAGTTATTTAATCCCTTAGTTTCAACAACTTTTTTTTGTAAGGAAACCACTTTCAACAACTTAGGATCCATGGGAACAATAGGAAGACAATGACGAAGAAGATATGATGCGCAGCTCGATCTCCTTGTTATGCTCCTCAGGAGAGGGAGGGGAAAAACAATGGAAGTCCAGTACCTAAGTGCCTAACTAGTCTACAGGTGCATTCCTACTACTCCCTCTAGTCCGTAATAACTGTCGCTGGTATAGCTAGCAAATTATGCTAGGTACGTGAAAATCATCCGACACTTAAAACAGACTGGAGGGAGTAGTATAGAAGTGTTCAAACTTGTATTAGATCTGGTGTATATCTGGAGAAATTATATGTAGCAAGTCATGGGGTTCTTATTTCCTGTCGAATGGTGACACTACGTTAAGTGCAAAGGAGCGGTTTATGGCCTAGCCTGCCATTCTCTGTTGGGGATCTAAATATATATATCCTGCAGTAAGGTGACAAGAAAATCACACTATATGTACGAGAACTTCGAATGCGTTCTTGCAAGGGTGTACTAGCTTCAGCTTAATTTCGGATAATTTCATAGAAAGAGATCGGATCCTAAAGTCTAAGGGTGTGTTCAGTTTTAAGGGTGTGTTCAGTTTTAGAATGGGGTGGAATGGAATGGAACCATTCCATTCCATCAGAGCGGAACCGTTCCATTCTTGTGTTCAGTTCGGACAAAAAAATGTCACGAAACCGTTCCATTTATGTGTTTAGTTTTAGAATGGGATGAGAATGGAATGACTAGAAGTGGTTTGTGGTCACCTCTTTAAAGGAAATGGTGAGCTTACCACTGCCTGTGTTCACAATAATAATCAAAATTTTGGCAGCATTTCGCCTATATTTTCAACAATAAACAGCAACAAATATATATGCACAAACAAAACAAGTATATTCCAACAACACAACACAAATTTCAAATCACATAACATATAAGCATCCAAATAGTCCAACTTCATTGCAAAGTAGTCCAAATTCATTACAGTCATCCAACTTCATTGCAAAGTAGTCCAAATTCATTACAGTCATCCAAAAGAATGGCAAAGTAGTTCATGCCACAGATTTCAACCATGTCTAGTACACGACGTCGTAGTCATCCAAAAGCATAGTTCAACGTCATTACATCATTACAGTTCATATAGCTTAGTAGGTATCAAACATAGCCTAAACATAATTGAAGTTCATACCATCACTTCAATTCAGATTATAGACCACTCCAAAGACCTTCTCCATGTACCTACCCACCCAGACCAACTTGTTTTCCTTGCTAAGAGTCATGAATGCTTTTGCAATCTTTGGACTCTCAACAAGATGAGCATAATAATGAGCTATGTGTTCATCATCAAACCCATTGAGTTCATTCAAAGCATCCCACAAGCCATCAGGTATATCATCACCATCTCCACTCGACTTGATAAGAGCTTCAGCCATCATCTTGAATCCATCTTTGAGAGTGGTGACTAATGCATCATCTTCCATGTGCACAAGCTTGGCCTTCTTCTTCGGTGGTGCTTTGCCGGCGGACTCGCCTACGTTTGGCGACGTGTTCAGCTCACTCTCTTGGCCTTCATCTTCAAGATCGATAGACAAGGGGTCATTCCCAGACTTGGCATACTTCCCTGTTGCTATAGTGGATCCAAAGATTGTTTCCATTGCACGGTAGTGCTCAATTGGGGTATTCAGGAATGGGATATCAGGTTTGTTGTTCTACAAAAAGATGCACAAGTGAGAAGCATATAGTACACATAACTTCATGGTAGTAAATAGCATGCAGTAGATAAAAACTTACGGCGCAATGCCCTGCATAGTGTTCCTCGCTAAGTCCAATAGTGCAAGTATCCTCATCCCATAGAGCTCCACTCAGATTTTTCAACTGGATCAGCTTGCCCCAAATCTTCCTCCACTTCTTGAGATGGTTGCTAATCTGGTCATGATTCAATGATAGCTTGAAGTGTTCATTCAGAGCCTGAGCACATTGGTTATGGTGGCACTGCCTGAAACCACTTGAAGTTCTTTTACCACTAGCCACAATGTCAGCCAAAAAGCCAAGCATCATGGTCGACATAGAACTGGTCCAGCATACCACCGCCTTGGCCTTGCTCCCAGTTGCACCCTGCGTGTTGGTCCCACTTGCATCGGTGCTTTCAACAGTGTCCATTTCTGTCCAGCAGTAAAATAGTAGCACAAATATGATTTAGAACATGAAAAACACATGGTTTCAATACATAAAATAGACCATACTTTCCAGCAATGAAATAGGAGCACAAATATTATTTAGAACATCACAAATACATTGTTTCAATACATAAAATGGACCATGGTTTCAATACAATGAAAGGATACATAAATAACATTTCAAATACATGGTTTCAATACATAAAATGGACCATGGTTTCAATACAATGAAAGGATACATAAATAACACTTCAAATACATGGTTTTGACACACTCAATGACCATACATGATCTGCCTATCCGCCCACATTTGGTTAGCAATTTGTTGCCTACGGTCGACCGTGGCTCTATGGTCTCTTGCTTGTTGAGTTTGTGACCGGATTGGTTGGGCGGTCCAAGTTACCTCCGGTAAAATGAATTCATCACCTCCTTGGGATAGTGCATAATTATGAAGAACACAACAAGCTACAACAATGTCAACTTGCACCGGAAAGAGAAAGAACGGTTTGGCATCATCTAAAATCTTGAATCTCCTCTTGAGGGATCCAAAAGCTCGCTCTACCCCTATACGTAGAGATGAATGTCTAAGGTTGAAAAGTTCTTCCGCATTTTGGACGGGATTGTTGCCCCACTCATTCAAATGGTATCTCACATTAAGGAAAGGTGGGATGAAACCGGGCTTGGCTCCATATCCGGCATCAACTAGGTAATATTTGCCTATAAAAAGACACAAGTTGGTGACAATTTTTTGGACAATGTATGGACAATCATATCTAAGCCAATTTGTTAACTTGTGGTACTTGTAGGCCTCTCTCACGCCCTAATGCATCGGCTAAAACGTTCGCATCATGTGATGTCCCCTCCCACCCAGCCAACACATATGTGAACCGGAGGTCAAAATCTACCGCTGCCATCACATTTTGAGTAGGAAAAGGCTTCCTACCACGAAATGAATCTTCCACATCTTTAACAACAGATGCTCGCACATGTGTACCATCAATAGCTCCAATACAATCCTATATAGTGAAAAATCTGTCAATACTATGGGTGAATACAATCCTACATAGGTAAGTAATAGTTTCAACATATACCTTAAAATATGGGTCAAACCGAGGGTTTCCTGCTATCTTTTCTGGGGTCTCCGATGAAGGTGGCCTGATATACTCATTACGTAGCTCACCAATGGCATGAAGGACTTGCCTAAAATATGTGCTAATTGTACCGAATGATCTACCAAAATTTGTTGCAACAACTCTATTCCGAAGATTGTGTCCAATGGTATGCAAGAACATTGCCACTTGCTGCTCCACACATAAATGGACACTATTTCCTAGCAATTTGCGTTCTCTCAATATCTCACACAGCCTAAAGAAAGAAGCTCTGTTAAACCGTAACATGTTTATACACGTCACATCTGATTGCCAAATTTTACTATTGAGATACTCAATTCTCATCCGATCTTTTTCATGCATTGTCCCATATGGTATACATGCTCTTCTCTTCCTTTTTAAGACCCGAACAGCTACAACAATCGCAGCCCAAACAACAAAAACAGCAGCTCCCCTAATCATCTTTTTTCCTTTTATCCATGCTCTTGCCCATCTACAATGCATACAAACAACTTATACAAGGCAAATAAAGAAGAGACATGCGATTTCATCCACCAAACACGTCAAAAAATTCGAGGAGCACCATATATTGCCAAAAATTTCATGGATTTGATAGCAAACACATCAAAACAATCGTGCAGCATCATAGATCAGCATATATAGCCTACAAATTTTATGGATTTGATAGCAAACACATCAAAAAATTGAGCAGCATCATAGATCAACATATATTGCGAACGATTTCCATGGATCTGACAGCAAACACATCAAAAACACACATATTTTATGGATTTCATCCACCGAAGCTCACCTAGGTCCTGCTTGGTCGAATCCGCCGCCCCAGGTTCCTGCTCCGGCCCTGCCACACCTGCTCCGGCCCTGCCCTGCTCCGTCGCCGCCCCTGCTCCGGGCCTGCTCCACCGGTCGTCCGTGGAGTGAGGGAGGCGGCGGTGCGGGTGAGGGAGCCGGCGGTGCGGGTGAGGGAGCCTTCAGTGACGGCGCCGGCGGGGTTGAGGGTGGTGGCGCCGGCGCGGGTGAGGGTGAGGGTGGCGGCGCCCGTGGGAGTGAGGGAGGCGGCGCCCGTGGGAGTGAGGGAGCCGTGCGTGGTGGGAGGAAAGGGGAGCGTAGGGCTCCGGGTGAGAATGACTTTTTTTTCTCCATCGGGTGCAGTTTGCGGTGACGAGTAGCATCGGTTCTACCTCGTCCGGCCGATTTGGCCGGACGGGTCAATTCCGCATCTACACCGAATATTCGGTTCAGAGGAACGGCCTGGTTCCATTCCATCCCCAAACTAAACGCTAGAATCATCTCTGGGTGTGGAATGGTTCCATTCCATTCCACCCCATTCTAAAACTGAACACACCCTAAATAGATCATCTCAGGAAAACTGAAACCCGCTACCGCGCAAGTTGGGATTATAGTAATCGGCAAGCTTTGATTATACTATAAGCACAGAATCAAGGAGGAATAAACTGGAATCTTGGCCCTTGGCTATTGCCAGGAGATAGCCGGCATTAGGATAGTTTATGCTCTTGGTATGGATTAACTAACATCCTTTGATTAGTGGAGCATGGTATTGGTACGACGCTTGCGGCACAATCTGCCAATCGTCGAGCCGGAAGGAGTTGCTTGCTAATGCTTGGTCGCTGCAACTCAGGTTATGTTTTCTTTTCTGCCCCCTTTTCCTGTGCCTTGCTCCCCTAGCTTCCCCACCAGCAACCACGCAGATGGAAGAGAGAGTCCACTGGAATAGATTATAGTCGGAGCAATAATGCAGCATAAAAGTAATCCTTGATGCTGCCTTTGATTATCATCTAGTCGTCAGAAGGCAGGATTAGAAAAACTAGCTCGTCGTTAGTAATTGGCGGGGGTTTGTTTAGCTTTCGCCTAACTTGACTTCTGAGCAGGATTCGCGTTCTCGACTGAAACTTCGATGTAAAGCGTGATAACACGGCCTAAGTCGAGCCGGGCCCAAGTCCTCGTCTACAACTTGTAGTCGTCGGTTTCATCACTACTTTGCCAAGAAAAATAATTGCTTGATAAGCTATGTTTGGTTTGCGACCGGGTTCGGTTTGGACTTGACGCACTATGTATTTATCTTTTCACAAGATTTTAGATGCAGATTTCCGCACAAGCTGAAAAATATGCTTCCCGTGCTACGGAATTTCAAATACAAATTCCACACGCAAGTTAAGAAATTGATCGTAGGATCGATTTCTTAACTGTGCGTGCAAATCATTTCTCCATGGTGAAAACCCTAGGTCTCTCAATTTCATTTGATGGACCTCTCAATAGTGAGTTTTCTAGCCGTGTTCCTGGTTGAAGGCATCGTTTGGGATTGTTTGGACTTTTCTCCATGGTAAAAATCCATTATATGGCTTTGGTGGTTGATCAATGATGAAGACACTCGTGCGTTGTCACCTATGTTGTTCTTGGAAAAGCTGTGTCGTAGTTCAGGTGATACTATAGTGGTGGTGTTTGTTTACTATGTTGCGCACAGCACAGCGCACCGCTGGTCGATTTGGCAAGGACTTGTTTTTTCCCCCCAATTTTTGATGTGTGCTTATTTGATGTGTCTCACAGATATAATAGGCTTGGTATTAATATATTGAAAATGGCTTAATATCCTGAGAAGTATGTACTCCCATGTTTAATATAACATGTAGATCAATCAATTATACATCTTTATTTTAATATACTTCAGTATGTGATACTAGAATACTAGATACCCCAAAGTGAATTCTATGAAAAAAATCCATTTGACTCTGTAATATTTTTATATATACTCCTTTTTGTACGAACAAAGGATATATGAGAAAACTAAGTGATCAATGATATTTTTTCATACTATTTGTATTGGGATGTATTAGAATAATTGATAAGATATAGTATAAAAAATGATAAAGAAGTATAATACACTCGTCTATGAGATATATTGAATAGATGAGTACGTACTCCCAAGAGTATATTTTTTGGAAGCAGAATCCACACTTCAAACGTAATAACAATTACATCAGGATTTTGGACCACCTAGTGACCACTAATGCTGCTGGAGCGAGCTGCCGATTCAGTGTTGTCGCCGCTCTCCTACCGGAGATGGCCCGACGCTGTTGATGACCGCCAAAAAGTCCTCGTGCACGTGTCGCTAAGGACTAGTGCCCTGAAGTTGAAGTCATCGCCATTGAGCTTTTGAACTGATGTAAATCTTCATACACTGAACCTGTAACACACGTAGACTGCACGAGATCCACCACTTTGAGCAGCGACCAGACAAATGCCGCCCTCCTCAACGCCATCGACGGGATATCCGCCAATGAGGTGGACGAGGAGGCAGGTATACCTTCTTCTTGTCCCGCACGGCGCCGTCATAGCCACCATGCCGTTGGTGCCTGTTGACCAAACATTAACTCTAGGGGCGAAAGTACGACGCCAACCGCCAATCCGAGATCCCCACCCCCTCCCGCCGCCAAAGAAGAAAGAAGAAAAGATGGGAACTCATTGATTCATGGTCAGAAACATTCGGAGAGGGACACATGGCACGACAGTCAGGGTAGAACCCTTGATCGCCGCCTCTGTTAGTCTCGGGAGGGGAAAAAAAGCTTCGACGTGTGCATCGGATGCCTGATGGCTACTCCCAAGAGCATATAAAATAAGTTCTTACTATAATTTGCTTTGTCAAAAAACATAAAGCGATCATCGTTCAATTCACGTTTTTTAACTTTTTGTTATGGAGAGATATCGGTGGTTGTTTCCACCCGTGTCACCGTGTTGTCCGTGCACGGGCTCACGCGATGAACGTGCCCGGTTGGTTGTGTCACATCAGGTTCTCTAAAAACTAGAACAAAACCCCACGCGTTGCAGCGGGTATATCGTTAAAATTTATTTAACTCATGAAATCTGAAGTTGACTAAAGAAATATGCAAGATTAGTTAATCATGGAAGTTAAGAGGCTACAAAATTTAGACATCGAATGTATGTGCGATTTATAATTTAAAGATCGTTATAGTTTATGGGTGTATCTGACTGATACAGATAAGATTGTATCAACAGTTGAACAAACGGATGTTGTGGATTGCTTGCATGAAGATGATATGCACATTGCCGTATAATATTTCTAGAAACTTTTTGAGTGAATACATATAGAAGAGCCCATAATTCTGAATAACAGCTATATAATTTTCATCATGAAAATAATTGGTAAAAAGTTCACGGGCGAAACTAATTTCGGTGTTCTACTTGCACATGATTTAGTTGTGTAACTACATAGCGACATCATTTGATATTATCATTCGAACATAAAAAATGATGTGGACAAGTTGGTGGGCTAAAAAAAGATGTGTATGGTTGCATGTAGAGATAGAAATAATTAATAAATATTAGTTGGGTGACATGGACAATTGATTGGCTAAAAGAGCAAGTGACGTGGATAGCTTGCATGTGGAGATAGAAAAATATTAATTGCACTTAGTGGGGTTTTGTTTTATAATAAGTATAGATGGCGCGACGAATGGTCAAATGAACTTTGCTAGAGAGAAGTAATTCGGATTTTGGCCCCGAGAATTAATCGAGGGTCCACATATGTAATTGGTCCGGCAGGGAGACAAGCCACCGATAACCAAATCCAAAGGTCGCTCTCGCTCGCTTTTCAATTTTCCGATCTTCACCGATATCAATGAGAATCGACGAGACGAGACGTACGCAAAGCACCGAGAGACAGGCCGACCGACCGTGGGATTCGACGGACAACCTCTGTCGTCACAGCTCCATTTCACTCTCTTCTTCTCTTTTTTCTTCTTCCCTTTGTCGTTGTTTTTTCCACACGTATCTCGTCCAATTTGCTGTCAGAGGCCGACGTATTTTTTACCAAAAATGGCCCTTTTACCGAACTAAACCACATGTAGCCCTTTTGTGAAACTATTGCCAAATCTGGCCCCTGGGCTCGGCGCCAAATGGGCCGGCGCCGAAATTGTACAGCTCGGCGTCACATCTAGGCTTAGTTCGGTAAAAGGGCCATTTTTAGGAAAAAATACGAGGCCGACCGACCGTGGGATTTGCCCTATTACCTTTGGAACCAGAGGGGGCCTTGATTGTTCGATTTGCGTCGGAGGAAACTTTTCCCAAGTGAAAAAAGCTGTCAGCAAAAGGCATGTTTGATTTCCATAGGAATTGAGGAGTATTAAAATTGCATGTGACAACTATGGCCTATACTTCAACGAAACAGCTACCGCTACAGATTCCTGCATTTGAATTTTCTATGGGGTTTTAGTACACGAACTGTCATTTTAATGCTACTCCCTCCGTTCCAAGTTAGATGGCTTCCATTTGTCTATATGTGAATGTATCTAAACATGTTGCAAGTATAGATACATCCACATTTAGACAAATGAAAATCATCTAATTTAGAACGGAGGGAGTACCTTTTTTCTATTCCTATTTTTAAAAACCCAACGAGCCAAACAGGCTCAAAATTACCAGGTCAACACAGCACACCGTGTTGCATATCCATAGCACACCACTCTTTCAAAATAGCAGCAAGTTGCAACAGTCCACACCACCAAAACAGTCGGTGGAGAAACTGTCGGTGTCGGCGGCCATCAGCAGCCAAGATTCGCGCTCGCACAACACGACCGTGGCGTGCCGGAGCAAGGAGTGGAGACGTACGCGCGAGATCGAGAGATCTGGCGGGCCCTGTGAATCCACCGTCACTGTGCCGGTGTCAGCATGTCACCTCCTCCAGCAGGGCGTGCTTCTCGTGCCAAAACTAGTACTCCATGCCGTGCCGTGCGTGCGTGCAGGCACCCCACGATCCAACCACCGTGCAGAGCGGCTGCGGCAGGCAGTCAGGCAACGATCCATCCCATCCAGCACAGTGTCTCAAGAACTCTAAGAAAAACACGGCAAATTTGATAAAATTGACCTTTTCTCCATCCTATTTCATAAAATGGACCCAAACTCAAATTATTTCACGATCTAACTCTTTTTTTATGGCGCCCAGCCCTGGGGCACAATGCTATATTGCACGCCGCCCCGGCAAAAGGCGTCGTGGACCCTGCCACGTCAGACTAGACGGGCCTGCACCTCAATAGCATCGCTCCCTTGCCTGGGGCGCATTTTTTTCTTCTAAATTTGCTCCTTGTGTAAATTCCATAATAGAATAAAGTTGATCTATGGATTGACCTAGTACTCGAAATTTGATCTACCCAGTGGTCTAAACGTGGTGTCTTGTGCTTGCTTTGCTTAGGTCGTGAGTTCGAGTCAATATATTTTTCCGATTTTTTTTCGGTACTTCCTTTTTTCCTAATTATCCTCTTGAGATAAGCTAGATTACTCTTGCAGGGAATTTCAACAGATGGATTCCGTAGAATTAGTAGGGAAGGGCTCTGAACTGTCAGCAGATAGTAAGCAAGATAAGACAACATACAGTAATCAAGGCAAGGCAACAGACGGTAATAAGGTTACAACTGATAAAATGGTCTTTAATTCTATTACTCCATGATGATATAAACTTGTGATTGATGATTAAAAAGCTTCAAAATATTTGATTTTGCACAAACCATATACATTCGTACTATGAAGTGAAACTGACATTGGCAAGGGGGATGACAATTGAAAAACTCAAGTTGTTGCTCATAAAGTCTTGCCAACACCAACTACACAATAATTGGTACACGCTGTTGTTTCCTCTTATGTCTCACCACCACCAATATACCGGGTCGCTGTGGATTTCCCATTATACAAAAAATCAACTTCATATTCAGAGGCTCTAAGAGTATAATGTCAGGCTTACACCTACAAGTTACAACGACATAAACTATGCTACGCAACAAAAACGGACATACTACACTAAACAAAGTCGTTGTGATAGTTTCTTCAAACTAGGTAATAATCTGACAAAATTCTCCATATTCCTGGACAAGAAACCGAACTCCTCCTTAGGCCTTGTTTACTCTAAGAGTATTTTAGGGGATGGGAAGAATGGGGATTTGGTGAAAACCCAATCCCCACAAATCCTCCAAAATATTTTCCCCCTACAATACACTAGCATGGACTAGAGTTTTTGTGTTAGTCAAAACTGAGATGATTGGTAGGGGATATTTGGGAATTACCCCCTCTCATCCCCTAAAATACACTAGAAGTAAACAAACTAGTGGAGATTTTCCGGGATCCAGGATAATCCCCTCCCATCCCTAAAATACACTATCGGTAAACAATGCCTTAGTTTCTTGCTTTGAAAGATAGCTCTCAGCCGCTTTTGACGTCCTGAAATCCAGGCCCAAATAAGTGAGAAGCGCAGGCTGCCTTGTAAGCGAGGAGCTTGCAGTCACCTCTAAGAACCTGAAAAACGTCACTACCTGTGATCACAACACTAAAGTGCAACTGATATCATGACATCTGTTGCAATGCCAGTAAAATGGGAGTTGCAACAAGACTATGAAATTTGTGTCATCATGTCATCTCTAGCATCTAGCGTGAATGCATAATATTTAACTTTATGTTTTGTATGACTGATGGCTCCCAAGTGTAGGAGATCAATTGTAGTACCTTTCAATTAGAAAAGGTTGTCGAACCCACGAGGAGCTGAAGGTATTGGTTAGTAAGATTGATAAATAAAACAATAAAAGATGCAGGTGTTTTTGGTATTTTCAGTTGTATAATTGCAAGCAGATAACAGATAGTAGCAAGTGAAAGCTCTCAAAGAGAGAAAGCCCAATCCTCTTATGTGGCAAAAGGACAAGCTCAAGTGATGTGTAACTTATATGTGGCAAACGTTCCCGAGGGCGGCATGGATGATGCTAGGCATAGAGATTTATTAAACAACACGTTGAATATCTTGTCAAGTTTTAATCCTCTTTGGACGGAGCCATAATTAGGTATAGCTAAATAAATAAACTACAACCCCTTATGATGGATCATGTGGCCAAGCAAATGACTGCACAAGAATTATTAAGACCTAAAGTCCCACCATAGCATTACACTCTAAGGTCCCCGATACTAATACCCTCATAATATAACTTCATGACTCGGTCTCAGGTTTACGTGTCCTCCAAGTCTCCATCAATTCATTACACTACGGTGTTCTCCTATGAGCCCATAAGGTGAAGTGTTGTGCAGTCGACGTTCGCACAACACCATCATAGAATCACATAAAAGATAAACTCTTGACAAAATACCAACACATGTCATATATAAATCAATGCCAATTCATCCTATGCCCTCAGGAACATACGGGAACTACTCACAACGTGCGAACATGATCATAATCAGTGGCATAAGTGGTACAACACAATCTGAAATTATAACTTCACCACCAAATAATGACAAGTACTCAATCACAAACATGAATAGTAGCACAAGACAAGTATCTAGGGTATAGCAACTCTCAAACTGCGAGGGGAACGGAGTGGATCACGGTGATGATGATGGTGATGGTGCTGGTCTTGATGGGGGTGATGATGTAGAGGCCTCCTCCCACGCCAAGGAGGAGAGGTGATGACGATGACGATGATTTCCCCCTTCTCCGGAGTTCCGGAGCAGCAGGATCTGACCCCCTCGGAAGGGATCAGGAGTTTCGCCGCCGCCGCGACCTCGGATGGACTTGGAAAAATTAGGGCGTTACTTTTCGGGCGAGACGAAGGCGTCGATAAAAAGCCCCAGGCGAGGAGGTGCCCGAGGCACCTTTGGTGGGTCCCACACGCCAGGTACATGGGCCGCGTGGGCCACCCCCATTTGGCCCTCGTGGCTCTCCTCTCTTCGGTCTTCTTTCCTCTGCCTTTCTCCCGATGAAAAACTGACGCAGTATTTTTCCTTTTATTATTTGAGGTCCTGTAGCTCCTGAAACATTAAAGACAAGAAAAAGGAGGTTTTCTGCCTCCCAGAAATTAAATACCAAAAATAGGGACTTTGTATGAAAGTCCCCAAAATCATCTAAAACATGTAGAAACAATCATATAATCATGCAAATAACATTCTAGTATGATACTAAAAGTTATATAAATGATGATATAAAATGCACGTATCAACTCCCCCAAGCTTAAACCTTTACTCGTCCTCGAGTAAGTAAGGACATAGATCATTACATGCATCAATGGACTTATGGTTGATAAATAAATACGGGCATTGTATCATCATCATATTCAATTGCAAGATAAGATTAATGATCTAAAACTCATACATATGAGGGCAACATAAGTAGAACTCTAGCAATCACCCCTTACTTTTGAAAGCAAATAACCATTGTATGTTGGACAATCGAATCATATTGTTTTTCACATGCTTTTGCTCTTCATGGCAAGCATTATAATCTTTTATACTTTGCTGAAATTCAAAGACAAGATAAACTCTCATTGGATAACAAGTTCAAAAGAAGACAAATGAAAAGACAGATAGATATAAAAATTGTTATCACTCTTGCTTGACTAGTAACTAGTGCAAACTTTAGTCATGGATATCTCAATCAAGTTCCCATGCTCTACACAACCCTTTTCTTACACTTTCCATGGCTAGCTGAAATTTCAGGTGCCTTCCTTTCATTCACATTCAAGAGCATAAGTATTGAAATATCCATGATCATTAATTTGCTCAAAAGATACTAGGTTGTAACAAGAGTGTTTTATATCCTTTTCATTAAGTCTTCTCAACTTCTTATCCTACAAGACTATATCTTAACCTCAAACTATTAATTCACAAGTCTTTTTACTTCTTCTATATTGAGATAATTCTATAATTGTCCAACATACTCAAGTTAATTAATTTCAAGGCAAGATGTGATTGAAATTCTAAATATGCCACGCTCATTTGCATGAGTGTTACCCATAAATCCCCAAACAAGAGAATCATGGATGACACCATACTTTAATATTCATTGATAAACCATAAGATAGGGATACATGATAATGCTCCATGAGCTCACACACGCCTAAGAGATATTGATAACTAATCGATAAAAGCAAAACACCATGACTAGATAGATATGATAGATTGATAAAGAGAAAGACTAGATGGAACTCCCCCAAGCTTGGTGTCTTGCTAGAACTCCCTCTCTTCTTTCACATTGCCTTCATAATAATTATCTTCAAGATCCCCAATGATCTTCATCATGAGGTTGTAAGCTTTTTCGAACTCTTTTGCGGCTTCTCCCAGTTTTTGCATGAGATTCTTCTCCACCGACTCTTTGCAAGGCTTCCACTCCGGGCTTGGCACCTTCTTGTTGGGATCTTGCGATCCCATTCACCAGGATAGTTCTCTTGAGTGGTGCGCTGAAATTCCCTGTCAATAAGAGTAGAAGCTACGTTTTTGCTCGCAAGGAAGTGCCTGGGAACCTTCCCTCCGGTCTGCATGCGCGCGCCCTGCCTCTTGTTTCCAAGAGAGTGGTTCACCCTCACGCCGGCAACAGCAATGGGTGATGGAGGTGCTGTCGCCAAGGGCGCGATGTCGACGGAGGGCTTGTGCTCTTCTTCTTCAGCTTCTTGCTTGTCCATCTCCTCTTCATCAAGCTTGTAGTCTTCATCGTCGGAGTAGTCCTTCCTCTTCCTATTCCTCCTCCATATGGACGTGGGGCTGTACCCATCGAGTTCATCATCATCGTCGTCCATGGAGGAGCATTGGTAGGAGTCTCCCGAAGACATGGCTAAAAACCTGACAGGCAGAAACAGCAAAAGAAAGAATCGCTCGAGAACGCTCGGTGCGAGATTAGATCGACAGAGAGGGGTATATATTGAGGTTTTTGGGTCAAGGCGAAGCGTCGGGATCGAAAACGAGACGAAAAAGGACTCCGAGGTGGAAAAGGGATAGCCCCACGCGGCCAGGTACTGGGCCGCGTGGGCCCCTCTCTTTTCTCCCTCGGGTCTCCGTTTCGTCCAGTTTTCTTGTCCCATACGATGATTTCCATAAAAATTGACCTCCGTAAAATTTTATGCAATTCCGAGAAACTTTCCAACACAAAAGTTACCTTCTATTGATTTAGGGTTTCTGAACTGCACGGTTTCTCTCAATTACCTCTTCCGGTGTTTGTAAATTCAACTCCTCCACCCTTCCGATGAAGCTCTTTCCTGCAATATAAGGTTTAAGGCGTTGTCCATTGACTACATGAGGTTTACCTTTCATGTCACCGTGAAGACGGATAGCTCCTGAACGGTACACCTCCTGTATCACTAATGGTCCCTGCCACTTTGAAGCTAGCTTCCCTGCAGAAAACTTGAAACGAGAGTTGTACAATAAAACTTGATCACCTACTTTGAATTCCTTTTTCTTAATTTTCTTGTCATGCCAAATCTTAACTTTTTCTTTAAACATCCTGGCACTTTCATAAGCTTCATTTCTCCATTCGTCAAGTAGGTTTAGGTCAAGAATTCTCTTTTCTCCCGCAGTTTTAAAATCAAAGTTCAGTTGTTTAATAGCCCATCTAGCTTTATGTTCTAGTTCAACAGGTAAGTGACAAGCTTTTCCATAAACCATTTTATAAGGAGACATTCCCATAGGATTTTTAAAAGCAGTTCTATAAGCCCACAAAGCATCATTAATCTTAATTGGCCAATCAGATCTAGACTTATTCACTGTCTTTTCCAAAATGAGTTTAATTTCCCTATTGCTTAATTCAACTTGCCCACTTGTTTGAGGATGATAAGGAGATGCAATTCTATGGTTAACATCATATTTTGCCAAAGTTTTTCTAAGAACACCATGCAAGAAATGAGAACCACCATCAGTAATTAAGAACCTAGGAACACCAAACCTGGGGAAAATGATGTCCTTGAGCATCTTCATTGCTGTGGCATGATCTGCACTTTTGGTTGGAATTGCTTCCACCCACTTTGTAACATAGTCAACTGCAACCAAAATGTGAGTATGCTTTGTCTTTGATTCTGGGAAAGGACCCATAAAGTCAAAACCCCACACATCAAATGGTTCAAGTGGCAATGAATAATTCATAGGCATTTCATTCCTCCTACCAATGTTTCCTACTCTTTGACATTTATCACAAGATTTAACATATTCAGCACAGTCCTTAAATAAAGTAGGCCAATAGAAACCAGATTGTAATACCTTTGCTCCTGTGCGATCTCCTGCATGATGCCCTCCATAGGGACTGTCATGACAATCTCTTATAATAGCCTGTTGTTCATGCTCAGGTACACAACGTCTAATAATACCATCCACACTTTTCTTATAGAGGAAAGGATCATCCCAAAAATAATGTCTAAGATCATAAAAGAATTTCTTTCTTTGTTGAGAAGTGAAGTGTGGAGGCAAAACTTTACCAACAATAAAATTTGCATAGTTGGCAAACCAAGGAGATGCAACTTTAGCACTAGAAACATTAACAATTGCAAGTTGTTCATTAACAAAGCTATCATTAATAGGAATAGGATCATCAGGTATGCTTTCCATCCTAGAGAGATGATCAGCAACTTGATTATCCTCCCCTTTCCTATCAACAATGTGTAAATCAAATTCTTGCAATAGAAGTACCCATCTTATTAGTCTAGGCTTAGCATCTTTCTTATTCATCAAGTATTTAATAGCAGAATGATCAGTATGTATTGTGACTTTTGAATCAGTAATATAAGGTCTAAACTTGTCACAAGCAAACAGTACTGCTAAAAATTATTTCTCAGTTGTAGCATAATTCTTTTGAGCAGCATCAAGTGTTCTACTAGCATAATAAATAACATTCAGTTTCTTATCAACACGTTGGCCTGATACGTCTCAAACGTATCTATAATTTTTGATGTTCCATGCTGTTATTATATCAATTGCTACATGTTTTGGTTACACTTTATATCATTTTTATGCATTTTCTGGGACTAACCTATTAACAAGATGCCACAGTGCCAGTTCCCTGTTTTCTGCTGTTTTTGGTTTCAGAAAATCTATTAAGGAAATATTCTCGGAATTGGACGAAACAAAAGACATCGTCAATAATATCACGAGGAGATCACGGAGTCCAAAGGGGAGTCGGAGCAGACCCACCAGGGGGCCACGCCACACTAGGGCGCGGCCTAGGGTGGGCCCGCGCCCCCCTATGGCGTGGTGGCCCCCCTCGGCCACCGACGTCGCCTCTTCGCCTATATATTCTCCGCGACGCGAAAACCCTATTACGGTCGATCATATTCCACGAAAAGTTTCGTCGCGGCTGTCATCGTCAATCTCAGATCGGAGGAGTTTTGAAGCTCTTCCCGGCACCCTGCCGGAGGGGAGATCATCAACGGAGGGCTCTACATCACCATGCCTGCCTCCGGAGTGATGCGTGAGTAGTCCACCCTGGACTACGGGTCCATAGCAGTAGCTAGATGGTTGTCTCTCTACCTTGTGCCTCCATGTTTAGATCTTGTGAGCTGCCTAACATGATCAAGATCATCTTATTGTAATGCTAGATGTTGTGTTTGCTGGGATCCGATGAATATTGATACCATGTTTATTCAAGTTGTTTATCTATGTGCTCTTGATCTTGCATGCTCTCCGTTGCTAGTAGATGCTTTGGCCAAGTAGATGCTTGTGACTCCAAGAGGGGGTATTTATGCTCGATAGTGGGTTCAGTCTCTAGATATCTGGATCAGTGACATAAATGTCTAAGATGGTAGATGTGCTGTTGCTACTAGGGATAAAACATTGGTGCAGTGTCCAAGGGCACTTGTATTGATTACATTACACACTTTACTTCATGCAATAATCTGTTGTTAGCAACTTAATACTGAACAGGATGCGGATGATGCCTTGAAGGTGGATTATTTAGGCATAGATGCTGTTGGAATAACGGTCTATGTACTTTGTTGTAATGCCCAACTAGATTTCATAGTAGACATCTTGGCATGTATTGCATTGTTATGCCCTCTCTATTTGTCAATTGCTCAGCTGTAATTTGTTTACCCAACATGCTAGTTATCTGTTCTGAGAGAGACACCACTAGTGAACTGTGGACCCTGGTCCAATTTCCTCATACTGTTTACACAACCTGTTGCAATCATCTGTTTCCTGTTACTTGCTGTTTTTCCTGCTGTTTTCCACACCATACGTTTAACTCTTTGTTTCTGCAAGACCGGAGAGATTGACAACCTCTCTGTTTCCTGTTGGGCAAAGTTCTGGTTTGTGTCTGTGCAGATTCCACGTTGGTGCAAGCTCCCTAGCGCCAGGGGGAGTCAACATCAACAACCTTCCGATAGATCATCAAGTCCTACTGGATTGATAACCTTGGGTAGATTTCTCAAGGGAAAACTTCTGCTGTCTACATCATAACCTTCCTCTTGGGGTTAACCAACACGTAGCCATCATGGCCCAAAAAAGCCCCAACTGCATAATCACTAGCATCACACATAATTTCAAAAGGCAAGTTCCAATCAGGAGGTTGAATAATGGGAGCAGTGATTAAAGCATTCTTCAAAATATTAAAGGACTCAATGCAATCATCATTAAAAGAGAAAGGAACATCCTTTTGCAAAGATTGGTTAGAGGTTTTGATATTTTGGAGAAATCCTTAATGAACCTACGGTAAAAACCTGCATGCCCAAGAAAACTTCTTATACCTTTGAGGTCCCTTGGATATGGTAGTTTTTCAATAGCTTCAATCTTTGCTGGATCAACTTCTATTCCTTCTCCAGAAATCTTATGCCCAAGAACTATACCCTCAGTAACCATGAAGTGACACTTCTCCCAATTAAGAACCAAGTGTTGGTCTTCACAACGCTGTAAAACTTTGTTAAGGTTGAACAAGCAATTATCGAAGGAAGTACCATACACAGAAAAATCATCCATAAAAACCTCCATTATCTTTTCAATATAATCAGCAAATATAGCATTCATGCATCTTTGAAAAGTAGCAGGAGCATTACATAAACCGAATGGCATTCTCCTGTAAGCAAAAGTACCATATGGGCAAGTAAAAGTGGTCTTTTCTTGATCATCCTTATGGACAGGAATTTGCGAGAAACCTGAATAACCATCTAGATAGCAAAAGTGAGAGTGTTTAGATAACCTTTCTAGCATTTGATCAATAAATGGCAATGGATAATGATCTTTTCGAGTTGCTTTATTCAATTTTCTGAAATCAATAACCATCCTATAACCAACTACAGTACGTTGAGCCACAAGTTCATCCTTTTCATTTGGAACAACAGTCATTCCACCCTTTTTAGGAACACAATGAACAGGACTAACCCACTTACTGTCAGCTATAGGATAAATGATACCAGCTTCAATAAGTCTTATTACCTCTTTCTTACCACTTCTTTCATTTTTGGATGGAGGCGGCGTTGAAAATCAACAACAGGTTTTGCATCTTCCTCCAATTAATTTTATGCATACATAGAGCGGGCTTATACCTTTAAGATCATCAAGAGAGTATCCAATGGCTGGTCGGTGAGCTTTTAGCACATCAAGTAATTTCTCTTCCTCTTCAGCTGAAAGGTTAGCACTAATAATGACAGGATATATGCTCTTCTCATCCAAATATGCATATTTCAGATTTGCAGGCAAAGGTTTCAATTCAAAACTAGGATCCCCTTTAGGTGGTGGTAGCACTCCTAAATTATCAGGTGGGATATGCAATTGTAATTGTGGTGGTTGTTGCCATAATATTTGTTCCAAAGCCTCTTTTTCCTCATCATTAAATGGTTCATCTTGATTAAGCATATAACGTTCTACAACATCAGTTGAAGCTACAGCTATATGAGCAAGAGTTTCAATTAAATTATTAGGAATTGGCTCTTTCTCAACATGTTTATCAGCAAATTTGGAAAAGTTAAATTCAAGTTTCTCACCAGCACATTTAATAAACACTTTCTCTTTAGGCAAATTAATTTCAGCACCAACAGTATGTAAGAAAGGTCTACCAAAAATGATAGGACAAAATGAATCTTGAGGACAACCAAGCACAATAAAATCAGCAGGGTATTTTATTTTGCCAATCAATACTTCAACATCTCTAACAATTCCAAATGGACTAATATAATCTTTATTAGCAAGTTGAATTGTCATACCTGTCTCTTCCATAACAATGGGATCAATATCAGGCTTGATCTCAAGATAAAGAGAATATGGAATGACACTAATACTTGCTCCAATATCACATAGACCATGATAACTTGAAGTCCCAATAGAGCATGATATAACAGGTTTCCCAACTTTGGCCGAATTACCTTTGATGACTTTGGTAGCATCTTCACATAGATAAACATCCACTGGGTCTTCTTCATTTAGTTGCTTGATAACAGAAATTTGAGTGTTGACTTCCACCTGTTCATAAGGCTGAGAACATCTTTTGTTACTCTTGTTAGTAACAGCTTTAAGTAAATTCTCCTTAACTTGGTTTGGAAATGGAGGTGGTTCAACATACTCCTCAATTGTCACAGATGACATTGGTTCAACCTGTTTAATAACTTTAGGAACAACAATAGATTGTTTAACAGGTTCAACATAAACTTCAAATCCACTTTTTGGAACACAGATATGATCAGCAAAACCTTTAGCTATTTCAATTATAACATAAGGATCAAGACCAAAAGTATCACTCAGATTTTTAAACAGAATAGAAGTAGAGAAATTCTCTACACATGAATATTCATAATCAAAATATGGCTCATTACCTTTATCAAGATCCCAGTGGCTAGTATTTTCAGAAATAGTCTCCAATAAATTCCATGCTTCTTCTTCAGTGTTATTAGTAAAACTTCCACCAGATGAATTATCCAGAATCTCCTTGTGCTTCATAGGTAGTCTCACATAAAAGTTTATCAATATAAGTTTCCTTGTAAGATCATGACATGGATTCTTGCGAAGGAGTTCCTTTAACCTCCCCCAAGCTTGAGTAATACTCTCTCCCAGATGTGGCCAGAAATTGAATATATAGCAGCGGTTATCATAAGCTTCTTTAGGAGTAAAATATTTAAGAAAGAAAACCTTCCTCAAGATACTCCATTCATTCTGGACCTCTTCATCCAAGACCTGTACCAATCACGAGCATTACCAGATAAAGACAAATACAATAGCTTCCTTTTTACCTGATCCTCTGAAATACCAGGTAGTCTGAATAAGCCACATATGTCCTCAATTATTTCCATGTGCTCGCGTGCCGACTTAGTTCCATCTCCTGTAAATGGATTTTTCATAACTCTTTTAACATGACCATGGGAATTTTAAATCCCACTTTAGGTACTCAGACACAGTAGTTTCAACCACCTTTGCAGTAGTGGCATAAGCACTTTCATATAGAGCAAGATGCAGCGAGGCACGATTCATAAATGCCATAGTAACAATGAGATAAACAGCTTTCAAGTTTCCTTACCAAACTTCTTACCAATAGCGCTACGCTCCCCGGCAACGGCGCCAGAAAAGTATCTTGATGGCTCCCAAGTGCAGGAGATCAATTGTAGTACCTTTCAATTAGAAAAGGTTGTCGAACCCACGAGGAGCTGAAGGTATTGGTTAGTAAGATTGATAAATAAAACAATAAAAGATGCAAGTGTTTTTGGTATTTTCAGTTGTATAATTGCAAGCAGATAACAGATAGTAGCAAGTGAAAGCTCTCAAAGAGAGAAAGCCCAATCCTCTTATGTGGCAAAGGACAAGCTCAAGTGATGTGTAACTTATATGTGGCAAACGTTCCCGAGGGCGGCATGGATGATGCTAGGCATAGAGATTTATTAAACAACACGTTGAATATCTTGTCAAGTTTTAATCTCTTTGGACGGAGCCATAATTAGGTATAGCTAAATAAATAAACTACAACCCCTTATGATGGATCATGTGGCCAAGCAAATGACTGCACAAGAATTATTAAGACTAAAGTCCCACCATAGCATTACACTCTAAGGTCCCCGATACTAATACCCTCATAATATAACTTCATGACTCGGTCTCAGGTTTACGTGTCCTCCCAAGTCTCCATCAATTCATTACACTACGGTGTTCTCCTATGAGCCCATATAGGTGAAGTGTTGTGCAGTCGACGTTCGCACAACACCATCATAGAATCACATAAAAGATAAACTCTTGACAAAATACCAACACATGTCATATATAAATCATGCCAATTCATCCTATGCCCTCAGGAACATACGGGAACTACTCACAACGTGCGAACATGATCATAATCAGTGGCATAAGTGGTACAACACAATCTGAAATTATAACTTCACCACCAAATAATGACAAGTACTCAATCACAAACATGAATAGTAGCACAAGACAAGTATCTAGGGTATAGCAACTCTCAAACTGCGAGGGGAACGGAGTGGATCACGGTGATGATGATGGTGATGGTGCTGGTCTTGATGGGGGTGATGATGTAGAGGCCTCCTCCCACGCCAAGGAGGAGAGGTGATGACGATGACGATGATTTCCCCCTTCTCCGGAGTTCCGGAGCAGCAGGATCTGACCCCCCTCGGAAGGGATCAGGAGTTTCGCCGCCGCCGCGACCTCGGATGGACTTGGAAAAATTAGGGCGTTACTTTTCGGGCGAGACGAAGGCGTCTAAAAAGCCCCAGGCGAGGAGGTGCCCGAGGCACCTTTGGTGGGTCCCACGCGGCCAGGTACATGGGCCGCGTGGGCCACCCCCATTTGGCCCTCGTGGCTCTCCTCTCTTCGGTCTTCTTCCCTCTGCCTTTCTCCCGATGAAAAACTGACGCAGTATTTTTCCTTTTATTATTTGAGTCCTGTAGCTCCTGAAACATTAAAGACAAGAAAAAGGAGGTTTTCTGCCTCCCAGAAATTAAATACCAAAAATAGGGACTTTGTATGAAAGTCCCCAAAATCATCTAAAACATGTAGAAACAATCATATAATCATGCAAATAACATTCTAGTATGATACTAAAAGTTATATAAATGATGATATAAAATGCACGTATCAATGACATATTTCATATGTTGTATGAGTGAAAAACAAAAACAACAAAAATTGTGGAAAAAAATAAAATTGTAACAATATGGACTTGAACTCACGATTAAAAGAAAACAGAACACGCCACGTTCAAACCATTGCGATAGAGCATATTTCGTGTATTGTATCAATCCCTACAACAATTTTATTCTATTCTAAAATTTACGCAAGGAGAAAAAAAAACATGGCGCACCGGGTCGGGGCGCCATGTTATCGAGGTGCGGGCCCACTAGTCTGACGTGGCAGGGTCCATGGCGCCTTTTGCCAGGCATTGTACAATAGAGCATGGTGTCCAGTGCCGGGCGCCATGAAAGTAGGTTAGATCGTGAGATATTTTGAATTTAGGTGCGTTTTGTGAAATAAGTTTAAAAAGGTGTCAATTTTATCAAAATTGCCGAAAAACACGGGCAAAACAGGGAAATACTCCGCTGAATCGAGTGCCACCCCGCCCAGTCCAATCCACCCAGACAGACGGACAGAGCCAGTGCAGTGGCGACCCCCACCCACCGAGGGACTGAGATCCAGTGCCCCGCTCAAGGCGAGGCACGGCGTGCCCTGAGGCCTCACATCCACCAACCAGCTCCCATCCAACGGTCACAACAGGTCCAAATTTAGATCTCAAAATTAAAATTCTCAGAAAAATCGAAAAAATTCCCACGAGTTCTATATGTCACGTTGTGTATTGTGGTAAATTGTAGATTTTTTTGGATTACCGGTTTATGATTTAATAGCTTTTTAAGTTGAAAACACAGAAAATTTAGTTAATGGTAAACCATTTATCCAAATAAATCCTAAAAATTTGTGAACAGAACTCGTGGGAATTTTTTCGATTTTTTCTGAGAAGTTTTAATTTTGAGATCTAAATTTGAACCTGCTGTGACCGTTGGATGGGAGCTGGTCGGTGGATGTGAGGCGTCAGGGCACGCCGTGCCTCGCCTTGAGCGGGGCACTGGATCTCAGTCCCCCACCGAGGCAGGCGCACGCCATCCACCCCTGATCCGCCTGTCTCCTCCCTCCCCCGCGCACCACGCTGCCTCCTCGGCCTCGTGCAGCTCCCCTCCCCCTCCCCCTTCCACCGCGACCGCGACCGGCGTTCGCTGTCAAAACTAAACCAAAGAGAGACCAGTCGACACACCCAAGAGCAGCCAAATCCGCACCTCACCTCACCCGCAGCTCACACCCAGACACCCTCCTCCTCCACACACGCCACACGCCACCTCTCCTCCCCGCTCCCCTTCCCCGACGCCGCGCGGCCTCCCCCGTGACCCGGATCCGACCGCCTCAGGCGCGCGAGGTCCCCGCCCACCCACGGGCGCGCGCGTAATTCGCGGGAATTCCCGGGGTTCCTGTCATCCAGGCTGTACCTAAGGCCTGTGAACGTCGAGGCAGATCCATGGAGCCGAGCCGGGCGTAGCATCACCAGCTCTACTACTACGTCGCGGCGAGGAAGCCTCCCCCTGGTTCCGTCTCCCATAGCGAGCGAGTTCTCCTTCCCCGGGCGCTCTGGTTTCCGGACCATGGCTGCAGCGATGGAGACGCCGCCGAATCCTGCCGCGGCCGGTGGCCCAGGTTCGATCTCGCCTCGCGCCCCCCTCTCTCCAACGTCGCAATTTCCGGCCATGCGATTTTGCCTTTTTTGGGGCAACTGGTTTGGTGAAAAGATGCTCTGGTTTCGCATGTTTAAGTTGGGTTTCGGGAAAATGAGACGGTAGCTTTGGATGAGGTGGACTTGACTAGTTGACTCTGTGTAGAAAAATTCAGTGCGATTTCTCCTAATTTGAGTCGATTTTGATGATATTAGGCCAGTCAAATCATCCTGGCCAAATTGTTTCGGTAGTTGGGTTGCAGTCGCTCTTGTTGATCCGATCTGCATATATTGAGTGTATTCATGATATGCTTGTGCAGTCCTCTCTATATTTATCTAGTGCCACATCTCGTGGGTTGCTCCCATATCGATGCATGTGATGTACTGATGTGAATTATGGCCCACTTCCTTTTCCTTCCCAAGCGTGACCCATTCAATTCAACTGGAAATAAAACTATGCATATTTTTGTGGACTGTCTATGTTTTTTGTTAATACGTTATTACGTTTGATCTGTATTGAATTCTCACGTACTGTAGTATTCATGTGCTGATGATAAATACGACACTTCAGTTGGGTATATTTTTGTCCACCAGATTAGTTGGAATTGTCCAGTTATGGTGAGGAAAATTCAAGATAAATCTCGACAATATAAAATACATAATTTTTTTAGTGTTGTGCCATGTATCCTTCGTCTCTGCTCTTCTGAACTTCTCATGAACTGATATTGTAAATCCATTGCTAAAATGCAGGAAACTGTAGCGATGCACTATTCCGGGAGCTATGGCATGCTTGTGCTGGTCCGCTGATCACGGTACCTAGACAAGGTGAACAAGTTTATTACCTTCCCCAGGGTCATATGGAACAGGTACTCACCGGTCTATGAGTTTTTTCTGCCTATTTCACTTGTTTAATTATTTGTGGTACATAAACTACATATACATCTTTCCTCCTCAAACTCATCACGATTACTCTATTATAGCTTGAGGGGTCTATGAACCAGCAGCTTGACCAGTATCTGCCGATGTTCAATCTACCATCCAAAATCCTATGCCGTGTGGTCAACGTAGAACTTCGGGTCAGTGTTTTCTTTATCTGTGTTCTGTAACCTCCTTCCATGCAAGTGTCCAGGAAATAGTTAGTAGCTAGAAATGTTATACTTAGCTAACTGGCTGAACTCTAATGCAGACAGAAGCTGATTCAGATGAAGTTTACGCTCAAATTATGCTGCAACCAGAAGCTGATGTGAGTTTTTCTGTTTTAACCGTTGCCAACATGTGATTTGCAATGTACAATCTTATGGCATATTCTCTTTTCATGTTGCAGTTTACTTTGTTAGTTCTGTTTCATGTTCTTCTTTACATGGTACATTCATTAATTTTTCCAATTGAATTCTCTTGATTAGCAAAGTGAGCTCACAAGCTCGGGTCCTGAGCCACAAGAACTTGAGAGAGGCACAATACATTCCTTTTGCAAGACACTAACAGCTTCGGATACGAGTACCCACGGTGGTTTTTCTGTTCTTAGGAGACATGCCGAAGAGTGTCTTCCTCCTCTGGTTAGCATTGAAAGTTTTTTTTTTAATCCAGTTGATGTCTACGCTATTTCTGGCTTATTCGATGGTTTGCTTTGCAGGACATGTCTCAGAATCCACCATGCCAGGAACTGGTTGCCAAAGATCTCCATGGAACTGAGTGGCATTTTCGTCACATATTTCGTGGTGAGTTTACAATTTCAGCATTCAGCTTGAAGCCCCTATAAACCTCCTGTCACTATTATCTATATTCATGTCACAATTGAATGCTGAATTGTTACCACTGTAGAAAGTATAAACATCCATCATCTAGTGATTTGTTAGTTCATGCATATGTGTCTGGCTGTGTGCTCACTCTCTTTTATTCCATCTCATGTCTTCCTGTGTTTTGTGTTTCAGGACAACCTAGGCGGCATCTACTTACAACTGGCTGGAGTGTCTTTGTTAGCTCAAAAAGATTGGTTGCTGGTGATGCATTTATCTTTCTGAGGTACACAATACTGTAATCTTGTCCATTGGAGGCATTTTTTTATGCATTGGCACATATCTCCCGACTCCTGGTTCGGTTTAATTCTGGTGAATAGTACTAAGTATTATTCGTATAATTTGCAGAGGTGAAAATGGTGAATTGCGGGTTGGAGTAAGGAGGCATATGAGACAAGTAAATAACATGCCATCATCTGTCATCTCAAGCCACAGCATGCATCTCGGAGTTCTTGCAACAGCCTCCCATGCTATCTCCACTGGGACCCTCTTTTCTGTTTTCTACAAACCCAGGTAGGGTTCAACCAATTTTCCCTTTAGGTATGCTCTTTTTGCATAGTGATGTTTATTTGTGGCAACCAACCAGTAGCCCGCAAAAAAAAAACTCAGTAATGCAATGATAATGAAGCATCACCAGTAATGCAAGATAAGAAAGAGTTACCAGTAATGCACGATAAATAAAGAATACTTCCTCCGCTTGGAAATGATTGACACAGATTTGTCTAAATACGGATGTATCTAGACGTATTTTAGTGTGTAGATACATTCCTGTTTTGACAAATACTCCCTCCGTTCTAAATTAGATGACTTCCATTTGTCCAAATGTGGATGTATCTATACTTGTAACATGTTTAGATACATCCACATGTGGGTAAATGGAAGTTATCTAATTTGGAACGGAGGGAGTATGTGTCGAACATTTCCAATCGGAAGGAGTACTTCTTTACAGATTTTATAACTCAAATGGCAATTCTCTGTGTATTATTGTACATCCTGCTTAGGTGTGAGATATAATTACTGCTCCTTAAGGCCTTTAAGATTGATGCTTATACCTGTTGTGCATTTACGTCTGAGAATTTACCCCTTCCAACCATCCATTTTGCTGAAGTGGGATAGCATTATATGGTTATCATAATGAGTACTAAAAATGGCGAATTTTATTATATCCATACAATCTTGTCTAAAAGACCTAGTGCTTGTCTCTGATTCTGTTCCCAGAACAAGTCGATCTGAGTTTGTAGTGAGCGTTAACAAGTACCTTGAAGCGAAGAAGCAGAATATTTCCGTTGGAATGAGATTTAAGATGAAATTTGAAGGTGATGAAGCTCTTGAAAGAAGGTAATGTGGGGTTTCTTTTAGACAAGATGTTGGCTTTGCCTTTTACTACAATCATCTAGGTGGATTGATAAATATTTCTGTGTATTACAGTTTCAGTGGAACAATTACTGGTATTGGGAGCACAACGACAATGCCAACATCTCTATGGGCAGATTCTGATTGGAAATCTCTGAAGGTACGAAGATAATGAGTTTTGAGGGTTCAACTAGAAGAACCATGTGTTTCTCTGGAGTGCTTATAGTGGTTCATTGTCATGTTTTCCTTGTTTGCTTTCCAGATCTGATTCTGTCCTCTAATTATTGCCAGGTACAATGGGACGAACCTTCATCCATTCTTCGTCCAGATAAAGTTTCAGCATGGGAATTGGAACCACTGGATGCAGCTAACCCACAACCCCCTCAACCTCCATTGAGGAATAAGCGTGCACGGCCTCCCGCTTCACCTTCTGTGGTTCCGGAACTTCCTCCGAGATTTGGTAAGATATCTGAACTCCTTAGCACCTGTTAGAAGTAATGATCTGGTTTGCGGATTCAGTGCTCAGCGTATAGTCATGAATATCATATTTTTATATAACTTAGTGCCTTCTCCAGTATTCTTTTGCTTTACATATCTAAGCTGGTGCTATTTATATCAGGACTATGGAAGTCCCCAGCTGAACGAAGCCAAACCCTCTCATTTTCGGAACCACAGCGCGCTCAAGAGTTATTTCGTACATCAATCTTCTCATCATCATCAGACACTGCATTCAATCAGTTCTACTGGCCAGCAAGAGAATCAAGAGAAGACTCCAGTGCTGCAAGCACTAACAAAGTCACAGTTGAAAGAAAGCTTGAACCAACTACTGGTGGTTGCAGATTATTTGGAATTGAGATAAGATCTGCTGTCGAAGAAACACAGCGTGTGATTACTGTTTCAGGTGATGGTTATGATCAAATGGCTGCATCTGTAGACGTGGACTCTGGCGAGCTCTCTCAGCCATCCAATGTCCACAACTCAAATGGCCCAGCAGCAAGTAGTGAACGTGCTCTTCTTGAGACCCAAAGTCGCCAAGTTAGAAGCTGCACAAAGGTGATAGTTCGTCACATTTTAAAGATGCTTGACTTTGATTTCTTGCAACTTACAGAGTTATTAGTTACTGTTCCTCATGTTTCCTCCTCTAGGTTTGTCTGACAACATTTTTTTGTTCCTACTCTAGGTAATTATGAAAGGGATGGCTGTTGGAAGGGCAGTGGACTTAACAAAACTAGATGGGTATGGCGATCTTCGCCGCAAGTTGGAGGAGATGTTTGATATACGGGGGGAGCTATGTTCCACACTCAAGAAATGGCAGGTTGTTTATGCCGATGAAGAGGATGATATGATGCTTGTTGGGGACGATCCTTGGGAGTAAGAACCCTTATCACTGTCTATGAATGGATGCACATTTCTTATATCCAAGTCCTAATCACACTGTAATTCATGATATTGCAGCGAGTTTTGCAGCATGGTGAAAAGAATTTACATTTATTCGTACGAGGAGGCCAAGCAGTTGGCACCTAAGGCTAAGTCACCGGTCATCGATGACACCACCAAACTCAGTGGTGTGGATTCATCACATGAATCAGTCACTCCGCGGAGTGGCTTAGACTACACAGCCTCATTTACCAACACAGACTGCTGAATGCTAACTTTGCTCTAGTTCTGTTCTTTCTTCCGTTGATCATTCGGGGAAATGCCCATGATCCTTCACACTGTTGGGGAGAGCTATTCATAATTGATTCACAGACTAAAGGCGTTGTTTGCCTTTGTCTTGAACTGTGGTGGCCTTTGGCAGCAAGGAATGCCGAGAAGAGGCATTCTGGCATTTCATGCCGTTTCCCTGCCAGTTGCTAGGTTTTAGGCGAGAACTGGTGAGCCGCAATATGCGTAGTGCCCTAGCCCCTGCCTTCATTGCTTGCCAGTAAATAGGCGTATGTATGTATGTATATATCGATGTTCAGGTATCTGTATGGATTGCTGCAGTTCAGCAAGTATTGCGTTTAGCAGCAGCAACCTTTTGGGTAGTGGAGGTGGTGGTTGTATGTTTTTTGCAGCATGTATACCTTTCTCCTGTGGAAGCTATCTGTATATATCTAAGAAGAAACGTTGTGCTTTCTGTTCTTTGGCCTTTGTTCCTTAGGTTCCCTGAGTTGTAATCTGATTTGTGACTTCTAATATGGGATAAGATTTAGTCGGCATGCTTTTTTGCCCTCCCACTTGGCCTGGTTTGAGCTTAGCCGTCCTTGAGGCCAGGAGGGGGAAGGCAGGAAGCACCTTGTTGTGCAGTTTGCTGTTGGTCGTGCAAAAGGATTGGTCTTCCCTGACTTAAGTGCAACTTCGTGTAGGCGATTTACCTACTAGGTTACAAGTTTTTTCTACATTTTCTTTTAGTTGCGGAAATTTTCTATTTTTCATCATGTCAAGGATGCGAATTTAGAGATGGGTTGGGTGGTTGCTCCTGAAAATCACTTTTTTTGTGTGTGGTGTGTACTGTGTACTCCCTCCGTTCGGAAAAAGATGTCACAAAAATGAACTATAGATAGACCATTTTTGTGACACCCTTTTTCCGAACGGAGGGAGTAGAAAAGATAAATTTTGTGGAAAAAGGTCTTTTCCCCGAGACATCCGTTTATCTTTTCTAGCCAGGCTACACAAAATGTCGTTTTTGTTGCGAGACTTGGCACGCACACGCGTAGAATGTTGAACGTCAAGATGTACGAGACAATTTTTATTCAGCATATTTTGATATTTCAAAAGGTTTTCTCCGGTGCCGGCAGGAGCATATGATCCCACGTATGAAGGTGTTTTTTTTAACAGCATAGATGCTTGCGCGAACGTCATATAGCGGCAAGCTGTCCTGGCCGTTCTGCAGAAACCGTCAATGTGTGTATAGAATAATACTGTGCTGCCGCAGGACAGGACTCCCATCTGACCACATCCATGCGAATATGCGATCGATGTCGAAGATCAATTCATCCAAGAGCAGGAACATGTTAATTAGCATCATCACTACCACCTACCACGACAGGGTAGATGGTGCTCTTCCAGTCGTTCTTGATGGTGTGCAGGTCGGAGTGGCAGATCCCGCAGTAGAGCACCTTGATGGCCACATCGTCGTCTCCGGTGTTCCTGCAGAAGCATCGAATGAACGTCAGCACGAGCAAATCCAGATAATTCAGAACTAACGGTCCCGTGGTAACCCGTTTGGTTCCAAATTGGCCCCAAATTTGCAGTGTGCCAAACCGATGCAAACCGGACAATGTTGGGGCTTCGATTTTGTCGGCCCCATTTCTTCCCTTCCTAGAGCGCCGCGGCCCGCGCCTTCTTTGCTTCGCCGCAGCAAGCAGTCCGAGGACTCGACCCTCAGTCGACCTTCCCCTGAGCTATTCTCCTATGCTCCTCCTCGCAAGGCTGGGCAAACCCGGGTGCTGCTCTCCCACGACCTCCACCCGTCTCGCGCATGTAGTTCTCTGCCGGAACCGGTTCCACCTCCACACCGGATCACAGGCAGTGCAGCGCGCTTCTCATGGCGCGCACCGCGAGCGGGGATCACTCCGGGTCCGCCTCCCTCTACCGCGGGATGCTGGGGCGGGGACTCCGGCCAGACAGGCTCGCGCTCGCCGCGGCTGTCAAGTCGGCGTCGGCGCTCCCGGACGGTGGCGCCCTCGGGAGTTGCCTCCACGGGTTTGTCGTCAGGGCCGGGTACGCCGCGGGCGCGGCGGTGGCGAAGGCAATCATGGACCTGTATGGGAGGCGTGGGGCTCTCCTGGACGCCCGCATGGTGTTTGATGAAATTAGCTGCACTGACGCCGTGTGTTGGAACATCCTGATCACCGGTTCTTCCCGAGCTGGGTTGTTTGACGACGTGTTTGGTTTGTTCCGGTCGATGCTTGCGTGTGGTGCATATGAGAGCATGCCGACTGCCGTGACGGTGGCTGTCGTCATTCCAGTATGCGCAAAGTTGAGAGATTTGAGGGCTGGGAGGAGTGTGCATGGCTACATCATAAAGACTGGGCTGGAGTCTGATACTTTGTGCGGGAATGCATTGGTATCCATGTATGCAAAATGTGGTGGTGTGAGCGGAATCACGGATGATGTGCATACAGCATTTTCTTCAATTCGTTGCAAGGATGTTGTTTCATGGAATTCAATTATCGCAGGATATTCCAAAAATGGGTTGCTCGAAGAAGCATTCACACTATTTGGACAGATGATCTCACATGGATGTCTTCCAAATTATTCAACAGTGGCTAATATTCTTCATGTATGCTCATTCATGAAGCATGGGGGGTACTATGGCAAAGAAATGCATGGTTTTGTCTTCCGGTCTGGCTTACATATGGATATATCTGTTTGTAATGCGTTGATGACGCATTATTCCAAGGTGTGTGAAATGCAGGTTGTGGAATCAATATTCAGAAGTATGAATTCAAGAGATATCGTTACATGGAACACATTAATTGCCGGGTATGTGATGAATGGGTATCACTCCAGGGTATTAGACCTGTTCCATAGGCTTCTGACTACAGGAATGACCCCTGATTCAGTGTCTTTCATCAGTTTGCTAACTGCTTGTGCTCAAGTTCGTGATGTGAAAGCAGGGATGGCGATTCATGGGTATATTTTTCAATGCCCAGCGCTTCGTCAGGAAACATCCTTAATGAATGCTCTTATTAGTTTTTATAGCCAGTGTAACAGGTTTGATGATGCTCTTCGTGCTTTTGTCGATATTTCGGACAAGGATTTGGTATCTGGTAGAACCTAGGAGTCTACCGGGTCGGGGACGTAGGTTGTATAGGAAGGAGGAGGTTGTGTGGAGGCGAGGGGCTCGCTGCCGGCGGCTGGGCGCCGTCGCGCGAGATCGAGGAGGCGGCGGCTAGGGCAGGAGGCGGCGGCGAGTTGGAGAAGGCCGACTCCTCTAGGAGTCGGCAATAATATTCTTGATTATTGCTTGATTCTCAAAATCCTATTACAACTCTTATATAATAAAAGATAATGGGCTAAGCCCCTAATTCGGCCCACTAACGGGCTTTTTCCGACTATAGACCAAACCGGTCATAACATCTCTCCCCCCCTCGACAAACAGCTCGTCCTCGAGCTGGACATCTGGAAACTGCTGGCGGAACTCGTCGAGCTTCTCCCAAGTAGCGTCACTCACCGGAAGCCCTGTCCACTGCACCAGGACATGCCAAACATCACGGCGCTTCTGGGCCTTCAGTACCTTCTCCGGGGCTGGAAGAAGTCGCCCCCTAGCTGTAGGTGGTAAAGCCGGGGGCGCCGCAGGTGGGTCACCGTGGTAGGCCTTGAGCAGGCCCACGTGGAAGACGTCGTGAAGACGGGACCCCTCCGGCAGCTCCAGCCGGTAAGCGAGCGACCCGACGCGCTCCACAACACGGAATGGACCCGCGTAGCGAGGTCCCAGCTTGCGCTTGGAGCGTGGGTCTAAGGACTGCGTAGTCCGATGTAGAAGGCGGAGCCATACCCAATCCCCCACCGCGAACTCCGCGTCGCGATGGTGTGCATCATAGTACTTCTTGGACAGCTGCTGCGCCTGGAGAAGGCGCTGCCGCGCCTCGTCCAATATCTCGTCGCGGGTGCGGAGCAAGTCTCCCGCGGCCTCAGTCCGGGCCGCCCCGTCCTCAAAGGGCAGCATACGCGGAGGCGGCCTGCCATAGACCATCTCGAAGGGTGTGGCGTGCAGGGCGGCGTGATAGGAGGTGTTGTAGCAATACTCCGCCCATGCCAGCCAGTCCACCCAAGCTCGTGGGCGATCTCCCGTGACGCAGCGCAGGTACATGGCAATCACCTTGTTGACCACCTCAGATTGCCCGTCGGTCTGAGGGTGGAACGCGGTGCTGAAGCGAAGCTTGACGCCGGCCAACCGAAAGAGATCCCGCCAGACGTGCCCCGTGAACACCGGATCACGGTCGCTGACGATCGACGCCGGGAACCCATGTAGCCGGACGACCCCGTCGAAGAAAGCTCGAGCCACGGAGGCGGCCGTGTAAGGATGACCGAGCGCGATGAAGTGCGCGTACTTGGAGAAGCGGTCGACCACCGTGAGGATGACGGACTTGCCGCCCACTTTGGGAAGCCCCTCGATGAAGTCCATGGAGATATCCGCCCACACCTGCGAGGGGACCTCGAGGGGCTGCAAGAGGCCCGCTGGCCGCTGCGTCTCCGTCTTGTTGCGCTGGCACGTCACACATGCCCGCACCCAATCCTGCACCAATGCCTTGTCGCCCGGGATATAGAAATCAGCGCGAAGGCGGTGGAGGGTCTTCTGAACACCCTCATGGCCCGATGAATGTGCCAACTCCAGGACCTGGTGGCGGAGATCGTCGTGGTCGGGCACAAAGAGGCGGCGGCCGTGGAGGAGCAGGCCGTCCGCCAGGTGCCAGGGCGCCTCCAATGCGCCGGCGTCCAGGCGCTGTCGGAGGTCCTGGGCGTCGGTGGCCGATGCCGTGGCCTGGCGGATGGCGTCGATGAGAGCAAAGGACGGCCCGGAGCGAACGCACATGGCCGCTCCCACGGGCGCCGCGTCCCCCGCGAGGAGCTCGTAGTCGCGGCGAGAGAGGGCATCCGCCACCGTGTTAAGCCGCCCGGGGCGGTACTCGACGGTGAAGTCGTAGCCAAAGAGCTTGCTGATCCACTGATGCTGCGGCACTGTGGAGAGGCGCTGGTCGAGCAAGAACTTGAGGCTGTAGTGGTCCGTACGGACCCGGAACGAGCGGCCCCAAAGGTACGGCCTCCAATGCCGCACGGCCTGGACGAGGCCGATCAGCTCGCGCTCGTATGCCGCGAGCTTATGGTGGCGGGCGGCGAAGGGTCGGCTGAAGAAGGCCAACGGCCCGTCGCCCTGGTGCAGGACGGCGCCGAACCCGGTGCCGGAGGCGTCGCAGTCGACCACGAAGGGGCTGTCGAAGTCCGGCATTTGGAGTACCGGCCCCGTCGTGAGGGCTCGCTGGAGAGCCTGGAAGGCCTCCGTGGCCTCCGCGTCCCATGCGAAGGCATCGCGGCGGAGAAGACGTGTCAGCGGCGCCGCGATGAGGCCGAAGTCCCGGATGTACTTCCGGTAGTAGCCGGCGAGGCCCAGGAACCCGCGCAGCGCCCGAGGGGACTGTGGGGTCGGCCAGGCGGCTACGGCAGCGACCTTGTCCGCGTCCATGGCCACGCCGTCCGCGGAGATGACGTGCCCCAAGTAGGCGACCGAGGTCGTGCCAAACGAGCACTTCGAGCGCTTGAGGTGAAGATGATGCGCCCGAAGCTCGTTCAGGATGATGGCCACGTGCTGTAGGTGCTCCGCCCAAGATGCACTGTAGATAAGAATATCATCAAAGAAAACAAGCGCAAATCGGCGTAGGTAGGGGCTGAGCACGTCGTTCATGAGGGCCTGGAACGTCGCCGGCGCGTTGGAGAGGCCGAAAGGCATCACCAAGAACTCGAAGTGGCCGTGGTGCGTGCGGAAGGCGGTCTTCTCGACGTCGTCCGGGTGCATCCGCACTTGGTGATAGCCGGAGCGGAGGTCGAGCTTGGTGAAGAAGCGCGCCCCGTGCAACTCGTCCAAAAGCTCGTCCACCACCGGGATGGGGAACTTGTCCTTGTAGGTGACGGCGTTGAGGGCGCGATAGTCGATGCAGAACCGCCAAGTGCCATCGGGCTTGCGCACCAGGAGCACCGGTGCGGAGAATGGCGACGTCGAAATCCGGATGATGCCCTGTGCGAGCATCTCCGCCACTTGGCGCTCGAGCTCGTCCTTCTGGAGCTGGGGGTAGCGGTACGGCCGTACGGCGACAGGCGCCGTGTCCGGCGGCAGGTGGATGCGGTGGTCGCAGGGTCGGGCCGGCGGGAGGCCCTGTGGCTCCTCGAAGATGTCGCGGTGCTGCTCCAGGAGGTCGGCCAGCAGGGGGTGCGCCTCGTCGAGGGCTGCGGCCATAAACTGGAGCTGCGGGGTCACGGGCCCGGACCCGCCGATGCCTGTCCACTGGACGCGACGGCCCCCCTCGCGCCAGAAGATGAGGGTGAGGGCCTCGAAGTCCCAGAGGATGGGCCCCAGCGTGGAGAGGAAGTCGAGGCCGAGGATGAAGTCGTAGCAGCCCAGGTTGATGCCGACGCAGTCGATGGCGAAGGACTCGTTGCCGATGAGGGCGGGAACCTGTCGCGCCACGCCCTCGCAAGCAAGGCGGTCCCCGTTGGCGACGGTGACGCTGAACTTGTCGGCCCCGGTCGGCTGGAGTGCAAGGCGGCGCAAAGTATCCCCGGACATGAAGTTGTGTGTCGAGCCCGTGTCCACGAGGGCGGTCAGCGTCTCCCCCTTAATGGTCACCGGAAGCAGCATGGTCTTGGCCGTCTTGATCCCTGCCATGGCGTGAAGGGAGACGACGAAGGACTTGGCGTCAACCGGCGCGTACGTTGTAACGCCTGCCTCGGAGAGCGTCGCGGTCTCAAGCTCCGCGGTGATGGCCTCTACGGCGTCGTCGTCGACGGTGTCCAGGTAGAAGAGGCGGGCGCACGTGTGGCCCGGCGAATACTGCTCGTCGCAGTTAAAGCACAGCCCCTTGCGACGGCGTTCGAGCTGCTCGGCCGCGGTGAGGCGTTTGAACGGTCGCGTGGGCGCCGGTGCAGCCCCTGGAGTGGTCGGCGCGGCGACGCGAGGCGGTGCCGGGGTCGGCGTGGCCGGCCGGGGGGAAACGCGCACGCCCCGGTTCGGCAGCAGCTGCTGCATGGCGTTAGCCCGCTGCTCGTATGCCCGCGCGTAGTACATGGCAGACTGCAGGTCCTGAGGTTCCCGCAGCTCCACGTCGACGCGGATGTGGTCAGGCAGGCCCCCGATGAAGAGATCGGCGCGCTGGCGGCCCGAGACGTCAGGCGCATGGCATGCCAATGCCTGGAAGCGGTCGGCGAAGTCCTGCACCGTGCCCGTGAAGGTGAGGCGGCCGAGCTCGGCCAAGCGGCTGCCGCGGACCGGCGGTCCGAAACGGCGGAGGCACAAGTCGCGGAAGCGCTCCCATGACGGCATCCCACCCTCGTCCTGCTCGAGGGCGTAGTACCATGTCTGTGCGGCGTCGCGGAGGTGGTAGGAGGCCAGCCACGTGCGGTCGGACGCAAGCGTCCGCTGTCCCCGGAAAAATTGCTCGCATTGGTTGAGCCAGTTGAGGGGTCGACGGTGCCGTCGTACGTGAAGAACTCGAGCTTGGCGAAGCGGGGCGGCTGCTGGCCGTGGGAGGCGGCCGCGAAGGCGCCCTCGTGGCGACCCGGCGCGGCGGGGATGGAAGGCGGGGTGAGAGACGAGTACGCCTCGGCGTACCCCGGGAGACCCCCGCGAGCAGCGGCCCCAGATGACGCGGCCATGGGGGCGCGGATGGCTGGCCGGGTTCGAACGTGGGCGCGGTGGCCCACGACGGCAGCGGAGACGGCGACGACGGGAACTTGAGCTCGGTGATCGGTACCCCCTGCTTCTGTGGAACGGAAGGGCGGTGGTGGTGGGTGGTGGCGGCGGTGGTGGCGCCGTCCGCTTGAGGAGCACCGCGAGGGCGTGCTTGATGTCGGAGACCGACTCGGTCAGGTCGCGGAGGCCCGTAGAGAGCTCCTGGTTCGAGAGGATGGGGGCAGGCTCCCGAGCCGGCGCGGACTGGCCCGCAGAAGCCGACGGCGGCTCCATGGTGGCGGGCGCGCCCGACGATGCGATCGCGGCGGAGGCGGTGGGCAGTCCCGAAGACATCGCAACCGAGGAATCTGATACCAAATTGGTAGAACCTAGGAGTCTACCGGGTCGGGGACGTAGGTTGTATGGGAAGGAGGGGGTTGTGTGGAGGCGAGGGGCTCGCTGCCGGCGGCTGGGCGCCGTCGCGCGAGATCGAGGAGGCGGCGGCTAGGGCAGGAGGCGGCGGCGAGTTGGAGAAGGCCGACTCCTCTAGGAGTCGGCAATAATATTCTTGATTATTGCTTGATTCTCAAAATCCTATTACAACTCTTATATAATAAAAGATAATGGGCTAAGCCCCTAATTCGGCCCACTAACGGGTTTTTTCCGACTATAGACCAAACCGGTCATAACAGTATCATGGAATGCAATTCTATCATCCTGTGCTAACAGAGGACAACATATTGACGAGTTTGTCAAACTCTTTGGTGAAATGCGCCGCAAGGTAACTCGTTCGGACTCGGTCACAGTCTTGAATGTTATCCGTATGTGTACGTCTTGTGGGATTAAGATGGTCCGGAAAGCTCATGGGTATTCCTTGCGAGTTGGTTATATTAGTGAAATTTCAGTTGCAAATGCTATTCTTGATGCATATGCAAAGTGTGGCCACCCACAGGATGCAGATATACTTTTCAGAAACCTTGCAGGTCGGAACATTGTAACAGACAATACTATGATTTCTTGCTACCTGAAAAATAATAGTGTAAAGGAAGCTGAGATAATCTTCCACCAGATGCCTGAGAAAGATCTGACAACATGGAATCTCATGATCCAGTTATATGCGCGTAATAATATGTGTGACCAAGCTTTCAGTCTGTTTAATCAGTTGCAGTGTCCTGATACTGTCAGCATTACAAATATTCTCCTGGCTTGCATCCATTTGAGTTCGGTACAACTTGTGAAACAATGCCATGGCTACATGCTCAGAGCATCCCTAGAAGACATTCATCTTGAAGGAGCTCTTCTTGATGCGTACTCTAAGTGCGGGAATATAACCAATGCATTCAACCTATTTCAAGTCAGCCCTAAGAAGGACCTTGTCACATTCACTGCCATGATAGGAGGTTACGCAATGCATGGGATGGCAGAAGAGGCAGTAGAGCTGTTTTCTCAAATGCTTACACATGACATTGAACCAGACCATGTAGTTCTAACTGCTCTGCTGTCAGCCTGCAGTCATGCTGGACTTGTTGATGCAGGAATCAAGATTTTTAAATTAGCCAGAGAGATTTACAGAGTTGAACCGACACCAGAGCACTACACATGCATGGTTGACCTTCTTGCCCGTGGCGGGCGTCTCCAAGATGCATACAGTTTTGCGTTGGATATGCCCCTCATTTGGTCAATGCCAATGCATGGGGCTCTCTTCTAGGAGCGTGTAACGTCCATGGAGAGGTCAGAATCGGTCAGCTTGCAGCTGATCACTTGTTCTCCATGGAGGGTGGGGACATGGGGAACTATATTAGTGTGTCAAACATCTATGCAGCTGATGAGAAATGGGACGGTGTTGAGCATGTCAGGAAACTGATGAAGTCCAAGGATATGAAGAAACCTGCTGGATGCAGCCAGGCACTTGTTTATAGCCAGTGATGGTAAACACCGGTCAGGCTTCTATCTACAACGTGTTAGGAAGTTTGTATCAGCAAATGAAACAATACACAGGCATGCACATATCATTCAGTTATGGGTTTCAACATTGGTGCAATCAAACTGGTCACAGGTTGCAGGAACTTGCATTCGAGTGTTTCTTTTCAGTCGTGTCTTTGATAGCTTGCTTTCCATCCATAGTATTTATCTTCTTAGGTATGCAACTAAGCAATTACCTAAGCACATCACTTGATTTGCACTTTGTGCATTCCCATTTGTCTCCTGAGAGACATCTGGTGTAGTTGAACACTTGAACTGTGCATGAACTTCATAACTGTGTATCCATTACTGTTTACTTATACCAACAAATTCATCCTACTGGCAGAATCGAGGCAAATAAGTAACATGCTGCCATCCACCGGACCACAGCATGCATCTTGGAATTGAAGCAAGCAGCAACTACAGCATGTGCCATCTCCATTGGAACTCTATACAAAACCAGGTTCGACAACATCTCATTTTGTCCATGCCTTTCATCGCAACAAGTAGTTTGTTTTTGACATCTTGTTAATGTTTTGTTATGATGCTGAACTAGTATAAGATAAGGGTTCCTGCTGATTTTATGTTAGCTTCAGAGGAAGCTATGTCGGGCAACGTCATTATTTCCTTCGTAGTAATTCTGACAGTACGCAGTACAACTCCATGTTAACAAGATATCCTTGATGACTAGTTTCTCACGAGTCAAAGTAACCGACTAAGAAGCACAATGTGACAGAGCTCCTGAAAGAAGTTTCATACTTTGCTCCTTGATGACAGGTTTACTTTGGAAGTCTTCGCTAACAATTTCTGGCATTAAGAATGCGAGAAACGTCATCTCCTTGGGCTATGTTATCGGTCTTAGTTTGGCTGAAGAAACATCACAAGCAGCTGGAATCAGAGTCAGAGCTCTTGTTAAACTGGCTTGTTGTCGAAGATATCTTTCGGTAGGTAACTCACATTGCTCCTTGTGTCGATATGCATATGTTCTGCATCTATATCTATACTGTTTAACAACGCAAAGGCCAAAGGCCCTTCTGCTGGATCTACACGTACACTATCATCAGGTTCTTTTTTTTAGGGGAACCTACACCATCATCAGGTGGCTGAAACAAATAGAGAAGTCCACGTTCTGGCGATCGCAAAGGCGATCTAGGGTTTCCCGGGCCGCCGCCGCTCGCCCTCCGGTGACGGTGCTGGTACCGGTGGTTTTTCCGTCTCTCCGCTACAATGGAAGACGTAACTTGTCCAGAGCCGGCTCCTAGCTAGGCTGCTGTTTTGCTGTCTCTCTGTCTGGTTGCATCAAGTTGGTGCCATTGGAAGAAGTGTGCTTGTTCGTCTGCGTGGGTGAGTTTCTGGAAGTGTTTCTTCTGCCTTGCTTGTTCGGGACGGCAGGAGGTGGAAGGATAGAAGATTTTGGGGTTTTCTGATCAGCAATGAAGATTTGCGGTCTGAACTGCAATGGGTTAGGCAATACCCGGGCAGTTCGTGCGCTTCTGGATCTTTGGAAGCAACTCAAACCGGATGTGTTTTTTCTGTCTGAGACTCATCTGGGTACGGCTAAGGCAGAAATTCTTAGGAGAAAGTTAGGGTATGATCACCTTATTGTTTTTGAGAGTGATGGTAGGAGTGGAGGTTTGCTTATGTTCTGGAAAAAAGAGATAAAGGTGATTGAGAAAGGAGTCACGAAGAACTATATTGACGTGGTCATTGAGGATGACAATAGTTGGAGACTAACTGGGTTTTATGGTGAACCTAGTTGGGATCAGAGGCATCTGTCCTGGAATGCGCTGCGTACATTACATGGAAAGATGAATTTACCATGGTTGGTTTTAGGTGATTTTAATGAGATACTGTTTAATTATGAGAAAGAAGGTGGCCGACCAAGGACCCAAAGAAGTATGCAAGCTTTCCATGATGCCTTGTCTGATTGTGCACTTGAGGATATGGGGTACGTGGGAGACCTTTTTACGTGGAGAAGAGGGAAGATGAGGGAAAGGCTTGACCGAGGTGTGGTTAATGCAGATTGGAATAATCTATTTCCTTTTGCTAGTCTGATTAATAGCGAAACAACTAGATCGGACCACATACCACTTCTGGTTGATACGGAGTATTTAGCTGGGACACATGCCCGGCAAAGTGCTCCAAAAAGGTTTGAAGCGAGATGGCTTCAGAAGGATGAGACAGAAGACATGGTAAAAGCTGCGTGGGAGAGGGCTAAATTAAGAGGAGAAGATCCCTCTTTGATGCAGAAGGCTAGTGATGTACATTCAGAATTACATGTTTGGGACAAGGAAATTTTAAAAAGCCCAGCAAGAAGACTGAAGGAACTTAAGAATGATCTAGAACAGCTGCGGAGGGGTCCAATGAACGATGCTTCTCTTGCAGCGCAAAAGGAAATTCAACTGCAAATTGAACTGACGCTAGAGAAGGAAGAGATGGTGTGGGTTCAGAGAGCTCGAGCGAATTGGTTGAAACATGGAGACCGAAACACAATTTTTTTTCACAATTTTGCTTCGAAAAGGAAAAAACAAAATACAGTGAAGTATTTGGTTGATGATAATGGTGTTCGTCATGAAGATAGAGACGCAATGTGTGATGTAGTTCACAAATATTTTACTGAGCTATTTTCATCTGAAGTTCTGGAACCAGATGGTAATGTTTTATCGGATGTGAGACGTTCAGTTTCGGATGCTATGAATACAGCGCTTTTGGCTCCCTTCTCGCCTGAGGAAGTTCGAAAGGCACTGTTCAATATAGGAGACTTTAAAGCCCCAGGACCTGATGGATTGCATGCTGTTTTTTATAAAAGGTTTTGGGATCTACTAGGAGATGATCTTGTTAAAGAGGTTTTGCAGGCAGTAAATTCCAGCTCAGTACCAAATGGCTGGAATAATACAACCATTGTTATGATACCTAAGGTAGACAATCCTGAGAAAGTGTCACAATTCCGTCCTATAAGTTTATGTAATGTTGTCTATAAGGTGATCTCGAAAATGCTAGCAAAAAGGCTGAAAGGTATCTTACCAGAGATTATTAGTGACCATCAGAGTGCTTTTGTCCCGGGCCGGATGATTACAGACAATATTCTTTTGGCTTATGAGCGTATTCATGCAATGAAGAAGAAAAAGGGGAAGAAGGGGCTGTGTGCAGTAAAATTAGATATGCACAAAGCATATGATCATGTTGAATGGGCTTATCTCGAGAAAATCATGCTGAAGATGGGTTTTGCGAGGAGATGGGTTGATTTGATAATGACTTGTGTCTCCTCGGTAAGTTACTCTGTCCGTTTTAATTCAATGGAAACTGACTCTTTTGCTCCTACGAGGGGGTTAGGACAGGGTGACCCCCTGTCTCCCTATCTTTTTTTGATGGTAGCAGAGGGTTTATCTAGCATGATTAAAGGGGCGGAAGATAGAGGAGAAATTGATGGAATCCGGGTGTGTCGTGATGCACCAATGGTGTCACACCTATTATTTGCTGATGACTCGCTGATCTTGATGAGTGCAGACAGGAAGAATGCAACAAAGCTTAAAGAAATCCTGGACTTGTACTGCAATGCATCGGGACAGAAAATTAGTGAGGCCAAATCCAGTATTTTCTTCAGCTCTAATACTTTAGTTGATGTCAAAGCCGAAGTATGTCAAATCCTAAATATTTTGACTGAATCTTTAAATGACAAGTATTTGGGACTCCCAGCCATGATTGGAATAGATAAAAGTGATTGCTTTCGCCACTTGGTGGACAGAGTTATTGCTAGAATTAGTGGCTGGAAGGAAAAGATGTTGAGTATGGGAGGAAAGGAAATCCTGATTAAAGCTATTGCTCAAGCGATACCAGTTTTTTCTATGATGGTGTTCAAACTTCCAAAAAACATTTGTAAAGGAATATCGGATGCTATCTCTCAGTTCTGGTGGGGTGATGAGGAAGAGCATAAAAGGATGCATTGGAAAGCCTGGTGGAAATTATGCATACCGAAAAATAGTGGTGGTATGGGTTTCAGGGACCTACATTGTTTCAACATGGCAATGCTTTCTAAACAAATTTGGAGACTTCTAAGTGAGCCTGACTCTTTATGTGCAAGAGTCTTGAGGGCAAAATATTATCCAGATGGTAAATTATTAGATGCAAAGCTGAAAAGCGGGAGCTCTTACACTTGGCAAAGTATTATTTCGGCTCTAGATTGTTTTAAACGAGGTAGTATTTGGAGAGTTGGAGATGGAACCCAAATCAATATTTGGGAGGATAACTGGATCCCCTCAAGTCATAATTTAAAGATAATGACTCCAAGGGGAAACAATTTGATTACCCAAGTTCATGATCTTATAAGCCCGATTGATGGTTTGTGGGATGAAGAACTGATAAATGACATTTTCTGGCCTGTTGATGCACACAGAATCCTTCAGATTCCTTTGACGCCTGGAAGAGAGGATTTTGTGGCTTGGCATTACACAAGGTTGGGTGTGTTTACCGTCAGATCTGCCTACTATTGTCAGTGGAATTATAAATTTGGAAGACATGAAAGAAACATGGATATTGCTGAAGGAGCAAAGAACAAAGTGTGGGAAAGGCTGTGGAAACTGGAAGTACCAAGCAAAATAAAAATCTTTGGATGGCATGTGCTGCATGGTATGATACCTTGTCGGGGGATTTTAGCAAATAGACACATAGGTAACCAGAGTGGTTGCCCCTTGTGTTTGTCTAGCTGCAAGGATATAAAACATATGTTGTTTATGTGCAGTAGGGCAAGGGAGATATGGACACGCCTGGGAGTTTGGGATAAAATCGAGGAAATAGTAAATGTCGACAGATCAGGTTTGGTGCTTGTTGAGGAGCTCATCAGGAGGACCGATCGGATAGCTCTTCTTGATAATATTGGGTTCGCTGAATTAATTCTTACGGCGGGATGGTTTATTTGGTGGGAGAGGCGACAAGTAGTACATGGTGAGCAGGTTCAGAGACCTTTTCGCTCAGCTATGTCGATTGTAGTCCTCTCCAGGAACTATATGATTGCGAATAAAAAACCAAATGCAAAGAAAGCTGATGGATGGAAAAAACCACCTGAGGGAAGACTGATGATCAATGTGGATGCTTCTTATGACATGGATTCAGGTAGAGGAGCAACAGGGGTAATTATCCGGGACTACACGGGACAATTCATAGCAGCTTCATAAAATTTCTTGCCACATGTGGTTGATGCTCCAATGGCGGAAGCGTATGCTTTCAGAGATGGTTTAACTTTGGCTCAACTCATTGGTAGTAACCATTTTATTATCCAAACTGATTGTGTGCAGGTTGTAGAAACTATGAATGATGGAGGTTTCTCTGCAACGGCTGCGACGGCGATTTATGATGATTGTCAGATGCTATGGAGTGGTTTTGATAATGTGTCAATTGAATACTGTAATAGAGAAGCAAATCAAGTAGCTCACGAGATTGCTAGGAATGTTTATAATTCTGCTAGTTCTTGTAATTGGGTCGATGAACCCCCTAGGTTTATTCTAGGCAAGCTCGTAAACGATGTATCTGTGTTTGGTTGAGGCAGCAGGTAGTTGACGCACTCTTTCCCTAATCAGGGTACCGAAAGGGACTGGCAGGGTTTTAATGAGGCGGCCTGCTGACCTAATATATGTGTGAAAAATTTCAAAAAAAAATAGAGAAGTCCACGTACGCTCGCTACAGGTGCTGCCCGGTCTGGCCCGGCCCAGAAGTGTTCGTAGAGTCAACTACTTACGTAAACGGGCCCTCGAGAAAAGAAAACATAAAAACTTGTCTGGGAACGGAAACGGATACCGAGTCCACCTGGACCTCGCTGGCAGTTGGCACGCGTTTTTTATGTCCACCGTCCGAATCGGAAGACGCCACCTACCAGGCTAGCACGGCCATATAATTACGAGCTTCCCCACGAATTTGTTCCCCTTCGCGACCGCGCGGACAGACAGAAAAAAAAAACGAGTCCCTCACGTTTGCTCGCCGGAACCCTTCGCCCGCCGCCGCAGCAGCAGTTGATGGATTTCGGAAGAACCGCCGCAAAAACCTGGACGTCTGAAGCGAAGAACGGTGTATTCCCACGCCCGTCCGGTCTGCCCTTCCCAGCGGCCCCCTCCGCACCGTGGTTCCGGGAGCTGTGGGTCAACGCCTCAAAATAACACTCTTTTTGCAGAGGTACGTACGTCGTTGCTTTATACAGATACTGGTCTGTTTGAATTACAGATCATGAGGAGCTTTTTAAAGCTGTGTTAGGTTGGAGCTTCTGCGGTAGATTGTGCAATTCTTTGTGTTATTTGGGATTAGCCAAAGGATTGGAATCCAGAAAACTGGATTCAGTAAAAACCAAGTGCACAGTAGCTTTATTCCTCTCTCGCTTGCTGTAAAAGAACGAGAGCTCTAAATTGATGAAGAGCGACTCTACATATCAACAACAAGTCTCAGAACGGCTGGCGTTCTGCAGTGTTGTAGTAGCTATCATCACAAAAATATGGGCCAATTCATCAACGAGGGACTTGTCACTTGTCTCCAATTCTCTGTGAAATTCCTTCGTTCCAAATTGGGCCTAAATTTTCAATCAATAAAGCGCAGGAAACAGGCAATAGCAACTGTGGCACTGAAAATAACTGCAGGGCTATAGTTTAACTCAAATTTTGATGTAAGGACAGTGATTTGTGTTCTCAAGTGTGACCGCGTGGTACCTTAAATACTCTCTGGGGTTTTTAAATTACCCAAGCCAATCTTATGTGAAGTTTGCCCACAACGTAGGGTAATTATAAACATAGGGAGTGACAGATACATACGTAGGTATCTTATTTATTTCTAAAGCTTGCTCAATGTTAGATAAGCATAGGGCCTTTAGAAAGGAATATAGGAGTTAATGCCACTCATTCAAGTCAAAGTTCCAACGGAACTGCCCTACGTACGACCTTCTTGGTCCGACGGCCGTACGACACGAAAATCCAACGGACAATTGAGGGTCTCGTATCTGTTTGATGTAATCGTTTGAAAATCCGACGGACAGCTGAGAGCATCGTACGAACGTCGGACATATAGCGTCGGACATATAATCAAGTTCCAATTACTGTATTGCTTCTTTTTCTGCAACTAGTTCAAAGACTCATTGGTCGGAATACTACACTACTCCCTCCGTTCCAAATTACTTGTGGATGTATCTAAACATGTTTAGATACATCCACATGTGTACAAATGAAAGACAAGTAATTTGGAATGGAGGGAGTACTAGTTAAGCACTTACGTTGTTACGTACTAGTATGATGTAACGATGAGAATATATCAGGTTCCAGAAAACCTTGTTGTAAATTTGAAAATGATGGCTTAAAGGTGAATTCTGTTCTTGGATTTATTTATTGTTAGAGATATATCATGTTCCACTTTTTTTCCACTTCTGAAATCTCTTCTTATAAAAAGATTGCGCATTCGATTAAGTGAGTTGACATCTTTGCTCACATTATATGACAGAATTGGTGTAATTGTTGATTGATTGAAGGAAGTAAAGCGAAGGCAACCCAGTATCCCTTTGGCGAGCATTGGGGTCTTATCCAATTTTTAGCTAAAATAAGACCATTTCAAGAAGGCTGTGAACTGCAAACATGTATAGGCAGAAGATCCCCAACTCTGGGTGGGCTGCTTTCGATCGCAGGTTGCGCGGCACAGATGATGGAAGGGATGATGGAAGGGATGATGGGGATTGTCTTCAATGTCAATTTGAGAAATGAGAAGCAAGAAGAGAAACCCCTTGAAAACTGATCAGTTAAAAATTGTAACCTGATGTAAAGTTTATATGTTACAACTAAACAATGCGCATATCATTTGACTATAAGTCAAATATATGACCAAAACATGTGCTGCAATCTTGAGGTTAAGTCTTGTCTATGTAACTGACAAATTATGTTTCCTTTTGAATAATAGGGCTGCCACAAAGCATTCTCAGGCTGCCAGCAATGCATTCTTGAGAGGTGACCATGCTGCTGCCAAGGAACCCTCCCTTAGAGCTCAGGAAGAGCGGTGTGCCGCTGAGAAGTTGAACCATAAGGCAGCAGAAGAAATATTGCACCTCAGGAACAGCAAAAATGGCATCTGGAAGATAGACATGCATGGTCTACATGCATCAGAGGCTGTGGCTGCATTAGAGAGGCATCTGCACATGTTGGAGTTCCAGCCACCAGGAAATAGTCCAGCTTCATCTGACGAATTAGATAAGTCTGAATCCACAATTCCTGCCTCAAATGAGGTTCTTGCAGAGAAGGTGGTGGTATCTCTTCGTCCTAGGCAGTCTGTCTTAGAGGCGATCACAGGTAATATATTGTTTCTGTTTTTGTTGCACTTATTAAGCTTTGTGGTTTATATTATTATTTCTTGCACAAGAGGCACCCCCTACTCTTTTTAGTCTGTACCTTTTGTAAGCAACACCAAATCATGGGAACTTATTTGCTATGCCTTTTACAGGGATTGGCAAGCACAGCAAAGGACAGGCTTCACTGCCTGTAGCAGTTAGGGCTTCCTTATTGAAAATGGGTATCGATTTGATGAGCTGAGGCCTGGTGTTTTCAATGTTCGTCCTAAATTCCGCCGCCGGTGAACCCCTGGAAGACTGAATCACTTGATCAAGTTGTATTAGTAAGGCAAATAAATCTGCAAAGTACGACAGCAAAAGAAAATAATAGTAGCAATTCTATATAGATGCTAACATTATTGAATGTAACAATTGTATACAGATGGTTACATTATTGTGTAACCACCTGAAGAGAGATGCGTCACTGTAATCTGTAAACTGTGCGGAATGACAATAATGGCTATTACTGTTATTTGCTTACTGTTGGAACATGATTTGTGGTTCCGCTTTGGTCTGAATGCCCCAGAGTTCCTCTTTTGCTCTTTTTCCTATCTTCGGCTTCATGCAAAACATCGCATTAGCACTCCCTATCTTCAATTCTAATGCTCAGTTTTTTTTTTTTTGCGAGGAAGAGAGAATTTCATATATGATCAGCACAGATTACAAATTCCGACTCAACAGTTTCAACTACATCTGGATGGACATGCCCAAACCAGAAGCAATTTTTCCCAGAAATTCTAGCTACATCAGCTAGTCTATGAGCCGCCTTGTTACTCTCTCTTCCTATTTTCTCAATTTTCAAATGAAAAGTACTATCTTGTAACACATTAATATCCTCAAACAACTTCCACAGACGAGACATTCCCAGATTTCTATGGTTGATGCCATTTACTGCCGACAAACAGTCAGACTCCAAAATGATCGACGAGTTCTCCCTGTCATAAGCAGACTGCAGCCCCAAAAGACAAGCTTTCGCTTCCGCTTCGACAACATCCTGACATTTTACCCCAGACTCAATTCTTGTCCACAGAACTTTCCCAAGATGGTCTCTACAGATGCACCCAATGAACAACTGCCTAACACTGAATCGACAGAGGCATCCACATTTATCTTGATCCAACCCGGCTCCGGGGGAGACCATTTCTTAATCTCTGAACTGAATCTGATCGCTCGCCATCTTAGTTTCAGCCAGCGATAAGGATCTGTGGTTGCCTATCAGTTCTTTCCCTTTTTTGCTATAAGATTTCCTGCAGTTCAAATTCAGGTCCTGCAAGTATCGATCAAGGAAGCTCACTGAAGCAGCAATCGTACATTTACCTTTGTCATGAATTACATCATTTCTCAAATACCAACTTCTCCACAGAGTCATTAGTACCAGACCTCTCCTGTCATTACTGAGATTGGCTAGCAAAACAAGGAGCCAATCTGGTCCAGTGAATTTGAAAGAAGATTCATTAGGTAAATCCCACACCTTTCTTAATTCTTCTCTCAAAGCTCTGGGTTTTGTGCATGTCACTGTGGCATGGAAGCTTGATTCAGTCTCGCAACCACAAATAGAACAAGTGCTGTCCAGCTCTAGTGTTCTTCTGAATTTATTTCGTTTTGTTGCTAGATTATCACAAGCAACTCTCCAGCCAAAGATTTTGACTTTGCTGGGAACTGGTGCATTTCAGATGACCTTCCACAAGTTTCTGCTGTTGTCCTCTAACCAGCTAGAACCAGCTTCATTTTGCATGTTATTCTTCAGGTTATAGGCCAACTTATATGCACTCTTAACTGAGAAGAGGCCATTAGATTCATAGTGCCATGCCAGGAAATCCTTTTTATTTTCCGTGGGGACATTCAGTTGAATAATCCTCTCGGCATCATGAGGGTAAAAAATCTTGTTAATAAGTTGGCTATTCCACCTTCCAGTAGCTGTATCGACCAGTTGGTTTACTTTCCGTGTCTGTCATTTGTTTTACCTTCTTTCACCTTTAGAGCATAGTTCCTAGGGATCCAACTATCTCTCCAAATTCTGATACTCTCGCCATTTCCTATTCTCCATATAATGCCTTCTTTCAGCAGTTCAAGCCCATGTTCAATACCTCTCCAAGTAGGAGATGCCTCTGCTCTAAAGACAGTATCAACGAGGTTTCCTCTAGGATAGTATATGGCTTTCATGAGTTGTGCAGCCAAACTATCAGGATTTTGAATTAGCCGCCAAGCTTGGCGTGCTAGGAGAGCCTGGTTGAACAGAGCAGAATCTCGGAAACCCATACCGCCCTGTAGCTTTGGTTTGGTTAGAGTTTCCCAAGAGGCCCAATGAACTTTCCTTTTATCCTCATCTTCACCCCACCAGAAATTTCTAATAATTTGCATGTAATCTTCATGGAAAGAAGTCTGAAGTTTGAATATCCCCATTGCATAGACAGTAAGCGCCTGGGCCACAGATTTTATCAGAGGTTCCTTACCACCCATGGACATATATTTCTCATCCCATACGTTGAGTCTTTTCCTAAATCTGTCCTTTATAGGTTGGAATTGGTTGGCCTTCATTCTTCCCTCAGGAGTGGGAAGTCCTAAATATTTTTCATCAAAGGTACTCTGTGTTATACACAGGGTATCCTTAATCTCCTTCTGCACTTCCACCGGGCAAACATCACTAAACATTATGGAACATTTAGACGGGCTAATGAGCTGTCCCGAAGCATTTTCAAAGCTCATTATAGCCTGCCTAACAACCTTTGCTTGTTGGCCAGTAGCTTTAAAGAAAAGCAGACTGTCATCCGCAAAAAGGAGATGGGATATACCAGGGGCCCCTCTGCAACATCTAAGATCCTTGAGTTCTTGATTGTAGACTACTTTCTGAAGAATCTTTGATAGGCCTTCTGCCACAAAAAGGAATAAGTATGGGGATAGGGGATCTCCCTGTCTAATTCCTCTAGTAGGCTTGAATTTTCCGTCAGTTCTCCATTCACCCGATAGAAAAATTCACAGAAGTGACACATGCCATAACTTGCTGAACCCATCTCGGGTGAAAACCGAATTTTAGCAAGATGCTTTTCAGATAATCCCAGTCCACTCTGTCATAAGCTTTAGTTAAATCCAGCTTATAAGCACAGTAGTTGTCATCAGCCTTTTTGTTCTTCTGAATATGATGAAAGCATTCAAAAGCAATTAACGCATTGTCTGAAATCAACCTACCCGGAATGAAGGCACTTTGTGTTTCAGAGATCAGATCCTGCAACATCGGTCTCAGACGGTTGGCAATGCATTTGGACACCACTTTGTAAATGACATTGCACAGAGCAATAGGCCTGAAGTTTTTCAGTTCCTCTGTTTCAGAAGATTTCGGAATTAAAGCAATGACAGTGTCATTTACCCCCTCGGGCATGCTGCAATTTGTGAAGAAAAGTTTCACAGCTTTTATCACATCTTCCTTGACAATGCCCCAATTCCGTTGAAAAAATCTGGCCGGGAAGCCATCCGGTCCCGGTGCTTTGAGTGGGCCTATTTGGAAAAGAGCATCCCCAATTTCTTGGTCGCTATACTCTTTTAATAAGTTATTATTCATTTCATCCGTGACTGATGTATTGACAAGATCAATGACTGCCTCAGGATCAGTCTCCCTATCTTTCGTATATAACTCTTTGAAAAAACTCGAAGCTAGCTCTTTCATTTCATCACTCTCTTCAGTGAACGATCCATCAGGGCATTTGAGTTTCTTTATCTTATTTTTCCTGGCTCTACTCGAAGCTTTTCTATGGAAAAATTTAGTGTTTTTATCACCTTCTTTTAGCCAAGTGATTCTCGATCTTTGCAGCCACATCAGCTCCTCTCTAATCAGGAGTTCATCCATTCTTGCTTGGGTAATAGCAATTTCCTTTTGATCTTCAGGTCTGTAAGATAAAAGAAGGTTTTCAAGCTTCTTTCTGAGCAGATTTAACTCCTTTTCAACTGCTCCAAATTTAGTTTTACTCCAGCTTTGAAGGTTTAACATAGTTTCAGAGAGTTTTAGCTGGACACCCTCTAGATCTTGATTGCATTTGATCTTTGTCCAAGCACACTCAACTTCCTCTGTCAGCGACTCCTCCCTTTCCCACATAATTTCGTATCTTCTATTGAAGTTTCTTTTTTGCTTTTTAAAACTTCTACCCAATCGAATCAGCAGAGGGCAGTGATCAGACCTGGAAGACACCACATGCTCCACACTAGCATCCGGAAAAAGATTTGACCAGCCCGGTTGAGCAACTGCTCTGTCCAATCTCACTCTGACATTGTCTCTGCCCGCTTGCTTATTGTTATAGGTCCAGGGAATTCCTTTAAACCCCAGGTCTAACAAGTTGCAATGACTAAGAACATCTCTGAACTGCTTCATTGGAATTCGTTCCTTCTAGTAGCAGAAAAATGCTCTTTCTGCCACATTGCTTCGTTGAAGTCACCAACCATAAACCAGGGTTCAGAGGTACTATTTTTGATTCTTCTAAGCAGCTTCCACATGAGATGTCTATCCTGAACTCTAGCTTCCCCATACACAAAAGTAGCTCTCCATTTTATTCCATTTGAGACACAGATTTTTACATCAATATGGTGCAGGCTGTAGTTGATCAGGTCTACAGATACGTCCTTACACCAAAACAATGCAAGACCACCACCCTTGCCGTTCGCACAAACAGGCAGGTAGTAATCGAAACCTAGTCTCCTGCATAGGTTCTCAACTATGCTCTTTCCCTGTCTTATTTCGGAGAGGAACAGGACCTTTGGGCTGTATATCCGCATCAGGCGGATCAGCTCTTGAACTGTCCGTGGCTGTCCCAAACCACGGCAGTTCCAGGCGAAGAGACTCATGGCTCCTGTCGGGCGCTCACGTTAGCGCCCGACAGTTTGCCGGTAGCCCCAGGACCGGTCGCTGCCATTTCCACCGTACGCTCCTTAGCCTTCTTCCTCTCCTCCCCTGCCTTGCTGTTCTGCCCTGCACCTTCAGTACTGGTTTGATCAGTTCTGCAACCCTCAGCTTACGCAGTCCCTCCTCGCCGAAGCACAAGTTCAGAGAAGGGACCTCGAAGTGCCCCTTTTTTGCTGTTGGTTCCTCTGTTTCTGCCCTTGAGTGATTCTTGCGCAGATCTTGCCCGTCCGATGCACTCAGAGGTACAGCCAGAGTGGCGGTGTTGCTCTGTACCTCTGGTTCACCCTGCTTCTTCCTCTTCCACCGCCCATTCTTCTTGTTGCTTGACGACGTCCCCGAGTTGCAGAGACCCTCGTTCTGCACACCCAGGGGATCCTTGTTGTTGGTGGTGGTCGTCTTGGTGGCCACCGTATGCACATCCTCCGTGATCGCCACCGCCTCCGTCGTGGAGGTCCCCCCAGCATATGCCGTGCCGACGTCCTTCTCCTTGTCGACGATGAGCTTTCCAGCATCAGGAGAAGCTTGTTGGAGAGTGGCCACGATAGTATTGTCATTTGCCACCCCCTTGTCGATGGCCGGCGTCAGCTGAAGCATGTCGTTGTTCATGTTGTCGTTGTTGGAGTCGTTGGTATTGTTGTCGGTGTTGATCTTGTCGTCGACCTTGAGCTTTGCCACCCCCTCCTTCACCAGTGCAATGGAGTTGGCGTTGGCGTTCGCGGCCGTTGGCATCGGTGCTCTCCACGGAGCGTCAGACGCCGCCGTTTCCTGTACGTTTCCCACGGCAGCGGGGAGAACCCAGGCGCGCTGGTCCTCAAAGTACACCGGCTGAACGCGAAGCTCCATGTTGAAGTTTATCTTCCGATCTTCCACCGGCATATCACACCTAGCCTCCATGTGTCCAATGAAACCACAAAAGAGACAGAAATTAGGCAGTCTTTCATACCGCACCTGTGCGTGTACTTCTTCGCCGGTCATCTCATCCGCCAGCGTAATCTGCTTCCTCAACGGGGCATACAGAGGAAGGTGAACCCTCGTCCTGACGAATTTGTTGTCCATATTTCCCCTTGAGTGATCATCGATCATGATCGGTGAGCCGACCTCTTCTCCAAGAGCCCATGCCAGCTCCTTGGTCAGCAGATAGTCGGGGATGGCTCGGAACTGAACCCACATTGGAACATGAGTAAACTGAACCAATCTGGGATCAGTTCCAGCAGCCATCGGCATGACCAGGAAGATGTCGAGCTTGTATTGCCATGGGCCTCCACGGACCGCATGGTGGCGATCCCCTTCTTCAGAGAAGTCGATGACGAACTTGCGTCCCGCATCCGCCTCAATCTGGTTTGCCTCCGCTGTTCCTCTCACCTTCCACACCTTCTTCATGCGTTCCATCAGGTCAGCCGAACTGACCAGCAGGGTCGAGAGGAAGAGACCGACGGCGAGGTAGCGCGGACGGACCGCCTGCCTAGCCCTTGCCATGTTGACGATCAGCGGCGGCTTGTTCTCCTCAGCTCCAGCTTCCACGATCGCTTTCCCCTTTGACGCCATCGCTCCGGAATCCAGAGTGAAGAGGAATTTGCAGAGAATGAGATTGTAGAGGACTGGTGTCGAATCCATCCTGTCCCAACAAGGACTTATAGATCCTCTTACCTCCGCAATTACACCGGGTATGAATTGGGGAATAACTCCTGTAATTGCACCCACTTCCTCTCCCTCCGGCTGAAACGCCACTTTGGATTCCTCTCCCTCATCAACGAATACCTTAATCTCGCCATTAGGACTGATCTTTACTGGATCCGGCGGATCCGGTACCTCCTGTGCACGATTTAGTAGCTTGTCGTCTCCTCAATGTGACTCCTCAAGCGCTGCAGACTTCGGGCGAAATTGGTGGCTCTGGCTCTAATTTCCTGTGAACGAGAACTTTGGATGGATGTCTTTGTGGATGAAAGATTGGTCAACGGTCGTAGAACGAGTTTTTGGCTATTTTGGTGGTGGGATTTGGCTTCGGGTTTCACGGATTCGGGATTTGGTGTAGGATATCTGGAGTCGCCCTCGAGTCGCCCGGAGGTCGGGGTGGGCAGAGGAACAGTCATCTCTTCCCTAATATCCAACTGTTTTTTTTGTTATGTAGCCCTTGATATCCAACTGTTTTTTTCTTTCCTATCTTCGGCTTCATGCTACTTTGTGTAGAAAATTCAGGTTGCTGGAAGGAAAATAAATTAAAATTACAAGAAAAACAGTGCAATTCGAGATAAAAAAAACATTGGTTGCAGAAAGAAAAAATTAAAAAGAAAGAAAAGAAGAGAAGATAGAAGGAGAAGCAGCTGTTCAGGAATTCGCCACGTGGCTGCTGTTTTTACGACAAGCTTCTCTGGCCGCAGATGGATTTGATGCCCTGTGCTGGGTCCCGGTGTCAGTCTCCGACTGCTCGGTCCCTCCCCGAAACTCTCCACTCCACGGGGCTCCGACTCCGAGTAGCCGGAGGCAGGCACTAGACCGCGATGGCCTCGCCGGCGGTGGCGATGCGGCGCCCATCCCCCACCATGCTCGCCTCCGCCCCTCTCCGCCGTCACGTGAGTGCCCACTCTCACTCTCGTCGATCCCGTGGCCCTCGACGGCCGAAACTGTCTTGGCCCTTATCCGCCCTTCTGAATTCGGCGTCTCGGCCTAATTTATTCGTTTTGATGGCGGAATCATGTATTAATTTGATTGTGGAATGTGGAACCACGTGTAGTGATCCAGCTAGCTCAGCCAGCGCTGCAGAGTTTGACTTGCCCCACTCTAGGCGTACCAGAAATTTATAGGGGAATCCTTTGCCCTTGGATAATTGGATTGGCTCCACTTGACGTGAGCGGACATGAATATTAGGTTTAGGGTTGAGGCTGGTATGATTTGGTTTGTATCACAATATGCCCTGTGCATTACCAGTTAGAGAGTTGTTCTTGTAAGAATTCATATGTTGAGCAGATACCGAGAATGATGTAGATCAGTAAATTTAAGACTGGTCCCTGCCTATTCGTGCGGTTAAATATCTACACCCAAATCGTTTAAAAAAAATCTACACCCATATGAACGCGGGATCCATTAAAAATGAGAGAAGTGAGTCGTGTATACACTCAGACCTGTCATTACACTAACTTCCTTGTGGTATCTGTGTAACTTCATTGTTTCGTTCTATGTCTGTTTCTGGTCCCATGTAATGTTTCTCTATCTTGTGCTAAATTCTGTTCTGAAGCCATTGCTTACACAATTACTTGCAGGAGTATTCGCCTTCCAAATTGGGTTCCTCAAGCTCGGTCTCACGGTTAAAAGTTACTGCACTTTTTGGGTGGATAAAGGGAGATAGAGTTGCGAGGACTCGTGAATTGATCCCTTCTGCTGAATCGTACACTCTCACCGGGTCAGCCTCAGAGGTGTTTTTGTGTTTCTCGAGTGAACTCCTTTTCCAGGACTTATGCACCTGGTTCGTGGTTTTCCTAACCACCTGGTTCGTTGTTTTCTTAACCATTTCTTGATTTAGGTGGACATGAAGCCACGTGAGGTATCAATTTCTGTTGTCTCTTCTATCATGGACATACCTCCGGCAGAGTGGGATTCCTGTGCAGTTGACTCAGCAGAACCTGAAAAGCTAAATCCGTTCCTTACCCATGCATTCCTCTCAAGCTTAGAAGAATCGGGTTCTGCGGTGAAGGTGAGCACATAAAGCACCATTTCTTGTTTCCCTACCTCTGTCATCAGACTTTCTATTTATTGCCAGGTTCATTTATTCGTGCTAATGTACTTCCAGAAATCTCAGTACCTATTAACAATAACCTTTGTTCTGTCCCAGTAAGCATGGATGCTACATTTTATAATTATTATGAGCCTCCTTGAAACCGTCATGTTCCGGACCAATTTCAGGAAACGGGGTGGTTACCTCTGCATGTTGTTGCACGGGACGAGAACGAAAATATTGTAGGTGTTGTTCCGCTTTACCTTAAAAGGTTTAACACCATTAACACAATACCATGTACTGTTTGTCTGCTTGCTTTAAACTTCCCTTCATCTCGCTCATTGGCTGAAACAAGTGCAATGTGCATTTCAGCCATTCTAGGGGTGAGTTTGTATTCGATCAGTCATGGGCAGAAGCTTACTACAGCTATGGTCTTGAATATTATCCAAAGTTGCAGTCTTGTGTGCCTTTTACTCCAGTAACTGGTCAAAGAATATTACTTCGAGATACATCCTACCGGGATCAAGTTTTTGATGCTTTAGTAAAATCTTTGAAGAATTTGGCTACGAAGGTATTGAAAATCAGACTACTAGCAATATTTTTGTATAGTTAACAATCTCCTGGCTACCGAAAAATGCTATTGTATGTTTGTCATTAATTCTGCATTTGCAAGTGCTTCCTTCGTATGACAATGGAAATATGGCATTGTGATATTCAATAGGAATCATCATTCATCACTTGGCTTTTTTTATTACTCTAGTTCTGTTGGCATTTCCAATGAATATAGCAGGGCACCAAGTTTGTTTCACTGAATTGGAAGAACTCTGTTGTCTGCTCTCACTAATGTTTTAAATCAATGCTCCATCTTTATGGAATTGTCTAACAGTGATAATTAATGAGAAAAGTACTAAGAGTTTTATAGTCTGGCCCTCTTTACACCTGCTGTACTAATGTTTGCTAACTTTGAATTTGGGGTATCACGATGTAATAACAGCATGTAAATTGCTTATTCATTGTTGGTTTCATTGATAGTTTCTGTGACACTTAAATAGGTGGATACCCTTCAAATCTACTGAACGAATTGACAATCTTATTGCTTTCTGCTGCATTTCAGCTGAACGTGTCATCACTGCATATAACTTTTCCATCTGAAGGTGAATTCAGCAAGTTGAAGGATAGGGGGTTGTTGCAAAGAATTGGGTTGCAATACCATTGGAGAAACCGGAACTACAAAAGGTATGCTAACATGGGATTTATAGGACTTCTGGATTTTAGTGCTTTAAACTTTAAGGTGCACTTCTGACCATATAAGACTATAACTCAGGGCTCACAGTTAGTCATAAGAACGGCCTGGTAGACATAGTTACATCACAAACAAGCTCACATACTGGGGGCACCTATAGTAGATTAATGCAAACTCCAGAATTTTCATACAACAACCTTCCACACTTCTTAACATATCATGATGCCTGAATGTTGATAGCTTGATATACCTTTTTGTTTCCTTTTATTTGTACAGTGTGGTGAACAAGCTAGTAATACAATCTTCTTGGAGTTCCTTTCTGGTCTTTCTGTCTGTTCTGATTTACTTCGTCGTGACCATCCCGATAGAATAGTTGCTACGGGCAGATCACTGTAGAAGGTGTTTAGGTCTATATGTGAAGTGCCTAGCCCTTTCCATCAGTTTGGACTTTTGGTCGCGTTGGCTAGTGCATGAAACTTGATATGGTATCAGAGCCCAGGGTCACGAGTTCGAGTCCTGGTTTTCGCAATTTGTCTAAAATTTGCTGTTTCCCCCCTTTGCGTCCACGTTTAGGCCTTTTTCTGTCATACATGAGAGTGTTCTTATATTCACGTGTTGACTTTCCGCGTGTGTTGAAATGTATATGTGGATTGACTAGCCCTTTCCATCAGTTCGTACTTTTGGTTGCGTTGGCTAGTGCATGAAACTTGACAAAAAAAACCTATTACATTTTATATTGTTGGACTTAGCTAGAAACGGAGATCGACATGCGAAAAGTGTAAACATTCTACCTTGCGGACTGTATGATGGAGCTGTTCCCTGCATTTGCTTCTTTTGAATATTTATGAGATTGCATGCTATTGCTTATATGATATATCAATGTTTACTGATATCTTTTTGTCCCACCCCTTCAGTTTTGATGATTTTTTGATGGATTTGAAGCAACCCAAAAGGAAGAATATCAGACAAGAACGCAAAAAGGTTTGCCTTTGTTTTGCATTCCCTGATTTCAATCTTGGCTGTAAATAACATTTCTATTTTTATCCTACTTTCCAGATTCCTGCTCAGAACTTAAAAATGAAGCGGCTCCGTGGAGATGAAATAACGGTACTTACGATGGTCATGTACTCGATATTAGTTTGCTTGACATCGTCAGATACTTTCACTAATACCTTCTCAGCCTCCTTTCTATCTGAGGTTTTATGTTTATTTCACAAAACAATTACATGTATTATTAACTTATAATGGTTTTCCCTCGCATTGCAGAGCAGCCACTGGGACACCTTCTATAAATTCTACCGTAACACAACTGATAATCAGTTTGGTCCAATAACACTCTTCCCTTCTAACTTACTTTCCGTATTTGTTTCATAACAAATGATTCCCAAGTGGTCCTGTCCTAAATAAATCACAAGGACTTCTCTAAATAGTTGTCTGTTCTGTCGACATTATATTAAACTAAACTTTGCTAAACGAGTAACTCATTTTTATCAATACATGTGTCACTGTGCAGTAAGAACTCAAAACTAATTAAACCAATAATAGCTGTAAAATGCCTTCAACTGGTAAATGCTAGTGCATATCCTTGCATGATGAATATTTGTTAGTAGGTTCTGTTCGAATCTGTGGTACTTGCATCAAATCTGTTCTGCCCCGATTTTTTCACTTATAGGATAATTTTGTTTGCAGCTGGGGCAGAGCGTACTTGACACGGGAGTTCTTTCACCTTTTGGGAGAAAAGATGGGTGACAAGGTAATGCTTATTGTCGCTGAACATGATGATAAACTTGTCGCTGGAGCTCTCAATCTTATTGGAGGCGATACATTATATGGCCGCTTATGGGGTTGCCTACCAGATGTTCATTTCCCCAATTTGCATTTTGAAGCTTGCTATTACCAGGTAATTCACACATCTTTGTACAAGAATATGTACTGTGTTAAATGAGACTAATCCATCATAACAATACCGTTCCCAACTTTTATTGGGACATGCTCACTCGACTATTCTGCAAAAAGGTAGAGATGTTTCAAATGGTGGGCTGGCCAACTAGCCATTAATTGCGCATATGCTTCTCATCTTGGCATAAGAATCGTCCTTCTGTACAAGTTTAAATTCAAAAGCATCTTATATTTCCAGTAGCCATATTGTATAACTGGTTCTCCGAACAATGAGATCTTATGGTTCTTATTGAACATTTACATGCTCAGGCAATTGAAGCAGCCATAGAACTAAACCTCAGTAAGGTGGAAGCAGGTGCTCAGGGAGAGCACAAGATCCAGCGGGGTTACCTCCCAGTGACCACATACAGCTCACACTACTTCTTAGAACCTGGTTTTGCGACAGCTATAGAAAACTTTCTTGTACATGAGACGGCTCAGGTATTCCACATGAATACTCAATCAATTTCTAGGGATCATTCAAACATATTCCCTTAAATGTGGATGGGTCATCTTTTTCTGTTCGCTTCAATATGTGTGCCTCATATCGATATTCTGAAATCTGCCTTCTTAAATATATTGCATCCACACTTGCTATTCTGCCATTTGCATGCATAGTAGTACCTGCAAGTACTTAGTGGATGTTGACATCCAAAAGGCAAACTCATAGTAGAAGACTATTATGGCGTCCTTAATCGTGAAATGTGCAACATAGTACCATGTTTTTGATTAAAATATTCCAGTCTTATGGCCCCATTTATGATGGCTGATACGCCGCTACTGTGCAGATTGAGTGCTCTTGAGTTTGCACTGTGTAGAGCATGCATCACAATTAAACCTTATATAATTCCAGTCCTATGGCCTCATTTATGATGGCTGATACGCCGCTACTATGCAGATTGAGTGCTCGAGTCTGCACTGTGTAGAGCTTGCATCACCATTAAACCTCATATAATTCCTTGGCCGACAGTTTTGTATTTACTCCCTCTCTCACATTGTACAGTGAGTTATGTTCATAGGACGAAGGAATTTGTTGCTTCTGTTCACGAGCCTCACCTTTTGGAGCTAAACTCATGCAAAGGAGTATGCTTTCTTGCACACTTTTAAAAAGGTTTATGTTAAAATACTAATTAGAAATTATTGAAATGATAACATTTTTCTAAATGTGCACTTCCCGCAGAAAAGAATATTGACGCCCTGTACTGACCCTTATGATTTATTTTCTAACTTATCACTCACGTGCAAAAGAAAAAAATGAACTACTCCCTCCATACACAAAAGGATGTCTCAACCTAGCCCAAATTTGCATATATCTAGACATAATTTAGTGTGTAGATACATGCAAATTTGGCTAGGTTGAGACATCTTTTTATGTACGGAGGGAGTAGTAAACATTTGAGACTTTACATGTTGAAAATATGTAAGTACAAAGTACCTCCATCTGATGATGTCGTGAGTCTTTCGATGTTTCTGACAAATACTATTTCCTCTTTGCTAAGTCCACTCTTTTGAATTTAAGGACAAATAATATAGAACAGTGATTTTACAGCACTCCTTTCATTTTATAAATACTAGAATCCTTTTATTCTCCAAGAGGTGCATATCCACCTGGTGCCGTTGCTCACAATTCCAACTAATGCTTGCCCTTTGCATTTTGTATCAGGTTAAGCATGTCATCAATGTTCTGCGCGATTCAGGTCCATACAAGGAAGACATAATGAAAGAATTTGCAGCTCAACAAGATGATTAAATGTAGAACAGTGAAAGGAACTTGCAGCTATGCATATGATTGTATACATGAATCAGAAGTAGCAATAGGAATACTCAGGAGGCAATATTGTGATTTCAAAGACTCGGGTCCCCATCTTTGTACATTATTAGGCATGTAAATAGCAAATATTCTGTTTCATTTCGAATAGAAAATATTCAATCCAAAGTCATCCATTTGAAAGGCCGTGTCGGAAAGCGAACATTTTGTCACGCAACTTCGCTCTCTGAACTACTGTATAAGCGCAATTACGACTAGCAAAACTTTGAGGTCAAGTGTCTGCATTTTCTTTTCCCATCAGAAGAAGAATCTGATGCTACTTTAAGGTCAACTTGAGTTGTTATTTTCTCATGAGATCTGATCTGAACTACTATGAAACAGGTGAGCAGTCACCGTCGACCAAGCGAAAGGCGAAGAAAAGTTCCCCGAACGTCACATCGGCAGATCAGCCAAGATCCAAGCCAAAAGGGACATGAGATACTGCCTGCCTCATTGTGCGTTTTGTACAAGGATACAAGGTGTTCTTCCTCAACTCACTCATCAGCCAAGGACCAAAGAACCAACGCCCGGTTAGAATCATCTCAAAGCAAACAAATCTACCTAAAGCTCCATCCATGGTTGTTGAAGCATGGATGGTTTACTGCTCACTGCAGAAGCTATAGAAGAGCTACTACTACTCCTTGCAGAGCTGAGCTGCGGCATGTCACCGGACTGCAGCACCATCACCAGAGGGAGATGAAGGCGCCGCTGGACCATCTGTGCAGGAGTTCGCCGAGGCACAGGATGGCGTACACCAGCAGGATGAACTTGAAGAGGAACGGGAAGTAGTGCGAGAGCCCGGCGCTCGACGAGTGCAGAACCTGAAGAAAACACATGAACAAAAGAAGATGAGTTATGGAACATCAAATGGTTATAGATTTTGCGGTATGGATTAATGGTGGTGGATGCAATGACGTGCCGTGGCGATTTCGGTGAGGTGTGCTCGCCGTCCTGGCGACGATGTGCCGTCGACGACAACGGCGTGGTCTGCAGGCAGCATCCTCTTGCTCACAGTATTGCACGAGGGGTCCTTGGGTTTGGAGTTTGAGCAGTTCCTCAGGCGCGGCACATCCTTGGTCTGAAGAGGCTTCACGATGTAATCTTCAGCACCAGCTTTCAGGCATCTGCTCGATCCCAGCAAAAGGTTAAACCGGTTACTATCAGGTATCAGCCGCAGGATTCTCTATAGTACGATCAGAAGATTACAAAGACACAATGAATGCGCGGGTGAAAAGCGAGATCTCCAATCAGAGTACCGCTTGTTCAAACAAAGTTCACTGGGACGATCAAGAAGCCGCCCATAATTGAGAAGAAAAGTACAGGCAGCATAATGAACCGACTGCCAGGGTATTTACTGAAGCAGAGCACTGTGGTCGCGAATCCATGTTTTTAACCGGCTTTAACCCCATGATGATGTACTACTTCCTACTTTCCCCCCCCCCCCCCCCCCCCCCCCCTTTTTTTTTCTTTGCCCCCATATATATAGCTGCATCAGCTTTGCACAAAAATGGGTGCTCAAGAGAAAGAAAGAGCAAGGCTCACCTGCTGATCCTCTGGGGCTCGTTCTCCGACGACATGACGATCACCGGGATCGGCTTCAGGGGACTCATCGCCTGAATAACATCCACACAAAGGATCAGGGGATTGCAAAAACAAGCTCTGGGAGCACGAGACATCTGCACTCATCACAGGTCAGAAGACAAATGTGAAAAACAAAATACAAAATGCAGCGAGCGACATGTACCTTGATTGCTTTGAGAAGGTCGTAGCCGGTCATCTCGGGCATGCAGTAGTCAGTGAGCACCATGTCGATGGCCTGCTCCTGCAAACGAACCACCACAGGTTAAACTAATTGAATGACCCTAATCCAAGGAACAGCTTTTTGTAACCATGCTTTTTACTACAGGTATCCTGTCATCTAGCTAGCAGACAGCCTCTGCAGGCCGCTGTAAGATGACAAGTTTTAATCTCTTTGTTGCCATGAAAAAGTGGCGGCCTTTTCTGTGCTGTGCTCCTCCCAAGAACGCACAAAACCCTCACGCGCGCATGCGCGGCTGCCCCCCGTACGGTACGGCGGCCGGCCGGCGGTGGTGCCGATGGTGAAAGGCAAAAGAAAAGAAAAGAAAAGGCAAAGTCTTGCTTTGCAAGTTGATGATTGCTCTGTGCTGAATGCGAGGAGATCGGCTGCCATGGACTGAATGAAGAAATTCTTACCTTGCCGTCCTTGAGCCCGAGGAACTCCATGGCCTTCTTGGCGCTGTCGACGGCGATAACTGGACGAAAACAAGATGCTGTTCAGATTCATTGCAGTAGAAACAATGCAAGAGACAGCAGGACGAAGAACATTTGACGATGGGTTACACTTTGCAGAAAGAAGAAGAACAAGCAAGCAAGGCACCGGCTTTTTTTTCCTGTTTCTACGAACGGCTCGAAATGGGACGAACAAAGCAGAGCAAAAGCACGCGGGAGGCGCACGAGAAAGCGTCGTCCCAGAATTGCGACATGGGCGGGCAAGGTGAACTGATTGAGCAGCAGCTACCAAAGAAAGAAAGAAGGAAGGGAAAAATGAAGCGGGAGCTGACCGTGGAAGGAGCCGGCGAAGGTGTTGCTGCTGAGGACGAGCTGCACCACCTTCCTGTCCACCGGGGAGTCGTCCACCAGCAGCACCCTCATCACCCCTGCCTCCACGCCTCCTCCTCCTGCCATCTCTCTTCTTCCTCTCTCTTATTATCAAACAAACAACTCCAGCAGCAGCAGCAGCCGATGCTTGCTCTCCTCCTACTCGTGGTAAGATACTAGAATTGTTACTGCGAGTTCTTGTTGCACCGAAGTGAGGTCACCGAGAATGGCTTTTTATGCTGCGGGGAAGGAGGAGGGAGGGAGGTCAAGCATTTGATGGCCTGCAGGCGAGTGATGAAGGCTCCTCCTCTTCTTCAGGGCAAGAGGGGAGAGAGAGGCAGTAGTGGTGAGCGCGAGCTAGGGGGTGGGCCCCGCCCGGCGGTGGCCAGGCCAGCTCGTGGGCACGGGAGAGGAGAGAATGTTTTCCCCTCTCCCCCTCCCTCTAGATTTTGCTGTCGGGGAATCTCTCCACCACCATTTCTCCAAGTTTTCCCTTGCCCTTTTCCTTCCCCAATGATTTTGCCAGTACGACGGCGATCGGATAAATCTTTCTCGCTTATTATTGTCATCACCATCGGCGTTCTTCCCTTGTAATTATGCGCACCGGTGGAGATTAGAAAACCATTTGACCTGCACGGATTCCTGATCGAGTTTTGATCCGGTGACACGACGGCGTTCGGTTCGGTTGTGGACTGGATAGAAAAGTCAGCACGTGGATCCGGTGCGGGATACGTTTTCGTGGTTTATTTAACAACTTGCGGATGTTTATTCGCATGTCTGTGCCAACTAAATCATGCTCTTCTGGATGCGTATCTTGCGGATTGTATATCTGTGCTCGAGTACGTGCTGGGGATATCATATCGTAGTATTAAAGTTGGCAGTGGTAGTAAGACGATCTTTTGCCTTATCCCGTCGAGATCGAACTAAATTGCAAGTAGACTAGATGTATTCACTTTTTTTATGTTCGGGTTGAAATGTTGAATACTATTAGTTACCGGTATACTAGCAAATGTGCACAGCTCAACTCTTCGACTTGTATATGTATGATATAAAAAGTGGAAACATGTAATAAATTTTAAGGATGGTTGAAGCCAATGAATAAACATGTGGGGACCCCGGACTAACTGTCCGAAATACCCTTGTGCCTACATATCAGCGATCCCATGATCAGTGCGTCGCTGAAGCACAATTAAACTTGGTAACCAAGAACATCCATACATACCGAATTTATTTACTTACTTGATGGAAGTGATCAGCTTCATCAGGTGCTTGCAGCGGAAATCACCAAACAACGTGGAGCCCAAGTCATTTGCCAGAACCCTACAGGCAGCAACTGACTGGGAAGCGCCCTAGTTCGCACTGACGTCATCGAAACCGTCTTCCTTAATCTGCTCTTCTCTAGAATCTGGCTAAGACAATAGCCAGGGACGAAACCAATATGAGTACATTTGATTGTACTCGCAAACTACCCCAACTTGAGTATGCACTATTTTAGTTTTATTTTTATTTCAAAGACTTTTATTATTGAAAAACATCTTTATATCTTTATTGAAAAACATCTCTATATATTTATTTAAAAAGGTAAGAAGAAGTTTATAACTATCCTTTAAGAAATCATCGTTTTAGTTACCACACCAAACTCCACCTTCTTCCGACCATAACTCAATCATGGTCCTTTTTACCCTACAACCTTGTGCCAACTCATTGGTACAGGTATGCAACCTTTTCCACTTCAATTTCCTTTCAAAACTCAGAATTTTATAAAAACTTGCACATGGTCTTAAGACAGCCTCCCAACTGTCCATATCCGAGGACTCGGCTATTCGAATAGTTTTACCCTCTGCAGAGGTAGTACGCTTTTCCCACACCCATCCGGTCACTCCACGTCCCGCCATACCAGGGGTATGCGAAGTTGAGTTCCCGGCCATAGCCTGTCCTTTGCTCATGCTAGTATAGGATCCTACCGCTACGAAACCGGTTCCATCGACACTTAAATCCTCAGAAACTAAGTGTGAGGACTTCGTAGTTCTGCCCGGCGAATTTTAATGGCCCTACAAATCCTCTTCTCTTTAGAGGACCCGGGTCAGGGGCAGGTCCTCAGACCATCCCCTCATGGAACGAGGTCATCCTCGTTGTTGAGGCATCCAGTACTAACACGAGCAAATTATATGACTACGCCCTTTCCCATATGTGGGTAAATGTGGTCGCACAGATTTTTCGGCTGGGGATGTAAGTACAAGGACACAATGTGCATTTTTCTTTCCAAAAACAACACCATTCTCTGTTTCTTCACCTTCATACCGACCTTTCGGTACTTCATCTCTATTCAAGTATTTTCAAGGAGTTTTGAATACTATTGTTTTTCCCATCCTATAGTTGTAGAATAACTACCTATATTCTACACAGGGTGGCAAAATAGTTTTCATGTATTTTGTAAAAGGTTTTTCAAAATCTTTGATACTTGCGAAGAACTCCTGTGATTAAATAGATGTATAAATGCAAGCTCAGTGAAGTAGCTTGCCTGATTCCAGCATGATGTCCCTGGACTTCTCCTTACTGATCAAAGAAATAAACTTCGATTCTTCTCTCATAAAACCTTTCCAACGATTACTCCGGTAGCGTTTAAATCTAGCGTCGCAAAGAGGAAAGAACAATCAACATACAGTAGAACACTCCAACAACAACATCAAGCAATACTAACAAGCAACAATCATGAGGGAAGATTATTATCTAACAAACAAGTTGACAATCGCCACACTACTCAATCAAGCATCACAACAACTCTCAAGCATCAAACATAGCTACTGCACACACAAAGCAACACAATTTGATTTCAATTTAATTGAATTGACCATTATTTAATTAGGTTTTAAATATGGCAGAATCTAGTGGTGCATGTTTAATTGCGTAACCTGGGTTCTGTTGGTCACAAAAATACAAACTAAACTTCTACAGAAAGCTACTGAAGTGTAGGAGACAACACACTTGGATTTGATTCATTTGGAGTTATAAAACTCCCTACACAATTGTTTTATTACAGAAACTATTTAATCAAGTTTTTGCTACAACGCGAGTTAATGTTATTCAAAAATTAAATCCTTTTAGGGGAAACTAACCTTGACTAAATGTGACCTAACAAAATTGGTCCTAACCCATTTGGATTAACCATTATTTTTCTATAATTGTTTTAGTCCAGAAAGGTTTTCTAATAACCAAACTAATGCCAATTAAATAATAATAGTCAATTAATTCTACCAAAAATAGGGGAGCTAAGTTATCACAGTACTAAGCTAACAAAATTGGATTGGCATCATTTGGACTATTTGAGTATCAGAAACAAACAAGTTTAGAATCTAAACCTTCTGTGGCATTTTAAATAACACATTTTTAATATTAAACTAAATGAGATGAAACCACTTCAGTGAGTTAAATAATTTCATAAGCTTTCCAGAGCATTTGAGTTTGATTTATTTGGATTCCTAGATCTTGAGATATGGATTTATTTACTTTCTATACGATTTATTTTAGCCAACAATTTAAAAAAATGTAATCACACAAAACTAATTTAACAACAAGTTAAACAAGCATAGCACTCACTAACAGTACTAACATATGCCAACATGCTAACCATAGTAACTAGCAAGCAATAGTACCAAAACAAGTATTTGCAAGAATAAAACATATTTTTAATAACAAGACCATTTTAATTACTTTCTTTCAAATAGAGGCAGAAACATTATTTTTACTAAATATTACACCTAGGGAGTTCTGTCAATCAAACAACCATGCAAACTCGGGTTTGTGTTCTCTGTTGCTATTAGAAACTACTCCAAGTGAGTTTGATCCAAAAAGTTATTTACATAATTTATTAAAAATGCACAAAGTGCTTGCTGGCCTAAACTAGAAATGCATGCAACTTTTGTTCTAAACATCCAAAACACATGAGACCAATTTCTACTGAAAGGTAATGTGAAGAGCTTTCTAAAACAATTGGGTTCATAAATTTTTGATCATCCTAACTCAGTCTATGACTAAAAGAGTGATTTCGACCAGTGGCAAATCAGGAATTTCCAGGGTCACACAATTTGATATTTTTCAGATCTGTAAGTTAGAAATGACTCAAAACTTATCAGGCTACTTGTGTGATTTTTGGTTTGGTCAACTTTGCACTTAAACTATTTTAAAACGATTTAAACTAAAGGTACAGAAACAAATCTATAAGGAAATAAATAAACAACCTAAGAAAAAGGTTCGCGGGCTGGATCTGGCACTGGAGCTGGCTGGATCTGGGCTGAGCAACACGGGGAGAGGCCCAGCTCGCGGCCCACGCAGGCGAGCGAACGGGTACGGCCTGTCTTCGTCTTCCTCGACACGAACAGAGGGACGAAGCTCGGCAGGGGATCACGGCGGCGACGGCATCGGCGGCTCCGGCGGTCCCTAAACGAAAAGATGATGCCAGTGAGAGAGAGCGCGATGAGGGGAGCTCAATGGCACAAAAATGGTGATGAATGGAGGTTCGTGGCACTCGCGAGCTTGCTCGCATGTCCGCGGCCGGAGAGGAAGAAGGTGAAGACGGCTTGCTCGATCCAGGGCTTCCCTCTGCGATTCCTCGCGCAGAGAGGGAGAGTAGGGCACGGCGAAGCTGCTGGTGGTCTGGGATTTGGATGGGGAGCTCTCTATGGCCGGCGATGCGCGACGGCAAATCGGCCTTGGTTCGTGTCCGTGGAGAGAAAAAGAGAGAGCGAGCGAGAGGGGCAAATGGGGGAGCAGAGGAGCAAAGGAGCGGCGTGGTGCTTCTTATCGTCTCGCAGAGCGGCAGAGAGGAGCGGGGTCCAGACGGTGTCGACATTGCGCGGGAAGAGCACGGCGACGACGGTGTGAGCAACACGGCGCCCGTGCCGTGCCGCATCGCTGCAACAGGGGTGATGGGGGACAAGGGAGAGCAGAGGTGAGTGGCGTGGAGGCTTCAGCTCCTCCAGGTCGAGGCGTGAGGCAGAGGCGAGGCGAGGAGAGCACGGCGACGCAGCGAGCACGGCAGCACGGCGCAGCGTCGGGCGCCGTCAGCTACAGGAGGTCAACGAAGATTTTACAGAACGCCCCCTGGAATACTTTTTACAATCACAAACAAGTCCCTGCTTCTATTTCTTCTATTTCTTTTTGAAACCAGTAGGTTTTAGGGATTTTAATTGGGGCACTTAAACACTTTATAAAAGTTGAGAAAATTCATGTAGCCTCCCATATACATGTAGAAGCTCCACAAAAATTGGTTTTTGAAAATAAAATGTTTTGAGCAATATTTGTTCATAGGGTTTAAATAAATCATTTTTGGAAATTTGTATTTGATACTCCTTTAATATTTTTAAAGCATGTGATAAAATATGGTTTTGAACTTTTGGAACTTCTTTGACAAATAAGATAACTTCAAATAAGTTTTATTTTCATAGAGAAAACATTTGTTTGGAGGAAAAAGAGAATTGGGGAGGGAAATTATTTATGAAGACCATTTCTAATTCATGACCTTCATTTCCTTTTTAATAAATGATTTGAGGGGTTTGATTTAAATCGAAAAGTAGGTTTACTTAAGGAGGGAGTGATATGAAGTGGGGATGATTATTAGTTCATCTCACTCCTAGAATTTTGATAAAGAAAATATAATTGTTTTCATAGAATAGAGGAATAGATAGAGAGGGAATTTCAATAAGATCATTTCCATTAATTTAGGACTTTAACTTAGGTTTGAATGATTTTAGAGGATTTGTTTTTATTCAAGTCACACCCCCAATTTGCTGCCAAGTGTGTCCTAATTTTAGTATTAACACCACTGAGGAATTATCCTCACAAGCAATCAACACATAATATCAATAGCACAACAATAGCAACAGCACAACAATATCAACAACACAACAATATTCACATCACAAACAAGACCACACAATTCAAACCACAAGAATAAATCACACCACCTTTTCCATAATTAACAATACTATTTTGTAAAAATGGTCACACTCAATTATGACAAGATGTTGTTTAAGGGATATATCAACTCATAACTTAATAGTTTTCAAGAAGGTTTGATAAAGAGAAATATGTGGGATAATATATTTCCCGCTAGTATTCCTTTTAAAATGGAGTTGAAACATAGGAGGTTACAAAAATAGGAATTGTAAAATGTCAAGGTTGAAGAATAGATAGGAGATCACAGATAGTTCTCCATATTTTATAAACATGTAATTTTGGAAATACTTTTACTGTCTCAATTTAAAGGGTATTTTATTTGTTGCTAAAACCAAATCATTATTGAAATAGACTTTTGGCCAACATAAGAATGGAAAAGATATATGGAATATATTCTTGTCATAACATGATCACCAGAGTTTTAAATATATTTTTACTTAGGTTGATTTCTTGGGTTGACATTTACTAGCCAAACAATCATAAACATCAAGTTACACAAGGTCAAACAGAACAATATAAGGGAAACACAATCATTTGTGAAATAATTCAAAAAAGTTTTTGTTGGTTCTGAATTTTGGGTCTTATTTATTCTTATTATAAATTTGGGATGTTACAAAACACCTAACAGAATTACAAAAATGTGTGCGGCACTTCTAGACAAATTGATATTAACTACGGTGAACACATGAAATAGGGAATGGTGCAGTTTATACCGCACCTTAAACTAGGATCTACGGTGGTAGGAGCTGTTGACAACTGTGTCTGTGGTTTTAGCATTTTAGCAAAACTTTGACTCCATAAATGAGAGAAGTGTAAAACTGTAGATACATAGAAAAAATAGCTAATGTGATTTACAAAAGATTTTCATAGAGTATCTCCAACTGGACTGGGCTAATTTAGCATCTCATTTGTCTGCGGACACGTTCAGTTTAGACCTTATAGAACTCCACATGCATGGAGTAAGCTATCACATAAGATTTTCATTTATGTTATATTTAAGATTGTAGTCGGTGCTACAATATTTACTAGCCTTAAGGGAAAATCAATAACAATGGTCGCTATCTATTTATACTAATTTTTTTACTTATTTATATATTTTTTTAAAAATTATATAAATAGTTTTCACTGATAACATATACTTCTGAATGCTTTTACTATATCTAACTAATTAAGCCACACATAACAACTTGAATTTCATTGTTATAAAATATAATTTGATCTCCTACCATTGAGAATAATGATATTAAATCAACTCTATTTTGTCAAAATATTTTTGTTATATTTAGTGTTTGTTTAGGATATCTAAATGAACTAAATTTTCTCTAGTAATTGTAAAATGGAAAGTCGTATGCTATAATTTGCTAGTATATATTTTATTATGTTTAAATATCTTTATACACGGAAATACTATATATGAGTCTTAATAAAAAAATAGTGTATGATTTTCTAACTTGGTTATAAGCACCATGTGACATTTTAGAATGTTTGAGATGTCAACAAGTAGTTTACTCTCGCCCTCTCTAATATTCACCTTCTGGAGCTAACTTGCAGCAGCCAAGTTGCATGACATGTAGCTAGGATTAGGAGCACATTGAGATGACATTTACTTGGTTTGGACCCTATTAGAGGTCCATGACCATTCTCGTCCCTTCACCGCATTTCCTTGCTTGTCGCTTATCTCTCACCACCGCCACATGGGCAGTTTGTACTAGTACATAAATAGCCACTCAAATGATAAAATAAATAACATATCCCAAATGATTTTTTATGCATTTGGGGATCTACCACTAATTTTTATGAGGCAAGGGAGGAACCTCTTCCTAAACAACTGCTGACCGACATCAGTTTGAATGTGGGTACCGTACCCAAACAACTCTAGTTGCTGTTGTATTGTACTCACTACTCAAAATATTCGACGCGGATTTATCTAAATACATATGTATATAGAGTATTTAATACGAAGTATATATTTAGATAAATTGACGTTAAATATTTTGAGGCGCGGGGTATACAACTTGACAGATCTCAGTAGGTTTGAGCGTTGGCGTGGCACAGGGGCATCCTCCTGGTCCTGGACCTGGAACGACCAGCTAGGGCGAGCCGAGAGACTAGTCTACTACAAGAGGTTCGTCAGAGGAAGATTTCCGACATAACTAGGCAGTGGATGTACGCACACACACGCCTAGTTGCACCGAATCAGAGCCCCAGCAGGGCATCCATCTCCACCGATGCGACCGCTCGATCGGACGTCTCCATGAGGGAAGATCTCTCGCCAGTTGCTCTACGATTGACTGTCATCCATAAGTAGCTACAGTAGATTACTGCCGCGCACGTACGACCTCCACCAAGATCGCCTCAAACCCCTCCTTCCCCCTCCTTCTCTCTCTCCTCCCTCCCGTCTGAGAGTCGTCCGTGGTGCTCTGGCTCCTCTCTTCCCTAGATCCGGCGGCTCTGCCGTCCGGAGATGGTGGGGGAGGGGAGGCCGTCCCTCCTATGTATTTTATAGTAGTTGTAGTTTAGCTAAGGCTTTATGTTCCCAAGTGGAGATTGGCGTCATGCCGAAGGGGATTGAGCTGCTGAGGCATCCGAGCTGCTCGCGGCGGCTGGCGGCGGTGATTCTTCTGTCCATGGTGTTCCGGAGGTTGGGGACAAAGTTGGGTAGCAAGGATCTCGTGGCCTACCTTCTAAATAAGCTCGAGGTTTGTGTGCTCGTGCTCCTCTTTTTCTCCTGTTCTTCGGTCTTGTTTCCTCCCTCCGGCCGGCCGTGGTGGCGAGAGGAGGGAGCTGCGCGGCATGGAGTCTTGCGAGCTGGGAGAGTACCTTGTGCAGGAGCTACGGCTGCTAACCGGTCGAGGCTAGCGGCGGCCGGAAGGGTGATGTGGTTCGTGCTGGTTTGGTGGTGTGTGGCAGGCAGATCGGTTGCTTCTCCTCGACGTCGTCGGCTGGAGTCGCCGGATCTGGAGGAGGAAGGTGAGCCTGGGGCAGGTCCCCGACCCGCGCGCCACAGCGACAGGTGGGCACTTCGTGCTCTTTTTGGTGGTTCACAAAGCCGATTCTGGCGATGGGCTTCTTCTTCCTCGGGTTGGCTGGTCCTGCTGCTTTCCCTCGCGGTGTTTCGTCGCCGGAGTCGAGCGGCGGGTTCGGGCGGGTGCTGCAGAGCTCTCCAAGGACTTGGTGTATTTTTGGTTTTTTTGAGGGCTTTTCTGCAATTTGTTCGGGCCTACGTGTCCTTCTGGATCTTTCCTTCGGTGCGTACGTGTTCTGTACTTTGTTTTATCCTATGATATAATATATACGTATGCTTTCAAAAAAAAAAAAGATCGCCTCAAACACGCCATAAAACAAACGATCCATGTCCCAATCCGATCCTCGTGCGATCTCTCTTCAGGCCAAACATCGTATCCGGATTTTAATTCAGCAAACTCTCGCATCGAGTGTCTGGCCGGCTTCAGGAAATTCAATGCGCGATTCAGGCAGGTTCTCTCAGTGCGGTGCTGGAGCGTCTCTGGCCGCCGGCGAAGAGCGTCAGAGCTGCGGTGGGGAGATCGGAGTCTTGGCGACATGCGCATGTCCGCTTGCGAGCGCCGGGAATATCGCCAAAACTGTGCGCCGCTGCTGCTGGACAGACCAAATCTGCTTCTGATCCATGGTTGTCTTTGTAGGAGAATAGAGAGGGATTGGTGGAATCGTTGGTTGTATTGCTTGAGCCTCATGGGCGTATATAAAGGAGTACATGATCTGCTTGGAGTACAAGTCAAAGTAGAATCAAATCCTACGCTATCATATCTTTCCTAACTAATCACGATACTCAACATCCCCCCGCAGTCACAGCGGTAGCGACGCAGACGGTGAGACTGGAGAAGAATCCGAAGGTGGAGCCGACGGACATCCCCACCACAGTCGTAACAGTCGACGCGTCGCGGAAGTTGTGGCTGGAGCAAAAACTGACAAGGTTCTCAAGCAAGGCGGTAGCCCTTTGTGCCGATGTCGATGTAGCCGAGAGCATAGGGTGGTGTAGCCGTAGTCGAAGTAGCCGTGCGTGGGCGCCGTGGTCGATGTCGAGTCGGGGTTGCCGGTGTAGAGGGAGCCGTCAGGAGCCGCGGGCGCAAGGTAGCGCCAGGTAGTCAGGGCGCAGTGGTGCGCCGAGTGGAAGATGACGTGGACGAGGCGTCGCGCCGGGTTTGCCAATCCCGGGGACACGTCGTGGACGAAGGCACGCATCGGTGTTGCCAGCACCGAGCATGCGTAGACAGAAGGTCAGTCGGTGTTGACGAGGCGCCGCTCCAGGGTTGCCAAGCCCGGGGACACGTCGTGGATGAAGGCACGCGTCGGTGTTGCCAGCACCGGGCATGCGTAGACGGGGACCAGTACAAGCTGTACGCCATGTCGAAGGGGCCAGCTGAGGAGGACTCGACGACGGTTGCGGCGCCAAACGGCGTGGGGTATAAGGTGCCGATGTCGCCCGCGGTTGTCGGAGTAGATGAAGTGGTCGGGGAAGATGACGGTGACGCTGGCGATGAGCTGGTACTGGACGGAGACGAAGTTGTGGTTGGCGACGACGACGGTAGCCCGTAAAGGGCCACGACGGTCGCATGTAGAAGCGCGACGACGGCGGCGATAGCCTGCAAAAGGCCACAGCGGTCGCGTGTAGAGGTGCGGCGACGGTGCTCGAAGTAGGAGAAGAAGAGCCCAACATCATGACGAAGACCAAACACAGACGGTGGCGTTCCCGCGCCTCGGAAGGCGGCGCGGCGCATACCACGGAGACGTCAACGTGCGAGGACGGCGAAGCGGACCACGTGCCGCAGCGCTACGGCCCGGACGGGCAACGCAGCGGCGACGCGCGTGTCAGGGCGACGGCGGGGACGACTTCGGGGCGGTGGCGTGTACCGCGTGCCGCGGCGCTACGGCCCGAAGGGGCGACGCAGCGGCGACGTGCGGGACGGTGCAACCGCGGGGACGGCCTCAGGGCGGCGGCGTGGACCGCGGGCCGCGGCACTACGACCCGAAGGGGCGACGCAGCGGCGACATGCGGTTCGGTGCAGCCGCGGGGAGAACCACAGGGCGGCGGCGCTGCAGCCCGAAGGGGCGACGCAGCGGCAGCCCGATGCTCGATCGGTGGTAGGCGCGCTGAACTCGAGGACGATCTTCACGGGAACCTGCGAAGGCGCACGCAGACGACTGTACGTGTCGACCGCGCGGCGTGGATGGAGTGGATCACGGGCGAGCGGGTGATCAATCCGATCGCTCGCGAGGTGGAGGAGGCGCCGCTCGGCGGGAGGCGGGGCGGCGAAGAAGCCGAGCGGCCAACGTAGCCTCGGCGCCCAGGCGGCCAATGCAGCACCGGCGTGAAAGCCAGGCGCACGGCGGAAGCGCCCGAGCGGCAGACGCGCGGAGGACGGCCGTGACGGGCCGCCACGGTGGAGGCGGGATGCTGATGGAGGTGTCCCGTTCAGAGGTAGACGACGGCGGCCGGCGCAAAACGACGGCGGGCAGACGCGCGGAGGGCGGCCGTTTCGGGCCGCCACGGCGCGTGAGGCCGCCTAGTCGGTGAAGAGCACACGCGGACGGCGGCCGCGAGGGCCGCAGCGTAGCGCGAGAGGCCGCCATGTCGGAGTAGAGGCGCACAAGGATCGACGGCGGCGGCGGGCGACGCAAACCGATCTTAGATCGGAAAAACCAAAAAGAAATACCGATCAAAACGACCGGCGAGAGAGAGAAAACCCGGATCAAAGGATCGGGAAAAAAGACTCTAGGGCAGCCGATCAACCGACCGGCGGACGAACCCTAGGTACGGGCGGCGCGGCCCCCGGCGGAGATCATGGAGATCGACCTCCCCGGGGCGGCGCGGCGGCTAGGGTTTTGGTTCGAATTTAGGCTGATACCATGTTGGAGAATAGAGAGGAACTGGTGGAATCGTTGGTTGTATTGCTTGAGCCTCGTGGGCGTATATAAAGAAGTACATGATCTGCTTGGAGTACAAGTCAAGGTAGAATCAAATCCTACGCTATCCTATCTTTCCTAACTAATTACGATACTCAACATTTTTGAATGGATGAATGAATCGGAGAGCGCAGAGGTAGAAGATCGTATCGGCAGAGGCGAGCTAGAGCTACTAGTAGCAAGGCAGTGCCCACTCATTTTTGACGCAGACATTCTTAACTGTTCGTGCGTTGCGTCGGAACTGGGAATGTATGTAGTATCGCGCCTCTGCCGATCGATCACCGTCTCGATCTCTGTCTCTCTGTGGTGGATAAGCCGTGGGCCACGGAGCATTCAAGCATATCCATCTTCAGACAATCTGATCTCTCTGAACCTATAGGTCCCGGAGTATCTCAACTTGTGTTCAGGGTTTCTACTTTCTAGCAATATTAGAGGAAAAACATAGAAAAAAGAAATCTTGACAGCACTATTCATCCATTAATCAAAATAATGGAGCATAGGAAAACTGCATGAATTTTTCCTTTGATTTAGATCCCCCCCCCCCCCCCCCCCCCCCCCCCAAAAATACAATTCTAGGATTCACCCAAATCTTATTTTTTTCACATGCCTATGCGTAAGGAAACGAGGCAAAAAATCATAAGTTGCATGATAATGACCTGATCTTGCCGTTGCATTTGTTTTACCCTTAATTTGGCAGAATTTTACAGTTCACGCCACTTCTTGGGGCATTTGTGCACTGAACCGCAACGCTAACAATTTTTCTATGCGCAAAAACACCAATAGTTGGGGTAATGATTTGCACATAACACGAAAACATGTAATTACATCGTTCGCCGACTAATTATGTTGTTAACAGTGCCTAATAATTTTTAAAATTGGTTTTTCTATGTCGCCCTTTGTGAGAATCGTTCGTTGGTCAGTTAGTTATGCATAAGCAAGTCGGTAGAGCGTTGGATGGCGACGTTCTGGATGTATTCTCTACGGGTGAAAACCCAAATTTATCCTTCTTATAGCATGCAGCGTTGATGTCAGCATGTCGTTCCCATGTTGATGTTGTTGGCTCGAAGTTCTATGGGAGGAATAGCTCTATGTTTATAGTTTGATCGGCCAACGTTGGCGTGGGAATGATGACAGTTCCTTCTTGAAAGTGTTGTCTTGGAGTATTGGATCCTTGGACATGTGTGGATTGTGGTCAGCTATCGAATGGTTTGTGGTTGGATTTTGACTTGATGCCGTGAGGGCCTCGAGCTTTTCTTCTTAAAGTCGACCTTTTTATAATCAATTTGTGGTTTGATTTTAATAGTTAATAATATATAGTAGGTAATCGTCCTTTTCCAGAAAATTAACATGTTGTGACTGTTATGGTCAAGCGTCCTCCCTCCTAGGATAGGATTCAAGTGCTTGCTAACGTTGCATGCATGCAAAGGTGGATCTTAAGCAAAGGAGACTTCTTCGTTCTCTTCTTCAGAATTACAATGTATATAATGTACACTAACCACTTTTATGTTAAAATATGACAATATATGTATTGAATACAAACATACTAATACATCTATGGTATATAGACACCGCACAATATCTTTTATGCAGGCAGCATATATTTTCTATATGAGATGCTGGAAATGTAGTAAATTGCTAGATTAAAGCCTAGATACATAGGACCCACACGTTAAAACTTTTAAAAATATTTAAAAGTGTTGTAACATGCTGAAATGAATGACGCACATACGGGGTAGAAACGTAGCGATGTGTGTTTTTAGTAAAATAATATGACTGCATCCGACGTGCACGAAAATTTAAAAATTAAATGCTACAGTCTAAATCACTAAGTATAGCTTGATCATTTGCGACTTGCACGGTCTGCATACAGGATGTCCATTTCTATAAAAGCATGTTTCTAAGAAAAAAATCACAACTTGTTAGATTTTAGAAAGATGAAACTATGAAAGGCTATATAGGATGTCATTCAAGTGGATTTAGGTAAGCATTTACCACCGGTTCTTTGGTGTTAAAACAGCTGTCCTCTCTCCTAGGATGGAAGTGTTTGCTGATGACGCATGCATGCAAAGGAGGGCCTCCCTTTAAACCTTCCTGTTGATGCTGTTCCTCGAAAGCGCAATCATGGATTGATGGCACATGTTGAGCCTGCATCAAGAAGGAATGATGTAGAGCCAGAGGAACTAGAAAAGGTTCTGATAAAGTCAATCGAGGGCAAGATGCGCCATCAAACCATGCTTTAAGATCTCACTGTTTTGACCTAAGCATGCATCACTTTAAAGATCTCCAATTGACCCTCTTTTGACCGATCTATTGATTGTGAATCAATAACAACTATGGAGCACAAGATATCCACAGTGATTATGCATCTCTCTCATGTTGCTTGCATATCACCCTAGAGATCTTTTAGCTTTATTAGAAAGGAATGGTACAATGGAGTTAAGCATGGGGTACATAACATGGCCTACCAACTCAATGGTAGTAGAAGGGGAGAGAGATAACATAGGGATGGGGTTTGAACTTTTGAGTGGCCCTGCCAAGATTTGAGCCACCCCACCGGGGGGGGGGGGGGGGGGGGGGGGGGGGGGGCAATCACAGATTACAACAAGATTGCTGGTACAGATTCTGAAAACAAAAGGGCATTGCCAAAGAAAATGGCCCTGTTAGTTGGCCGATAATTAACCATTTGTTCTGATAACCATGTCTTGCCAATCTTACGGATTTCCTATTCATGCACTTTTTCTATCATATAAATCAAAGAGCTGCATGTCTAGTAAAATCAATGTTCAAGAATTCGGCCAATTAATAAGTTAACGGGCCAGTTAATCGCTACTCGAACGGTGGCCAACGGGAATAGCACACATTCGTCGCGTTAAACTGGCAATACCGATTAACTTGCATGTCAGACCGATTCATTGGTTTTCAGGGCTATTAATCCTAATCGATGAGTTAACTGCGTAGGCAAACAACCCCAAAATTTGGCCCCCGTGAGGCCGTGACCCCTCCCCGACACCTCCTGCACCTAAATCGCTAGGGCTGCTAATTTAATCCAATTGAAAGAACAAATTTCTTTGATTGTGGTGAAGGGTTAATGGTTAGCTTCATTGTGTTATGACCGCTCGCTCGCCCGTCGCTCTTCTCCTCCTCCGGTCCCCTCCCCCGCCCTCTCCCCTGCCGCCTCCGCCGGCGTAGACCGCCGGGCTTCTCCCGCGCGGGGCTGGCGGCGGCGGGCCTGCTTCTTCCCGTGCGTGCGCAGGGGTGGTGGGATCTCCTGGCGGCGGCGGTGCGTCTCGGCTGGCGGCGGCCCGGCTCGGCGGCGTGAGCTCCCGCGTCCGGGTGGAGTGCGATGTGGTGGCGCGGCCGTTGGCTGCTAGGAGGCGTGGTAGCTTGCTCGCGGCCGGCGACGCCCTGCTGGCCCAGATCGGGGCCCTTTGAGGCCCATCTGGGCCTGGGCGGGCTGCGGTAAGCGTGGTGGCGTCTCCTCCGGTGGTAGACGAGTAAAGACAGATGCTTGGGTTGGCGGCGTCGGCGGTGCCCTTGCTGCAGTGCGGCGGCGGGACTTCACGAGCCCAATCGGGTTCGGCCGGGCCAGTGAGGGCCTGGCTTGTCCTGCTGCTGCATCCGGTCGGCTACCGCCTCCCGGCGGTGGAGGCAGTTCCCTCCAGTGTGTTGTTGTACCGCTGACCCTCGCCGGCGTTTTTTGCTCCTCGATTCTACCGACCTCGAGTCGTGGTCCATGGTGAGACGGCGGTGATGATTGCAAGACCGTGGTGGCGTGCGCTGGTGGGTGGCGAGTTTGGTGGAGCGTCCGAAGTGCCGAGGTGTGGTTTCTTAGAGGTCGGGAGAAGTCCCTGTCGTCTCGGCACCGACGCGATGACGCCTGCGGGTGTCACCTTCCTTCCTGAAGGGCGTCGGTTGTAGCTCTTCCCCACCCCCGTTGCGGACCGGGGGGTAACCCATGGAACGGTCCGGGCAGCAGCGTCGTCGTCGTCACTTCCCTTCTTGGAGGTGTTGCTTGATTCGCGGCATTTCGAAGCGTCAAGAGCGTGGTGGAAATTCGTCGGAGGGCGCAGTGGTTGAGCGTTATCGCTGTTTTAGTCGAACCGCCGGTGTCGAAGTTCTTTTCTCTTTCTTTCTTTTTTGCTTCTTTTGGGCTTGATCCGTGCTATTTTGCCCCAGCAATGGTTTCACAGTTGTATTGGTTGGTTGCTATATTAATATAGCGGGGCGCAAGGCTATTTCGAACTTGATTGTGGTGAAGAAATTTTACATGCATGCGGTTGGTACTCATGTTATTTCTCTATAAAGCTTACACTACAAGATTCATATGACACTATTTCCTATAGGATTCAATCATAAAATCACACGGTCAACGTAGGAAAAAAATCTTAAAGATTCATATCCTACAAAAATCTTATACTTTTTTTTTCAATCAAAGAAGCCTTTTGGTGTGAAAAAAATCTTCAACGAGAACGACACGAGGAGGTGATCCCTTCACGTATATTTTCCTCCCGAATCTATCTATCTATACCTATATAGATATCTTTGACATGACACATTACCTACCGAATCACAATTGTATTAGTGTCGTGGATCCTGGAGAAGACAGATTAAATGCTCCCTCGCGGTCTTGGCTACGTTGTTCTGCGGGTGACCCTGTTTGCAGACGGGGAGAGCCAAGGTTTCAGCGAGGAAGAGTCTCGGTCGACAGAGGCCGTGGCTGGCTTAGCTGTGGTAGCGTGTGGCAGAGTGTTGCTAATAAGTGGGGTTAATTAAGCTAAGCCGGCCCCAGCCCCTAGGTCCCATGAGATCCGAGAGAGATCGATCCTTGTCCTTGATGACCCCACGTACACACACCCACCCTCCTCCTGCCATGCCATGCAGGCTGCCACGCCTATCAATGTATAGGTGGTACGCAACGTCACATGGAGATTCATGGGTTTGTTCTCATCTGCGGCCGCCAGCTAAGCTAAGCTACCTCTTGAAATAAATTATGTCCATTTTGGTGGTGGCGGACACTTGTCCGACCAATTCGATGTGCTGTTCACACGACACCCCAAAATAAAAATAAAAAAACCTGAGAGAAATAAAAGACCAATTTCATTCAAATTCCATCATACAAACTTAGTTTAATTCCTATGGCGCCTAACCCTACGTGGCGGCGTCTACTCGGTAGCGGGCTCGAGGGTCTAGTGGGTAGCTGCAGCAGCTTCTGCCCACGCATTTTTTGGCAGGGCGACCTCATACACGCTGTCGTGGGGTTATCACGGCACGTCTCCATCAGAATACTTGTTTTGTGGGTGCGAACTGGTGTGTCGAGGTTACAGGAGACGATTTACCCAGGTTCAATCCCTCTTGATGGAGGTAAAGATCTACTCCTGCTAGATTGGAATTGATGTTGATAGTATCGATTACAAGTTGGCGATTTCGCTACTTGGAGATCAAGATCTAAAATTTCTTGTCTATGACGACATAGGAGCTCGCCTTATATACGCGGGAGTCCCTAGGGTTAAAGGTTACCTCCAAGTCATTCCGGAGGTCGGTGTCCTACTCGGAGTATACTTGGTCTTCATCGTGGCTTCCAAGTTCAGGACTCCTTCCTTATGCGCAAACTCCATTAGACAAGTCTGCAGTTCACGGGCTGGCCCAACCACGTAGGTCCAAGGAGATGGACGGACACCAGAAGGCCATGGGCCTTCTAGGTCCTTGTCAAGCAATTCGCTCAGTGGGCCTACCTAGAGTGTATTTACCTGACAGACACCCCGAATGATGTGCCCGGGCTCCGACGAGAACTGTGTCCGCTCCTTGGCGTTGTAGTTCAGCGGTGGATGCTTGCCGATGAAGCGGTTGAGTGCCGCCTCTCGCTCGTCCCGGATGAACGTCTCCAGTAAAGGTTGCAGAAGGACCGCGTTTGGGAGACCCAAAACCGGAGCTTCTTCTTGCACCGTTGGACCTGGCACTTCAACTCGAAGCCGGCTTTAGGGACTAGCGCCACTGGCACCCTGCCCAAGCTGAGGGTGAACCCTTTCGGCAATGCCGCCTTTGGTGGCTCCAGGATGCCGTGCTCGGTGAGGACCTTGGCCTGAGAGCCACTTCTTGTTCACGCCCATGGTGGCGGTGCGGTGGTGCGCTCGTCCGAGAGTATACCGCCGACGCGCTTTAATGCGTTGCGTGGGGACGGCGCATTGCTGCCGCGTGGACTACTACCGGCGTTAATGTGTTGTGTGTGAAAGGCGCAACACTGTAGTGTCACACCAAGCTCAGTGAAGCAGCCCACAATAAGTGTGCGTAGAAGTTGATGGGACGTCGCTTCGAGAGAAGCACCGCCGCTTTAACGCTCGTCACTTGGGACACAACGTCGCTTGGGGGATTTTTAACTGTGCCCTCGCCCGCGTCCATACCGGCCAATTCCACCACGCTTGTCCCCGCGATGTCGTTGCCGGAGAAGGAGGTCGTGTTGTCGGGGCAGGATGTCGCGATGGAGGACGATGAGCCGGCAAGTCCAACATGTCCGGCGTGATCCCATGGGAAGCTCGATCCATGTGGTCGTCCCGTTTGGCTGGTGCACACCCTGCATGGCTCGCGCATAGGGCTACACCGGCGCGTGCGCCAGCAACTCCACCACAAAAGCCCAACTTGGACGACGACATGTAGTATATTGACATTCTATTTATGTAAGAATTTATATGTAAAAATGTGTTTAAAATTGAAATCACTTCTATATATATATATATATATATATATATATATATATATATGAATTTTCCTGTGCCTATGACATGTGGGTCCCGCATGCCGGAGGGTATATGTCCGGCAGCCCCGAGACCTCCCTCATGTTTGGAGGCCCTCTTAGGAATGTCGGACAGAAAATGGGCCAGGCTAAACACTTCAAAATGTCGATGTGTCCGTTTTCTGTGTCTGGCATCCCAATGGATTTTTGGAGGGGCTTTGGGAGATGCTCCTAGGTTATCTACAAACATGGATCGTGTGACGGACTGGCTCGGCTGCAGGCAATACGAGAAGGAAATGGGCCAGCTGCTGGACGTGTCCGGCTAACAAACACGGATGGAATGGATTGATGTCTGTGTTGAGAACTTCTAGACGTAGCAAGCGCAATGGAAAAGTGTTCCATTGTGGGAACCTTGGCCGTCCCCTCCCCTTCGTCTACAGTAGGTGTGAGGCGATTTTCTGAACTTTTCCTGGTCAACCCATCTCGCCGCCGCGGATCCGGCCGTTTCCTCCCCTCCGCCGGCTGCTTCGGCAGCGGGAGGGCGGGGGAACGCCGGATCCCGGTGTGTATATAGTGTAGGGTTAGCTAGGTGTTCTGCCGGCGGCGCTGGGAGGGCGGTGGCACTGTCGGTGTGGTGTTGTTGTTTTGCAGGTGGAGATCTCCCCCCCCCCCCGACGACGGCGCTCCGGTGGAGCTCTGGCGTGGATCTGCTACCTCCGTCGTCCTCGCAGCTCTGGGCAGCTGTCGTGGGCGACGTCCCCGTGCCGGAGATTGAAGACGACGATCTCGGCTTTTGAAGTTCTCGATGCAGCTCGAGTTGGTGCAAGATGGTGACGCGACCGGTGGTGTATGATGGAGGATCTTCGGATTCCGAGTTCCGACGACTTCCCGTCCGCCTAGGGACATCAGCCGATCGAAGGTCAGTGTGGCGATGCAGCGGCGGCGCGTCGTCGGTGCGTTCTGTGTCTCGTCGGTGGCTTCACGTTACAGGAGAAGGACTTGGTTGTATTTTTGTGCTTCGAGGAGGTCCTTTCTGTAATTGTCTTGCTGTAATGCTCTGGCTGTATCTTCGAAAAAAAAAAAGTGTTCCACACAAGCCGAGCGGCACGAGCACGAACCCCTGCGCCGGCAGATCGGGGATTCGCGGCGCACGGCCCGCGGCGCTTGACCGGCGAGCGAGAGAGGCCAGACCGCGCGCACGGACCGGCGGTCGATCCAGGGCCTGGCATTCAAGCGCCGAAAGGAGAGGCGGAGTACTGTACGGTACTGTTACTACTGTACGGCGCGATCTTCCTGCCTTGGCTGCGTACGGGCAACGCCTGAATCCCGGGGATCTCCCCGTATCTCTCCTCCGTCCGTCCGTCCGTCCGCCGCGGCTCGCAGTCCACGATCTGATCTTGACCCGTACGGGGCAATGGCACGGAAGCGGAGGTTGCCTCGCCGGATCCTCGCGAGAGAGATGGAGTGCATCGCGACCGGCGGCGTGGCGGAATCTTTTGCTGGATTTTCCGGCGACCGATGAAGGTCCTACTAGGCTATAGTAGGAGTACCCTCCTAGTCGGGTTGAGTACTGCGGGTTGATGTGACGGAGGTGCTGAGATGCTGCCTTGTTTAGGCACGGAGTGTCGCAATACTGAATGGAAATCACACACTAGCTTGAAAAGAAAATGAATACTGCGGGTTAATGTTTTTTTTTGTGTGTGTGTGTGTATCTAATATATATTGCCAAGTTTATTTTTCATCGTTGGACTCTGAATCAAAAAAGCAGCTAACCATTAACTATTACGACGGATGAAAAATATATAGTTACGCCACACCTCACATGACACTCACACGACACCACCATGATATTAATTCCTCAAAACTAAAATGTACAAGTATCAAACAAATTTGTGGGTGATCACAAGATGTGTGTTTCTATTTGCTATAATTTTCGTAACCAAATTCGAAATACACGCGGGGAGACAAAAAGGACAAATTGCTATGTGAAATAGTGTTATTTGGCTTCTTTTTTTTGTCTTTTCACTGACACTATTCATATTGAATTCTCTGCACGTGTTTCAAATTCGGTTCTCCGAATTTTTTGGGATTGTAAACACAAATCCTGTGAACACCCCCAGTTTTTAAGAATTTTTTGAAATTTGCAAATTAAAATTTTGTGTCATGATATCGTAGTTTCACGTGTGGTGTGGTATCACTAGACATGGTCTCTTGATTTAGTACGGCTTAGTATTCAGTCCCCTTGTTAACACGGAAACCTGAAAAATGATTAAGTGAATTAGTTGTAGAAAATATGTTTTTCAAACAAATACTAGTCTTGAAAGGGAGATCATATGAGCTGTCATACATTGATTGTGACTAACTATATGTATCGTTAATGATAATCCTTAGTTGTGATATGAGTCATTATCTGTAATTTCTTGTTATATATGATAATGAAATACATATGGATTTCTCTGTTCTTGATAGTATATGTAGCTGATTTAAAGGTAGGGTTGAAAACCAAATGGAAACATGCTTTATCGTTTTCGTTCCCGGTTGTGTCGTCGGAGTCCGGGACGAAATCGAAAAGCCTCGCAAATGAATATGGAACTAATACAATACTATGCGAAAGACAACATTTGTCGGAACACAATAATTATACAATAGGTTGGTCCGTAGACCAAAAGACACACGTAAAGAAGTAGCTAAAATAGTGAATGGAATTTAGAGCCTAGCTTGAAACCAAAAGGAGAAATACAATTTTTTTTATGATGGCCATTTTCATAGCACTCAACACTGGAATTACTGTTTTTCGGTATTCTTTTTTGAACTTAGTATACTGCATGTATTCAACAAAGTACAGCAAGAAATACACCACGCAGTACACGGCAAGTGGGTCCCAAGCCCCAGCACAACAGCAGAAAAGACCACAAAGAACAGGAAATTACAACAAAGTCCTCAAGGTCTTCTGCTGAGCCCGCCGCCGGTCCGCCACCTCTGCTCCATCGCCGAAGACGCCAGAGAAGAAGCCGACCACCGCCGACCCTGGAACGAGGCGTAGCTCCACTCATGTAGGCGGCCGCAGAATCCACCCGAAGCACAGCGACGAGATCTAGATCGATGAAAGAACACGGCCAAACCACCACCTCCTCCATTCCGCCGCACCAACTCCAGCAAACCAGCACCGGAGGCCAGCAAACACCACCGCAGTCTCCAGAACATACCTCACAGCCCCACACCGCCGCAGGAGAAGACGACGATGCCGCGAACGCAGGGACGGAGGACGGGAACCCCATGAAGAGCGCTCGCCGGCGTCGCCGCGACGAGCACGAAGGGGACAGATCAACTCGACGGATCCAGAGATCCTCGAGACGGAACACGCCGCAGATCCTCGCCGGAGGCGGAGAAGGACAGGATCCACAGCAGCAAAACACCCCCTCCAGCACCGCCACGCCCTCCTCAACGCCGGCGGCCAGAGCACCTAGACGCCACCCTATATACACCAAACACCAGATCCAGGGTTCCCCCACCCTCCCGCCGCCAGAGCGGCCGGCGGAAGGAGAGGAAACCCCGGGATCGGCCGGAATCACCTTCGCTGTCGCCTTTTCCTGTAGCAGGGGAAAGAGAGGGTCGGGAGGGGGAGAACTAGCTCTACTACTGTTTTTCGGTATTATCAACCATGGCCAAGATAAAAAACTTTCACCGTTGAACTATGAACCGAAAACGTAACTAATCACTAACTATATGACTGATGTTGTGGCCATGGTTTTGTACGACGCTGGATCACACTCGTTCGTTCGCGGTCCCTAGCCGGCCAGGCGTCCAGGTTTTTTTTTTGGACATGGCGCCCACGAATTGAATGGACAACAGTTTGCGGCGCGCAGTTGGGAATGGGATGGATCGGTTGCACTTGCAGGAAGACGAAGACGCCACAGAGCGTTCAAGCCTTCATTCAAGGGCTCCGGTCCTCCAGGAAGGCCCGCGAGGCCGCGCGTGGCGCTAGGCTAGTCTAGAGTACGCTGTAGCAAAGATTGGCTGCGGATCATTCCGGACCCTCCTGATTTGATGGATCACCCGTGGGTTTTCAGTTCTCACAAGTCACAACCGCACGGCAGATCTTACTACCGGCCACCTCACAGCGTTCGTCGTACGATGAGCGATGTCTCAAAGTTATCCCAAGTCGCTCCGACGATCGATTGGAGATACCGCCTAGAGCTGGTTCAGGTTTAATTAGGAAATGCATGGAGCTGGAGCCAAAGAGAAGACATACGAGAACATAATGACGTGGTAGTGCTGTTTTGGAGTTTCCAGAGTCTGAAACTGAAAGTACGCCATGATGTTTTGGAGAGCTACGGATCGAGTTTAGCAGGTTCAGAGGTCACACGAACTCACCTCGGCGCCAAGAGGAGACCGAGGCAATCAGGAAAAATTGCAAGGATCTCCCTTTTTCTTTTGCTTGCCCCCCTCGCATATCATGACTCGCCCAAAATCGATCCTCGCCCCCAAAACACACCGTATCTGCAGTCTGTACATAATCTCATGCTTGCCAACATGATGGCCTGTTGTGATGCATCCAGCAATCTTTGCAGCTGACAGGAAGAGCATCAGAGAACAAACCGACCAAAAAGCCCAAAAGGTTTCCCATAGACACAATTTAATAGTGCCAAAGTTGATGAGGAGTTTCTTTGTGCATAAAGTTCTTGGCATTTGGCATGCATGCCTCACACAGTTTTTTTTTTTTTTTTGGAAAAGCCTACTGCGCACTCGTGGTGACTGGGAAGCGTGAGACAATAGTAGTGAGCAAGCAATGACCACAGATGCTGGAATCTACAGGGACAGCATCATGGTGCCTTGCCTGTCACTGTTCTGCCTTTCTGTTCATTATTCATGTCTCGGGTTTAACCTGTCACTGGCATGTGGGCCAACGCACTTTTGGTATTGGTTAGATCAGCAACAGTAGGTGCCAACGGGGTCGCTGTGGAAAGATCCCGGCGAATTTTTGTGGATCCTGCGATGAGAACCAACACCGGCATGTGACAGCAACAAATGAGAGGCCTCTCCGCTGAAGCCTGGACAGCCAGTTTGTTTGGAAGCAAGCAACTGCGTAGTTAGTACGATTCAGATTTCAGAATCTTGTCTGCATCCAGAAATTACTTGCTACCGACAATGTGTTGCAGTCGAAGCTAGCTACAGAAGGGGCAGATGAGAACCACACAGCAAGATACAGCTGAGGAAAAAGATAGAACATGTACTGACAAGAGGATTGTTTGTTTACACAAGAACATAAACTACCAAAAAGAAACCCACAGAATCGTGGATTGGAGAATCAGCTCTTTGCAGTAAATATACCAGATTATTATTCCATGATCCAGTGAATCGTCTCAATGAGAAATGACGAGACGAGGGAAAAAATATATTGTATGATCTGCTGAGTGCTCTTATTTTGCCCCTCAATGTGACTTGCGGAGATTCGGGAACAGCCCATGGATATGCTCCGGCATGAGGTCGTGCCTTGTGAGGATTCCAACAATGGGAGGTCTCTGCATCAAAACAGGAAGAAAAAATGTTATCGACGCATATTTGGCATGGAATATAACACAACTCCAGATGCATTATGAACTTCATATCATGAAAGCAAGGAATGTGCAGTAAAATATTGAAGGGTCTGGAGTATGGAGATAGAAGGTCTCACCCCTGGGGTCTTTGGCACAACCAGTAGGTGTCTTAGTCCTAGTGCCCTGAAAAGGACTGCAGCCTTTGCAAGCGACATTGTCTCAACAACCGTGTAAGGCGAAGTATTTGTGATTGGATGCAGATCAACATACATCTCCATTTCTTCATCAGTGAAATCCAGGTCCTCGATTTTCATGCCTTTCCCGGAGCCGGACTTGGCAAAGTCAAATGCGCCAAATCTTCGCAGCACAAAGCTACCACTTGTTTTCACCTTCTCCTTCATGAAGGTCTTGCCATTCAGCAGAACCAGCAGGTGTGATCTAAGCACGAGCCCAACCAGCTCTGGAGCTTCTGACAGAGGTGGCTCATCAACTACCGGAAATCCATTGTGGCCCGTGATCCTTAAGGCTTGAACAATGTTGCCCACCTTCTCAACACCTGAAAAGGAGATCAGTGGCCCAGACACGACATCACCTGCTGCCAAGTGTCTCATGTATGGTTCAGCATGAGCCTCCATGAATGGCAAACCTTTCATCACTACAATCTGATCGTAAACCCCTTTGTTGAAGCAATCGGCTATGGTCTTTGATATAAGAAGGACGAGCATGACCAGAGGGAGCATATGGAGCTCATTCGTGAGCTCCAGAAGGATTACGCATACTGAGACGGTCATTCTCATTGTTCCACCAAGGAAAGATGCAGCACCAAGCAGTGCAAAGAGGCCAGGATCAAGATCAGACATGGAGCCGAGAAGTGTCCCAACTATTCGTCCATACGTAGCCCCAGCAAGTATAACAGGGATAAAGAGACCAGATGGGACGGCAATACCATATGTCACGAGACCAAGGCAGTAAATAGCGATGAAGAATACGAAAAGACTAGACATGTGAACTCGTTCGCGGTGCCACGGCTGAAAAGATTGCGAATGGCATCGTCATTTGTGTTGAAGAAAAGTGATGCAAGACCATTGTAATGACCAGGCGGGCACTGAAAGCTCTTAAAATTTCCAGAACGGCCAATGGTGGGGCATTCCTCAGTAGAACCAAGAGGGCATGGAGTGCATGGAGCAAGCCAAGGGAGTCCATAGGAGCACGCTGACGTGATAATTGATATTGTAATTGTCAGAAGGATCTTCAATGGAGCACCTCTCCTACACGGAAGCATGACAATACAAATGAGATTTCATTTTGAAATTGAAAGATAAAAATCAGAATACTACATCAATGCACTTACTCATTGATAATACTGTACACACGAAGAATTCTATCCAAGAGAAAGTTGAAGAGGCCTCCGAAGACGCCACCAATTACTCCAAGGATTAGTATCGCAATGACATCTTGGGTGCCGTATGTCGGGATGTTTGAGCTAAGATCAAACATAATCAACCCTCCTTGCCCAAATAGACCACATTTTCCACTGCGACATACCTCAATCAGGGACTTCAACACGACAGCAACAACAGCAGTTGTAAAAAATGTTCTCCACAGAAGAGCACTTCGCCACCTGAATAAACAAAAGCAGAGTAGTCATGGAAAAAGTTAAAAAACAGACGATTAAACTGAATGTGTTCACATAATCATATTAACCACTTGGGATGTGAAAAAGAAACAGGAATTTTTATCATTCAACTGCCATGTACATATTCAGTTGAACAAAGATAAAGTTTAGAAACCCATGCAATCAATAGATTCTTCCCCATTCGCATTCATATGGAAAATTATGGATGCATATAAGATTTCAAATTCTCTATGTTATTTTACCTGAAATCTAGCTAGAAGTCGATAAACTTGTATACATATTTGGCTTCATATAATGTAAAATTGATGTCCTTTGGTTAGCTCAAAATTGCAATAGATAGTCATTATGAGCATGAGCGTAAGTGACATCTTACGTAGTGATTATGCAAATAACCAAATACAACCAAATTGAGTAGAAGTTCAAAAGGACTTTAAAATATGGATCAAATCTTATTTGCCCACAGTCCAATTTGTTTCCACCTACTCTTTCCGCAAAGAGATCTGTCCATTTTCAACTGGTTGCCTTGTCAGCATACTGACCTGTGTCTATAACATTTTCGTGCCAGATTTAGATTGTGGAAGTATATTACATATCCAGTGTCTATGGACACTGCAGGTCTTTTTATTACTCAAGATTTGTTCAAAGTGGTAACAAGAAAAGCAGTTATCATCAATAAAAGTACATCTGACAAGATCATCATGTGCATTAAAGTACGAATGAATAGCTTGGGAAGGGATAGAGGTGCTACCATGATGCTGCTTCCTCAAGAGCAAAGAGTACACCACCAACAGGCGCACGAAATGCTGCTGCTACTCCAGCTGCTGCACCACATGTAATCAAATCTCGCCTATCCCTATCGTTCTTAAAATATTTCAGCCAATTACAGGTAAGATGGTACTTGCGTGATCCCCCCTGACCAAGCAAGTTGGCAATACACGCCCCTGTATGTACCATGGGACCTTCTTTACCAAGTACAAATCCAGCTGAAACTCCAAGAATTGAACCAAATATCTGCAATGTAATTGAAGAAAGTTCAAAGAACAACGTAATTTGACTCTTGCACGCAATTAGCAAACTGTTTGTCTGGGCCTAATGATATGTCAGCTACAAACGAACTGCTTATACATCATTTTATTCTCAGGTATCAACCATATTGACTGCAACCGCAATGAATCTAAATGGAAGTTTCTTATAATTTTCACAAATGGATGAGCTTTGGGACGTAGTGGGTTGCCTTCCTAAAAAATCTAAAGAAACCTCAATGACTAGACATTTTCTGCAGTTGCTGCGAAATAAAACAAAAATGAAATAATGATGAGTTTTCTCATGTAACAGAAGAAATTTTGTGGAATGGTGTACAACCATGAAGCCAACGGTACTTCCGAGTTCAATCTACACCGATTAGATTTTTCACTTTATTTAGTTTCTGCAGCAGATTAGATTTTGGTTGTTACAAGGAGGCTGAAAGTATCAGAGATGGGGTTTAAGTTTCCACCTTCGACATATCCATACAATCTCTGACTGCTCACCCAAACTTCTGAACCTAATACCTCCAAATCCAAACTTACTTTTGAGATTTCAAAAAGAAATTATTTCCTATACTACCTAGCAGTACTGGAAAGGTATCAGGAGGTCCTGTCACAAGCATGAAAAACATTGCAGAGCATACTTTGTAAACTCTAGCAATGATCAAAGTAATCTAATAAGATAAGCTAGCATAACAAAACTGCCGTAACGTCATATACTACAAAGTAATAAATGCTATGTGTTTATTCTGAGTTAAACCATACCTTTACAAAGAGTGTGCTGGGAGCTAAAATAGAGTAAGCATCAACTCCATTAAGATATGCCTTAACTTCAGGGATGCCAGAACCAGCAGCAGCAGGTGCTATGTAAGCACAGATTGCTGCAGCAGTGGCTCCCAAGACTAGATTGCAGCCTCCATATACCAAGAATGCTGTGAAGTACCTGCACTGGAAGCAGCACACAATCGATAACTTCACATTACCCCATCACTGTAAACCAGTAAACTGTATGGAGAACCAGTAGAATGTATTAAACTACACCTTACGGTAAAATAGCAAAAGCATCAGAGTGAAGCTTTACCTCTCCTGGAGCATAAAATCACCAGTGATCAACAATTTGAATCCAGCAATATTCTCGACTGCAAGATTGTTGAAGAAACCAACAAGTCCAGTCAACAAGCCAATAAGAAGAACTAATGCCCATTTCAGAACAACATACTGAAATATCTGCTTCTTCTTTCTCGATCGCCAATCTTGCTTGAAAAGGTCATTCTCCACAATTCTGTAACAGACAACAGAAAATTATTTAGAGAATGAACGTAGTGAAATGCACCTACTTGTATACAGTGCATTTTGTACACAAAATTACTTGTTTCTCATTGGTATTTGATCATTGTCGTGCTTACAATGCGAGAACCTCTGCAGGTGGCCTTTTTAACTTTCTTTATATCTTACTTTTGCATGTTGAGTTCAGTTTTTATTAAAGAGATGACGACTTTATGCATCAATACAGTTAATTAACATCTGAATTCATCAAAACTTTGATATGTACTAGAACCTACAATCACATTACTGATTGTTCGTGTTAAGCGATAATCCGCCGAATTCCCCTCCCATTAAATATCGGCTTTCTGTAATCAATCTGACACTTATAGTAACTAAATATAGCAAGTGTCCCTTCAAATTTCTTCCTAGCATCGCGACTTTTCCTCTCGCCCGACCCAATCTCGGATCTCCTCCGCCGCCGGCGTCGCTGGCCGGAGAAGGGATGAGAGAGGTGCTCGCGGCCTTCTGTTCATAGTAGTAGTAGGTTTTGTTGTTGTCGTGGCGGATGCCCGTGTTGTCTTCTTCTTCCTCTCTATCGTCTGGCCTCTGTCGATTCGCAGCGGCGCCGGAGGTTGCTTCTTTCTCCTTTGCAGGTTCAATCCATGGAGGATCTTCTGCAAATCGGAGGAAGGGCGAGGCGATTTCAATAAATCCGCCTGCCGTATCTACCATCTCGCTGTGGAGTGGATTCGTCTTCCTCTGGCCGGCCGAGGCGGCGAGGAGAGGGAGAAGATATGCTGCTCGGTGAGGTGGGTTGTGCTTCGTCCGGTGCTCTCTGTCTCCCTTTTCTCTCCGGCCGGCCGTGGTGGCGTGGGGGGAGGTTGGTGGAGGCTGGAGGTCCGGCTTTTGTTGGGGGTGTTGCGGTTGGTTTCCTTCTTCGCGGTTTCTGCTCCGGCCGGCCGTGGCGGCGAGGGAGCGTCCGGTTGGAGGTGGGTGCTGTTGGCGGTGGTTCTGGGCGGCACGGAGGCGGCTGGGTGTGTGGCGGAAGCGGGAAGACGGAGCTCTGGCCGAGCTCGTTCAACGAGACTAGATTCCGGCGCAAGGCGACGGATGGATCCTGCGGTCTTCTACAGTGGTGGTGGTTCTCTCTTCCCGGCGGACTGCGGTACGGCGACTCCGGTGTCGGCTAGAAGCTTGGGGAGCGGCGGCGGCAGGATCTGATCGTGGTTCTTCCTGGTGGCTCGAGGGGGTTTTTGCACTTTTTGGGGTCCTTTTTGTAATTTCTGTTTTCTGTTTGGACCTTCTTGTAAAGTGTACGAGCTTCCTTTATATTTGGATCGGATCCTTTTCCTCAAAAAAAAAAAAAAAAAAAAAAATTTCTTCCTAGCATCGCTTAAGAAAAGTTTTCTAACTAGACCTGTAAAAATCCTAATAATAGTAACAGGTTAGCCTCCTTAAACATGGCAATCTCCATTCAGCACTTACGAGGCAGTGCAAAAAAACAAACCTTAATTTTGGCTGGCGGTATCTGAGTTCTTTATAAAGTTAAATTGTTAAAAGAAGCGGCAAATAAACTAATAAAGGATCACGCCTTTTTATCACAAATTTAACCTTCCATATTCACCAGGAGATGCTACTGTACTTTTTTTTTCTGTGTCCGAGAGAAAAATGAAGTAACCGTAATCCGTAAAGACAACTCATCATTCATCAGAGCTTTTAAAGAAGCTACTAGTAGGAGGTTAACTGAACGGGGAGGGTTTGTGGGGGAGCGTACTCGTAGTCGAGGCTCTCGATGGGGAAGACGTTGGCCCCGACGATGGCGATCTGTGAGGTGGTGTTCATGGTGCGCTTCCGCAGCAGCGGCTCCCGCGGGCAGCCGCCGTCGTCGTCGTACCGCAGCAGCGGGTCGTCGTCGTCGTCGCCGTCGAACCGCCGCAGCGCGTCGGACGAGGCGTTCCACGGCGCGGCGCCGCGCCACCCGCCGCCGCCGCCGCCGTCCACGCTCTCTATGTCGTAGTTGAAGCTGCCGTCGTCCCGCTCCGGCGGCGGATGGTTGGGGTTGGAATCCGGCGGCGATTGGTTGCCGTCCATTCTTCGCTGACGCTGGCTGACGCTGGTGGTGCCTGCAGTTTTATTGGGGTGCGGGTGCAACAGAAATGGTAACGAGTGAGAGAGGGAAAATAAATATGGAAAGTGGAAATTAAAATCTGAGCGAAAAATTGCGTCAGCACGTGCCAAAAAGAGGAAAATTTTATTTCGCATTGTTGTCAATAATCTTGGCGGAGGCATTTTCGCCAGCGCCGCACGGCGACATGACAGGCGCGGCGCACCATGGCCGGTCGGTCGGCTCGGGCCTACTTGTCACCGTGACCCGCCATGGCATCTCCACCACGTGATATTTGAATCTCCTCCCTGATATAGCGGGCAGTTCGTCCTTGTCTTGCTCGCCAGTTCCGCAGGTGTTCACCGGAAAAAGAAGAGGAAGAATAGACCTGTGAAGCTGACAGGTGACAGCCATCCTCGAGCTCATGGTCATGGCGCCGTGCCGGCGAGGTCATGGTACCCGGTGAGAGACATCGATCTAAGCAACAAAAAGCGCATGAGGAACCACAGCAGCAGCAGCTAGCAGGCCAGCGTCGAGGAGAAACAGTGCGAAATTATGGCCTCCAACAACCTAGATTGTCAGATCGGATCAGGCAAGATCGGGATGAGAAGCTCTCTTTTGGGCGGGGTACGGGCGTGATTATTTCTGGAGAAATCGGGGCTCGGAGATCGGAGAGAGACCGACGCTCCTGTTTGCCTCGGAGATGGCTGGCTTCCGATTGGCTTGCGCATAAACAATTTCAGCAGCAGGATTAAGACTGCTTTGCTGTAAGAGCACAAGGTGGGTAAAAAATAACAAAAATTCAAGTTTGCAACCACCTACCAGCAGTTCGTCTTTCTGTCAGTCTGTGCTATCCGCGAAAGTCAGAGCTACTAGTAGTACGTCTAAAGCGGAGAGGTTCCCGCATCCATAGGACAAACTTGAATCAGGTTCGAGATCTTTCGCAAAAAGGAAAAGGTAAGACGTCAACAAAGCATCCAATCCGTCCACATGTCGCTACCACTCGCGTCGCCGCCAGCTTTGCCAACGCCCTCACGGCTCAAATGGCTGACGATTGCTAATTATCCAAATCCTAGTACTTTTTAGGTGAAGCCAATCATAGTTAAGTTAATCAAGGAACGTGTAGTGGTGAATTGATCTTCTTTACCCTTGCTACAAGTGGACAAGAGGACAAGGAGAGGGAGTTGTGCAAGCAAAAACAGAGTAATCACCTCGTGCTCCACTCAAATCTATACTTTTTATAAAGCAAAACCCCACTAAGTGTAGTTATTATTTTTCTATCTCTACATGCAAGCTATCCACATCACTTGATATTTTAGCCAATCAATTGTCTATGTCATTCACTAACACTCATTAATGATTGTATTTTTTTGCATGCAACATATCCATGTCATCTAACTTTTATCCATACTATTATCCACGTCACCCGTTTTTAATCATCAAATACAAAAAAATAAGTCAATTAATTAGCCTATAGACAATTGGTTGCATATCTTTGTAAACAAATATAATTCATATTCCATGGGTCTGTATATTCCTTTATTTGTATAATAGCTTTTTAAAGAGATGCCCGCCGCAACGCGCGGGGTATGTTTCTAGTAGATAATAATCCTACAAACCAGCTACTCCATTACCGACTAGTTGATTCTACCAGGTATGTTCCCTCTGTCTCTACATGGTTCCGTCCTATGATCTACTAGTTCACGGCAATCCAGGTATTTTTCTGGAAAATACCAAAACGTGGAAGTCACTTTGGGTCCAAATTTCTGCTTCTTCCCCATCGCAATCTCAGGTCACAGGATGGCCGTGAAGAGTTATCCCGTAATGAGACCCGGTGATTGATGGATGAGTACAGGCAACTGGTAGGGCCCACTCACTGTGTGGAAGGCCCCAATAGGGTAGCTACAGACGCTTGGTATCCAGCTTGGCTTTCTGCCCAATCTACTGAACGGAGCTAGAAATGCGCTCTTCCTTGCTACACCAATCGATCGATCGATCGCTGTACCTAAGACTAGAATTTGATCAACCGAGAAGAATCAACCGGCCGCACGGCAAATTACTTAGGCAGCCCACGAGCGGCGATCACATGAATGATCTCTGGTGACGGTATTTGGATGGAGATGGACGACGATCGAGAAGAAGGGAATGCAAAATGGAGCACGCAGTAGCAAAATAGACAGCGCCAGAAGACTAGCAGCATCATATGGCCAGGAGCTGGAGGTTACCTGACGGTCTTCTAATGATCCGGCCAAGAACAGTACCGGTCGAGGCAGGCGAGATGGCCGGCCCTCCGAGAGATCGCCTGCTCTGCTTGAGCAAGGCTGGCGGAGGAGGAAGACGAGACGTGCCCGCAAGGCGTGGGAAGGACAAGTCAGCTGCGAAGAAGAGATGGAGAGCGAGGCTGCGCGCGCTCGCAGTCTATTGGATTACTGGCAAAACTCGCCTTGGCTTAAATGGATGGATGGATACCTTGCCTGTCGTGCACTCGATCGGCTCTATCTGGGGTCGGCTCCATCGGTCATCCAGATCGATCATGGCACAGACGTGGAATCTGCTGTCCCTGCTCGGGAACACGTGGCACCGCCACGTGCGCACGTGGTATGGCCGGATTGACCCCGCTAGGTGGACGGCTGCGATCGATCGCGGCAACCCGACGGCTAATACTCCCCTCCCCTTCGTCGCCCTAAAATAAAGGCTAATATTTTCCCTCCGCTTTTTATCGTCGGTGCATTTTTCTTTGCCGACTCCTTTTTATTTTTGTTTGTTCCTTCGTCTTGGCCGGCTTGATAAGTTCAGAGCTGCGACTGTGCTTGCCGACCACCAGACAGTGCCCTATGAACGTGAGTGAGTGATGTGATACTTAACCCGTGGGAAGGGTTGCATGCATCACGGGGCGGCCTCCTTGTCAAATCAGTTAGGTGACGACTCTCCTAATTAATTAGTTATGTAGGCTGCATAGCATGGAAAATACAATGGACTTTGAGCGTGGATGGAGTGACATGGTGGACGTGGACTGCTATGGATTACATGGAAATGTGCACATTGCTGTTTGCATCACGGAGTATCTGGGCATCACCATATTTGAAAGGGCATTTTTCGGCAGGGCTGACTGCTTCTCCAATTGTTTCAAAGCCACTAAATGATTTCATGCAGCGGCTCTTGAGTGCTCAAAGACGCCTACCCAATTTTATTGAGCAGGTGAGAATTTCATCTCTTTGCCAAATGGCAAGTATTTGTATGCTGATTAGATCCCCCGCTAAGAAAAACTATGATACCCTTTCACTATTCAATACTACTAGATGAGTTTACTGTACTTGCTGCATGCTAAATTTGTGCAAAGTAAACTTAGTATTAAATTTGTTGTTCATCTTTTACATAGGTTGCGTTAGTTGTTGACTACAAAGACCAAGCAGAGGAGCAACAAAATTTGCAGAGTGTAGGCTTCAAGACAGTGGCTCTAATGGAAGGCCATGCCGCGGCTCTTCTCACCCCATATGCATTCTCTAAGCTGCAGGATGAACTTGTTGTGGCTACCCATTATGCATCCTTGCCCTTGGAAGGGGATGTTTTTCTTGTCCGACACCATACCAAGACAGAAGGTGGATGCATTGTCACATGGAACCAGAGGGAGGAGCTAATTTCTTGCAGCTGCCAAATGTTTGAGTCTTCAGGGATCCTCTGCAGGCACGCCCTTCGTGTTCTCACAACGCTAAACTACTTTCAGATCCCGGACCATTACCTTCCTGTGCGATGGCACAAAACCTTGCCGCCACCTTCAAAGTCCTCAAATGGCGCTCCTAATCATAGCGGAGCATCCGAGAGGGTGAAAACACTGCAGTCCATTGTCTCAGCTCTGGTTAGCGAAGCGGCCAAATCAGACGAGCGGATGGATCTTGCCACACACGAGGTCTCGGCCCTCCTGGCCCGGATAAGGCAGCAACCTGTTTTGGTGAATGTTTCAGGTGACAGTGTTCAATCTTCACTTGGAGCAGTGACAAACCATTGCATTTCTTCAGAGGATGTAAATATTAACAAGTAGAAAGCTGCAATACCATTTTAAGCGGTTTAATTATCCAGATTATATTTCCTTGGCATTCGAAGGGCAACCATTTTGAGATATCATGTCCTGTGTATTCTCTTAGTAACATCTCCGTAGGAAAGCACACTGCTAATTTCCAAGCTATGGACAAGCCAGAACTGGGAAACCTGCACAGTATTGCAGCTGCAAGCTCTTTGTTTGGATTGAGTGCGTAATGATCTCAGCAGTGGAAATGGTTCCATTTCACACCTGAGGAAAACTATGTGAAATAATGAGATGTGAGTTATACATTCGTCCAAGCCGTCTTAGCTCAGCTGGTAGAGCGCGTGGCTTTTAACCACGTGGTCGTGGGTTCGATTCCCACAGACGGCGTAATTTTTTCGGCATAGGCTGATGGGGGGCGCCTTCGTTTTGAGAGGGACAAGGACCAACTGATTTCCTTGTGAGTTGTTACTTGTTACAGTAGTTGTTACCCTACTTCTTCTTCCTCTTTTTTTGTTGTTGTTTTCTGGCGAATTTCTCGAGAGGGAAAAGGAGATGATGGACTGTCAACCGTAAAATTTATCTAAAACTATCAGATCAAAATTAACAAGCGTCGGTGACTCCGTTTGGGGAATCTTAACAGCGACATGTACTGTGTTCGCGGCGACAATGGTAAGCCATGAAGCAAAGCTATATCAAAATACACATCCCTTTCGAGTTTCGATCTATGCTGGTGAGTGGTGTCGTATTAGAGTTAATGACAAGCAATGTCATGTGTGCACAGTATTAACTACTCACTCCGTCCTAGTTTGTAAGGCTCAATTTGCAAATCTCTTGGATCAAGGTGCTAATTGATTGGAGGTAAAGTCTTGTTGAGCGACCACCTCCAGACCACCGCGCCGCCACTGCCGTCGGCCCCTTGCCACGGTGGCGGCAACCCAACTGCAAAGGCGGCTTGGGGAAGGAAGGCCTCGGCGGCTCGGGTCGGCGCTAGGGCGTCCGCGCCAAGTCTCCGGAGCGCGTGAGGCCGGGGCGGCGCCCCCGTGCCGTGCAGGAGGTGGCCATGCTGGTCGGCTCCTGAGGGCCTCCGGCGAAGCGACGACCTGGAGGCGGCGACGCGCGGCCGTTGCAGCCATCGGTCTGCACGGTTGCGATCTGGATTTTGGGCCTCGATCTAGACTTCTGGGCCCGATCCGGGCTTGAGATCTCCAGCCAGGGAGTTCTGCGGGAATTATGGCTGTGGCTTTGGCCACGCCGGCGAAGACCTGCAGCGACACACTGGGTTGCCCTCTTCTCGTTCGCCGTTCTGCAAGGAGTTGACTGGCGGCGTGGGGGCATGCGAGTCTTGCGAATAAAGGCGGCGGTCCTAGGTTTCTCCCGCGCGAAGACGATGATCTACTGGATGCGTGCTCTCGTTGATTTGGCTGAAGTGACGAGTTCCGGAAGGCTCCGCCGGCGAACTCCACTGGGCGATTCATGCCTGGAGATTGCTGGATCGGGTGGGATTCGGTCGTGCGCACCCATGTTTTACTCTGGCCGTTTGGTTTCAGACGGAGCGCTTCGAACCTCTGCTGGCTGTTAATATCATGGGACATGTTCTCGTTCCATGGTGCTGGTGGAGAAGGTCATGTCAGTCGAGATCTGAGGCTAGCGATGGTGGTTCGAATCTTTCTCGTGATGAGGAATTGGCTTGGTGTTTCATAACTTGGAGCAGCGGCATGTAAGTGGGGGCGACAACATACGTGAAGTCCAAAGTCCTACTTTTCAGGGTGAAAATCCAAGGTCTGGCCTTAATTGGTTGTGCCTGACAGTGGTCTTGCTGAAGACATTGTTTTGAGAGCGAGGATTATCTTCAGGGTGAAAACCCAAGGTCTGGCCTTAATTGGTTGTGCCTGACACTGTTCTTCTTGAAGGCGTTGCTTTTGAAGAATTGGACATCAGGTGTTGTTTTGGTGGTGGTTGTGCGGCTGTCGCAAGGACTGTAACTCTTTAGCGGGACTTTTCTTTTTATTTCTTCTTCTTATTGTCTTTTGGCTGTGTGCATCCGTAATGGCTTCGGTTATTGCGTTGTTGCAGAGGCTGGGTGCATGTTGTATCTTCTCGATATCAATAAACACTCTTTATCTAAAAAAAAGGTAAAGTCTTGCATGCATTGGTGGGAGAGGCAACCACCCACTCATAGAGAGGGAATTAAATGCAATTGTGCCTAAGAGGTGGGACAAATTGTTTTTGAGATTGTGCCCTACAAACTAGGACGGAGAAAGTATTAAGAACCAAGTGCTTGCTGCAAGTAAAGCTCATCTAATTTCCGCAAATACGTGACGGGACGCACTGGTCGCTTGTCGATTGGTGCAAATACGTGTAGATGTATGCGTATACACTCGTATTTCATCGGCAAAAAAATGGTATACACACGTATTTCATCGTCCAATGCAATACGAATACAAGTGGCCTAACAACAACACCTAACTAACTTATCAGGAAACTAAGCGGCATCGGCGGCGGCGGCCACCGCGACCGAGCCGGCGATGGCGCACCGGGGGCTGGTCTTGAACCCGACGGCTGGGAAAGACTTCTTGAGGGGCCCGATACTGAGGGTCACCTCACCGCCGCCTACCTCGACGCCGGTGACGGGTACCCAGACGAACAACACGCGCACGTGGACGCCCTCGAGCCCCGTGACCGCCCCGGGCTCCAGGGATCCGGCGAGCTTGATGTCGTAGCGTACGCGGTAGCCCCCGGCCTCGACCTCGCAGATGTCGTCGAGGAAGAGCTCGAAGGAGCCGTCGGTGTGGAGGAGGTATCGCCAGGCGGTGTTCGGGAGGAGGGTGCGCGGGAGGCCAAACCGGTCCATGAGCTCCGGCACGGTGGGGGGGGGGGGGGTCGTAGGGTGCCATCGAGGTTGAGCTGGTGGTGAGGAGGCTGAGACAGAGGAGGAAGAGGAGGAGAAGGCTGGGGGATGCTGCCGCCATGTTGACCATTGGGGATGGTCTCGTCTTGTTCTTGGTTCTGGCGTTGGATGGGAAAGTGACAATGGGGTTCTTTTCTAGTGGCTGGGTACGGTTTGGGGAAGATGGAATAAACAACGAATCTCGAGTTATTCGTTTAGCTTGAGTGAGTGAGAAAATGCAAAATTATGATGGTTTTAAAACAAGTTGAGAGTATATTTGGAGAATTGGAGGAGTAAAAATTATTGGAAGTCCTATTTCTATTACTGCATCCGTCCCACTTTCCTGGGCATAATCTTAAAAACAATTAGTTCCAAAAATCTCCCACCTCCTAGGCATAATACATTAATTGCCTCTCAATCAGTGGCTGGTTGCTTCTACCAAAGCATGTACTACAGTTTTAGCTCCAATCAACTAACACCTCGTGCTAAGAGATATGCCAATTAAGCCCTAAAAACTGGGACGGAGGGAGTACCAAGATGACAAGTTAGTGGTGCAAATTCTTACCACATGTAGCACTACATATAAAGTGTCGTCGATTTTGCTCGTCGGCTGACGAATCCATAAAATTGTCTATCTTGTCCAATTGAATCTGATGTTTGCCGCCGCCAACGCATAATCAGGTGAAAGTGGGGCGCCTATGGCCAATACCGATCATCTGGAGACCACATTGGCAAGAGTAGCTCATTCCGTGGTCGACTTTCCTTACTGGCCGTTGAATCCATGGGGTCGTCGATTTCTCTCATGTCGTCAGAGTGTTTCCCCAGAACTAACAACAACATATCATGATTCCCTCACCGTGTTCATGACGTCCCACATGATTGCATTACACGCCTCTTGTGTCTTGGCACTGTCGGAGGTTGATGGCTATGTCAACAAAAGCAATGTCATGGTGAAAATGGAAAGCGGCGGTGTTGTTGGAGAGAGGACATAGAATTAAAACATGGGTGAAGCGAGTGAAGATGAGCTCTAATAAGGACTTGGTCGTAAAATAATGCCAACATGGCATTGATCAATGGACATGTCAGCTAGTTAGAAAATAATTGGGCGTCATAGGACATCTGATGAACCACTTACACTAGAATTAGAATCTTGATGTGCAATTTCAAAAAACTTGGACAAACTTGACTTCTTAAATAGAACGAGGACCTCCGGTACACTTAAATCTTTTTGGAATCCAAAAAACAGATTTGGTCACGGCATCCAAAGTGTTATTAAACTGCAAACAAACTTTCAGATCTCAAAAAGACATAGCACTCACGAAAGACATGCCTCCTCCCCTCCCCCGATCACAATTCACAAAAAGAACTCAAAACACATCAATACAAAAATGTATAAATTATGTGCCCTTTATTTAGCAAATTCGTAGGAATTACAATAATAAGAAACTTGAGGGCCTCTTTGATTCGTAGGATAAAACACAATGAATAGTAAAACACGTGATTGTGATGTGACACACACTTGAATCCTAGATAATTACGTTTCTACCAAATTTTGTGTGCTTGCACCACATTAAAAATGCGGATAGCAAAGAAAAATCTTATATTTTTGGTTTTCAGTGGGAGCTTAAGCTACAACACCCTTTTAGAATTGGAGTGAAGCTTTTATCACGCATGTGCTGAGTATATCGATGAAATGAATAGATGATATAACCGACATGTGCAACTCCCACCTAATCGTATCACGCTCGTGTGGAGAAGCTATATCGGTGACTTTCAATACAACCACATATGGGCCCCTAACTTATGTCCAATAAACATCCACCAAAAAGAGACAAACAAATGGAGGCTTGCCTGCGGCCCTCTCGTGCGCCCATCCGTGCGACCATGCACGTGTCGCGCATCTGTTGGTTCCCCACGTTGCCTCTTTCCTTGGTCGACAAAACAAATCGGAAATACGAGTCAGATTTTTTACGAGCGGCGCCCGTGTATCTTCGCATCTTCTCTTGTACGAACTCGAAGCTGGGCAGATCATGGAGGGCGGACCGGCGAAGGGAATGAATTCTGTGATGTCTTCCGCCGCGCCCCCATTCTCCGACATCATTTTTGTCTCACACAGGTGCAAATAGCCACGCCGTCGTGTCCTTTCTTCTTTCGCCCGGACGCAAAGCCGGTCACCGGCTCCGGTGAGGCAGGCCACAAGAGATAGCTCCGGCGCCAGACGCGGCCGAGCCGGTGGTAGTTGAAAAGAGGATTGTATTGTAGGGGTAAACCATGCGCCTCTCAATGGGCTGCACTTGTATTTATATCAGGGGTAATTACAGGAGGTGTTTACAAGTTAGAGTCCTAATACAACACTAGTACAATACATAGTTTATCAGTAGTAGGTGCGGCCCTTGGCGAAGGTCTCGAGGTCGGCGCGCACGCTGGCCTTGAGGTCCAGGTCCATGGCCACCGTGTGAACACCGCCGGCGTTCGCGAACAGCCGCAGGTCGCGGCGCCGCCGGCCACCGTGGCGCGCCCGTGCGCGCGTCCACACCGCCTGCGTACGCGAACAGCAACAGGTCGCGGCGCCGCAGCTCCATCTCGTCGAAGACAGACTCCACGTGATGCAGGTACGGGCCGCACCACGCATGTTTGGTCGTGTCGCCGCAGGCGCAGCACGAAGGTCTTGCTTCCGGCGTCCTCGCGGCGGCAGGTCCACTCGTAGGCGAGGACGACGAGCACGACGCACATGGGATGAGGAAATACAATTTTGTTTATGTTTTCTTTACTCTAGAAAAGAGACACAGGGAGCAAAATTGGATAGGCCGTGGGATGAAAAATTAACGGTACGGTCGCACGGATGGGCGCACGAGAGGGGCGCAGGCAAGCCTCGTCCACAAATGGACCGCTCTCAAAACATATGCAGTTGTAGAGTTTATTATGTATGATGTTGACCGAGGCTGATGTATTTTTATAATAAAATTATGGTTGTGTACATTTGAAGAATGCAGAGGTCGGAAGCTTCAACCATTCTTTGAAAAAGAAATGTTCAATTAATGTCATACTTCAGTACCGTAAATTAAGTATGGTCCATCTAAATTTCTCTTGGTCTGAAAATGAAAAGGATTGTTTCCGTTCATCTGCTTCGCGGTGGTTTGGTTGTTGGTGGATCTTGGGTTTCTAGTTTTGACACGAATGCAGATGCGCATGAGATATTCCACGGGCTGATCCCTGATTCCTTTGTTCAGACAAAACAAAACGCATACTTGGTTGGACAGTGAACTTGACACGTGGAACCCCCTGAACCACAGTTTCGCTTAGCTACTTTTACTGAACAGTGACCACAAATTTGTACTCCCTCCGTTCCAAATTAGATGGTTTCTATTTGTCCACATGCGAATGTTACATGTTACCAAATGGAAGATTATCTAATTTGGAACGGAGGGAGTAGATGTCCGTTGATCCTAGTATTTGGTTATTCCGGATCACACTTGGAAACTGAACTACAAGTGCCCAAACGGCTAAACTGAACACGAAAAATGAACAACCCTGACGTGATTTTCACGTAGCAGAGCTGAGAATCCAGTGCTGTGCACATGATTCCCTTAGTGTGGACTTGCAATTTCATGCGAATTTTCGAAAGATCATTTGTTCACATCGGTAAGTCGTGGTCATTTGTTCTTGTAGCTCCCGGCGAAGTAGGCGAGGCAGCCGACGAGGGGCGCGCTGGTGTACGTGGTGGGCTCCGACCGCGCATAGTCGGCGCGGTCGTCCGGGAACACGTCGTCCTTGTCCGGCCCGCCGACGACGGCGCCGGTGAGCACGTTGGGGTTGTCGCCGGGGGCGTAGAGGTAGCTATTGAACCCCTCCTGGCAGCCGATGTGCGCCGGGTGCGCGGCCACGGGCGGCATGGAGGACGCCCTGTGGTGGATCCTCCTCGGCGACCGCGCGCTGTAGCCCACCATGTAGGACATCCCCAGCGGGTTTGCGCCCAGCACGTAGTCCACCTGCCTCCTGGCGATGTTCCTCAGCTTCTTGTAGGTGACGGCGACGTTCTGGCAGGACATGGTGGCGCGCTTGGAGGCGGCCATGTACTTGGCGTAGGTGGTGAGCAGGAAGCTCGCCGAGGCCACGTACTGCAGGTTGGCGTCGTCCGATCGGTGCATCAGGCCGCCGGGAGTGTACGCCGTCGTGGACGACGGGGAGATGGACTTGGGGAGGACCCGGCAGATGAAATCCTCCGCTTGGCGCGTGAACGAGTCCAGCCTCTTGTCTTTGTTCAGCAGAGCCCTCTGCTCAGAAAGGAATTTGTGAATTTGTGAATTTTTGTATGTGGGCACCGCCGCACCGGAGGGCTGCATTATGTGTTTGTTACCCGTGACAGAAGGATGCGCGCGCCGGCGAGCTTGTTGTCCCAGCTGAACATGTCGGCGCCGTCGTTGGCGCCGAGAGAGATGAGGTCGTTGAGATACGACGTGTTCTTCGTTGCCCAGAGCAGCCATGCGGACCCCCATTGGAGCTCATCCTGCGCAGTTCACAACACCGTACGTGCACGCAACATGAAACACGCAGCACGGTAGTATATGATCCATCGTTTCAAGGATTTGATTTTGATACCGTGTAGCCGGAGTAGGATGGGTAGTAGTTGCTCACACCGCCGCCGACGTGGTCGCTGTACTTCCCCTGGTGCTGCCAAGCGAAGGCCATCACGTCCCTGGCCGCCACGACCAGCCTCCTGGAGTATGCCGGGTCGGCGGCCTTGAACACCACGCTGGCCGCGGCGAGCGCGGCCGCGGTCTCCCCCGCGACGTCGGAGCCCGGTGCGGCCGCCGACACCGAGTACACGGTCCGCGGCGTGTCCATGTCCTCCGGCCGTTCCCAGCAGCGGTGGTCAGCGTCGGCGTCGCCCACGCCGACGTAGAGCGTCCCCGGGGTCGTCGCGGCCTTCAGGAGGTAGTCCGTCGCCCACCGGACCGCGGCGCGCGCGTCGTGCACGCGCCCCTGCATCCGCCCTCCGTACTCGATGATGCTCCACGACAGCATTGTCGTTGTGAACGCCATCGGGAAGCCGAACTTGACGTTGTCGCCGCCGTCGTAGTACCCGCCGGTAAGGTCAACCTGCCGCGCACGTTCAGCACAAGTCAATAAAAGTCAACTACACTGTCAACACGTTGACCGCAGTTTCAGCAGCAAGTGATCACAATGTGCTTGCTTTGCTCACGTTTGCGGCCGATCCGTCGGACGTGGCGGAGTTGGACCTCCACGTGACGGCCTGGTCCGCCGGCAGGCGGCCGGACCTCTGCCCCTGGAAGAAGAGCAACGACTTGGCCAGCGCATCGGCGTAGTCAGGGTGTCCGGCTGCAAGGACGGCATGGCTGGAGAACCAGACGACGATGGAGAAGGCGAGAAACACACCCGTGCGTGATGATGGCGACGACGAAGGCATCGTCCTCGTTCTTGCAAAGCTGCTGAATTTGTCATCCTATCTCGACTGCAATTTATACTACGATTGCAATGCGTGGCGATGATCTATATTTCGATTTAGCCCGATTAACCTACGTCCATGTTGAAGATTGTTTATGTTATCTCATGAGCTCTCAAGATCCTGCGCCGAAATGCGTGCTGGGTCAGAGCGATCGATCATGGGGTTGAATCTGTGGCAGGATCCAAGAATTGCCATATATACTGCTTCCAACTCGAGATGTTTTGAATTGCTGTTCTGAAGTAATCTGTTCTGGTAAACTCTGATGCGAAAAACTATAATTGGGTCTCCAAATCTTCTCTGGGACTGCGCTCTCTCTTCTCGATCGGGGTGGTGCCTCGGGGTCCTGCGATTCTCCGCAGGCTATCCGGTGGTGCATGATCGCTCGCTGGCTTCAGGATCACTTAAAGGAAGCTAGGGTGATCGATGGGATAGAAGCCTAAATGTGGCGATCTTGACCGGCCTTCTTGACAGTAGCGAGTTCAAAATGTTGATGGGAGAGAAATCAGATTAATTACCGCTGGTCCAAAATGTAGCAAGTTCTCTGATTCCAGGTTTCCTTTAATTTGAAACCCTGATTTCAAATATATACTAAACTAGAGCTAACTCTTGGACTCGAACTGAATCAAATGTGTTCATGGATGGGCATCTAGCATTATATTGTCAGTACTAACTACTAAGTGCTTATCGGGAGAAAAAAACAAACAAGTTATACGGTTGGTTGTGCACAAATAACGATGTAAAGCTCATCAGATCAATATAATCTGCTAAAAAAACCAAGAAGGATATAATGAATCACAAAAAATGGATTTACAAGACCTCGTGGTATCAGTGTGATCTGCTAAACTAGCAAAAGAAACATCAAAAAGCGTGGACGGTAAAGCTCATCAGATCAATATAATCTGCTAAAAAAACCAAGAAGGATATAATGAATCACAAAAAATGGATTTACAAGACCTCGTGGTATCAGTGTGATCTGCTAAACTAGCAAAAGAAACATCAAAAAGCGTGGACGGTAGGATTCGAACCTACGCGGGCAAAGCCCATATGATTTCTAGTCATACCCAATAACCACTCTGGCACGTCCACTGTTCTGCTAAGATTGTAGGTACAATTTACTTGTTGTTATAGGTCAAATGCTCCATTTATCACCTATTTGTTTTTGCTCTTCGGGTCAGCCGAGATGATAATAAAGCGTATACAAATGATATAATATTTCCGATATTATATCTACATTACTTGCATGAAAATGGAGAAACGTGGTGATTAAAGGTATAATACAAGTGTGTGACACTCTATTGGTCATATCATGTACTCCCTCTATTCTATTTTATGACGAGTATTAATTTTATGCAAAGTAAAATTTAAACATATTTGACCAAGTTTTTGAAAAAAATCAACAACAAAACAAATAAACACTATTAGATTCATCAAGAAAAATAGTTTCATATTTATTTATTTCATATTGTAGTTTTTTCTAAAAAAACATATTAACACCTCAATACCAAATCATTATCACTAGAATTTTATCGCACAAAATGTCTTCATCAATCATTTATTGTATATTGTAGATGATAATGGTTTTTCTAGAAACAATTATCAACATCTACAATAATATGAATGTAATTACATTTTTATTATTGTAGATGTTGATAGCTTATGTATAAACTTGTTGAAAATAATGTTTTATTTTTATAAGAATAATACACCTTCCTAAATGGAACAAAGAAGTATGATATTTATTGATGTGTACACTATTAATTAAAACTGGTTTCATTTTTGGTGCCCATTTTTTCTATCATTTTATTATTACGTAATTATTATCATGTCTAGACTTGCACAAAAACACAAGATTTTTTCCCAACTATTGTGCAAAAATTAAAAGAAAAATTGCATTATAAATGAATGATATCTAGGATAATAGAGTTTATTTGCGCAAAGGAATGGCAACAACCTTCTCACTCTTCTGGCTAAAAATGAGCCTAGAATGCAATCGTCCAAGACTACGCTTTTCTTGTGGGGAAACGTATACCCTTCGGTGTTGACCATGTTTCTTCCCGTTCCCTTTGGATCCTCTCTCTCCATTTCCGTTCATCTTTCCTCAGTTCGCTCCGCCTTCTCGCGAGACCCTTCCGGCCTTCTCTGTTCTCTCCAACCACTCCACCAGCTTCTCCTCCAGCCCAACTGTGATGATGGATCCCGCCCAGTCTTCTCGTTGTGGGTGGATGGGGAACCCGACGAATCGTCCTACTCCCCCTCCGCCGCCGCCGTGCCTCCTCACCCCACCCGCCTCCTCCCTATGTCTACCGCGCGATAGAACCTCATCACGTGTGAAAGGATCGGTATGACACCTAGAGGGGGGGGGGGTGAATAGGTGCTACTTCAAATTTTAGTTCTTTTTCAAATTAGGCTTGACACAAAAGGTAAATTCTCTAGATATGCAACTACGGTGAATTTACCTATATGACAAGCTAGCAACTAAGCAAGGTACACGAAGTAAAGACTATAAACAAGGATAGAAGTAACCGAAGTGAAAGCACGCGGAGACACGGATGTAATCCCGAGTTCCTCCTTTTTAGGGGAGTACGTCTCGTTGGAGAGCTGTGAGCTACCACGAAGGTCAAAACTCAACCGCCACAAAGGCGTCACCTTCTTCTATGATGAACCGCACCACAAAGGTTTGGTTCACCTTCCACTATCGGAATCCTTCAAGGCGGAATCCGGAGCCCTTACAACAACGATCCGGGGCACAACCCACAAGAGGATTGGGGGCTCCCGAACAGCTACAAATCTGTCACAAAGACAACAAGTGAGATCAACAAGACGCTAGGTTTTCCCAATGGAAACCCTAGCAAAGGGGCCCTCAAGTAAATGAGGGAGAAATGAAAAACTGCTTGGTGAAGATGTAGATCCGGGTCTTCTCCTTCAATCCTCCAAAGATCAACGAGTTTGGGTGGAGGGATTGGGAGATCTAGATGTTTCTTGAGCTTGCAATAATGGTGACTTCAATTCTGAGCTAGCTAAGTGGCTGGAGGTAGGTGGAGGGGTATAAATACCCCTCCCAGAAAATTAGCCGTTGCAGTCCACTTAGTCCAGAGTTTCCGGACAGGGAGGCCGGAGACTCCGGCCTGGGCCTGAAACTCCGGACCAACTCCGGGGTCACTCCGGACCTGATACCGTGACAGCCGCCGCGTTGTTTTCTTCGCAGCAACTCCTGATGGACCGGAAACTCCGGCCGCCGCCGGAAACTCCGTTGAAACTCTGGACCTACTCCGGCCTCAATACAGTGACTGCCGCCGTGGGGCTTCAAAGCTTGGTGGGCCGGAAACTCCGGCCCCTGAGCACCCTCAGGCCGGAAACTCCGGCCTGGCCAGACAAACTGCAAGACTCCCTTTTCTTCGACAATTGTTTCGATGCAAAGTGTAATTATATCTTTTCTTCCTGCACCACTTAACATCATATTAAATAATTCCTAGTGTTGTTGCCTAACACACAAAACATGGGGGACATAAAATATGTCTAGAAGAGGATATACATGTCTAGAAAGGAAAAAATATTGATAACAAAATTAAATAAAAAACAAACTGACATATGACACATATCGAAGATAAATTAAATATCATGAAAAACTGGTATCCTAAAAGAAGATAGATTAGATGAGGTATGAATCAGGGTATGAAAAAACTAATGGTGAATATATATAAAATATCAAAATGTGAAACACAACATGCATATCAAAACAATATATTCGTCGTATGCGTTAGAAAATCATTGTAGAATATGTGATTAAAAAGCAGTTTAATGAGAGTGAGGCTACGCCCCCTGCACGATTTGGCCTGTTAGGTTACATGCACCCCAATGGAGCCCAACAATACCTCTTAACCGACCAAACTGCCGCCCCCAAGCTAGGATATGAGTTCACACCACTAAGAGCATCTCCAAGAGCATTTGTAAAAATGGATTGGTATAAGGGCATGTACAATGGTAGAGAAAGCAAGTCGTTTCTTTGCCATCCACATTATCTATAGAAGGTAAAAGATATAAGTTATACAATGTATTATCTCTTATTGTCATCCCTAACAATTAATGCAAATTAATTATATTTTAGTAGAAAATTATGTTTATAAGGGAAGACATATGCTACAATGGAGCAAAAAAGCCTTTCCTTATTTCTAAGAGACCATCCCTTAGCTAAAGGATGACAACCTGCTTTTTCTTCACTCTCTCTCCTCCAACTAAGTGAAAATCCGACGTGCCAACTCTAAGAGAAGTCTAATGTCACCCCCATTGTACATGCCCTAAGTGGTTTTAGCAATAGGAAAGGGAAGATTTACAAATCTAGTCCGCGTCCGTCCGCCATGCGAGCGGGAGGGGGAGGTGGAGGACGAGGCTATGGCCGGCGCCGGGGAGTGGAGAAGGAGATGTGCGGTGGCGGGGAAGGTCTCCGTGGTGGTGGCCAGCGTGGCGGGGCACTGGCCGACGCACGGGTGGATCTTCCCCGCGTGGTCGTTGGCTTTCCCGCTATGCGTTTTCCATATTTTGCAAATTGGCTTTGGGTTGCTATATTTGCCAATCTGAAGCCAAATTTTAGCAAGCTTGGTAAAATTTGAGAGGGGGGACCACTTTTACAATAGCTCTTGGAGCAGCTTTTGTTGCCTAGATTGTTAAAATTTCTGTTTTTACAAATTTAGGGCATTTATACACTTGCTCTTGGAGATGCTCTATGCTCGGCGAGACAGGTAGGTTTCATGCCCTATTTAAGTAGGCTCATGTTGTGCTAGCGATCTGATGTGGGACACGTTGCGGCCTAGTTTGGCAACAAAGTTTTGTAAAACTGAAGTATTGTAAAACTGCAGTATTAACATGCCTGGGCACCAAATATTTCAGTTTTAAAAAAAGAGGTTCAGACCTCTTTTTTCCATACTTCAAAATTAGTGCAGTTTTTTGAAATACTGAAGTATATAAACCACAATATTCGTTGAACCCAAACGCATTGAAGTATTTAATGTTTCAGTATTTTAGAAAATATCAATATACTTAAAAAAGGGAGTGTCTAAACAGAGCTAGCTGTTTTGTTTTCCAGGAACAGACAGTTTTCTGATCTAATACGAAAATAACAGCTGTACTCATAAAAATGACTAAGAAAACTAATGAGTTCCTGTCTAAGAAAACTAATGAGTTCCTGTCTGTTTTACATTCCCGTCAAACAAACATTTTTTATTCCCTCAGTCTTTGAGTCACCGAAAACTCTGGACTTTTTTTAGCCCGTATCTGTAGGTTTTAGAAACTAAACGAGTTCTGGGCTTCTATTAGTTCGTAGCTATGTAGCAGGCGTTTTTTTAGCATTAGCTGTGAAGCCAGCAAGAAAGAGAGGTACAGGCTCACCAACTCCACCCTATCCTGCTGCTGCTTCGCTCCCCCAGATCGAACAGCCACAATCTTCAACCCCTGCGAATCGACACTCTCTCCCCCAACCCCGCAAACCACCACTCACTGCATCGACGTTCACACCAGCCCGCAGAACACCACTCCCTCAATCGGCAGCCACATACAAAAAAAGGAGAATGACTAAGTAAATGAGACAAACACGCTGAGGGGGAGCTGAGACAAAGACTGACATTGGTGCAAAAAGATAGAAATCAGATGGATGAAAAAGTGTCAAACCTTGTATGCCAGCACCACCCCGCTACAAAATCCAAATTCATCTCGCCGCCTGCCACTCACATCAAACTCTCAGGCTGGCAGATCCAATCAAACACTAAAAAAAGGTTTCTCTTCCTTTACTCGGGCTTGGAACCGGCTAACAACTTAAAAGATGGTAGGCGGTGTTGCCCCGCCCAAATACCCCAAAAAAGTATGAAAAAGCAAATAAGACGGATAAAAATGAAAACTGAAGGTACTGAATTAATGACCAACTTAGGCGAGTGAAATGCCAATATTGAGATATTGAAGTAATGAGTGACTGATGCCAAAGTAAATGAGAGACTGAAGAAATGTCGAAAAATGAAGTGACATAATGAATGAAATAATGAGAGACTACAAAACTAAATGACTAAGATACCAAATGAAAATAAGAAAATGAGACACTCAAGAATGCACATAATGAAGTAATGAGAGACTAAAGTAGTGCCGAGAAACAAATGAAATGAAGAAAATGAGAGACTGAAGAAATGCGAAAAATGAAGTGACTGAATGAATGAAATAATGAGAGACTACAAAATTAATTACTAATATACCAAGTGAAATTAAGATAATGTGACTCAACAATGCACTGAATGAATGAAATAATGAAAGACTAAGAAAATGAGAGACTGGATAATGAGACACTGAACAAAATATAAAGAGTCTGACAAGAAAATGAGCACTCAAGAATGGAATAATGTAAAACTAACAAAATGAGAGACTGAAGAAACTAATGAATTAATTAATGAGAGAATACACAACTAAAATACTAAGAAACCGAGTGAAATGCAAATAATGAGGGACTGACAAAATGAAGAGAAATGAAGTGACTCAAATAATGAAGTAATGAGGTACGAAAATAAAATGAGATAATGAGGAAGATACTGAATTTTCAAATGCCGAGAAATGAAAAACTGAAATAATGAAGTAATCAAAAGACTGAAGAATGAGAGTACTGAAAAATGAGAAACAACTGAAACAATACTCAAGACTGAGGACTAAAGACTAAAGAAATAAGAGATAAACTAAAAAACTAAGATAAATTAAGAATGAGAGCATGAACTGATGTACTAAAGTACTCAAGAACAAAGAAATGCAGACTGAAGTAATTAAGAATTAAGCAGATTGAAGATTAACATGAACTGAAAAAGAACCGACTCAAGAATAACATGGACACATTGAGATGAGTAAGAATGAAATAACTGCAGAGCAACACTCAAAATGTACGAGACTGAACCACAAAATGAAAATGTACAAGACCGAACCGCAAACTGAAATACTAAATGCTGAAGAAGCAAGACTGAGCTGACTAAGAAGTAACGAAAAAAAAATGAAGGAATGAAAAAGGCTGCGCATTCGCTTGTCGGTTTACAGGTTCTTGCAAATCGACCTTACCCAACACACCCGATTTATCTTCTCTTAGCATACATCGTTAAATTTCCCCAAAAATGTGCCATGGCAAGCAGCACTGACGTCCTGAAAAGTGCAAAAGTCAAGTCATTTTAACATTACTATCTGTGAACAGATGAAACTAGCTACTTGTGACACCAGTAACTGCACACAACGAGCCATAGAAAAAAAGATCTAAAACAAGTCATTGAGATGAGGCCCATCACATGTGCAAACGGCACGAAAGAGTTGAAATTGTAGTCTTTGTCATTTGTTCCGTAAACCTATTAGATACCCCTGGATGAAAATTTTAAATTCAGGCTGTAAACTCAAACAAAACTTGGCATGCACATCGGAATGACAACGAACAAAAGGCTACCTTAAAATTGATTATAGGTTTCAGAGCCTTTTGTGTCCCTATAACAGGTGCACGCCATAAACATGAGATGTAAGAAACTATTTTCTCAACTGTGAATGATAGACTCATTATGAGTGACAGGATCAACCTTTAACGACTCCATCAACTACTGTGGGAATATAGACCCCTGCATATGACTCCCCTAAAAAGTAGAACATGTTCAACTAAGCTCGGGATATAACTCGAACCACCGCCACAACGCTTAAAATAAGTATCATGCTTCTTCTACAATGTATCATAAATTATCGCAAGTGAAGCAGGGATTACCTTCATAAGGAACGTATGATCATTGTGAGTGACAATGTCTTGAAAACCCTACAGGCAAATTATCCCCAAACCTTCTGCTGGTTTGATACCTACACAACAAATCCCCTGACACATTGTAAATGGTCAGCTATAACCATTATTTTCAAGATTATTTAGTTTTCTGAACTAGGGGAAAAGCAAAACTCAGGGAGCATGCATCATAATTTGTGAAAAACAATTCACAACCATTACACATGATTACATGACAAAAAATGATCACATGGCACATGATAAATATTCATCTATGAGCCATGGCGAGAGACCAGCAAGGAGTGACAGCAGCGGCGGCCATCCTAACCATCGACACCTGCTGGGATGCTGGACTACAACCTAAATCATGTTGTCATCCTTTCTTATTGTACCAATGCAGTTGCGGCTGCCAACATGGCAGAGACCAATACGTGAAGAAGCTGGAGCATATACAGGAACAAACTTGGGTGTGATTTCGTGAAAATTGGGATAAATTGTAATTTTATAGCTCATGAACTACCTAGCATGGCTCAAAGGAGCAGGGAAAGCAATGTTGGGCTTACCCCCGCTACCTGATGATATGCTTGCTTTATGTGTACCTGACACAAACTCAATACTGTTGAGGAATGAATGATTTCTCCTTCTAAAAAACGTTTTATCAGGGATTAAGGATGTCTGAACTAAGAGAAGAAATGGCATCAAGTAACACCCATGGCTGATACATGGTAACCTGAGAAAACATACACATCTAAACCCCTGGGGAATAGATTAAAATAAAATGAATTGGACAGAGCCTAACTAGTTCTAAATCATAATCAAATCAGAACCTAAAATCCATCTAAAATCATCATCAATATCCATCTGTTTCAAAAAACCACACATAATCAAACAAAACACCCCTAGACACACTAAGACAAAGGTAGAAACGAAGAACACAAACAATCGAACTAAAGCCATTAAAGACGTTTGCCTTCCTATATGAACATGAATTCGAGCTATTCAAACAACACACATTGAACAGCGAGACATGCAGACACTCAAAAATAGGTGGGAAAAAAAATCAAACTGAACTCTAATCGATTCTAGCTGTTCGCACACAAAAACATCTTACAACGTGAGGACCTGCACGACGAAAAACGGAGGCAAGATAAGGAGCTAAATCCACGGCGCTGAAAAAATTCACACCGTGGTTATCATGCAAAAAAAATTCAGAATCAAAGTAATATGACACAAAAAAAGGATTACACTGAGGCTAAGCTACTGAACTCACAAAAAAAGAGCTCATAAACTAACACAATCATATTTCAGTACTATCCATCCAAATCCATAAAAACAGCTCATATACTAACCACAAAGACTCACCAATCCTTCACCAAAAAGGCTTAATCACTGCAATCTTCACATCATGGTTTGTTGCAATCTTCACACATGAATTACACTGATGTTAATCTACTGAACTCAATTATCAGAGCTCAGAAAAAAGGGAACAAAACTAGTACAATCGGAATCCAGTAGTATCCATTAGATGAACATAAAGAACACAGCATGGAAATGCTACACATCAGCAACAATTGAACCCTAATAGACACATCAGCAACCTACTACGGTCACTCAGTCAGGTAATGCCGCGATTGAGGACAAACACTAACAACTGAACCCTAATCTACACATCAGCAAGCTTAACACACAAAGCAAAAGCATGAATACTGCCGCTATTGAGGATGAATACCCTAACTCACGCTCCCAAATACATACACCAATCGCACCATGCTGCATCCCGAGAACAATCAGATCTCCAGACCCACACGCATACACACAATCCACACCACAAAATCAAACGAGCAAGCCATCTTCAAAACAGTGGATGGGAGAGAAGAGAATAATACCCATCTAGACGGCGGCGCACACGCCTTCCCCGCTCCAGACACGCAGATCTCTTCGCCGACGGATGACGAGGGCCGCGGACCGCGACTCTCTCCACCACAGATGGCCACGGGCGCGTGGTCGCCGCTCCCTCCATCGGTTGTTTCCCTGGCTCGCGAAGCACCGCCCTGCCCGGCACCGGCTGCCCTGTCTCCGGCGACGGCCTCTCCGCCATGGCTGTCGCCTCTCCCTCTCCCAGGCGAAACGACATGAAGAGCGGTGCCGAAATGAAAATTCAAAAATAATAACTGAGAGGTCCTTCGTTGACTCAGCCGCGTGATCGAAAAAGGAGAGAAAAAAAATGAAAAGAAAAGAAGAAAAGGAGGAGGCGCGCGCCAAGATTTGTGAGAGGATCGGACGGTCCAAAATCTACCTGTTTTCCAATTAGAAAACAACTACTCCCTCCGTTCCAATTTAATTGGTCAATTAAATTTAGAACGGAGGGAGTAGCGGTTAAATAGGAAAAGTGTAAAAAAAAACGTAGCTACCGAACGGGCTCTGAGACTATCAAAAGTGAAGGCTCAACATATGGACGCGGCCTGGGTTCTTTTTTTTTTTTTTTTTTTTTTTTTGAGGGAAGATCCGATTTATAAAACAGAGTACTCAGTACAAATTACAAGAAGATCCAGAAAAGAAAGAAAATTACAAAAGGACCCCGCAAACTTGCACAAAGCACCCTGAGCACACTGAAGGAATCACAATCGGATCCGTCGTCTTCACCCAAGAGCCTGGTCGTCGCCACCGTCGCCGTACCTCCAGCCACCGAGGGAAGAGCACCGCCACGAAGAGTAGAGGGCCGCAGGAGTCGTCCGCCGCCGCGCGCCTTTTCTCCATTTCCGTTCGTCTTCTGCACTTCGCCGTCACCGGACCTTTTCGAGAGACCTTTCTGGCCTTCTCCGTTCTCTCCAACTACTCCACCGGCTCTTCCTCGAGCCCAACCGCGTCGATGGATCCCGCGCCACTCTCCTCGCTGCGGGAGGACGGGGAACCCGACGAATCGTCCTCCTCCCCCTCCGCCGCCGCCGTGCCTCCTCGCCCCGCGACGCAGTAAGCCACCTACCCCGCCCCGCCTCCTCCCTGCCTCTACCGCGCCATGGACCCTAATCACGTTCCTCCGCAGCCACTCTCTCCAGAAGTACGAGCCGCTGGACTGGTCGGCCTACTTCGACGAGGAGCGCCCCGTCGCCATCCCCGACACCGAGGACGTACGTGCGTTAGAGAGCAGGGGAATTTCTCGGATAGTTCCGGTGTGATGTGATCTGACTGTTGTAAGTGTTCCTTTTGGGGTTTTTTCATGTGTAGGTTTTCAATGTGTACATGGCCGGATCGGAAGGGCCCGTCGTGTTCTGCCTGCACGGAGGCGGCTACTCGGGGTAAGGGTATAGCTGCTACATTTACAAACTTACAATGATCTCGGTGACAATGAGGCATAATTTGCACACAAAAATTCAGACAGCTGCTAGTTTCTGTGATTTTAGAAATCATAGATTAACCAAGGCCGTGCTGGAATTCTGGAATGCTTATGCAAAATACAGATGTTCGGGTGTGTTTAGCTAAACTTATAAAGCAATTTTTCTGGAGCACCTTATCCTGGCTTTTATGGTCTTGTGGGAAATGTATCCATCCCAACTTCTGCTGTAGTTAAATGTTTTGGCTAATTTTAGTTACAACTAATATGCAAACGCCAAATGCAGAATGAACTTGTTTTTATTTTACTAATATTGCCACTTTTTTTTTGAACTTTTCCATATATATTAAACCAACAAAGAGTACACGATTACATCGATTACAAAAACAATACTAAAAGAGACGAGCAAATCTATGAGATCTTCAAGCCCTTTCTTCTTCCATGACACAATCTTGTACTTTTCTGTATAACAACGCCGAAAACACCAAACCACATACCTGTGAATACCAACGAAGGTTCTCCCTTTTTAATTTTGAGCCGCAATGCCAAGGCTTTGTGCACGCACGCAACCATTAAATTAATCAAGCAACATCGGCAAGAGCACCACCACTGATATCCAGGACAAGTAACCGAGCCACTTTGTCGACATCGTTGGAAGCCGAGAGAACGAATCACCATTGCCGAAGACGTAGTAGCCGGGATAGATAATGCGAGGACAAACCTGCTCGCGACAACTATGAGAAACAATCCAAGATTGATCTGGCGAAGCAAGATCTGAAAGACCATACCTAGACAAACTTAATCTTCCAAAGCCACCATTGACGTCGAGAAGGAGATCTCGCCGACGAACGAAGCGCGGAAGATCACTTGTTGCAGACGATGCCATCTCCATTGACGAAGAAGACAACAACCAAAACCAAGCTCTAACATTAAGGACCTTTGTATAGCGCCCTGCGCAGGTCCGAGGTCCCCACCCCTCCTAGTGCCAGAGCGGCACCTAGAGGAGGTGAGGACCCGTCAATTCTTAGACGAAGACAACGATGAAGGTGCAGATGGCGCCGACGGCGACGGCTAGGGTTGAAACCCTAGGCCGCCGCCTCTCTTTCTTTCTTTTCTTGCGAGAGTCTTCCTCTTCCGATCTACTAATATTGCCACTTATTATTGTTGGTTTGGAGTTCTTAACAACATCTGTCTAAAGACAACATTTCCTTTTGTTTACGATATCAAACCTTCTCTTAGTGACTTGATTTCTTAATGCTCCTTATGAAATGTTGCCTTTTGAAATATGCTTATTTAACACATGTTGGATTGGTACTGACGTTGTTATGTTGATTCCTCAATCTTCCTTAGGCTTTCATTTGCCCTAGCGGCTAGTCAGATAAAGGGAAAAGCTCGGGTTGTTGCCATGGATTTACGGGGACATGGGAAATCTACCACAAGTGATGATTTGGATTTGTCCATTGAAGTATGTCCTTCACTCTTTCCAGAACTTACTAATTTTTCTTCGTACACATGTCATGACTCATGAGGTCCTCTGTGACTTCTTGAGCTTTGCCTAAGTTTTTGGTTATTTGCAACTGCAGACTCTTACCAATGATGTTATAAATGTTTTACGTACATTGTATGGAGATTCACCACCAGCCATTATACTTATTGGTCATAGGTAAGTCAAATCATGTATTTTTCATTTGCCCATGCACCCTTTATCTGAAGTAAGGCACAGAAATTGAATGAAGTTCTAATCCATAATAGTTGTAGATAACAGTGGATATGCTAGCATGGTATGTCCCTTTTGGTGTATGTAACATGCAAGTTAATTATCTTAATAGTCCCTGAAGTTTAATTTCCGCAGCATTAAAACAAAGTAACAAACACTGAAATATCATGCTACTAGTCACTCTGTTATACATATATTAGCTTTCCAGTTTCATCTCTGCTGTTACTTGACTGGTTTATAGTATGCGTCTGCATTACTTAGCAAGCCTGTTCATTCTGATTAGTGTTATCGGGAGCTTCTAGTGAGCAGTGATCAATTCTTCAATTTTTTAGCATGGGAGGTTCGGTGGCTGTACATGTGGCTGCAAGAAAAGCATTTCGCAATCTTCATGGTCTTGTTGTCGTTGACGTAGTTGAGGTTAGTGATAGTTTTCCTTAGGTTAAGTATTACATTATGGTTGGACACTGAATCATCTAGCTCATTGTTGATTCTGAACTTCTGGTTCTGTAAACAGGGAACAGCAATGGCTTCATTGGTTCACATGCAGAAACTCTTATTAAATCGAGCGCAGCACTTCCCGAGCATTGAAAAAGCAGTATGTTGATTTGGACATATATTACATGTGCTCATGTTAATTCAACTTTAAAATTCGCTGCAGTATCTATAATTTCCTGTTTAGTTCATTGTGCTGCCCTTCATCAACTATATTTGGATGGATTTTTTTTTTGTTATAAACGTCATGGCCACAAAATATGACATAAAGAAGTAAAAGAGAACAACAAGTAGAAACCACTCTGAGTGCAAGTGGCATGCTTATAAAAGCCAAGTGATTAGCAATGTTCAAATACTATCCTTCACGCTATATTTGTTTAATCAAACTTAAAATTACACAGATTGAATGGAGTGTCAAAGGTGGACCACTACGGAACGTTGAGTCTGCACGTGTTTCTATTCCATCTACCTTGAAGTTTGATGAATCAAAGGAATGGTAAGCATTATCTTGATACATGCATGTACCTGCAGCTGAACGTGGTTAGAGAAAAACTGTGCATTTACTTAAAAAAACTGACCATTACTTGAGAGACTAAAGACTAATAATATAGTTGTACTTTGTTCAGCTATACATACCGTACTCCTCTTGAGAAAACAGAAAAGTACTGGAAAGGATGGTAAGCTTTCAGCCTGCTTTTGTTCTTTACGCCAATTCTTCCATCAATCTTACTAAAACCATGTTAGTTTTCAAATGATCTGTTATGATTATTATTACAAAAAACAACAAGACCGGAGGGGGGACTCCATCCCGGCTTTGTCATTAAGGTAGAAGTGAGGACTCGAACCCGGGACCTGCCCTTATGCGCATATGCACAGCTACCACTAGTCCACGGAAGAGTTCTCTATGATTATTATTACAAGCATGCTATTAGTGTTGGTCATTTTATTTATCAGGTTTATGGAAGAAGGTTTATTTGCTTAATATATGAAGGATCTAAGTCTTATTAATGTTCAAAACTGAGCTACTTCGAATGGATCGAAACAAATGAAACATAAAGCCATCGTGAATTGCTGCAACTGTCAAACATAGTGGGGCAAACACAGATTAGCTAAACTAGATTTCATGAGCTATAAAATTTTCCAGGATGGCTCTCTTTGTTTTTCAGAAACTGTTCGTTTTTTGTTTTTCAGCAATACTGTTCGACTTATTTGCTGGTCTTGTCTGTGATCGGTTAACATTGAAACATGCAATTTTTTTAGGTACGAAGGTCTTTCCGATAAGTTCTTATCTTGTCCTGTACAAAAGATCCTATTATTAGCTGGCACGGATAGATTGGACAGGTTTGTAATATCCATCCAGTTTGAGCTTTAATCCATCACCATTATGCTCTTGGCTTATGCTAAAACCATCATCATTCAGCTTGTTGCAATTCCAATCTGATTGATTATTATTTTTCTCATTGCATATAGGTCGCACCAGCATGTGGTGCGCCCTTTGTTTTGGTGAGCTCGGGCAATAATGTGTTATAAGAGTTTTGGTTTATTTAAACTAGTTTTTATTCCACCAAGCAGACTATCAATAGTATGTCCTGCCAAGAAACTGAATGCATTGCTAGGGTTCGTTATTAGCACTTGCTATTTGAGGAGCAAAGCAGGTTATACTGATCCACAATAAAATCTTTTATTTGAGCATATTGTTCATTGCATGAGCATGCATTTTTATTGTAATCGTGTTTGAAATGTGAAAGACCTTTGTATCACTCCACGATCCATGTGAAAACATGTGTAATGGGTTACCATGTTTTGCAGAGCTTTAACAATTGGTCAGATGCAAGGGAAGTTTCAAATGGTAGTAGTTCGACACACTGGACATGCCATACAGGTTTGATCCTAATGTACTTTGTTGAGTCACATTACTCTATGGTACCAAGTGTCCTTTTGTCAAAGGCAGGGAGCCAGGGATATGATCTTCAAGCTTTATTCCGAGTCGTTCAATATCCTGCTTTCTATCTGCTTCCAAGAGCTTGAATGTCCAGAACATGTCTATGGGTAGAGCCTCTAGGTTACTTTGAAATTGTCGTAGATTTTCTGACATGTTACGGCACCACATGGACTAGAAAACAAATGTTCATCTGCTGAGTATCGTTCGTTATTGTGCTAGTCATATAACTTCGATCTTTTTTCTTCAGGAAGCATGATTATTATTAATAAGCTTTATAGCGGCCGAGTTACAAATCTTACCAATTTTTATTGAAAACTTTATTTCAGGAAGATGTACCTGAAGAATTTGCATCACACATACTGAATTTCATATCTCGCAACAAAATAGGGCCCAATGGTGTTGAGGTTAGTACCTAATTTTGGTTTTTCAAATTGCTAATATTTGCGTTCTACACTTCTCAACCTAATGCCTGGTACCTTTATTTTCTCAGATACCCGGCCTCATTAAAAAATGGCAGCGTTAGACAGGCTACGGAAGCAGTGTCAATAGTGTCTAGGAAAAATGAGGGCTCCTATCTGTGCCTGTTCTCGTACTTGTTATGTTAGAGGAAGTTTGTGCGGACAAGATTCAAGACGATGCAGCAGGGATGAGCACTTGGTTTACGACCTTGTCACCACTCATCCATGCCATGGATGGTCTTCCAAGCAATTTTTGTGCTGTTTGTAAATAATAAAGTTTTGACTTGAGTGTTACACCCCATAACGTGAACCATAATTCTGTAGATGTATCGATAGTTTAAAACACCTTCAAGGAGACACCACCCGGTTTGTTGCCCCAGTTGTATATCTTGAAATTGAAGACACCTAATCTTGTGGATCATGCTACAGTACAGGCTGTAAAGACAAAGAAAGACTCTTGTCGATGCTATGCTAACAAGGGATTTGTGAATCCGCGAAGAAACAGAAATAGTGGTTGGGTCGCAGTACAAAATCAGTATATTTTTGGCCTGCACACTAAAGCTGCTATTACCAAACAAAGTAGGTCATATCGCCTGATACAAATACAGCAATAAGTGCTGGGTACTTCATACTCCCATGAAACTGGGTTATCTTCAGTTCACGTTGAGCCAAACCTTGCGAGTTAATGATCTACTTTGCTTGCCTCCTGCCTGCATGCTCTGCTGAGAAAGCATCTGATATTACACATTATCATGAATGACAACACCCCAGTCCGCTGGGCCATTGGCCCGGGCGCCTGGCGTATACGCACAATCAATGTTGATCTTCACCGTATCACATACTGCCTCCGTATTTTATTATAAGACGTTTTAGTAGGCTAATTTAGCATGCCAAAATATCTTATAATTTGAGACAGAGGAAGTATATCAGAGGCGTTGTTTCTCCTCTCAGTTAGCTGTGTCATTCCTATCTGATGTACACGTGTTCATGTACTCAGCATCATAAAATAGCTTTGCGTGCGATCACTTGAGCACTATCAGCTTGATTACCTTCTCTCACTATGTTACGGTTTTTGTTCAAAATAAAAAAAAATCTATGTTACGGTTGTTCCACCAGCTCCACCACATAGCAAGGATTTCAACTCTCGTTTGCACTATACAGTTCAAAACTTCATCCAAATTCCAAAGTTGCCCCCCGTCGATGCCTCCATGGTCTCCCTCCCCGTGCCCGACGTGCCGCCTCCTCAGCCTACCTCCGCCACACAATCGTTTTCTCAGACCTCCTCCTCGCATGTCCCCGGTGTTGCAGAGTTGTATAGCTTGAGCGCTTGGTAGAATTCCTGGCATGACACATTCAGGAGATCGTCTTGTGGTATACTACTTCGTGGCTGCAGCCTGCAGCTGCAGGTAATCCAGTATTTTTCCTTTGGATTAGAGATACTGCAAAGTTTTATAGAAGAGGAGGATCAGAGAAGGATAGTGAATTAAATAGCAGTAAGTACTAGCCCAAATTTGCAATTCATCTCACATAGAATCGGGGAGGTTCTACCCTAGACCTCTTCTTTGCTGAAAAATATGATTGCTCTGGACTAAGGAAGATACTTACATTCTGCTATGAAGTCTGAGACCTACCCTAAATTTTTGTAGTGGATCAGTCTTCCTCCCTGCAAGCCCTGAAATTTTCCCCAGGATGACAGCATTCCATATGAGAAACAGAGCAAGGGGTATTGCAGTACCAAATACAATGGCCTTCCTGCAAGATTCAGTAAGGATATCATATCCTTCTGGAAGTCGGCAACTTAGGATATAATAATATGATCAGTCTAACATAAAACTCATGATATGTGTGTCCCTTTTTAATGAGGAATATTTCTTGTTGTTTAATATCATTTTTCTCTCTAAACAAGGAATATATTGCTCTGTTGTCACAAGTCTGAAAATGCTGTCAGTATACTTCTTGCTTCCATGACTCAAAACTTCTGAACTTATTCAGGTATTGCACACAGATTTATGTTATAAACCTTACCTTACTTTTGAAAGGTCTCCCTCCAAATTTGCACACAGGACAAGAACAACATTTTGTTAAGGAAAATACTCAGTCCAGTGCAAAGAAGATTAATTTATTTGAAGTGAATATGGTAAGCAGGATTACCTGGTATACTTTGGGTAGCAGCAGCAAAATTTGTTTCAAGAGAACTCCACTGTATGTTTCCACTTGCTACCACCTATAAAACACACCCAATGTGTTCACTGTCTATCCTTACGCAGAAGAAATTTCTTGGTGGTCTTTTCATGTTATGTTTGTCACCAGAGATAGTTTTCTCTATTCGAACCATTACCGAATTAGTACAAACATGGCCGTATTTCATTTCAAGTAAAACATGTTTACTAGAAGTATTAAGGATTCCGCTCTACATACTTTCACTCATGCTTATCATTGTATGCATGTATTCAATATATTTATGATAGGATCATGTAAAACTCTGCACCACAAGTTCGTAACTCCTAAGTAAAAGTATGCATATTTGATAGCAGTAGAACTTGCCACAAGAGTTGTGAAGGACACTATGATACTCAACAGCAAAAAACCAATCATGGCACCAATGACTCACTGACTGCAGTATACGATACAATAAGTATTAGTGCTTACCGACTGATCCAGAAATCGACTGCTGTGCGACTTAATGGTACAACAACATCAAAGACTTTTTTCCCAAACAAGTTGGAGTAGGCTAGAGTTGAAACCCATAAGATCTCGAAACCAGGTCATGGTTCTGGCACATGGATAGCTAACTTCCACGCAGCCCTATCCATGGCTAGTTCTTTGGTGATATTCCAATCCTTCAGATCTCTCTTAACAGACTCCTCCCATGTCAAGTTTGGCCTACCACGACCCCTCTTAACATTCTCATCCCGCTTTATCCGTCCGGTATGCAATGGCGCTTCCGGAGGCCTATGTTCTATATGACCAAACCATCTTAGACGGTGTTGGACAACCTTCTCTTCAATTGGTGCTACCCCAACTCTCTCACGTATATCATCATTCCTAACCCAGTCCTTTCTTGTGTGGCCTCATATCCATCTCAACATGCGCATCTCCGCTACACCTAACTGTTGGATATGTCGTCTCTTGGTCGGCCAACATTCTGCGCCATACAACCATAGTTTAAAAAACCGGACCGGTCACCGAACCGGTCAGCCTCTCGGTTCACGGTTCCCTGGTTCAACCGGCGGTTCAACTGGTTCAATTGCTGAACCGATCATTAAAGAAAATAATTATTTTTAGTAGTGAAATACGTAAATAAATTGGTCAAGTAGGCTAACTTCCACTAATCCATCACAAAAGTGGTGTAGCACAGTTGGCTAGCACGCTGTGCGTAACCACCCGTGGGGTACTCCGTGGCGCAGGTTCGAATCCCCGCAGGCGCAAGTATTTTTCTTGCCTTTATTTCGTCCAGCCGGTTCAACCGCCCGGTTTATTCACCGATTTATTACCCGGTTTAGCTAAAAGCCGCCCGGTTTGACCGGTTTATCCCGGTCCGGTGGCGGGAGCGGTCCGCTGCGCTTAAGAAACCGGCAGGGCTGGCGGTTCCGGTTTTTTCCGGTCCGACCGGCGGTCCGGTCCGGTTTTTAAAACTAGGCATACAACATCGCAGGTCGAATCGTCGTCCTTTAGAACTTGCCTTTTAGCTTTTGCGGCACTTTCCTATCACAGAGGACGCCAGAAGCTTGGCGCCACTTCATCCAACCAGCTTTGATTCGATGACTCACATCTTCATCGATATCACCATCCTTCTGGAGCATAGACCCCAAATATCGGAAGGTGTCTTTCTCAGGTACCACCTGTCCATCAAGCCTAACCTCTTCCTCCTCGTGCCTAGTAGTACTGAAACTGCACCTCATGTACTCAGTTTTGGTTCTACTAAGCCTAAAACCTTTCGATTCTAGAGTCCGCCTCCACAGCTCTAACTTTCTATTAACCCCCACCCGACTATCGTCAATTAGCACCACATCATCCGCAAAGAGCATACACCATGGGATATCTCCTTGTATATCCCCTGTGACCTCATCCATCACCAAAGTAAAGAGATAAGGGCTCAAAGCTGACCCCTGGTGCAGTCCTATTTTAATTGGAAAGTCATCGGTGTCGCCATCACTTGTTCGAACACTTGTCACAACATTATCATACATATACTTAATGAGGGTAATGTACTTTGTTAGGACTTTGTGTTTCTCCAAGGCCCACCACATGACATTCCGTGGTATCTTATCATACGCCTTCTCCAAGTCAATGAACACCATATGAAGATCCTTCTTCTTCTCCCTGTATCTCTCCATAAGTTGTCGTACCAAGAAGATGGCTTCCATGGTAGACCTCCCAGGCATGAAACCAAATTGATTTTTGGTCACGCTTGTCAATCTTCTTAAACGGTGCTCAATGACTCTCTCCCATAGCTTCATTGTATGGCTCATCAACTTGATTCCACGGTAATTAGTGCAACTTTGAACATCCCCCTTGTTCTTGAAGATTGGCACTAATGTACTCCGCCTCCATTCTTCGGGCATCTTATTAGACCGAAAAATAAGGTTGAAAGGTTTAGTTAGCCATACTATCGCTATGTCTCCAAGGCCTCTCCACACCTCGATGGGGATACCATCAGGGCCCATTGCCTTGCCTCCTTTCATCCTCTTCAAAGTCTCCCTAACCTCAACCTCCTGGATACGCTGCACAAAGCGTCGGCTTGTATCATCGGAGGAATCGTCTAGCTCAATGGTAGAGCTCTCATTCTCTCCATTGAACAGGTCGTCGAAGTACTCTCGCCATCTACGCTTGATCTCTTTGTCCTTCAAGAGGAGTTGATCCGCTCCGTCCTTTATGCATTTGACTTGGTTGACATCCCTCGTCTTCCTTTCTCTCGTCTTCGCCATCTTATAGATGTCTCTTTCGCCTTCCTTCATGTTTAGACGCTGGTAGAGGTCCTCATACGCCCGACCCCTTGCCTCGCTCACCGCTCGCTTTGCCGCCTTCTTTGCCCCCTTGTATATCTCCATGTTGGTTGCGCTCCTGTCCAGGTATAGGCGTCTGAAACAGTCCTTCTTCTCCTTAATAACCTTCTGGACCTCAACGTTCCACCACCAGGTATCCTTAGCATCCCTTCTACTTCCCCTGGTCACCCCAAACTCCTCTGATGCAATCTTCCGAATGCAATTCGCCATCCTCATCCACATACTGTTTGCATCGCCTCCTTCCTCCCAAGGGCCCTCCTTAAAAACCCTCTCCTTAAAAGCTTGAGCTGCCTCTCCCTTTAACTTTCACCACTTTGTTCTAGCAACTTTTGGGCGCTTATCCCGCTGGACACGAATCCAAAAATGGAAGTCAGCCACCACCAGCTTATGTTGATAGACAACACTCTCTCCAGGTATCGCCTTACAATCAAGACAAGCGCGTCTATCTTCTCTTCGAGAGAGGACAAAATCAATCTGGCTAGAGTGTTGGCCACTACTGAAAGTCACTAGGTGGGATTCTCTCTTTCTAAAGAGGGTGTTAGCTACGACCATGTCGTAGGCTAGGGCGAAGCTTAAGACATCCTCCCCTTCTTGGTTCCTGTTGCCATAGCCAAAGCCCCCATGCACCCCTTCAAAACCTGTGTTAGATGTACCCACATGACCATTGAGGTCTCCTCCTATGAAGAGCTTCTCGCTAGTAGCTACTCTCCTAACCAAGTCCTCGAGACCTTCCCAGAACTCTCTCTTGGTGCTCTCGTTGTGGCCTACTTGCGGGGCATACGCGCTGATAACATTGAGAACTAACTCCCCAACAACCAGCTTGACTAGGATAATCCGGTCTCCTTGCCTCTTGACGTCCACTACTCCATCCTTGAGGCTCTTGTTGATCGAGATGCCTACCCCATTTTTGTTTGAGGTTGTCCCCGTGTACCACAGCTTAAATCCGGTATCCTCCACCTCCTTCGCCTTCTGTCCCTTCCATTTGGTCTCTTGGACGCATAGGACATCAACACGCCTCCTTATCGCCGTATCAACTAACTCCCGTAACTTGCCCGTCAGGGACTCTACGTTCCAGCTACCTAAGCGGATCCTCCTAGGCTCGGCTAACTTCCTTACCCTCCGCACTCGTCGAGTCAAATGCGAAGACCCTTGCTCATTTTTCACTACACCCGGGCGTCGATGCAGCGCGCCACTAAGGATGCGACGACCCGATCCTTGCTCACTTATCACCGTATCCAGATCAAGATACGGCGCACCACCAAGGGGGTGGCGGCCCGGCCCTTGCCCATTTGACACCACACCCGGGTTCCGATATGGCGCGTCGCTAAGAGGGTTACGCCCCAACGAGATTCTTTTGGGTTTCATCTCCATAAGAGTGGCTGGGTTTTTTCCGTTGGCTTGCCAAGCCTATCACAACCCTCCTCCTTTATTTAGGGCTTGGGACCGGCTATGTTGAGACAACATAGGCGGAGTTTTAATGGTAATATCATGTTAGATGTAAATTGCCTAAGTGCTTCCGTAGTGCATCAGACATTCAGACCAGATGATATCCTGAATGTAACTAGAGCTCCGAGTTAGCTGGATCTTGTGTTAAATATTTTTTTTGACTGGAGTAAGTTTTGACTGGAGTAAGGTTCATGTGTTAAATATATTTTTTGGTTCCTTCTTGGATTGCAAAAAATACATTTCCTTCTATTGGTAAATGGCTGGATGACTTTGAGTCAGTTAATTAAGTTCTTGTCCCTAAAATCTGGACAGTACGAATTTCCATAGCCCTCATTCTATTTGACTAAAACCATACTCTGCCTCTGGATACAACATACAACAGAGTAAAAAATGTTTCTACATGTTTCAATTCATGAATAATCTTGAAAATTATTAATACTATAGGATGGCTGGAGCACACAAGGCCTGGTCAATAGAGTAAAAAATGTACTTTATTGACAAAATATTCCTGACTGCAATCATTGAGCACCATGGATCATCTTGCACTTAATTTTTTCATGGTTATATTGCCAACAATGTAAATGTATTAATTAATTTATTTTGAAATGCTTAATATAGAGCCGCTGGATTCTTATTTATGACAGGGAAACAAGATAGATAGTAGTGGAACCATTTGTCTTACTGCTCAATAAACACATCCCCAAGTTTAGAATTCATATAATATTTACCCGGTTTAAACTTGGAGGGCTTATAGGATGTATGAGCCTCTTGTTTCCCTTCCCTCATTTTTTTTTTGACTCGTTCCTTCATTTAAGCACAAGTTGAGTTTGAATTGCTTGAGGTTGCAGCAAACTTGATTAGAGACAGGTATAGATAAACTATATAATGGTTTCTGAATATACGACATCCACAGTAGGTTCAAGTTTCTGAATACCTCCACAACCCATCAAACTTGATCAGAGACAGGTATAGATAAACTATATAATGGTTTCTCTATACAAAACATGCAATAATTAAGAATTGTAGTATCTCTATACATTTTCCCTATTTATGCCCCTGAAGAAAACAATCTTGAACAAATAGAGTTGCAGAGACATCATTCACAAGATATAAGCCACTGCAAAGAGGTAAACATTCATATCTTTTTCTTTATATACAGAAGACGACAGTAAGCAAAACATGCCTGATTTTCACGACTCTATATAAACTATTTTACAAGACTTCCTTCACACAACATGTGTGAAAAAATAATGAAAGAACTATCACTATTTTAATTTGCTCTATGTTTACACAATCCCCAGTTTAGTATGCAGCCAGGGAAGCAACCATAAGTTGGTCCGTCAACAATCAGCTAAAATGCAAAATCACAAATCTAAGAGTCATAAAATAATTTCCCGACTCGTTTGCATCTCAACATGCTCTGAATCTCCTACAGCAAAGGTATCAACAACCGGGAAGTAAACCAAAATCATAATACCGACCATGGCTGAAAGCATCAACACCAGAAAGGAGATGAACACAAGAGATTCGTGGGCTATTTCACCTGGCCATGGAGCAATTGAGAGACCAAGAAGTGTGGCTCGGAGAAGTAATATTACGGTAGCAAATATTAGCATATATATCCTCCGCCGAAGCCCTTTGTTGATCACCAGTGATAACATCTGACCTCCAATAAACATCACATAAATGATTAAGATGACATAGAACGCCCCAAGAAATATGCTGCTGAGCAACGGGTATGTGCATGCAACATTGCCCTGATGGTCCCCTGAGGCTGAATACCAGTACTTTGCAAGATTTGATATCTGCCCATCATCTGAAGCAACACGAGGACCAATGAAAACAACACATGTTTGCCAAAAAAGTGAAGGAAAACAGATAACAAACATGGCACATATAGTCTTCCGATTCCATTTCCTGTTTAAGGTACCAAGCTCTTGTTTCTGCAAAGCTGCACTGAGAAGGGAAGCGAGTAACAAGAATAATCCTGGTTCCGCAAATCCCAAATTCGAGATGATGTAGAATTTGCACACATTAACTTGCCATGCCCTGTCAGAAGTAAACCTCCCTTCTCCATTCACAAAAGTGAGCCGAAGTACTTCTCCGATACCCCACCAGAATGCAACTAATATTAATGTTATTCGCGTAAGCCATGGCCCATTGAAATAGCTAAGGCGCTGGTAGCCTCTCCTTTTGATCCAAAGCTGAAAGTGTACTGACCGGCTCAGGCAAATCAAGCCCAAGATGGAAACTATGGATACGAGAGCAATGGTGACCACACCGATGGTATTGGTGAAAAATGAGATCAAGAGCATTACAGAAAGCGTAACACCTCAAAACCTCCACGCATTCTCACTTTATTACCAGCACCGACACAACTCACATATTACGTACCAAAAAACCTGCAAGGAGAGAAGAGCAAAAATATAATCAGTAGGAATGTCATTAGAAATTGGCTTACCTATTTAGGATTTAAAACAATAACAGATGAAGGACTTTGACTTGTCAATTTAAAACTTTCAATTGGGTAATAGATGAAGCTTCTTAGCTAGTCAATGCTCATTTTTAAATGTTTTTGTTCACCTAACATTGGACCTGTTCATAGTTAAGTCCTCTACTTCTCTTCTTACCAATACATAATTTCATCAAAGTTTGCTTCTCAATTCATGATCATTGTTATCTAAAGATTGACCTACCGTTTCATGATTAGATGATGATAAGACATCAACCAATCATTTAACTCGAGCAGATTAATCTACCACATAGAATTCACAAACAAATTCCCCTCAAACTATCATGGGATAAACAGCTTCTTCACAAAAATCAATCTGTTATAAAATCTAAAGATACAATAATGATAACCATACACCACGATCACCATAGCTGGAGCAAAGGGCGGGATTAGCGAATGCTCATACCTCAGAAATCCAATGGCCAAAATCACGAACAGGGTCGAGACAGCACGGACGCAATTGGACGAAAGCGGTGGTGATGACGCGGACGGGGCTGGATGCGAGGCGTCGGCGTTGACGCTGAGCTACGGCAGGGCGGCAATTTATGGCACGGAGATTCTGTAGAGGCGCCTTGGGTCGGATTGGGGGTAGGTCTCCGGCGAGGGAGAGGGAGGAGGAAAAGAAAGAGGTCGCCGGCGCGGAAGGAGTCCGTGGAAGAGATCGCTCTCGATGAAAAGCGTATCGGTCTCAAAGACGTATAAGTTCGTGGTTCTCTCCTGTTTGTTTACCCTCTGTATTCAGGACTCATATCATGCATGGCCCACGCCCAGCCCGCAGGAAAATTAACGTTGACAGCTCTTTTTTTTCTTTTTCTTGAGGGGGTAACGTTGGCAGCTGGAAAACGCGTGGAGTGCATGTTGTTGCTGGGCTGGTCAAGCGTTGGTCATGGCCTAGCAACATTTGGAGAAAGAAACGGCTGGACATGCCATGCCGCTCCATCTTTGATGCGATTTTGGGTCCGTTCACGTTGAACTCGTCCCTTTCAATCTCCTTTGACTCCTTCCGTAGAAAAGGAAGAAAAGAATTGTTATCGCCCGTCATCAAGGGGGTGTTTGGTTGGCTGCAGGCGTATGCCCTGTGATGGAATCATGTGCGCTTTGTTAGCTGGATTGTATCAAGTTTGTGGCCTGCGCGAAAACACTGTTCTAGGTAGCCCCGAAAAAAACGCTCATCTGATGTTTCAAGAAATGTACTCCCTCTGTTCCAAATTACTCCTAGATTCCCTAGGGGCCCAAAAACGAACGTGGGTGGCTCATCGTGATGCTGAACTTGTGTTAAACTGCTCCCATTAATGGAAAACTCTTATAAGATACCAGCTACTAGTAGCGTGTGGATGAGAGATATAAAAAAGAAAAAAAAATGCATACATTGTGTTTTAGTTATAATGGAAATAATATGAATCATATATTTATATGTATAATACCTCCGTTAGAAACTGGATGAGTTTCTACAAAGCATGATATCAAACATCTGTATCTATAAATGATAATTAACTAAACTGCTTAGGTTTCTTCATACAAATTATACCACTTTTTTATGAACAACGGTTTCACGATATATTTACACTTATTTCCTTACATATTCATAGAAAAATTATATGACAAAGTGCTCCGTTTGAAACTTTGCATGATCTAAAACATAAGAGAGAAATTTTTTGATTTTATTAGAGAGTTATGTTGGCACCATCAGTAAACACAAAAGGTTGTCGATTTCAAATTATTATGAATCGGACCCTAGTTACTATTTGCGCCTCTAAGGCCAAAAATAGAGGCTTTTGCTTACTCATCTATAACAATTTGGGATTTTAATGCCACATATTTGTTAACATTTCTTTCAAGAGAACATTCATCCCATGGATCAAGGATGGTAAACTAATACTATGCCATTATAACTAGCGAAGGTATTATACATATGAATATATGATTCATATTTTTTCCACAATTCTTTGCTTACTCCAGCCACAATATTGCTAACGTAATAGTATTGCTGAATCATTTTATATCACAAGCCCGTGAGAATGCACAGGTTGGCGACTAGTTTGGCAGACCAAATCACAACGAAAAGAAAACACACTCGCACAGTGGGCACACACCAAAGAGGCCATGAGTAGAGTGCGTAGTTGATCCTGTGTGAGGCTCCAACGCCTCAAGTCGTGCGTCGATCGACTCTGTCTACCCCCCCCCCCCCCCCGCCCCCCCCCCCCCCCATCTATTCATAGAAAAATTATATGACAAAGTGCTCCGTTTGAAACTTTGCATGATCTAAAACATAAGAGAGAAATTTTTTGATTTTATTAGAGAGTTATGTTGGCACCATCAGTAAACACAAAAGGTTGTCGATTTCAAATTATTATGAATCGGACCCTAGTTACTATTTGCGCCTCTAAGGCCAAAAATAGAGGCTTTTGCTTACTCATCTATAACAATTTGGGATTTTAATGCCACATATTTGTTAACATTTCTTTCAAGAGAACATTCATCCCATGGATCAAGGATGGTAAACTAATACTATGCCATTATAACTAGCGAAGGTATTATACATATGAATATATGATTCATATTTTTTCCACAATTCTTTGCTTACTCCAGCCACAATATTGCTAACGTAATAGTATTGCTGAATCATTTTATATCACAAGCCCGTGAGAATGCACAGGTTGGCGACTAGTTTGGCAGACCAAATCACAACGAAAAGAAAACACACTCGCACAGTGGGCACACACCAAAGAGGCCATGAGTAGAGTGCGTAGTTGATCCTGTGTGAGGCTCCAACGCCTCAAGTCGTGCGTCCCCCCCCCCCCCCCCCCCCCCCCCCCCCCCCCCCCGCCCCCCCCCCCTCCCCCCCTCTCCACAACAGGAGTTGTGAGGTAATTAATGAGGTCAATGGCACGTAACCCTAATTAACGACCATATTATCACACGCTATAGCACCCAGCTTCCCGAGCTCGGGGGACCTTTGCACACACACGGAGCTAGTAGGCGTCCCAGAGGGAGCCGTGGGACCAGCAGTGCGCTGCTTGGTCCATCTCGCTCGCGCCGGTGGCCCACGCCGGCGGGTCCAGCAGCATGGCCTCCGCCATCTCGGCCCACAGCCTGGGCGAGTCCACATCAAACTCCTCGTCGCTCCTCCTCCCGCCCATCGCCAGCTCCTCCACCCGGCTCACCTCTACCACCAGTGCCGGCTTGCAGCGCACCAGCTCGGCCGCCTCCGCCGCCGCGGCGCGGACGTCCTCCGGGTGCGAGCTCGCCGGCCGGGGCAGCCGGTCCACCGACCCGGGAAATTGAGCTGCGCGTTCCGGCCGCGGAGCCGCAGCGCGGCCACGTCGTGCGCCACCGCCGCCATCTCGGCCGACTCGAAGCTGCCGAGCCAGATGCGGGTCTTGGTACCGGGCTGCCGGATCTCCGACACCCACTTGCCCCACTACCTCTTCCTCACGCCCCTGTACTGGGAGGAGCTGCCATTCGGAGACTGCTCCAGCTTGCCTGACGACTCATGATCCATTGATTCTTGCAAGCTCTCGCTAGCCTAGCCAAGAACGCACACCACACACACTCTCTGTGCAATGTTTCACGATGGAGAACGATCACTGAGCTGAGCTTACATAGGCAATGCAGAATTGGATGCGATCTCGTGGGCTTATATAGGCAGTGGAGGATTGAGGGGGCCGGCGGGAACTGTCGCCACAGGATCGATGTCACTTCATACGTACGCTGGCTACTATGTTAAGCTCATCATTCGGTTCCATCATTGGGGCGATAATAATGCATGCAGGCCGTCCTGGCGATCGATGTGCCGTTGCTATGCGCACTTCACGGCTGTTGCTCCGTATCTTCTTGGACCGATGCATGCATGCATTGCATACACTGTCGCAAGGACATCGAAGGACACTCAAAAGTGATTGCCAGTACTAGCATAGTAGCATCAGGCTCGCTAGCCTTGTCACTAACAGTTTTTTGATGGAGCAAGAGAGTGCACTGAAACGGCAGGCAACTACTTACACAAAAGAATCATAAAGATCGTTGCATGCACCTAACTAGTTGTTGGAATAGCGTTCCGAAATGGTACGTGAGGGTCAGGCTGCTCCGTCTCCCCGGTGGCCTTAGGGCATTCGAGGCGTGGCGGCTCACGGCCTCTCGCCGGCCGGAGGGTTTACGTCTTTTGTTTAGATTGTTTCAGTGTAATCTTCAAGATGGTGAGGCAGTGGCTACTTTTTGAAGTCGGAATAAGGTCCTCCCCGTCCTATCCTCGCTCCGGTAGTGTGCCTAGCGCTAAGGGAGGGCGCGTGGAGGTATGTGTCCGGCGGATCCCTGGGATCCAGTCCATTTTCGTGTTCATTCGTGTGGTTGCAACTCGGCTCTTCTGATTTACGGTTCTCATCATTGGTGGTTACTGCTCTGATGCGCTGGTCCCTCGGTGTCTTAGCACGATGACTTTTCATCTGTCTACTACAACAAGCTCTACTACGCCAAGTTTTACCCGGCTCCGGTGAGGAAGGGGTGAGGACAGCGGCGCGCTTTCAGCTCATTACATCGTTTGTAGTCGTCGTAGGTGGTTCGAAGACCTATTTGTATTTTTTTTACTTTTAGAATTCTTTCTACCATTGTTGATGATCAATAGATCGGCTGAACTTGTCAAAAAAAAACTAGTTGTTGAAATGAATCGTTGTTAAAGAAACGAACGAATTCATACTTAAACTAGTCAGTCGTTCGATTGTTAATCGGTCTTTGAATTCCTCGCGAGTTTGGTAATAGGCCGATCGACCGGTCCCTCAAACTAACTGGTTGACTAGCTAGCTACTCCCTCAGTACTCATTCCTACGTATCTAAACCACTGGCGGAGGCAGGATTGGTTAATTTTGGAGATTAGGGGGGGGGCCGGCTTAAGTAAATTTTTCTAAATATACACTGTTTGACAAAAATTAGTAAGAAATCAGTGGTGTTAGGGGGGGGGGGGGGGGGGGGGGGGGCAAGGCCCCTGCTGGTCCCCCGGCCTCCGCCGTTGATCTAAACGTATTTTACTGTGCTGATTCACTCATTCCAGTTCTTATTTATTTAGTCCGTATAGTAGCTATCTCGGGAGATTGGCAATTTGGCATGCGAGTAGGCCCGTTGTAGTATGGGTCTTGGAAGGAACAGCCTGGAGTTGGACTATTTTTCTGACTCCTGAGAGAGACACATCGAGATCCGATCACAGATATGATCATCTCTCAGGCACACGTACGTACGGTTGGAGCCGCTCATAAAAGGCTAGCTTAGCTAGCACGGATGATTAGGCTTTGAAGAGCGGCAGATCCGGTCTATATTGGGAAAGAGGGCATGCATCCGTGTGGGGCCCCAGAGTAGAGAGAGACAGGTGTCAGCTTTTAGCCGTACGAAACATCCACAGGCCGTACGCCCGTACCTCTCCAATCATCGTTCCGTATAATTGTCTCTGGTAATCGCTGAAGTACCAATCACTAAAAGGCCAGAACACTTCTTCGAGCATTTGTTGATCTGCAAGAAGTGCATTGGCATTGTGGCTCAATTGTGCAAATTACAGAAAAAGAATGGTGTAGTAGAAGGTAAGCAGAATGTAGAAGTGGAGACACTGTCAAATGCAGTATGCCAGTATCCAGCTCGAACCATCTAGGCATGATCTGCTCAACAGTGTTGGTGATCAGAGATTCAGAGAGATATGAATAGGTGCGATGGATTCCCATGCGAGTTTGCCGTTGAATAAATCATTGCGTAGGACCTTACTACAGTACAATCTTTTCGGTTGAAAGATAGCTAGTATAGACAAAGATCTCGCGTACCCTAGTGGCATTTGCTAGTACTACTTGTTTAAGGGAGCGCGGCGCTGCCTCCGGCCATGCTGGCTGCCTATGTAACATGAAGAACAACAAAAACGTAGAAATACTTGCGCAAGTGAAAATGACTAAATAATGCTCCCTATGTTCCAAACTATAAGGTGTTTTAATCACTTCAATACAAATTAAATACGGACTGAAATGAGTGAATCAACACACTAAAATACAACCAATACAAACGAAATGCTCTTTTGCAAATTAGGTAACTAATGTACACGTAGTGGGCAAGTTTATATACAACCAATATGTTTCATTCTAAAATCAGTCATTGTGTTCATGGCTTTTCTCCCCTTGTTTCTGTTATGGGAGGTCGATGGCTGGCAATGGGATTTCATAGTGATAATCCTATGGGCTGGTGTTCTCATGCAGGATCCAATGACGTCTTTGCTTTCCTTGTCGTGTTGAGAGATATCTAGTGCAATGCTCTGTCTCGGCAAGCACCGACAATATAAATGGTAGATGGAGGCATTGATGAGTAGCCCGATGGTACCTTACTATTTGGATTGAAAGACATATTTTCAAGACAAATATCTTGGTGAAAACACATGATCTATCCCTTAGTGGATATATCAAGCATCAATATATTTGTGTCGTTCCCGTTGTTTAAGATGTTAGCCAGAAGGCTTTGGGGATGATAAAACTAAATCCGATCTTTTTTAGTTGAATCTGACAACATTGATGATTATTTCTGTTCATGTGTCCTCTTGGAGTGCCATGTTCTCTAATGGTTCACTTGGTTTCATGCATGTGAGTGAATATTGGTACAAAATGATAAGATTATGGTAAAAGGAGCACAACTAGACTATACAGACGATCGTTCTTTTGGTACATTTGTACGGTAAGCTCGTCGATCAGCCCTGAGTATAGACAAAGATCTCGCGTACCATAGTGGCATTTGCTAGTACTTGTTTAATACCCAGTTATTTCAGCGGCTTCTCCAAGAAGCTGCCCCCCTCAGCTTTCTCTGAAAGCCGCCCTTAAAATTTTGCTAGGCTTACAAAAGAGAAACGAGTTTGGAAGCCCTCTCAAATTTTGGGATGAGATGCGATTGCTCGGGTGATAAGATGTGGGTCGGGATTGGAGGCCGGCATGCACGCACACTGGTGAGCCACGCTTTAGCTATGTGTGGCCGGAGCTCCAACTACGTCGCGCGCGCGTAGGACCTCCATCGATTATCAGACTTCTCTTTGTTGTGCTTCCCGATGGCGATTTGGCCTTCGGCCCCCAGGGTATCTTTTTTACTAAATGGCCCTTAATCGGACATTAAGACAAATCTGGCCCTTGGCAAAACTTTCGCGCGGATATGGCCCTCGGCCTCATACGCCACCCGCCGTGGCGTACCGGACCCTCCGAAACGCCCCGTCAGACGACGTTTGCTGCGCGGCCGGAGGGTCTGATATTTTTCAGCCTTACGCCAGATGATATGGCTAAGATATTTGGACTTAGCCGTTTTTGCGTTTAGTCATCGTCCTTGGTGGATACGCCTTGCCATTGCCCGTGATTGCGAAGTACGAACGCCCGACTAATTGGCACCTAAACATAGTAACGACCAATGCGATGGCGTTTCAAGAAAAAGACATTTCAAGTCCGTTCTCTCCTCTTCGCTTGATGCGCCTTTCAGTTCGATGTTACGTACATAATCACGCCGTATACTAAGACGTTTGAATGCCATTGTGACGCCATACAGATTGTCTAATTCGTCCCCGTCTCGTCCACGTATAACCGGTATATTGGAGGGCCTGTAAAATTTTCAGAGCCTCCGAGTTGCTACGTCCAAGCGGAAGGCGTTGTCCCTGAAGGCCGTAACGCCAAAGCTATGACTACTTCCTGATTAACGGAGGCTCTGTGTTTCTCTCGCTACGTCGACTGCGGAGACGTTCCCACTGCTAATTTTACTCTTAATTTCCGATTACGCTAGCTGGGCCTTTTGTCTGAATTATCGCCATGCCCGCTAGCCGGGCCTAGTGATGAACTTCATAATGGGCCAAGTGGGCTTGACGGAGACCTCCCGCTATATGTGCATTGCATTGCCCAACCGTCTCATACATATCAGCCGTTGCCGGTGGTTATCCCCATAGCCTCCAACAATTCCAGATCTAGATCTAGACGGTGATGCGCCGCCAGCCGCTGATGGATTTTCCTCTTGGTCCGCCACCGTCCACTGATAGCCAAGCCACCAAGCTTGTACCCATCCGTCCAAACTCCGGCATTGTCGTTCCCCAGTACCAAGGACCGGACCCGGCGTCGTCGTCACAGGCACCGTTGTTCGTCTATAGCCGGAGGTATCCTCCCACAACGCAGCCGTCGGCAAACGTAGAGGCGGCGGCAGCTGCACTTGTCCATCTGTCCCATTCTGCGTCATCAAACACTTTGTTGTCTGATTCTCCCCCAGTACATCTTCCACCCGTGGCTTCCCAGTCTCAGTCCGTCAGTCAGTTGACGCTGGACGCTGGATTGCCCGCGTTCCGGCCCCCGTCGCCTACTGGACCAATTCTATTTGGAGTTCGTCTTGTATCTGCTTCGCAATCAGTTCTCCGTCCCACATCCGTCGCTTCCCGGGACAATGATGCCGGCTTGGCTGCACCGTCAGCGCCGCCCCCACCGGCCCCACCCTTGGTAATTTATTGATTTTGTGTGCTTTCGTATATCATCCGTCAATTACAGTTACAGATACAAGTAATTGTAGATCTGGTGAGTTTATTTGGTGCTTATAGGTTGTAGATCTGGTTAGTTCATTTGGTGCTTATAGCTTGAATTGTTGTGATGATTTTGTGGTTAACCTTTGATCCCAATGCGTCAATCTGCTCAGTTGATTTGGTGGTTATATCTAAGGGTGTGCTTAACCTCATACAGTTGTTGTCAGGGTTGCCAACGGTGCTCCTTTTTCCACCTGCTAACCTCTGCTCCAATGTGTCTCGTCAGAGCAACTGGTCTCTAAAGGCACGGTGTTCCGGAACAGGTCCACACCAAATGCCATCGGTCGCATCACTGCCGTCCAGAGGTTTTTCCCAGCTAGGCTGAGTGAAGCTGTGGAGTACGCGAAGCAAGATGGTTGCCCGAGTAATCTAGGTCGCCATGAACCCAATCATCCATTCCCTTCCCGGTTCTACGTGCAAGTGACAGAGGTTGACCTGGTTGCTCTCGTCATCCCGTCATCATTTACAGATGCTCTGGTGAATCACACCAATATAAGAAGGCTGGCGAAAGTTAGACATTCTATGTTTTCCGAAAAGGTTGATATGCCAATCTGTAAAAGTTTCTGTCACACGAAAGTCCAGCTTCAGTGGGTGGATGGTCAGTTTGTTCTTTTGAATGGATGGGACAAACTGGCAAGGAGGTTACAGCTGCACGTGGACGACATCCTTTGCTTCAAGTTACAGAATCGTGGCTTCAAGATGAACGTTCTGAAGCACGAGACGTCGACGTCCTCGATCTATACATGCTCTACCCATTAAGCTGTTGTAGATGCGGCTCATGTCTAGGTCGTCCTTGTGTTGTATAGCAACGCCTTAGTAGTTCTTGGAGTCCAGATTGTCCTTTTGTTTAAATGGAGACTATGCCTTTAGTTGGCAGGGTGATGTATAACGTCAGTGTTGTTATTTTGTGAATGTTCAGTACTAGCTATTTACTTTTTATGTTGTGTTTAGTAAGTATGAACATTTGGTATCACTTTTTTTTTCTTGTGGCCTATGTTATTTGTGAAAAACAATGAAGCTTTTGATCTTATATGGGCCAAACATCTTATATGGGCCAACCATGTACTACTGGGCTATGTAGCGTTCGTACTGATTTGCGTTTTTTTTTCTGTTCCAAAAAACCTGTGGTAGTCGAACTCAACGTGGCCCAAAACCGGTGAGCGGTTGCACGCGTTGAGATGCGCGGGAGACGCCTCCAGAACTCCGTCACACATCAATGACAAGCGGCTTGAAGAACTGCTCTCACTCTACGTGCCATCAAAAGAATACCTCATCTCTCCCCATGGGCGATACAGTACCTCCTCATCCGCCGGCGCCGCGGGATACCCACCGGCGGTCGTCGTCGCAGCGTAGCCACACTGCACTTGAGCCGCAGCATAAGCGTCCTCGCGCGGCGATGAACGTCCCTATGAACAGCCCACCTTCTGGAGTATAGGCCCCTCGCCGATACCCAACTCGGATGGCAGCCGAGGTTTCCTCAGAAACCACCGCTGGTAGAGCTCCGCCGCTGGATCACCCTCCTGGATTTACTCCCTTGCCAAGATTCCGAGCTCCTCCACCGCATGTCATGTCTACATCCAAAGCCGATGTTGGATCTGCATCAGGTGCAACCCCTGCCTTGCGTACGCCATGGGTGGTAAGTATTTAAACCAGCTTCAGAGATATTTGTGCATTGGTTCTGAGATTAAGTCGGTATGTATGAATTAGTTGTAGATTGAATTATGTGCTGTTCTACAAGTGCCGATAAAGAAGTGCGTGGGCCTCTATTTTTAAGATTATTGCTTCCATTTTGGGATTGTTGCTCCCTATTGTAGATTTTGGGATTGTTCTGCAAGTGCCGATATTTGTTGCTCCCTATTAGAGAGTAAACATTTGTTGATTCAGGGTTTTTTTCTTCGTTCTGCAAGTTAGACTCTCAACACTGAATTTTTGTTTTTACCTCTGATGTGTTATTTGCAATTCAGGATTTGTCACTGCCTAACAGTAGTCCACGGATGAATCACCCTCCTGGATTTACCCCTTGCCAAGATTCCGAGCTCCTCCACCGCATGTCATGTCTAAATCCAAAGCCGATGTTGTATTTGCATCAGGTGCAACCCTGCCTCGCGTACGCCTGTGGTGGTAAGTATTTAAACCCGCTTGAGAGATATTTTTGCTTGAGAGAATTTGCTGTAGATTAAATTATGTGCTGTTCTCCAAGTGTGTGCCTCTATTTTTAAGACTACTGGTTCCTCTCAGGGATTGTTGCTCCCTATTGTAGACTCATCTTTATGTCTAATAACTCTGAGGACTGAATTTATGTTTTGACCTCTGATGAGTTATCTGCAATTCAGAATTGTCACTGTCACTGCCAAACAATAATCCACGGATGGATCACCCTCCTGGATTTGCCCCCTTGCCTCGATTAAGTGCATGCCCACCACTTTCCAAGTCGGAATGTGGAGTAGGATCTTCATCTGCTGGAACACCTGCCCTGCCACCGCCTTTGGAGGTATGCCTGCGTTCGATCTGACCCCGTGTTTATTGTTATTGTTCAATCGACGTAGTCCGCACAAATTCTTTTCCAGATTATCCGGAACGCAGTGGTGATGTGTTATTTTCATATTATCTTCAGGCATTGGATTCTCATACAACTGCGGTTATTTGCACTTGCAAATTTCTCGTACCACCTGCTGTGCATCCCATGAGCATGGTATGAATGTAATACCTGCTTTGAACTATACGCGTGTACGTACTTACTCATGTTCGCATGTACAGTCAAAGGAATACTGTTAAACATGAGTTCATTCAGACGCAGGATGGCTCAAAGATCACAAAACTTTCAGTCCATCACGGGGAAACCATTCAGCAGAACGACGTCGTCGTACGTACTCGTGTCAATGGACTCAACGAGGCTGTTAAAAAGCTGGAGACGATTCAAGCTTCTGGGAGCAAGACTAGGGGTCGTCGTGCACGTCTAGGGCACGAACCCTAGACGAGGTTCCACTACGTTTCTATGTGCAGGTCTCCATCTAGGAGCTGGACGCTCTTGTAATTCCAGCCTCTTTTAGGGACGTGTTATCCTTGAAAACAAACATGGGCGCCCCTCCCTCAAAAAAGAAGGAAGCCAACCATCACAAGGTCTCCTTGGCAATTCGTTGTACGAAATTCTGTCAGTATTTCATCCAGCTTCAGTGGATGAGTGGTCAGCTGGTGTTGCTGAAGGGATGGAAGGATCTGGCCAGACAGCTGCATCTAAATGTTGGTGACATTCTAGTGTTCAAATACCAGGATCATGCCTTCAAGATCAAGCACTTCCAGTTTGGCTCATCCACAGAATGTGTACACTTCTGTGATGACCATTGATCACCGTGACCAGGATTTATAACACTCCTATAGTTCGGATGCGTGGACCGACGTTATGTATTGCTGTGCTGCTTTCATTTGGACCAACGTTCTGTAACAGCCCAGAGTTGAGAACCTAAAAAGCCGAGTAAAATTTTCGCTTTTGTGTTGCATTGAATCATGGCATCCATATTCATTTGTTAAACATCACACAATTGGGTTTTGCAACATTGAAAGACCCCAAATGCCAACTTGCTCTAACAAATTTCAAAACAATGGAGGCACTCAAACTTGCAAAACCAAATACTTTGGCATTTTATATTTGTCAAGGAAGTTCCAAGAGTTTGGAAATAATATTTCTCAATTGATATAAATTTTCCAAATGAGCAACATTTGAATTTTGCAAAATGCCATCCCTAAACCCTATGAACAAATGGGGTCCAAACTATTTTATTTTTAATCGCCAAATTTTGTGGACCTTCTACATGTTAGGGAGAGGCTACACAAATTATTTCATATTTTCCTAAAATTGTTTAGTGCCTTAATAAAATCCCTGAAGCTACTGCTGGTTTTAAAAGGTTTTATAAAAGAAAACTGGACAAGGACCTATCCGTGAGGGAAACAAACTTTCCAGGGGGGTTTTCAGAAAATTGCCATCTTCCTCGTTCTGTAGCGACCGCTCCCGCCGGACCAGCTCGACGCCGAGCTCGCCATGGGGCCCCCGCGCCCTCCTGCCGCACGTGAGGAAGAAGAGGAGCACCACGGGACCCCCTGCTACCTTATCCCCTCGCGCACCTGCTCCCGTTCCCCGTCTTCTTGCTCCCCACCGAGTCGCCATGGCCGCCGAGGCCGCCGTGCTCGTCGCCGTCGCCTGAGGCCGCTCCGAGCGAATCGAGCACCACCACGACGTCCGCCTTGCCGTGCTGCTCATCCCGCCAAAGGAATCGCTCGGGAACGCCGTAAATCGCCGCTGCCGTTCGAGTTCGTCTCCGTCACCGCCGCGGCTCCGCCGCCCGATTTCCTTCGCCGCCGTTGCACCTCCGCCGTCGCTGACCCCTCCGTCGGCCTAAGGGTGAGCCTCCCATGCGGAAGCACCTTTCCCCTCTCCCCTCTCGCACTGGTTCGCACTCCACCGTAGAATCGCCGTCGCCGAAGTTCATCGTGTCGACGCGGTAGTACCGGGTCCACTACCGCGTCCACTACCGCATCTCCCAGGAGCTACTGGACTCTCGGCCGATCTTTCCAGGAAGTACCGCCCCGGAGCCCGGTACTACCGCACGCCCGGTACTACCAACCGGGCCCGGTACTACCATTGCTATGCTTCGATAGATCAAGCATCTGGGGTTACACCGCACCACCCCGACGATCCGTACTACCAGCACGTTGAGCCAGGCAAGCGTAATCCCCCCTCTGAGCATATCTTATCCTATGTTTCCGCAAATATTTTCTCCACTATAATATTGCATGCGGTTCCAAATGTCAATTTTATTGGATTAGAGTATCCTATAGTTGCATTAAGTTTCCGATGCCAATACCTGTTTCCCTCCTATTATCCATAGGTTTGTATTGTTGGCCTGAGATACTTAACTATGCTATGTTGATGCTTAGCCATGCTTAGTAAATGCTTAGCGTACGATGGATGGTTCATGTTGGAAACAGGTGATGAGATGAATGATGATGGTGGAGAATTGTGGTGACAGGTAATAAGATGCTAAAGGTGGGGATGAGAGGCCACTGTGGTTGTGGTGCTTTGTCTCGTTCTCGCCGCCTAGGTGCGAGTTCTTTACCTCCCGAACCAAGACTGAGCGTGCAACCATGCGTGAGGCCTATGCAATTGCAGGAACCCTCATAGACTAAATAACTCGGGCGGGGCTAGCCAGGGTCCTCTAGTTCGGGCTTCCATTTGCGCGTGCGTGATGATGGTGGTATGAACTGGGATGAGGATGGTGGTGTTAGGAAAATGAGTGGCCGTGGGGCAGGGTGTTGAGGCACTCTGTCCTGCCGCCACTGATGATCCTGGAAAGTCCTTAACGAGGGAGAAGTCGACACCGCTCCCACCCAGCCGGCTTTCCAAGGAAGAGAGCTAATGCGCAGGTAATGGGCCGGACGGTACGCGTGGCAAACATTGTACACCCCTGCAGGGTAAATCTTTTCGAAAAGCCGTGTCCACGGTTAGGACGACTTGGGAAAGGACGATAAGATCATAGAATAACTTGAACGGAATGATTAAAAACTGGGTACTAAAGGTACACTCAAGATAAGGTGAGCTTCCTCGAGGGTGATTCGGGGAGGTGCCTTTGATGAACAGGTACAGTGGTTGATGATGGTGGTTGATGTTGAGAAAGGTGATCAAAGAAAAGAGTTACTTCTTACCTCTTTTGAAAATACTCTGAATAGTCGATGCCATTGAGTTATGTTTTCATAAATAAAATCAGCTTTATGCAAAACAGCCATAAACTTTGAAAGCCTCATCGAGCTAAAGCTCTATATATAATCTTGCGAGTTCGTCGAACTCAACGTCGTTTGTTTTGTTTCAGAGGAGGACTTCACCGACCTCGAAGGTGGGTTCTTTGTGGACGTCGACGAGTAGTCTGGGGTTCCCAGGTGGCAGCTTGGGACATCCCGGAACAGCTGGCGCTGGATGTTTATCTGTAGGCCTCTTAGGCCATAATTTGGATCTTGTTGTTTAGAACAACCTAATTCGCTTCCGCATGTTGTAATGTTGGGTCTGTGACCTCTGGTTGTAATTTGCTATCTTTCTCTATTATAAGAGTTGAACTATATGCTTTGTGTCGTAGAGTCTGTGATGTGCCAGTTGTTCCACAAGTCTTGATCTCTCTATTATGCATTGATAGTTGTGCCTGTGTTAAGGCATCAATCGGGGTGTTGCGTTGCCGATGATCCATTCCGAGCAACGCCTGCCAAAGGTTTTGGCCGGGGATTGGTAAACCCGTAACCTCCGGTTGTATCGCTTAACCGGTGACACACACATCACTGTATAGCAGTCGGGTCGGGGCGCCACAAGTTGGTATCAGAGCAGTACTGCCTGTAGGAAACCCTTCTACTGGTCGACGTTGAGTCTAGTGTTTGTGAAAATATTTTTAACCTAAAAATGAGTTGTGAAAACCATCTTAGGATTCTTTTTACTCCTTATCTGGTTACCTCTAATCTCGGAGCAATCTTACCTCGATTTGAGTTAAAGGTTTTACTTCTCATCTGTTACTTCAAAATTAGGAGTACGTGGGTGGGTTCGACCTTTAGTGTTATGTGTCACGTTGCTCCCGCTGCGTTGCAATAAAATCAACTCAGATGTTTGAACATGTTTCCTACCGAGCTAATCATTATCTTTCTTGGGTTTTAACCCAAGGACTTGAACATAAGGTCCCGGATTGTGCCAACTAGAGTGTGTTAAGTTGTGATTTCTTAACTCTCGCTAGTAGCACATGATGCTGATCTTTGACCCAAGTTCTATCTTGTTGATTCCTTGTTATTGTTACACAATGTATTATCGTCCCTAGTCTGTGTACTTGAGTAGACGCTAATGCTATTGTTCGACCATTCGGAGAAAGATACTAACTGTGTCATTGTCAAATCTCCAGAATGGCTCGAGGAGGCCGTGGTAACCACAATGATGAGGATCGCCGCCACCACCCTCGATGGCTCAGGTCTTGATGGCCATTGAGGAGAACCGTGGGCGCAATGAGCGCTTGCTTGAGCAGTTGGTGCAGCAGAATGCACGGAGGAACGAGTGCAACACTCTCACTGAGTTCCTGCGCTCAGCCACCCACCTTTGCTGATGCTAAGGAGCCACTGGAAGCTGATGATTGGCTTCGTGCTTTGGAGCGCAAGTTCTCCGCGCTGCATGTCCCAGTGGCTGAGCAAGTCAACTTTGCCACCTACCTCTTGGTTGGTGCGCTGGCTGTTGGTGGGAAAGCCATGTGGCTTTGTTTCCAGCCAACCATGTCTTCACTTGGGCTGATTTCCGCACTGCCTTCCGTGCGGCTTACATTCCCCAGCCGATCATGGATTTGAAGAGGAGGGAGTTCCTGGATTTGCAACAGGGACGGATGGACCTCCGCACTTATGGTCGTGAGTTCAACCATCTCTCTCGTTACGCCCCAAGGGACGTGACCATGATGCTGACAAGCAAGAGCTGTTCCGCAAGGGTCTTTCGCCGCAGCTCCGCTATGAGTTGTTGCCCTTCAGGTTCCAGACCTACCAGGAGCTGTTCAACCAGGCTCTTACTCTTGAGCAGGGAAGAAAGGAACTTGAGGCTTCCAAGAGGCCCGCACACGGGGACCACCAGAGTTCCTCGGGTTCTGAGAGCAAGAAGCGCAGGGTTTGTTCCCTACAGCGCTGTGCCGCGTGCTCCATTCATGCCGAGGACCGCGGGATACAGGCCACCACCTCCGCGCCCCACTACTTCGACACTTGGGGTAGGCGGGAGTGGGTACCGTCCTATGCTACCTGCTCCACCTGGACTCACTTGCTACACCTGTGGCCAGGCTGGCCACTACTCCAGGGAGTGCCCCAGAAGGCACCTATCACGGGAACTCCTGCACGAGCCCCTGCCACTCCAGCTGGCAAGGCTGGACCTATTGTGCGTGGTCGCCTGAACCACGTCTCTGCTGAAGAAGCTGAAGAGGACCCCGGCGTTCTCATGGGTGAGTTACGAATCAACAACAATCTGCTACAGTTTTGTTTGATTCTGGAGCATCGCATTCATTCATATCCATAGCTTTTGCAAAAGACCACAAAATACCGTTCGAAAATGAGCCATCCCTTGGTGATCGCCACTCCTGGCTCCAAATGGCAAACCGATGGGGTTACTCCTGAGGTCAGATTACTATCGGTTACTACTCTTTTCCTTTCGCTTTGGTAGCTCTGAGGTCAAGTGGCATTGATGTCATACTGGGCATGAACTGGCTAGCCAAATACCGGGCTAATCTCGACTGTGCTGCCAAGACCATCACCGTGACCATTCTTCCGGTGACAGTGTTGAGTATTGGTCTGCACTATCAAGACCTCCATCTTCATCATACCCAACTCCGAGATCCTCCTTTGCTTTATGGAAGGCGAATCCCTCCTGAAATCCAGGACATACACGTGGTGTGTGACTTCCCGGATGTGTTCCCGGAAGAATTGCCTGGCATGCCTCCTGACCGAAGTGTGGAGTTTGTCATAGATCTACTTCCCGGTACGCTCCAATTTCCAAGAAGCCCTACCGTATGCCGGTGGAAGAGTTGGCTCTGTTGAAAGAGCAAATTGATCAGCTGTTAGCGAAGGATTTCATCAGCCTAGCAGTTCACCTTGGGGTTGTCCGGTACTCTTTGTCAAGAAGAGGGATTCTACCGTGCCTCGTCTAGTCTCTGACTATAGACCGTTGAATGCGGTGACAATCAAGAACAAGTATCCTATTCCTCGCATCAATGATCTGTTGGATCAGTTAGCTGGTGCAACGGTATTCTCCAAGATGGATCTGAGGTCAGGATACCATCAGATCAAGATCAGAAAGGAGGATATTCCAAAGACGGCATTTGTTACTCGCTATGGCTCATATGAGTATACCGTCATGTCCTTTGGTCTCACAATGCTCCAGCTACTTTCATGAGGCTCATGAACTCCATCTTCATGGATTATCTGACAAGTTTGTCGTCATTTACATCGATGACATCCTCGTTTATTCCAAAACCGATGAAGAGCATGCCGAACATCTTCGTTGGTTCTGACACGACTTCGAGAACACCGCCTCTATGCCAAGTTCTCCAAGTGTGAGTTTTGGTTGGATAATCTGTCTTCCTTGGTCATGTGATATCCGCTAATGGTGTGGCTGTCATTCCCGACAAGATTCAGTCCATTTGGATTGGAAAACTCCAATGTCAGTCAAGGACATCGTAGCTTTCTCGGATTGGCGGGTTACTACCGCCGATTCATCGAAGGTTTCTCCAAGATAGCCAAGGCCTGACTGACCTTCTCAAGAAGGATAAAAAGTTCGTATGGACGGCCGAAGCTGAAGAGAGCTTCAAAACACTGAAAGCCAAACTCACGTCCGCTCCTGTGCTTGTCCTGCCGGACACAGCAAGGATTTCGTCGTCTTCTGTGACGCCTCTCTGCAAGGCTTGGGCTGTGTTAATGCAAGATGGCCATGTGGTGGCATATGCTTCTCGCCAACTTAAGCCGCATGAGCACAACTACCCAACTCATGATCTAGACTTGCCGCTGTGGTTATGCTTTGAAGCAATGGAGACCATACCTGTTTGGTAACCGTTGCGAGATTTCTCGGATCACAAGAGTCTGAAGTACCTCTTCACCCAGCCGGATTTAAATCTCAGGCAAAGGCGTTGGTTGGAGTTAATCAAGGACTATGATGTGAGTCTGAACTATCAACCCGGCAAAGCAAACGTCGTGGCTGACGCGCTAAGTCGGAAGTCCTATTGCAACAATCTGATGATTGAAAAGGCCCAACCTGCCCTTCATGAAGAGTTCTCTCGTTTGAACTTAGAAATTGTTCCCTCTGGCTACCTTGCAAATCTGGAGATCAAATCTACTCTTGTAGACCAGATTAAGGAGCTCAAACCGTGACAAGGGTATTAAAATCAAGAGAACATTGCTAGCGGGAAGGCCAAATGTTTTCTGTCAATGAATCCGGAGTTGTTTATTTTGGTGACCGCTTGGTAGTGCCAAAGAAACGAAAATTGAGGGAGCTGATCCTCCAAGAAGCTCATGAATCTCCTCTCTCTATTCATCCCGGTAGTACCAAAATGTACCAAGACCTTCGACCACAATTCTGGTGGACTCGGATGAAACGAGAAATTGCCAAGTATGTTGCTGAATGCGACACCTGTCGACGGGTAAAGGCTGAACATCAAAGGCCTGCCGGCACTCTTCGCCCTATTGCAGTCCCGAGTGGAAATGGGATGAAATTGGTATGGACTTCATCACCGGGTTTCCCGATCTCAAAAGGGCAACAATGCAATCTGGGTAATCATTGATCGACTGTCCAAGGTTGCTCACTTCCTACCAGTCCGTGATGATATACGGGCAAGTCAACTTGCTGACTTATATATGGCTCGTATTGTTCCATTGCATGGGGTCCCTCTGAGGATCATATCGGACCGTGGAAGTATCTTTGTATCCAATTCTGGCAGAGTTTCCAAACTGCTATGGGGTCCCGTCTCAACTTCAGTACCGCCTACCATCCTCAAACTGATGGTCAGACCGAAAGAGTGAACCAAGTGTTGGAAGACATGCTTCGGGCATGTGTAATCTCTTTTGGCAAGGGTTGGGAAAAGTATCTCCCTTTCGCGGAGTTCTCCTACAACAATAGCTATCAAGCTAGTCTGGGCATGGCTCCATTCGAGGTTCTATATGGAAGAAAATGCCGCACTCCTCTAAATTGGTCCGAGACCGGAGAGAGGCACTCTTTGGTCCGGATGTGATCAATGAAGCTGAGGAGAAGGTTAGAATCATAAGAGAGAATCTGAAGATTGCTCAGTCTAGGAAGAGCTACTATGATAAGCACCATCAGGAAATTCACTATGAAATTGGTGATAAAGCTTATCTCCGCGTCTCTCCCCTTCGTGGCGTTCGCCGCTTCGGTATCAAAGGGAAATTGGCACCTCGCTATGTTGGCCCTTTCACCGTTCTGGCCAAGCGAGGAGATCTTTCTTATAAGTTGGAGTTACCGGTCATCTTCCCAAATGTACATGATGTGTTTCATGTCTCCCAACTTCGCCGGTGTTTTAAGGATCCTATCCATGGGGTCAATCAGGAGCTGGATCTCCAGGAAGATCTCACTTATCGAGCATCCTATTCGTGTCCTGGATGAAGCCGAAAGGAAGACCCGTAACAAGACTACCAAGTTCCTCAAAGTTCAGTGGTCTCACCATTCCGAGGAAGAAGCAACTTGGGAAAGAGAGTCTAGTCTTCGAGAGGAGTATCCCGACTTCTTTCCGCAATCTTAGAATCTCGGGACGAGATTCCTGTAAGGGGGGTAGAATTGTAACAGCCCAGAGTTGAGAACCTAAAAACCCGAGTAAAATTTTCGCTTTTGTGTTGCATTGCATCATGGCATCCATATTCAGTTGTTAAACATCACACAATTGGGGTTTTGCAACATTGAAAGACCCCAAATGCCAACTTGCTCTAACAAATTTCAAAACAATGGAGACACTCAAACTTGCAAAACCAAATATTTTGGAATTTTATATTTGTCAAGGAAGTTTCAAGAGTTTGGAAATAATATTTCTCAATTGCTATAAATTTTCCAAATAAGCAACATTTTGAATTTTGCAAAATGCCATCCCTAAACCCTATGAACAAATGGGGTCCAAACTATTTTATTTTTAATCGCCAAATTTTGTGGACCTTCTACATGTTAGGGAGAGGCTACACAAATTATTTCATATTTTCCTAAAATTGTTTAGTGCCTTAATAAAATCCCTGAAGCTACTGCTGGTTTTAAAAGGTTTTATAAAAGAAAACTGGACAAGGACCTATCCGTGAGGGAAACAAACTTTCTAGGGGGTTTTTAGAAAATCGCCATCTTCCTCGTTCTGTAGCGACCGCTCGCGCCGCTCCCGCCGGACCAGCTCGACGCCGAGCTCGCCATGGGGCCCCCGCGCCCTCCTGCCACATGTGAGGAAGAAGAGGAGCACCACGGGACCCGCTGCTACCTTATCCCCTCGCGCACCTGCTCCCGTTCCCCGTCTTCTTGCTCCCCACCGAGTCGCCATGGCCGCCGAGGCCGCCGTGCTCGTCGCCGTCGCCTGAGGCCGCTCCGCGTGAATCGAGCACCACCACGACGTCCGCCTCGCCGTGCTGCTCATCCCCGCCAAAGGAATCGCTCGGGAACGCCGTAAATCGCTGCCGCCGTTCGAGTTCGTCTCCGTCACTGCCGCCCGATTTGCTTCGCCGTCGTTACACCTCCGCCGTCGCCGACCCCTCCGTCGGCCTAAGGGTGAGCCTCCCGTGCGGAAGCACCCTTTCCCCTCTCCCCTCTCGCACTGGTTCGCACTCCACCGTAGAATCGCCGTCGCCGAAGTTCATCGTGTCGACGCGGTAGTACCGGGTCCACTACCGCGTCCACTACCGCATCTCCCAGGAGCTACTGGACTCTCGGCCGATCTTTCCAGGAAGTACCGCCCCGGAGCCCGGTACTACCGCACGCCGGTACTACCGCGCCGGGCCCGGTACTACCGTGTTTACCAAAATGTCCAGAAAAATGTGAGCTACCCGTTAAAATAAATATCATGCTCTTGTCATTTCATCTACAACTTAAATCCTAGGGTTTCAACTACATTGTTCAACAAGTAAATTGCCGCTTTACTTATAGCCACGGTATATTCGAGATGTGCCCCCTTGCGCATCCGAACTCCGTTTAAATTGACTAAATTGAATCATCCCCTTTTCGAGGATTTAAAATATCATGCCATCATGTGTTTGCGCCTTGACTTCGTCAAAGCTTGTGTGGTGATTGATTGTTCTTCCATTGCTATGCTTCGATAGATCAAGCATCTGGGGTTACACCGCACCACCCCGACGATCCGTACTACCAGCACGTTGAGCCAGGCAAGCGTAATCCCCCTCTGAGCATATCTTATCCTATGTTTCCGCAAGTATTTTCTCCACTATAATATTGCATGCGGTTCCAGATGTCAATTTTATTGGATTAGAGTATCCTATAGTTGCATTAAGTTTCCGATGCCAATACATGTTTCCCTCCTATTTTCCATAGGGTTGTATTGTTGGCCTGAGCTACTTAACTATGCTACGTTGATGCTTAGCCATGCTTAGTAAATGCTTAGCCGTCCGATGGATGGTTCATGTTGGAAACAGGTGATGAGATGAATGTATGATGGTGGAGAATTGTGGTGACAGGTAATAAGATGCTAAAGGTGGGGATGAGAGGCCACTGTGGTTGTGGTGCTTTGTCTCGTTCTCGCCGCCTAGGTGCGAGTTCTTTACCTCCCGAACCAAGACTGAGCGTGCAACCATGCGTGAGGCCTATGCAATTGCAGGAACCCTCATAGACTAAATAACTCAGGCGGGGCTAGCCAGGGTCCTCTAGTTCGATCTTCCATTTGCGCGTGCGTGATGATGGTGGTATGAACTGGGATGAGGATGGTGGTGTTAGGAAAATGAGTGGCCGTGGGGCAGGGTGTTGGAGGCACTGAACCTGTCCTGCCGCCACTGATGATCCTGGAAAGTACTTAACGAGGGAGAAGTCGACACCGCTCCCACCCAGCCGGCTTTCCAAGGAAGAGAGCTAATGCGCAGGTAATGGGCCGGACGGTACACGTGGCAAACATTGTACACCTCTGCAGGGTAAATCTTTTCGAAAAGCCGTGTCCACGGTTACGGACGACTTGGGAAAGGATGATAAGATCATAGAATAACTTGAACGGAATGATTAAAAACTGAGTACTAAAGGTACTACTCAAGATTGTAAGGTGAGCTTCCTCGAGGGTGATTTGGGGAGGTGCCTTGTATCACAGGTACAGTGGTTGATGATGGTGGTTGATGTTGAGAAAGGTGATCAAAGAAAAGAGTTACTTCTTACCTCTTTTGAAAATACTCTGAATAGTCGATGCAATTGAGTTATGTTTTCATAAATAAAATCAGCTTTATGCAAAACAGCCATATAACTTTGAAAGCCTCATCGAGCTAAAGCTCTATATATAATCTTGCGAGTTCGTCGAACTCAACGTCGTTTGTTTTGTTTCAGAGGAGGACATCACCGACCTCGAAGGTGGGTTCTTTGTGGAAGTCGACGAGTAGTCTGGGGTTCACAGGTGGCAGCTTGGGACATCCCGGAACAGCTGGCGCTGGATGTTTATCTGTAGGCCTCTTAGGCCATAATTTGGATCTTGTTGTTTAGACAACCTAATTCGCTTCCGCATGTTGTACTGTTGGGTCTGTGACCTCTGGTTGTAATTTGCTATCTTTCTTTATTATAAGAGTTGAACTATATGCTTTGTTTCGTAGAGTCTGTGAGGTGCCAGTTGTTCCACAAGTCTTGATCTCTCTATTATGCATTGATAGTTGTGCCTGTGTTAAGGCATCAATCGGGGTGTTGCGTTGCCGATGATCAATTCCGAGCAACGCCTGCCAAAGGTTTTGGCGGGGATTGGTAAACCCGTAACCTCCGGTTGTATCGCTTAACCGGTGACACACATCATCGCTGTATAGCAGTCGGGTCGGGGTGCCACAAGTTGGTATCAGAGTAGTACTGCCTGTAGGAAACCCTTCTACTAGTCGACGTTGAGTCTAGTGTTTGTGAAAATATTTTTAACCTAAAAATGAGTTGTGAAAACCATCTTAGGATTCTTTTTACTCCTTACCTGGTTACACTCTAATCTCGGAGCAATCTTACCTCGATTTGAGTTAAAAGTTTTACTTCTCATCTGTTACTTCAAAATTAGGAGTATCTCGTGGGTGGGGTTCGACCTCTAGTGTTATGTGTCACGTTGCTCCCGCTGCGTTGCAAACTAAAATCAACTCAGATGTTTGAACATTGTTATCCCTACCGAGCCTAATCACTTAATCTTTCTCCGGGTTCTAACCCGCGGACTTGAACCTAAGGTCCCGGATTGTGCCAACTAGAATGTGTTAAGTTGTGATTTCTTAACTCTCGCTAGAAGCACATGATGCTGATCTTTGACCCAAGTTCTATCTTGTTGATCCCTTGTTAATTGTTACACAATGCATTATCGTCCCTAGTCTGTGTACTTGAGTAGACGCTAATGCTTTGTTTCAACCATTCGGAGGAAGATACTAACTGTGTCTTTGTAAATTCTTCAGAATGGCTCGAGGAGGCCGTGGTAACCACAATGATGAGGAACCACCGCCGCCGCCACCCTCGATGTTTAACTGAAACTCTCCGGTACAGTCATTGTATGTGTGTTTTATGTTATTGTATATGGCGCTGAGAAGCTGGTGCATATGTTCTGCGTCGCCATTATGTTTCTTCATCCTATCCATCGTCGTCCATTTGTGCTGATCTTTGGTATGATAGGTGCATCTGGCTGCATGATCATGAGCTCCAAGAAGTGTAGATTCCTGGAACTCTTCCTCTGAAAACCACATAGAACTACAGCATGGACGAATAAAATCAGAAGTCCGGAAAGAAGGAAAGGTACTGATGAAATGTGCAGTTACTTACATGCATGGAGATACGGACGACTCTGTGACATGTAATGGATTTCAAACTCGCTAACGTCTCCTTATAAAGGAAGAAGCATGTCCATACTCGCCTCATCGGTTGGCGTATTTCAGAGAAAAAAAGGACCGTTGCACAGGGCAGCCATACAATTTGGCTCCATATGACAGAGTGAGTAGCTTCCGTAGTTTACCAGATAGGCGTTGCATATTATCACAAAGCCCATTAGGGACATACAGGGATTTTGCAAACACAAAAAAAACATTGAAAAACATCTTTGTAGTCCCTTAATCGTGCTCATTGCATCATCAATGTATTACTGTACATGTAGCGGCGTTGAACATCTTCACGCGTAAACCGCGTGGCTGAAGCTCAAAAACGAGGACGCCCTTCACCTTCAGTTTATACTTTACTGCGAACTCCCTCCAGTAGAGGCCAAGAACTAGGCGGTCACCCATATTTTTGACCTCTACTAAATCTGCACACGACAGTCGTCCTGTAAAGAGTGTTATGACTGCAGCTGGTATGTGCTTATTGATGTTTAGAAATTTCTTGAGCACATTCTCGAACGCTGTTGGAATGAGAAGCATATGCAAGTCATCTGCGTCCAGCTGCACATAGAAGAGGCGGGGCAGTGAATCTGTGAGTGCGTGCTCCAACATCGCTTTGCCTCCATTGTTTTTATCTTCGCTGATGGCTCCACAAACCCGACGTGGCACAACCGGCTTCAGTACACATGTGTTCACCGGCAGAGCCCATCGATTGCTGGATTCCTTTGATAGCATACGCGGCAATTAGGCATGACTATTCACATACTTACTGTTGCACAAATAGCCATTGCAACTGGAATTACATATGTACCTGGGCATGAGTACATGTCGCAACTGGCGTTGTCGTCGCTACTGTCGCCATAGCCTGACGATGGGAAGTTCCGCCTCTCAAGAACTGAGCAGTCCAGGATGTCCTGGATGTCGCCGCCGCAGCTGTTCGCGCGGTCGTACCCATCGTTTCCTGGCCTGATGGACGTTCTGAAACCGGCTAGGCCGGCGATGCCATGTTCCCGGTAGCACGTCGGGGATAAGATCCCCAACTAGTCGCGATCTGGTAACCGGCCGTACGGGTTGCCGACGTCGAAAGACCTTGACCTGTAATATTAATCAATGATTCTATCCACCGTGACTGCGCCTCAATTGGTTCCGCTTCATCATCTGGAACCAGTGGCGTGGCTGGACACATCCACCACGAGGGAAAAGATGGTGGCCAGGCGCCAGTCATTTATCTCGGAACGAACTTGGCCGTCAGGTCTGTGGCGTTTCGAAATATGGACGGACGGTCATGTCATAGCAATAGATTCAGGCCACGCACTACATGATTAGGTGTTTAGGCAGCGTCTTACCGTGAGGATGCAGGTTTGGTCGTTGCTGAGGAAAGAGATCTCCTTTCTCGTACTAGGGTCTCTATTCTCTCCGAGCTAATAGTTCGCAAATTATAGTTTCCCCTATCTCCTTTAACGCCGGAAATGGTAGACGAGCGAGTGCAGAAGGTTGCTCGATAGGCGTTACGCCAAGGCGAACTCCAAACAGCACATCAAAAGACGCTGCAACCGGTAGAGATTATCTAAATTGGAAATCCTAACCTTGTTCTGACACTGAGTGACTGACATGTGGACACCAAAGGATGTCGGCCCCACTTGTCAGTATATCAAATTCAACCAAGCCCGGAAAAACGCCACATTGCAACACACGCCATTTCAGAGGACGCCCTCGGAAATGGCCAGCATTAATTCACCGCTGGAAAACCAGGTCCTCTTACTCTTCAGCGTGCCCTGAGTCGTCGGTGACGGATGGTGATCCAATGACGTGGTAATTCATACCGTTTGGTGACTGGCTTGTAGGACCGAGGAACGAAGGGCCCATTTGTCGGTGCAGGTAAGGAAGGGCAATGAACGAATCAATACTTGTATTCCGTCAATCCCGCTCTTATGACTACTTAAGGGCTTCCCCTACCCCTCTTCAAATCTCAGACCCTCCAGCTTTCTCCCTCTCACTCCCCACACAGTTAAACTAGAGAGGTCAAACCTGCAGGAACCCTAGATCTTGTACCAGTTCCCCTAGAAGACGCGCAGGGACGATGGAGCGGGCAAGCGGGTCCAAGGTTACCGGACAGAAGGGATGCAAGCATACGCCTGCTTTGGCCGAGCAGCAACTCCGTCGTCATGTGCACCGCCATCCTACTCCGTCGCCCCCATCTTCTCCTCTGGTACTACCTTCTTATCCTAGTTTTACCAAATAGCAATGTGGTAGTGAATGTATTTTTTGCAAATTGGTTAGATCGGAGTCTCTGGGTTTGCTGTATTTCATGTCTGTATTTCACAGATAGATTAGGATTACGTCAGGTATATACCTATTTGTCATTTTATTATTCTCAACCGAACGTGATAGATCTTTGTACACATAGTTCGTTTACCCATTGTACTGATTCGTATATGCTGTATTTGAACTCAACATCATAATTGGACATATGTACTCTGGTGTCACGAGTAATTATTTCCATTGCGGGGTTCAATCATACCGAGTCGGGATCCAGTTCTTTGGTTACTGATAGGAAGGTGTTTTTGTTCAACTTCAGCATTACTACATCAATTTGGTATATCCTGCAGTGTGATCCTATTGTAGGCAATGTCCGTAACACTGTGTGCTATCATCTGGGTGGGCTTTGTCAACTTTTGAGTGCGTTTGTACAGGCACATGTATACATATTTACTTCAACTGGACTGAAGATTCCTTGTAGTTTTTATTTTTCTTAGTCCGTAACTTAATTACTAACTGTTTTCCATGGATTAATTTCGTAGCACAAATGTGTGAAAGATGAGTATTCAAGTGAATACTCTAATTCTGGTGATTCGGATTACAGTCCTATGGAGTATGACGAGAAGACTATCATCAAGGGCAAGTTCGCTGCTAAATCAGAATGTGGCGCTAAGAAGTCTTCGCAGAAATATCCGCTGCCTTCTCTGAGCCCAACTATCAAGACCACTGTAACGTCTTCCAGTAAAAAAACCTCGTGGCAGAAAACCTGAGTACGTTCGACAGCACACTGACAACCGTCGTGGTGCCATGTTCTTCCAGCTTCTCGGGCCGTTTGATATTTCTCCTCTTGTCATCCCCGATGCATCTGTCGAGCTGTACGGAAGCGATAGAATCAGCGGAAGGGTCATTCTGCTCATCGGGGGAAACTCCTCCGTTATAGTTCAAGCTGCAAAGATTGGCACCTCCAGTGTGCTTAGCACTGGCTGGGATAATTTCATACAGTCAAGGCCTTACTTGGGGGTTGGTACCTACCTTACCTTCGAGGTTGTTGTCCCCGACCCCAAGGTTTGGCAGCTCACGGCTTTCAGTCCACTTGGTGTGTCAGTCTCCCTATGCGAGTAGGTTCAGTACCAAGTGAATGTCTATGGTTTATGTTATATGTCTCGGACATAAAGTTATGTTCTGCGTTTTGCTCTTCCTATTTATCATCAATGAAAGCTTATTTGTACTCCTGTCATAATTAGCAGTTGTTTGCAGGTTTTCGTACCCGTTAAGTTATCCCTGTTGACCATCACGGACATATATTGCATTCTGCCTTACACCCACACCGTTGTGCCAAAACTAGTTCCATATTTACCTTTTAACTTTTGGAACTAGTTCCATACACTATGGGGATAGTTCCACAGCCACAAAAACAAGGAACCGGAGCAACTTCTTGCTCCGATGCCAAATTGATGTACTACCAGGGGAGTCACCAGATGATGTGCTACAAGGACCAGTTGCTGTACTACCAGCTGTCCTGGTTTCTCCAATTAAGAATAAATAGAGGAGAGGAGCAGGGGATTGTAATTTAGGTGGAATGGCAGTGGTGGAGGCAGGCAGAGATGAAGAAGTTAACAAAGTAGAGCCCGACATCGATGATAGGATGATAGGAACTGGTTCTTGATTCAGAGATTACAGTACCGAATTTCAGAGGTTACAAAACTAAAACAATCATGCTTGATAATATGGAAAGATCAAGCAAATCCATTGGTACCGGGACATGTTCCATCAATCTTGCCGCGCCAGGTCTTGAAGGTGTGCTTCCGGCTCAGATCGATGCCTTCATCAGGTAGATACTTGGCTGGCAGGTCGGTTAGCAAATCACCGCGGTCAATGACATCTTTCACATGCATGATCAGTTGATACTCCATGGTGTTCTTCTGCCTTAGGGAGCATGGAGGTGGCGGCGACTCGACGTCTTCACCACTGTCAGGATCAATCCGGGGCAGGAAAGGAGCAGGGACCGTGACGGTAAGCACCTTGGGCACGGAACAGGGGTCACGCTGCCAAGCGCTCACCGTCACCACCCAGCGATCAGTCGCCGGCAGCACCTCGATGACCTCACCGTCGAGCCCCGCAAGCAGGAGGTTGATGGCCTACGGCTCCTGCGCCTCCTCTGGCAGCCCCTCGATGCTGAGTGTGGTCTTGTACTCCATTTTCCCTGGCGTGCCACGAGCGCAACGGCTCCAGCGGCGGAAGCGGATGCGCGTGCCACCGGAATTCAGATCGGAGTGCATCACGACAGAGGAGTCCTCTTCCGAGTTGAATTTCAGAAAGAAATGGAAGGGCGGGCTAGTTACCTCCACCGTCACAGCCGACTGGCAAACACCACAGTCGACTTCCATGGCAGCCAGCAAAGCCGCGACCGTCACACGCAACTCCCCTTCAACGGTTGCGAGTAGGGCATGACCACGGAAGCTCTCTTCCAGCTCCGCCATCCCCGCCGTGCGAGCCAGCATGATGCGGACGCAGTACGGGCGCATATCCGGCTCGCCGCGCCGCATCAGCTCGCTAAAATACCGGCTGTCCTTGACGCGAGACCAAGGCTCTGTCGTGCCGCCACCCACGATGCCGCTGCCAACGACCGAAGACGCGCTGTCGCCACTCGCGCTCCCACCGTAGTCGCCTCCGCCAGCCATGGTCCCTATTTGGGATGAGCTAGGGTTAGGGCTATTTCGATCTGGGCACCCGGATTATGGAGTGAGCCACGAAGGTGTTTTTTGCAAAACAAACTGGCCGCACGCGCATCTCACGTGACCACTAACGGTGCCACATCAGCGTATTTCACGGCTCACCTGGCGGAATGACCAAAAGTCACTAAGCCACAACTTCGTGACCCCGTTTTGAGGTTTTTCAACTTTGTGACCAATCCTTTCTTTTCGTGCAACTTGATGACCTCTGGTGCGTTTCACTCTTCATTTTATGTTTGCACGAAGCCTGATAGGTGATACTCTGAGAGGCATAAATTAATTCAGAGGCGTGACCTATGTTGGATGCTGTAACGGCGCGGTGTTTGGTGGCCTGCTTCCGGGACTGGGCCAGGCTAGCGCGAACCGCAAAGTAGCCTCGGGCCAGGCCCGTCGAGCGTGCCTCTGGAACCATGCCCTGGCGAGCGCAACGTGTCCCAGCGGTTGCACGCGCGGAGAAGGGCGGGAGACGCCGCATCAATTACCCCACCGCTCTCTGCCCTCTCACGTCCCATCACTCTGACCGACGAGACCGAGGAGACCGATGGCCAGTGCTCCTCCTCCGCCGCCTCCGCCCGCCATGGATCTCGCCGGCGCAGGCCATCGCTGGCACAAGTTCGAGGCGGTTACGGGGCGCAGCTCGGCGGCCGCCATTGACCCTGTGCGGACGCCGTCCTTCAATCGGCCATCACTGGTGGCGCAGCGCACCTCCGCCGCCGCTCGTGCGGCAGCGCCTTCAAGCGCCACCGCTGGGGTTACGGGCCGCAGCTCGGCGGCCGCCATTGACCCCGCGCGGACGCCGTCCTTCAATCGGCCATCACCGATGGCGCGGCGCACCTCCGCCGCCGCTGCTCGTGCGGCAACGCCGTCAAGCTCCACCGCCGGGGTGGAATACTCCAGGAGGGGACGTACATGGCCAGGAGGCGTGCGATGCTGGCGGCGGAGGCGGCCGCGGCCTCGTCGGCAGCAAGCAACCAGCCTCGAGGGCCGCCCCTGGCTTCCACCCGATGTCGCGATACTCGCCTGCCCCGCCGTCTCCTCTGGGTCCCGGATCTGGTACCTTTCCGGTAACTGTCTACCCTCCGATGGTCCCTTCGTCTTGTACAAGTCCGGCGGCTCCAACTCCTCACTCTGCGCCACCGGCATTCAAGTCGCCGCCATCTGCCTCTGCGCCGTCCACCCAGGGCTCTCCTCACTCAAGGAAGAGGAAGGACAAGGAGCCGATGAGGTCTCCTATGGTAAGAATCGAAATCCCAACATCATTTCCCAATCCTTTTCTTAGGATTTTTTCATTTCATGGTCGAGTAGATCCCCAATCGATGCACTGTTCTGTCTTAGTAGATGACGCTCTAGTTGATCATGTTGTTGCTGTTGATGTATTACTGATCAGTGCATGCTCTAGTTCATTGATGCTTGCAATGGACACTACATTTGATCCTTGCATGCTGTAGGCCATCATGTTCTTGCTGTTGATCCAGTATTGCGCTGATTCTTGCTAGCTTATCCTTTTGCAAGGATCAATAGCACTTATACTTGCATGGTTGCACTGATTCTTGCAAGCTTCATAGTTGTGCAACACTGCCATTGCTCTTCTTTGTTTGCAGAGCTGGAGCCGTTGTGTGACATGATGCCTACTCCACCACCAGAACTCCAGGACCTGATCAACCACAACACTGCCCTTCGAAGGGCAGTTGTGCAAGGATTGGAGGTGCTGTCTACGAGATGGGGCGCGTGAACCAGGAAGGCAAGAGTCCCAGAGGCCGTCATCCCCGCCTTGGAAATGAAGATCAAGATGTCAGGCCCCGGCGCTTCTATGTCTAGCTCGAGTACTCCGACTTGAGGGCCATTGTCCTTCCCCCAGAGATGAAGAACCTCCTGATGAACAAGCTGAACATGAAGCCCACCAGGTCTGTGCCTCAGCCGAGGGGCTCCGTGCCAATAAGGTGGTCCAAGTGTTGTCAGTACTTCATCCAGGTTCAGTGGTTCCAACAGGACATTGTCATCTTCGCCGGCTGGAGGGAGTTCGTGAGGGCGAGGGAGCTGGAGATGGGCGACATCGTGGTGTTCAAGTACAACGATGGGGGCTTCGACATCAATGTCTTCAAGCACGGTACCTCCACGGAGAAGGTGTTCCAGTGTGAGTTTCATCCCATGGCTTGAACTCCAGTAGTTATGTTGAAGCTGAAGCTGAAGTAGAGTTTGTAGGGATGTTGTATGAACCCTATATTTTGGGCCAGTGGGTGTGTACCCCTGGCTGTTGGTAACTAATCAGGTGGCATGGGATGCACCTGTAACGAACCTATTTAGCCTAAGCCTGTGACTTTAGCTGGTACTGTATCTAAGTAGTTGTTAATTATGTGCCACTTGTCTGTCATTTTGTTGTGCTTCTATATCACTGTGTGCGCTGGTAAGCTCACCAAATTTGAATGTGGCGAGGGTATCTCACTTCTATCACACACATGGAAATGTTGTTGTCAACCAAACAGCAAGTGTCTGCATGTCCAGAGGCAGAAAAGAAAAAATCGAGCAACCAAACGGCCAGACCTCGAAATCACTAGAAATCACTAGAAAAAATCGAGGAAACTAGATCCCATGTCCTGTGTATTTTCGTACTACCTCTATTTTTAGTTTGTACACCGTACTCCGTGTATCATGTACTCCCAGTTCTGATAATTTGTACATTCTATTCTATGTAGAACTACCTCTTTTTTTTTTTGTACACCCTTTCCTCATACGGTGCTGCACGTGGCGCGCTAGTACGATGGCCAAACTTCCCTTCGAAGCCTTCACGTAGCGACACCCGACAGACCTGGCTCGCTGGAGGCTGGCCCATCGAAGGGCCGAATGCGCCGCATGTTGGCCCAGTTCATTCTGCGCACGACACTTGGTTTGCCGTATCACGTAAGGGAACGTGTTACCCGCGTTGGTGGGTACTGCATCCTAGAAGTAGATCGTGTTATGTAGTACAGACTATATGTGAGTCGCATGGATTTGTAGTAATTTGGTACATATGAATCGAAGTATGTTGTTACTGATTGAGGGCCGATACCCTGGTTGGAGATGATCTTTCAGTCTTTGCGGCCCATTTGGAAACGGCCAGTCTATGTCAGAGGCTCCGGATGATGGAAAAGTCTCAATGGGTAGCGTAAGTGTTTCAGGCCTTCGAAAAAAAAATGTTTTCGAAGCCCGCAGATGCTCCATCTCACCCAAACCCAACCCATCGCGAATGACAGCTAAACTGAAGTATGTGAGGGCCGATTCGCTGGGACTAGGGTGTAGCAGATATTTCAGTCCGTATGGCCCTGTTACAAAGGGACGGTCAATGTCAGAGGCTCCGGATAATGCAAAAGACCTAATGGGTGGCGTAGGCGTACAAAAAAAGGTTTGTGGAACACATATCTCCCCCTGGAAGCACGTATTTTTTTCCTTAATGGACCTTACACAGATTTTAGGTTATAGTGGCCCTTCAATATAACTCATTCGTTTCCCACCTCCGACTTCAGATGCGTCAACTACAATCGCACCAGCAGTGACCGCCGCCGATCTAGGGTCCGTGCTTTCCAGACTCCGCTGCCGAGCCGAAATCGTCCCCCCGCCGCCGAGCCGAAATCGTCCCCCCCTGCCACCCCCACTCCGCCGCCCCTGCCCCCTCCGCCGCCCCCTCCGACTGCAATGGCAGCTAACAATTCGGATCCAGCCGGAGGAGCCAACCAGGTTTGTTCTTCTGGCCCTTGCTTTGCTGCTGTCGAATCTGGCATTACTTTGGTTATGTTGGTTTAGCAGAATACGCATTCCGCAGTTCTAATAATCAGGACTAGATGTTTCTTCCTTGAAGCAAGCGTAGCAGCAGTAATTGTTAGCTGTAATTGCTAACGGATTTTGTCATTATACGCAAAATTACCAAGTTGACATGTTTTAGTACAAACTTCATGTGAAACACTTTACCCCATTTAGATTTGACTAGTTATCTAATATTTGAAAGCATAATTTGGCACTATTTCTTGAAATGTGATGATACTTAGACTAAATTATACTATTTTTAGTGCAATTTTCACAAAATTTGAACCCATGTATTGAAATTGTTATCTTAGTTCATGTAACCATGGCACCCCCAGTATGATGAACCTAGATCCGCCACTGACTGACAGTGTAATATAACGCCCTACATGTCGGCCATGAAGGCTGCATCTAATCTGAGACGAACACCATCGTTCAGTACGTAACACGAATTACTTTACAGATTGAGGGGAGAACATACGACGCAACTAACGGGGACCCAGCCTCAGCTGAACTAGTTCCTGATATTGTGTCCGCTGATGCCCCACATGGGCGGACAGAAGCGGAAGCGAGTGCAATCCACTTCCTTGCTAGCAATCCGCCCGCGGGGCTTACTGTTGAAGACAATGACCAGGGTAATCTGTCACGTCTCTCGCACTTGGCTGCTGGAGACGGTAAGAACATTTCTGCCGACGATGACACAAGTTCAAGCGACGACGGTCTTGGTCTTTTCGACCATGCAAAGGTCGATCCTCCAACACCTAAGAAGTAACAACTGGTGAGTTCCGTGGGTACGTCAATTCATGAGGCCGTCGGGAGGAAACAGAACATAGCACTTCTACCAGATGTGCCATGTATCGCGGGGAGTGCGACAGTGATGCAGACTAGAAGGGCAAGTAGAGTGAACCGTGACGATGTTCCGTCCAGCGAAGAACCTCTTGTCGACGAAGGTTCGAATGCAGTGGTCAGTAATGTCCTACCCGCCTCCGGCAGAAACGGGAAACAATCACCGGTGCGAAAACCACCTCCGACGAGAAGAGCATCCGATTCGAAGGCCAAGGCGGCACAATCGAATGCTCGTGCGAGTACCGTTCACCAAAGACCTGCATTGCTCTTTGCTGGTAGGTCAGCTACCCCAACTTCTGTCAACAATGGTATCGGTAATTCGTTGGCCATACAGAGTTGCCCCAGTTATGCAATCCCAGGTAGCAGTTCGTCGCCTATTTTACAACTCAGCAGTCACGCACCTTGAAGGGCCAGACATGAGGGTACCCATTAACTACAAGAAGGGCTACATCCACAACGATCTCATGGATATCAGATGGAACGAGGCAACCCCTACATTACTTGCGTGAGGGACGCGACTGATCCTCGATTCCACACGTTGATACAGCAGGACTACTATGAGACGGTGGTCACTTGTCTAGATACTCCTGTGGTTCCATAGAAGACAATTGACTGGGACTTCGTCAGAGCTCACGAGGAACACTTCTAGGGTGTGGAACAAGCCTGTATTGATCGCAATGTCTTCCACCTCACAGAACTACAGAAGGACTGGTGCGAAGAGGTGATTATGCAGTTCTACGCCACACTATATGTCGACAAGGAGAAGAACATGTGGCGGATGACTAATGGCCGCAGGTACACATGCACATTCCTAGAATTTGCTGACAGTCTTGGTATTAAAGGATTTGACAAAGAGCAGGAGGAACTCAAATTTCGGATTCATGCATCAAAGGGCAACCATAGTCCATCTGAGCTTTCCGTTTTGTACCCCGCATCAGCTCTTTAGAAGCCTGACTTCGTGAAGGGCTCAAACAAGTACATGCTGCCACTGCCTTTAACACTAAGCCGCATCTTGAGGCGAACTATCACTCCCAAGTTGGGTGACTCCGGCAACATCTGCAGGTGGTCCTCTAAACTGTTATTGCAGTTCCAGAAACAAGAGGACTTCCAGGTCCTGGATTTCATATTGAACGAGGTGAAGAACGCAAGCGCGGACACCAACCGGTCTCTTCCCTATGCACCTTTTATCCAGCTTGTTGTTGAGAAGATCAGCAAACTAAAGTTCAAGTACGACAGGACTCACGAGTCTTACAAGCCACCTATCCCAGGGTACGAGTCGCCATCGTGTGAGAGCACCAGCGACGGTTCGGGCAATGCAGGTAATACATCGCCTGCCGTTGTTGCCACCGAGAAGGTCGGCTGCTGCTCAGATTGTTGGTACAAGGGCAGTTCGGGGAAGATTTTACCGCAACTCAAGAGACCCCGGACGTAATTCTCCTGGTGAGTGTTCATCGCCCAGCACGGATGCTGGCTCATTTTTTCTTGCTGAGTGTTGTTATCCTATTCATTGACGACTAATGTATAATTATACTGTGAAAAACATTTGTTGGAAACTTTATTGCTCATCGCCTCTACTACACATTCCGTCAGACTTGATGGCTGTACTACCCCTGTTGTTTCGATTCCGTTTGAACATTGTAACAATAATCAGTGAATCATTGTAACACTGGGTATATGTCCATACAGTGCATCTCATACATTGAAGTGCATACGATAGGCAGTTCCATACATTTGTGTAAGGTAAGATAAATAGCGTTTGCTTACATGACTTTCAGGCTTTCCACACTGAAAACAGATAGCCTACCACCACCGGTTCGGCACCATCCACACCGGGGTCTGCTGCCTCCCCCAGAGTCTGTCGTCGTACTCCAGGTCCGCCCCTATCGTTGCATCGTCCAACAGGCTTAAGCGACACCAGTCTGGACGATGGCCGGGCAGCGGAATGTTCCGTGCATGTGTCGTGTAAACGTAGTCTCCAGCCAGGATTGTCGGCCTAGCTTCCTGGCCGGCGGGAGGCTCAGGTGGCACGAACCATATGGGCTGGTTCGTCCCCAGGAAAAGTGACCTACCTCCAAAGCCAGTTTTCCGTTCCCAGCCGTGCTCGTGGTGCCTACTCCCGGTGGTCTCCCGGTGATAGACGAAGCAACGCAGACGAGGGTAGGTATGTACGGTGCGCCCTTGGAATGCAGTATTGTGGTTACAGCTTGCACGCGAACCCGTGGTGTGCACCCAGAGTAGAGAGCTCCTTGCCGGCGAATGGGAGAGGAACCAACACCGTGAATCCAGCTCGTCGTCCACTTCGTCCTCATCTTGGTCGTCCTCCAGTATTGTTGGAGCCTTAATGGTGCTTGGTCCGCCGTCGCCTTTAGATTGTACAAAACACGATATTAAACATGGTGTCCGATCTGTGATATTGTACAAAACATGTATGGACTATCGCCTTTAGATTAAACATGATGACTTACTGTATAAACTCACCGTATACTTTTGGTTCCCAAACTAGGACGTTCCCACTATCCGCTGTCACTGCGTAGTACCTTCCACGGTGGTACAGAGCATCCACGTACCGCTCAGGCGCGAGGCCAGTATTGCTTAGAATCCTCCATTGCCCGTACGCTCCTTGTTTAGCACGAGGATGAATGTGTCAAACACCGCTATGAGGTGGTACCACCAGTGGCCGCTCACCTTAACAGGTGTACCCGCTATCACCACCTTCACCAGACTTGTCTGTGCAGGCCACCGTTCGTAGCGGAAAGCAGAGCAGACGTAGAAACCTTGGGTGCTCACCGGCTTCACCTGGATGGTCTGCCCCGTGTAGAGGTTCATCAATTGCATACGTGTAAGCTGGCTATATGCTGTTACTATCCAATCCCATTAGAGCCGGCCCAAAGGTTCTGCGGATTTATCGACGGAACATATGCTGGAACCGAAGGCGTATCTAGCCCTGTAAGCGCAGCCGTTGTGCCGGCGTGTTCCCAGTCGTCTGGCCAGGTCGACGGATCCGTGTGAAGCAAGCACGGCAAACCGAACGGAAGCCTTGTATCTCGGCCAAGAGCGGCTGACAGTTGAACCGAGCAACGAGCAGCACGGGCCAAGCTAATAATGTCCGAGACGCTGGATATTACCTGGATCACGTCGTCGGGTACATCTCCCCAACCTGAAGGTCGACTAGGGTTCAGCCGCAGCAGGTCCTGAGCTCCAGACTCCCCCGCCATTGACCCGCCGCTGTTCAGGCCGGAGAGCCCTACACTCGTAACTAGATCTACGGTATATGGATGCGCGGTGGACGGTGTTGTCTTGCCCCCCTCGTCGCAGGATGTGACACTGGGGGCTGCTGCTGGATGTGTTTTATTTCACGGTGATGCGCCACAAGAAGCGGCGTAGGGCTCCCCGCAGGTAGCGGCAAATTCGCTGGCGTTTTACAAGCGGAAAGGACTATTCTTGAACTGAGGGCCATCATCTCGAAAAAGAGATTTACAATGCCATATGTTAAAAACCGAACTGCATCTCGAAAAAGAGATTTCCTCTTGGCGCCATCATCTTATGTAAAACGATCTGATGGATACTTAAACGTTAAAACATCACTGTGACAGATTTACATTGACGATTCGTACGACAACTTACACAACGCGATTACTGGGGGTTCTATCCGGAAGGGGCATGTACACTTGATGTCACAAGCAGTACAACTTGGCCGCTTAGAAATCTAGCAAAATAGTTACGACGAAACAAGGTGGAGTAAACCCCGTCGGGGAGTTCGTTCGTAGGATCGTTAATTAGGATTATAGTTATGACTTATCCTTCATAGCGGAGCCTTGGAACGAACCATTGCGGTGTCTGCTGCATACCCCAGGGCTGGTCGTTCTGTTGCAGCCTACCTCCTATGGTAACCTCACCATTCATGGAGAAGCGGCACCAGTCAGGGTTTTCTTTCACCTTGAGGTGGCGTTCGTGCGTAACGTACACGCAGTCCGCCTCCAGCACTGGCAGTGCGAAGTGCTGATCGCCAGCTTGATTGGCCCAAAACCAAATGGGGTTGCTTGTGCCCAAAAAGAGAGAACGACCGCCAAGATCGAGCTTGCGGTTCCATTGCTGTCGATGTTGCCTTCTTCCGACTGAGATCCTCTCGTACACGTAGCAGCGAAGTAGCGGGTACGTACGGATGACTCGGTCCTGGTACCCGATCTCAACATCGCTGCTTCCGTTATGGCCCTTCGTGTGCACCCAGTACAGGCTGTTATCTATCGGCGACCCTGAAATGAACCAGCAACGAGACTGCAGTTCCTCCTCCTCGCTATCTACCTCGGCTTCTTCATCTTTACGTATACAGGGGGCCATAATCTTATAAGGGCCAGCGTCGAGACCTAGCCAAGATAAACATTCCACTATTTCAGAACAATTAGACAAAAAAACACTTATATTGCACAGAACAAACAGGGTAGTCAAATCTTACCGTACAATAGTGTGTTCCACACATAAACGTCTCCGCGGGTTGCCACAGCATAGTAGTGGGAACGGACGTACGCCGCGTCGACATACTTCTCAGGTGGTAGCAGGTGGTTTTTCAGTACCCGCCACCTACGATCCGGCCCCATATGTAACACAACAATCAACGTTTCGAACACCGCGATCAGATGGTACCACCAAGTAGTACCGATCTTCAGAGGTGTCGAGGCTATCAGCACCTTAACAAGCTTGCACTCAGCTTGCTCCCCATATATCGAAAGGGCCCGTAGGCGGCGAATCCTGCACGCCTCAAAGGAGGCACCGGGATTGCAGTCCCAGTGTACAGGTTCTTAAGCTCCCACATACAGCCCTCGTTAATCGTAAGCTGCCAGTCTCCACACGCCCCAGCCCAGTACGAGCTCATGATATATGGCATGTAAGCAGGAACAGTGAGATTGTCTAAACCCATGACAGCAGCCATGGTGTAGTCCTTATTCAAGTTATCCGGCCAGTTATCATCCTCTGCGTGCAGCAAGCACGGCAAATCGAATGGCAGACTTTCGTCTCTACCTAATGCGCCACAAACCCCCTGGAAGCAACGGGCAAACCTGGCCAAGCTAATGATGTCCGATCGCCTGGATATTACCTCGAGCGGGTCGTCGGATAGGTCGTCCCATGATAGCCGCCGACGGCTTCTGGCCGGCCCTTCCTCCATCTCATGAACCATGCAGATCTGGAGAGCCGTAGTCTTGCAGATCTGGAGATCTCTAGTCTAGTTGGAATATGTTTCTAACTTTGGAGCTCCATGGATGCTCTGAGTTCGGTGGGCTCTGGGATTATGGTACGGGGAAGCCTGGCCTGCGTGATAAATAGGGGGAAAAAAGAAACGTCTGAACATATGGCGTAAGCTACAACTCTGGCTCTTGCACGATCATCTGTCTTGTTCCAACAGCGGGCGTAACTGCGTGCTTTTTGGTTTTGGCGGCAACCAACGCACTGATTCCCGCCATCGCCTGGAGGCACGCAGTCCAATTAATCACAACATCCCGCCGGCCCGTTATGTTGACAGTTGTAGGCCCGATAAGGATAACTTATTCATTTCTGTGAGCCTTAAAAAAAATGTAGATCATGACGAAGCACGACGTACTTTTATAACAAACCGAACTTCATCAAACTTTATATATATTACACTTGCGAAAAAGAGATTTACACTTGAACCTGAAATAACTACACATACTACACTAGCTTGTGTAGTACAAGTCACTGGAAGTTTCCCAAGTCACTGTTGTAATTCGCCACCGCGCGCACCTCCTGGGGCCCGTGGTGCGCGTCGCCACGACTTCCTGGGGAACGACTGCTGCCGGGGTCGGCGCAGGACCACTTCTCAGCGAACTCTCTCGACGCCGGTTGGACGGTGTCGTACGAGAGCTTGGCGGCCAGGGCTAACTCCCTCTGAAACTGCGCCTCAGCCTCCGCCTCCGTCAGCGTGTGCGGCGCCGGTTTTTGCCGACGGACGTCGCAGCAGTCCTCGCTCTGCCTGGTGTACCGATGTCGCAGATGGTAAAGCCGCCCCTACGCGAACCCTCCTTCTGGATCTTGGCCTTAGCGATGCGGCCCGCCAGCGACCCGCGGGAGGAACTCGACTCCGGTAAATCCCACATGTCCCGCGAGTAGTCTTCCGCCGTGGTGTATCCGAACTCGCACATAACCTCCTCCAATCTGCGGCCCTCCCACCAGCGGTGGCGAGCCGCGGCGTTGTTGAACGGCGGTCGCACCCCGCCGCCGTGGTCGTCAAGCGCGTTCTGACGCAGCGCTGCGACGTGGGCTGCCCAGTTCGGGCTTTCCGCGTCATACGCTGGGTCAGCGAGCTGCTCCGGCGTCAGCTGAAGGCGGCGCAGCCGGATTAGCTCCTGGAGACGGTCCCCTTGTGGAACGGGAGGGACGGCGTACCCCATCGCAGACATCGCCCAGCCGCTCCCGCTGGGGAGGCGTAGCCCCGGCGGCACGGGGATGCGGTGGCGGTAGAAAAAGGCCGCTTCGGCCATCCGTAGGCACGTCTTCCGCGCGCCCGCCCCACTGCGTCCGCCATCTTCGTTCCGCGCCATTGACTATCGCCGACGGTCTAGTGTGCAGGAAAGTGAAAGGGGATTAGGGTTGGATGTGACGCCCAGACGCGCGGCGCCGCCTTTATAATTACGGAGGTCGCGCGTGTGGATGTGAAAGTGAATGGGAGGGGATGGAAGGGGTTGCTCAAATTGAATGCCGTTGCCAGTCAGATCCTCTGGAAATGTTAACCTCGCACAACTACAAGCCAAATGCGGTGGCGCTTCGCTGGTTCGACATCAACGTCTGTACTTGAACAGACAGGGAATCAGGGTTATGGCCCACTCTCTTCCTCCCCAACAGCCGCCCCTAGCAGGCTCTCTCCTATCTTCCGCCCCTAAAAAGTTCCAATCCACCGAAAACTTGTGGATTTCTTCAAATTTGACAATGGCAACTCTTCTTGGAGGTATCCTCTCTCAGATCTGCTTCTTTGCAGCATCTTCCATCCGTTCTATAATACATGTAATGTCAGTTCTTTTTGTACTACTGTGCGACTAATCTACATGGGGCTTAGCTTCAAATGAAAGTGAATGGTTGTAGAACATATGTATTTGTATATGTTAAGTTCCATATGTATAGGCTGTACCATATTTGTTCTTAAGTTTCATATTTTGATTGCTAGATTCGATTGACTTTTTCAAAGATGTTGGACGTAAGATGAAGATAGTAGCAAAAACGAAAGGAAAGTATCCCGATGTATCATGCAAAGATGCTCCGGTGCCACCAAGATATCCGGTTCCGAGTTGTCCTTGCGGCAAGCCTTGTGCAATATCACAATCTATGCACCCCGCTACGGCAGGTCGTGCGTTTTACATGTGCAGCGATTCTCGCGTGAGCATTCTTGCATATTTTACTTGTAGCTAGTCTATTCGAAATTTATTTGACGTCCATTTTGCTTACTAAACTGACAGCAATACTGTACATGCTACTTTTTCCAATGGATTGATGGGCCTGAGGTGTATGATGACTATCTTCTTACACCATATGTCCGGATTCTATCGGGGCCGTGGCCGGCTGCGACTTGGGAACGCCTTGTGCGTCCACCTCCACCTCCACCGGCGCTATGGAAACTTGATGAGACCACACCCAAGGCTCCTCCATTGGTTTGGTGTGAGCATTGCCAAGACATGACAAGGTGGTGCCCCCTTTACGGGGCCGACACTTTGGATGAGTCATGGAAGGTTTTTGATGAAGAACAAAGGCAAAAAGATGAAATACGCCATAGGGAGCGCAAGAGGAAGAAAGCTGAAGAAGCTGTGAAGAGGCAACTCTTGAAGGAGGAATTAGAGAAGGACCGAAAGGAGAGGGAGGTGCTAGCCAAGAGAATGAAGGAAGAACGGGCAAAGGAGCAGATGATGAATGAGCTGAATAGAAGCAAGGAATTGTTGATAAAATTCAACGCGGCCTATTTCAAGAGGTTGCCTTGATTAGCATTCGTGGTTGAAGGAAAGGCAAAGTTGTATGTACTCCACGCTGTGGCTTTTTATGGAGTTCGATTTTATGTGCTGATGAAACTTGATAATTATTGTGTTGTTAAGTAATCTATTCGCTAAGTCGATGTGGAAACAGTTTCCGGCATCCGCCACATTTGGAAACTATTTCGACAACTTAGTACTCGTTGAAAACCAGCCATGGGACGACGCGTCGGCCGCACCTTCCGGGGTCCCAAATGGCACGCCAACTGAGTTGCCATGTTGCCGGGTAACGCCACATGAGAAGAAATCGTTGGCAATGAGGATATGCCATTTCAGAGGGCGTTTCTTAGTAGCGCTAAAACTCCTTAGATAAGTAGTCATATGGCGTTCTGCTCTCGAAGGCTTAATTAGAGTTCACTCTCCATAGCTGTGATGGCTCCGGTGACGAGATCTAAGGGGAAGAAGGCAAAGCAAGCCGGGAGAGCAAAGCGCTCTTCCATCCTGGCTAATAGCATGGAAGCGCCACCGCTGGCAGAAAAATCTGTAGCTCGCGCGGCGCCGCTCATCCCTGCGAAGGACCTTCTTCCGGTCGAAGAAAAATACGAGTATGTTATCCTACCTCCGTGCCTTCTACTTTATTCTTCATGTGAAGCTTCCTATAGTTTGCCCGCGTACAGTTCCGAAACAAGTCAGGAGGCTGCTCAGACGCCTAGTTCAACGTTCGCACTGAATGACATGTCCTCGCTTCTCCATGCTATACCCAGATCTGTTGAGGTACGCACCAAGGATTGGCAGGACAGTATATGTTATCTTTTTACAGATGCGAACTAGCGTCTTGAACTGGCTACGAATTATAAGATTTCCGCGTCATAACCATTTCACAGGAGGCGGAGAAGCATGTTCGTACGGACGCGTGTGGTGTTACAGACGATCGTGTGGAGCTTAACGAGCAGATAGCAGTACTGACGAAAATGCTCGAGACTGTCATGGAGGAAAGGGTGAATATCCAGATCAAGTATACCATCTTGCACGAAGAATTAGTGAAAGACCTGAAGGAGCGTGTCGACGAATTGAAGGGAGCCATGAAAGCGTACGAGGATCGTAACCGATGGATGGACGCAATGCAAGCAAAGTTGGAGGAGAACAAGATCCTCCGTGCACAGCTTGCCGCATACCGCGGCTACCGTTAGAGCTGTGCCGTCGTTCAGTGTCGTGCTGGTTGTGCTGTAAGGCTAGGTTCTATGAAGAACTTGCGTTTGCATTTTGATTACTGTTAATCCATTGCGGGTACATGTTTACCAATCATTGTGCCCCCTTGCCGTGGCGTATCCTCCCTAGTAACTCATGGGAAAGGAACTGTCCGAGGAAAAAAACAGTACGCGTTGCTAAATTCGTACTGTATATTAATCTTGTGCACACTTGTGCACCTTCTGCTAATTCTCTCCTAGGAGCTACGTAAGCAGCTTTGTAAAGAGCACAGTTGATTGCACTCATGTCTTGCTCACTTATCTTATGTAGTGCTGTTGTAAATTCAGGTAGCACATCATTGAGCAGTGATGACGCACCAGATGGACAACCAAGTGCCGGTTTGTTTATGCTTGAATGTCTTCCTCTGGTAACAGAAACAGCGAAGGAGACATTACCCTTAAAGTTGAGAAACCAAATCTATGTAGTACAAGAAGGTGAAAAAACCAAATTAGATAAACAATTGCACTGACGTAGGTGAATAATATGTACTTCTAATAATATAAGGAGATAGATTTAATCGACATTAAATCTATAAATAAGGGAAGGACAGGGAGATCAAGAAGAATCAGGAGAAACCGAGGAAGAACAAGGACAGAGACGAAAGACGAACACTAGTAGCACTTACCAACAACCCATGATACAGTTCTTGGTAGCGATGGAACAGAACAAGGACCGTGCCGTGGTTAGCACAGTACAGTAATATTTTAACTTCTTTGGTCACAAAAAACATCACAAAATAGTATATGATTTTACCGTGTCAATAACTTTCTCAAACTGGTACTAATATTTCTAACAAATCCAACCAAATAACTTTCCTTATGCAGATCCAAACTTACTACCTATAGCGTGTGACTATTTGCTGAATAAATGAGAGCAATTCTATACCGGCCAAGTTACGACGTTTCCCCGGCCAGAGCCTCCGAGGGTTTGAGTTACGCCCGTATTTTGGCGTAAGGAGACAAGGAACACGCATACACCGAGCCGGAGCCTCTGAGGGTTTGAGTCTACGCCGCCATTTTGGCGTAAGGAGACAGGGATCACACATACACCCAGCCGAGCACCCAAACGCCATCTCCAGCGCGTCAAATGGAGCCAGCTGGGTATCGAACAGGCGGCGTAGGCGTCCTCGGGGTCGAAGATCTAGTGGTCGAAATCCTCATTCGACTGGGATGCAGTAGATCTGTGCTGCGGAGCAGCATCCTCAGCACGACGTGGTTGCGGGCGGCAAGAAGCACTGATTTCGGCCGTCGGTACAGCGAAAGGTACAAGCCTACCTTCCTTGCATTTCTAGTAGAAGTGAGAGTCGCAACCAGAGAACCTAACGTACGACGACGAAGGACGCTACTAGTTCGTCAAGAATCATCCACATGCGGCGGAACCGCGGATGCCATGTTATCGGGCATAGATTCGCGGATTCTTGGCAGCGACGAAATTCTTGGCTGTAGGAACGGAGTTATGCTATATTACGCCTCCGACGTTGGGTACTACACCAGGTTCCCATGGGACAGGCCAAACAAAATCGACCGAGTAGGACCGCGCATCGCGGCTATACCTGGACTAGAGATTGGAAGCGCTGCTAATGTTTACGGCCAGTACGGCATAATTCCAGCTGCAGGCGGCTGCGGGATGGCATTTTTCAGCAAGGAGCCAGCCGATCAGTGGGAGCGTTCGTACCAAGGTGTAACATTTAACTCCACGAGCAGCGTGAGCCTCCACGTTTGCATCTTGGAAGATAGAAAATGGCAAAGGCACATTTCGTTTCCCTTCCCCTCCGTACGCACTGTCGTCTTTCACAGAAATCCATACTGCGTACTCGTCGGAGAACATCTATATATGATGTATGTGTTAAGGTTCATAGTTTGCTTCGACATCAAGGGACGCTCCTTCTCTGTTATTGACCTTCCGGGAAACTTGACAATGACCGTAGAATCATGGTACGAATACACTGTGGGGGAGGACAGGTCAGGAAGCATTGTTCTGGTACATTCTGCCCGGGGCACAATCCAATCATGGGTGCTCTGTAGGGATGGTGACGATATCAGGTGGAATACTAGAGCAAGACTGAATTTGCTGGAGGCTTTTGGTCGCCGGTTACATAATGAAGTCTGGGATAGGGTTGTCGGCATTTTAAAGAGAGGATTTATGGACTGGTATAACGTTCAGGTCAGATCTGCTTCTGCTGATGGCCGGTTCGTCCTACTAACAGTGGGATTTGATAGTGCACTGTATGTGGCTGATATGCAGAGCGGTACGGTGCAGGAGATTAGGAACGTCGATCGTCGAGGAATGCTCGGTCGTGTTTTCGCACTGACAGAGGCTTGGCCACCTAAGCCGTGACTTCAGTATGTTGGCCCCCATGTCTGTTCAACTACATGTATCTTATGTTCAAGTTGAGTTCATTGAGCTATGACTCGGTGTCTCCGTCTTGGTTTATGTAAGCCTATGTTTGCCATATTTTCTTATGGGGAACTATGTCATTGAGCCTATGTTTGTGTGAGCGGCTTCATGTGTAATAGCTATGATATTCTAACGTCATGTTAAGTACGTGTGTAAGCTGACAAGTCTGATGTATAATTTGATAAAGATGGCAGCAACCTCCATATACATCAATGCTGATGCTGACTCCCGGTTAAGTTGTACTGGAGTGAGCTCATTAGTTGTATTGGTCTTGTTTGTTTTCCATAGTGAGCTCATTAGTTGTACTGACCTAATTGAACTAACATTCAACACATCACTGAATAGCACTAATCACAATCAGATACAACAGTTCGGAAAAGTAGGTAATAGTTCAAATAACAGTTCACTAAAAAAGACCATGGTACAACGATGTAGAAAATAAACTATGGAAATTCAAATAACAGTTCGATAGAGCTCGATTCCGGTCGACAATGAGTTGTTTAAAAGCCAGCTTCACACCAATTACACCATCACTTGTCCTGCAGAGTAGGCAAGAACCACATCGGGGACTCATAGTACTGACCCCATCCAAGCTGAGGATAAAAGAAAGATGACCCAATGGCAGCGTCATGAGTTAGGGGCATACGACACCAATCAGCACCTGGAAGTGGATACTGTATGCAGCGCCAGTGCGAAGCAAAAACGCAGTTTGCCTTGGACACGGGCACTGTCTCTGCAGCACTACCACCATCTGACTGCGGAACATCAACGAAAAAGGGGTAGTTCATACCAACAAAAAGAGACCTGCCCATGAGATCACCTAGCCTCACCCAGTCTCCTTCCACAGGGTCAATAGAATGCACGTTCCTGCCGTAAACATAGCACCTCAGGGAGGGATAAGTGTGCAGCTCTCTACCCATATGCATTATTGGAGGTCCTTCCTGAATTGCCTGTCCTATGGTACGGACCCATACGATATTGTAGCCACCAAGGCCACAAGCAAGAAACCACCGACTTGATGAAAAAGGGCCTTCATTCCAATCTGCGTGAGGCTGTGGCAAATCCACAATCACTGGTGCCCTTATAACTCGAGGAGCTGAACTGCAACCTGGTATAGGACCAAAAGAGAAGTACAACTTTTAGTATAGCTTGCCTAATTTGGAGACTCAGAATTAGTATGGATCTAACTATACAAGTATGCAGCCACAAAGTACTAAGTATGTAAGTGAAGAACTAATTTATGTAGTAGTAACGAACCCCATTCCGTCGGTTCCCAGAGGAAAACATCACCGTGCGGTTCTGTAACCGCGTAGATTCTGTCCTGCAAATCCTGAATTGCATCCACGTATCTTGACGGTGCAAGACGAGCAGCGTTGAGGATTTTCCAATGACTGTCAACCCCACCACGCATGATAGCAATCATCTTATCGAACACTGCTATGAGGAAATAGTTCCAGACGCCACCTGCATCCTTGTATGGCTTTCGGACAATCTGGATCTTGAGAAGTTCCACGCTCATCATGTTGCGGTGATACCTGAACGGATCCTCAGGATGAATCCCAACATCACGAACTCTTGGTACTTGAATTTCATCGTTCGTGTAGACGTTGAACAGATACCAGCGCGAACGATCCCGGACAAATGCTATCCATTCATCATTACACCCAACCCAGTGCTTGTTTGAGCGGCCTATAGATCTGACAGCAATAAAAGCTCTTGCTTCCGGTCCGTCCAGTGGCATTAGTTTAGCATCAATACCCTGCGCAAGTTCATGTTAGACTGTAAGAACAATGAGCGACAAAACACACGTATTGATCAAACTGTGTTTGTAAACCCTCCTGTGAGGGAGACCGGTGACAGTGAAATACAAGTGAAGACAAGTATTGATACAAGTAAGTTCTAATAAGACAATGAAATACCAGTTCATTGCGCAGATCAGACCACTCCTGTGGGGAATCGGCTCGCAACAAACATGGAGACCCGAAGGAGAGAGTTCTCTCTTCGTCAATGGAACGACGCAATTCCGGCAAACCACGCGCAATTCGACCAGTGGTGAGAATGTCCGTTCGAGAAGTAATGTTTCCGAACGGACCAGACGCGAGCACACCATAGATGGAGCCCTGCTTGGGCCGCTTGCTGCTTTCACCTTTCTCCATTGACACAGAGCAATTGACGATAATGGTGGAGAAGCGATGTGCGGAGGGAAGCGAGGCGATAATAAGAGACTGGAGACCGAGATGATCATGGAGGAATTGCGGTTGCCTGTGGCAGAGGGTTTTTGGAACTGCCCGGCCACGATCTCTGTTATGGAGGAATTGCGGTTGCCTTCCCAAATCCTTATATTTAAGACAACAATTACCATCAGTTATCCATTCTTGCGATTAGAGGCTTGGCTGGGAGCACACACTTATTTGTAAACATAGACGGTACATGCCCTAATAAGGGCATTGAGCAGTGGTTCAGACGGTACATGCCCTATAATATAGTAAGGGTATGAGCAATGGAGTAGCGCCCCGACCCGACTACTATACAGTGATGATGTGTGTCACCCGTTAAGCGATACAACCGGAGGTTACAGGTTTACCAATCCCCGGCCAAAACCTTTGGCAGGCGTTGCTCGGAATTGATCATCGGCAACACAACACCCCGATTGATGCCTTAACACAGGCACAACTATCAAAGCATAATAGAGAGATCAAGACTTGCGGAACAACTGGCACATCACAGACTCTATGACACAAATCATTATAGCTCAACTCTTATAATAGAGAAAGATAGCAAATTACAACCAGAGGTCACAGACCCAACATTACAACATGCGGAAGCGAAATAAGTTGTTCTAAACAACAAGATCCAAATTATGGCCTAAGAGGCCTACAGATAAACATCCAACGTCAGCTGTTCCGGGATGTCCCAAGCTGCCACCTGGGAACCCCAGACTACTCGTCGACGTCCACAAAGAACCCACCTTCGAGGTCGGTGAAGTCCTCCTCTGAAACAAAACAAACGACGTTGAGTTCGACGAACTCGCAAGATTAAATATAGAGCTGTAGCTCGATGAGGCTTTCAAGGTTTTATGCCTGTTTTGCATAAAGCTAGTTTTATTTAATAAAACATAACTCCATGGCATCGACTAATCAGAATATTTTCAAATGAGAGGTAAGAAGTAACTCTTTTCTTTTGATCACCTTCTTCAACATCAACCACCATCATTAACCACTGTACTTGTTCTACTAAGGCACCTCCCCGAATCACCCTCGAGGAAGCTAACCGTGCATTCTTGAGTGGTACCTTTAGTACTCAGTTTTAATCATTCCGTTCATGCTATTCTATGGTCTTATCGTCCTTTCCCAAGTCGTCCATAACCGTGGACACGGCTTTTCGAAAAGATTTAACCCTGCAGGGGTGCACTGTGTTTACCTTCGGTACCGCCCGGCTCATTGCCTACACGTAGCTCTCTTCAGGGGAAAGCCGGCTGAGTGGGAACGGTTACAACCTTTACCTTGCTTGGGACTAACCCAGGATCATCAGTGGGGACAGGATAGGTTCAGTGCTCCCAGCACCCTGTCCCGTGGCCACTCATTTTCCTATACACCACCATCCTCATTCTCAGTCTTGGCCACCATCACAACGCACGCGCAAATGGAATATCAAACTAGAGGACCCTGGCTAGCCCCGCCCAAGTTAGTTAGTCGACGAGGGCTCCATATACCCCACCGAAAGGAAGCGCGCTCAGTCTTGGTTCAAGAGGTAAAGAACTCGCACCTAGGCAGCGAGAGTGAGACAAAGCACCACCATCCCATAGTGGCCTCTCATCCCCCCTTTAAGCATTTTATTATCCGTCACCACAACTCTCCACCATCATCCTCATTTCATCACCTGTTTCCAACATGAAGTAACCATCGTGCAGCTAGGCATTTAACTAAGCATGGCTAAGCATCAACATAGCATAATTAAGTATCTCAGGCCCACAATACAAACCTATGGATAATAGGAGGGATAACAGGTAATGGCATCGGAAACTTAATGCAACTATAGGATACTCTAATCCAATAAAATAGACATTTGGAACCGCATGCAATAGTAAAGTGGAGAAAATATTTGCGGCAAATAGGATAAGACATGCTCAGAGGGGGGATTACGCTTGCCTTGCTCAGGGTGCTGGTAGTACGGATCGTCAGGGTATTGCGGTGGAACCCCGACTGCTTGATCTATCGGAGCATAAAACACGGGAAGAAACAATCAATCACCACACATGTTTAACAAATGCAATGCGCAAACACATGATGACCTGACATTTTAGATCCCCGAGATGAGGAGTTAAGTAAGGTAGCAATCTTTAGTTATTGAAAAGAAATAGATGACACCCTATGGTTATCTTGCATATGAATGACATGGACATGTGAGGATGCATGGTTTGGGTGATTTAAACAAGCAAAGATTAAATTGTAATTTGCATTGAAACAAACTTCGAAGAAAAGGGAGTCTTTCAGTTTGTCTGGCTAGGCCGGAGTCTCCGGCCAGAGGGGGCTCAGGGCCCGGAGTTTCCGGTCCACCAAGTTTGAAACCCCAGGGCGGCAGTCACTGGACTGGGTCCGGAGTAGGTCTGGAGTTTCCGGGTTATGGGTACGGAGTATCCGGTCTGAGGGTCCGGAGTTTCTGGCCCATCAGGATTTGCTACGAAAAGAGCAACACGGCGGCTGGCTCGGTATCAGGTCCGGAGTGACCCCGGAGTTGGTCCGGAGTTTCCGGTCTCAGTCCGGAGTCTCCGGTTTCAGGTCCGGAGTTTCCGGTCTGAAACTGCGAGTTACGGCTGAGAATCGCGGGCTACGGCCAAAATGCAAACAAGAGGGAGAGGGAGAGAATGGGGTGTCCATATGGACCGCAAACTCACCCTGAACTCGTGGGGGTGCTCAGCTGGGGCGGAGATGGACGGGAGCGACCGAAATCGAGCTCGGAGTGCGACGGAGCTCGTGGAAGAAGAACTCGAATTGGCGGCAATGTGCAGCGCCTCGGCTCGATTCCTTTGGCGGGGATGGAGAGGAGAACACGGCGGAGCTTGTGGTGCGCTTCAATCTGCTTGGGGTGGCTTCAATCGACGGCGACAAGCTCGGCCATGGCGGCTTAGTTGCGGGCTCGTGGGGAGAGGAAAAATGGGGAGCTGGGAGCTGGTGAGAGAGGAGGGTAGGAGGAGCAGGGCAGGTGTGGCTCGTTTTCCTGCTCTCCTTGCAGGTGAGGGCAGAGAGGAGGGGGCCCCTACACGGCGTGCGTGCGAGCGCCACGGCATGGCGGCCGCGGGAAAGGCGGGAGGAGAGAGACGATGGCGATTTACAAAGAACCCCCTGGCAGTTTTGATTTCCTCACGGATAGGTCCTTTTCTGTTTCTTTTAAAACCTTTTCAAAACCAGCAGCACTTTGGAGATTTAAATGGGGGACTTAGACCATTTCAAAAAATATGAGAAAATTCATGTAGCCTCCCACTAACATGTAGAAGCACCACAAAAATTGGTGTTGCAAAATAAAATAGTTTGGACAACATTTGTTCATAGGGTTTGAAATAGGCATTTTGCTCAATTTCCAAATGTTATTACTTTAGAAGTTTTTAATCATGGGCAAAAATATTAATTTGAACTCTTGGAACTTCCTTGACAAATATGGATTAGAATTTTTAAACTTTTGTTTAACAACACAACATCATTTCAATTCCAATGTTGTATTAAATCAATGGAACATGATTATGTATGGATGCCATGATGCAAATGAAACACAAAAGTGAAAATTTGATTCACAATTTAGGATCACAAGTTTGGGCTGTTACAAATGGTTCAGACGGATGATGTCTGAAGACAGCCTCCACATCGTTCAGATTCGTATGCTACAGAAAGCTTATTAGGCACTGTTGTAAATGCCCTAAAGCATAAGAGGCTACTCCTCTATATTGCGTTGGAGCCACGAACTGTCATACAGAGCCACAAACTGCAGAATAAATATGCAGTGGATTACAGTACTTGTTATAAACTGTTGTACATAGCCACGAATGTTTGGGAAAACACATTTAATCAGGCTACGTTTAGTGATAGTCGAACTATTACAATCCACTTGAAGAATGAACAGAACTAGATGAAGAATGAACATAACTAAATATAAGATGAAAACTGGAAATTATCCACTTAACGATGCAATTTAATATCCGTTATTAGAACAATGACAACAACGACAACTTGTAATGAAACTTCGAAACACAACAATCTTCAGCTTAGGGCTGAGTTCGAGATGATAATACTGAAAGGGAAAACACACTGAAATAAACTAGCCAGAGACGCTACCGATGCTGCTAAAAACTGATCAAACTACCCAGTCATCCAGCCTTGGGGAAGAACAGGAACAAACCACATGGGTGTCTCAACAACCTCACCCCAATATGGTTCAGCATATTTGAAGGATGATCCAATGGTAGGTCCAGCGTCGAGAGCCAGGCGGTACCAATCGGGATTTGGTTTAGGATACTGGTTACACCGCGTGTGAGTAGCAAACACGCAGTTCTTCTTCAACACCGGCAGTGAATGGGCAGCATCGACACCGACTCCATCAGGAACGTGTACCATGAATGGATAGTTCATGCCAACAAACAAAGAGTTTCCCTGCAGTTCCTCCTGCCTGGCCCAGCCTCCGTGGAGATGATTAAATGCAAGCCCTTGCCTTGCAAAAACATAACAGCGGAGGGAAGGATAGGTCAGCAGATCCCTTGTCATATGATATAGTGGGTCACCTCTGGGGACTCGTTCACCCCTTATATGAATCCAGAGAATATCTCCATGATGCCCCACAGCTAGGAACCAGCAACGAGAATAATCCTCAGCACCGCCTAGCACAGCGTCTGGTAGCTCCGGAATCACAGGAGATGGAATCAAGCGTGGAGCTGCATCTACACCTGTTAAAGTGAAAACATATAAGATACATCTGACCATTTGTACTATGTAACACATAAATACCGACTGCTTAGGATACTACGATACTACGATACTACAACACATCTAACTATAATGTACTCCATCTTGACCTTAGAAACTGTATATATGACAGTGGTACTAAACTGGACCATCAGCAGTACAACAAAGTCTGTGCCCCTTGGACACTGTTTTGTAAGCTAAGTCACCATCAGAACTGAACTATTTAACACATATGCACCATCAGCATTTAACAACTGTAATGACAAACGAAATGTTCTCAATACGAATAAACTCACCCCATATAGTTGATCCCCAAACAAGTACATCTCCTTTGGGTTCTGTAACAGCGTAGATCCTTGTGAAGTCCATTATGGCATCAACATACCGTGCTGGAGCAAGAAACTCATTACGAAGTATCCTCCAGTCCACGTCAGTCCCACCACGCATGATAGCGATGCACTTATCAAACACGGCTATAAGATCGTATTTCCACTTGTTGCCTACGAACTGAGGTGGAGAAGCGATCTGAATCTTGTTCAACCTGATGCGCGCCATGTCGTGGTGGTACAGAAACGGGCTGTTGTGATAATAAATCCCTACATTCTGAACAAAAGGTACTTCGATTTGAACATTAGTGTATACATTCAAAAGATACCAACGAGCCAGGTCTTGAACAACTGCAACCCATTCACCATTCCCACCAACCCAATGCTTCTGCCCAGGGCCAGTTTGGCCCCAGGGCCCATAAGCGGGTGAGGACGGCGCGTCCAGCGGCATCACCATCGAGTTAATACCCTAGATGATTTTAGATGGTAATAAGACGGTGTACGAAACTGCAAAGCAGGACTAAAATATTGAAATCTGACGAACAGACGACTTCAATATACCTGTTCATTGCGGTCATCAGGCCATACGAAAGGATCAGAGTGCAGGAGGCAAGGAGACCCGAAAGGAAACCTTGGGTCATCCGCGAGAGCATGCCTCATACCAGGAATACCACGCGAAAGCCTGGCGATTGTCAGGATGTCGGAGTTCTCCGTGAATCGATCGTAGAGACCAGGAGAAGCCTCGTACACAGAGTTCTCCAAGTTGCTACTACCACCGTGCTCCATGGAAAGGAAGAGGCGAGGGATGCGGTTCTGAAAGGGGAAATGGAAACTGCGCAGGGAAAGTGGAGATAACTGGTTTTTCAGTGCACGAGTGAGAGCGGTTAGAGGAAGTGGAGATCAACCACGAAGTTTCCCTTTCTTTGTTTGCACGGTTCAGAACTTAAGTTAGCTTCTTCGTTAAAATATGAACACCTTAAATTTCAACCATGTGCCTGGTTCAGAATATAAGCGGAGATAAATTTGTTTGCACTGATTCGTTTGCACGGTTCAGGAGACAATACAAGTTTGTTTGCACTTTATAACATCAACACCTCACATTTCTGACAAACCAGTTGATAGAATTATAAAAGGTTCCATATATTAGCATAATGACGGAACAGCAGGTCGACTATCTGGTTGCCATTAACATTAACATATTAGCATCATGACAGAACAGCAGGTCGACTATTAGGGTTGTCAATACAGTACACACAAATCCAGTACACAGAATTATAGAAGGTTTACATCATCTAATTACACAGAAACAGGCTTCAGAGCAACAACAGTACACTTCAATCCAGGGCTTGCAGTACACACGGAAGTAAAGACACATATGTCACCCTCCCCGATTCCAGCTTCCTTAACTATTTTCGGCCAATTGCGATACATCTGGGCATCTTGCTTGTTGCCGATGAGCAACGTCACAGGAGTAGCATTGCTGGCACTAGTGCAACATACAGGAAGCTCCATTGGCGCATAACGGTTGGGTGTGCAATGCTGAACTTGGAAGAGAAGTACTGTAGGAGAATTTTCTAGTTAGTTGAAAGCCTACGATGGTTCTATAAAATAACAGTATGAAAGTGTATTATTTACCATCTTAGCGCCTGTTTGTTTCAGCTTTCCGTGGCTTTCCACGAAAAAAAGCCCAAATGAACCAAACAGGTCAGCTGCGCGTTGGCTTTGGCGAAGCCAATCGCTGAAATAGGCGTGCGAGGAAAAGCACCTTCTGAGGTGCTTCCCGCAGCTTTCTACTTACTCCCGAACCGGTGCTACTCACTGCCCATGTCGTTTGGGTTATTTACAAGAAAACTGCCACCGCAGCCCAAACGGTGCATCCCTTTTTCTTTTTCTAATCCCATCGTCATCCATTCCCTGCATGCACGACGCGGCATGTCGGGCCATCGCTTTTGACCCGGCCGGCCGGGGCAGCGTACCGCGTACGTACGTACGTACGCGACTCTCAACTAGCAGCTCCGGTTAGAAAAAAAAATATTTGAGAACTGTGCATATTTTTCTGTATTCAATGTACTGCTAAATAGTCATCCATTTTTTTAGAATTTCACGGCTCCATATATTATTTATTGCTGATATACTAGAAAAATTTACATGTTCTATGACCTAAGGGTATTTTGGACAATTCATCAACACACAGCTAAACAGCCAGCCAAGTCACCAAACAGTGACACTCAGAAAAGCAGCTTTCCCTGCACAGCAGCTTTTCTTACACAGCCGCACAGCCAGCCAGCCACAGCCTAAACAAACACCCCCTTAGCCTTCCCATGGATGACAGTGGACTTTGTCATCCTGCAGACGTACAACGGTATCAACGGCTTCAAGTCTGCAACTTGGCCGTTGAGATGTGCAACATGGAATTCATTCAGGTTGACGTCGTTCGCAAAAAAGCAGTACTTGTCAAACTCTTCAGTTCCACCCATGTTAGGACCTACAATGCCACACATGAATTATTAGAAAGTAATATGTAGGTCCATCCAATAGTGTACTACAACATTAGGTTTAGGCGTTGTCACCTTTGCGAGTAATCTTTTCCTCCCTAGCTCTCTTGACTCTATTGTGCGTGACATCCTCAGGAGACCGTACAACACCTTTCTTACCTTTCTTATCTGTAGTTTCCTGCTCATCATCGTCATGTAGGATAACTATGTCTGTGTTAAGTTGGTTGCCCTTCTTCAACTTCTCTAGCTCAGCCTCGACATTATTCTTCTCATCCCACATTTTCATAAAGTTTGTATGGAATCGCCTAAAGCTCCTCATATGTGCCACAACTTCATGCTAGAGTGTGAGGCACTCCATCACAAGAGACTCCCGGCTAGAGGTTTCAGGACGGAAAGCGGTCACTTCCTGAGCGGTACATGCAAGGCAGAAAAAATTATGCAGTTCACTATGATAGCAATAACACCGATAACAATAGTCCTGACATATACTAATTCGTTTGTTATTTACCTCTGCTGAGCGAACACACTTGGCTGCTATGCGTACTTTAGCATTGGCAATAGTCTGATCTTGACCTGGGGAAGTGATCGCTGATGGACCTGTCCTACTTGGACCATTTTCCTGACGACGACGCATGCAGGACGTTCGTTGCTCCTCTAAGAAACGAGCGTACGTGGGATCAATGTCGGGGCAAACTATCTCCCGCACTTGGTTGCACATGACACAGTCATCACTACCACATTTTGACTCCATTTGGTATATTGGAGAGGTTCTAAAATCAACAAGTTAGAAGTAAGTCAGAACAACCAATGAGTAGGGGGTTACCAAAATCAACGGTCGGTGTCATAGATCCATGGATTTATATCGATTTAGACGCATGGATTTACCTAGATTTCGCCGGCGTAAACATAGTCTAGCAGCCGTCCTACTCACCAGTCAGTCTAGTAACCTAAATTCGCCCAAATTGCCTGTGGATTTACCTAGATTTAGAGGCATCAAAAGGGATTGGACAGGAAGGAAGCAGCCGTCCTAGTCACCAGTCAGTGCTTGAGGACGAAAATGGTGTCGCTGATGACAAGGAGGTCGTTGGTGAAGAAGGCGCCGTGCTCCGCCGCCGTACGGGGTAGGAGTAACCGGGTTTTTTTGGGGGGTGGGGATGGGGGGAGAGCAGACAATTTGGGCGTGCTCGTTTATAGCCACGGAGGCAAGAAAAAAAAAAGAGTACTGCCCCCGGGAAGAGGAGTCGATTTCGTGACCAATTTGGCCCATCTGAAGCCCATTTTACAACGCGGTTATGGTTCTCAACTTTGGTTATGTTCAATGACTAATACGAACATGGAGACGCCTTGTAAACTCCCTCCCACTATCACAAGCAAACGCCAAATTATTTGGCTTCATATTTCGATAAACATACGCCACATTGAGTGCCTCCGGTACGTAAGGAGAGGCGGTACTACACATGACGTTTGTATGATAAGGAGGAAACGCCACTCAGAACGACTAAATCGGAGCTGCATTGCAAACGCTTTATAATAAGGCGTTCCTGTCAGAAGCTCTTACTAACTGGACCTTCCAGCATCTGTAAATACACATAGGCCTCCAAAGAAATCGGACGCTCTGAACATCTTGGACGCCGGAACGCCCCATTCAGCGGCGTTGCCGCGCTTGTCCCTGGTTTTCGAGAAAACGGCTAAGTGTTGAAGGAACCGCCGCACGCTATGGCGTTTCGTAGCGTGGTGAGACGTCGTCTGACGGGACGTTTCGGAGGGTCCGGTACGCCACGGCGGGTGGCGCATGAAGCCGAGGGGCCATATCCGCGCGAAAGTTTTGCCAAGGGCCAGATTTATCTTAATGTCCGATTAAGGGCCATTTAGTAAAAAAGATACCCCGGAAGAAAAAGGCAGATGCAACTGGTGGAGCCAACAAGAACCAGGAGGTATAGGCCACGCGTGGGCGGGCGTCCCATCCAGGCGCATCGATCCTGTCCGTTCGACGGATCAATCATTGGGCCGGGCGGTCAAATAAAGGAGAGGACAAGACCGTTTCGCTCCTTCTTCAGTTCAAAGAGGAATCCATGCGAGATGCATGAATGGCTCCATCTTGAATTCTCGGTGCTTCTTTTGTTCACTGTTGCGCTCTGTTTTGACGACAGTCGCCATCCATCGGTGCCAACCAGCTGGGTACGTACTGCAGGGAGATCAAGATCAAGCCACCACCACTTGTGTGATTTCTGAATGGCCAAAGTGTGTGTGACTGGTGAGAAGAACACGTACGTACCAGCAGGATGAACAAGTGTGGATGTGTGTTACAGCGAACTAACGGGATATATGGCCGGTGTGATGAGTGATGTGCGCGTAACGTCGTCCATGATTAACGATGGTCCCACGCATGCATGGATGCATGCACATGCACACGCAGAATAGATCATATCAGCAAAAAATCGTAGTATGACCCTTATTTACATCACACCACACCCCAGGGTAGGCCGCCATGTTACATTGCATGACACCCCGGGCATGCAAGAGTGCCACGCTCGCAAAACGCCATATGCCGCCAAAGCTCGAGCATCGAGGGGCCATGTAATGTCCATCTCGCGTACCCTACGGCGCCACATGCCGTGCGGCGTGAAAAAAGAAGTCAAATTATACAGAAAATCTAATATGGTTCATTTTGTGTTGAAGTTTCGGAAAATGGTCAAATCTATCCACTTTCACCTTGCTTGCACGATCATGTAGTGCCGTTGGACATGCCTTCCTGAGATGATTTTATTCGAGACTTAAGGCGATGAAAGAAAAATTAAGAGATTAACACAATGTCAACTGCTTATAGTGCTTTAGAGGTTGTTAAAATTGGTTTAGAGCACTGCTCATGTGAGGCTAATGTTGTTGCTCATGGGCCAGCTGATCCGGCGAAGAGAGAACCTCCGAGCCCGAGAATATCGTTGGAGAGCGTATTGTCAGCGATATATTTTTCATAACAGTGAATGTAGAAGCATTTCTTGTGTTAAAAAAGAAGACACCAACCACCAATTTTAGAAGAAGCGCAAAACATAACAACGTTTCAGGTGTCTAAAAAAGTTGCTTAAATCCTTATATTTTTGTGCTGAATCTTAAAAACAACTTTGCTTTGTTGTTAAAATCTCTAACACAATTCTTAAATTTTTGTTTACCCTATAATGCAAAAAAATTCCGTATTGAGATTTTACTTTTTTTTAGAAATATTGAGATTTTACATGTTCCACTCAATTTTTACATTTTTTTTGAGATAAATATTGAGGCGGTCCCGCGGCGCAACGTCCCCAATCGAGGCAAAGCCCAAGCCCGAGGGACAGCCACCAGCCCACCACACGCCGGTGACGCCAAGCCGAACTCACTCCCGCAGCCGCACCCGCGGCGCCTCTCAGGCAAACGAAGCTCCCCTCGGCTCGGCATGGTGCCCCTCGCGCACCCCACCCACCATCCCCACCTGCGCCCGGCTTCTCGACCCCCGCCTCCCGGTCGCTCCCCTGCTGCCAGAGCAGCTCGACCCAGCTTTCTCCACCGCCGCTCCTCATATGCCCTCGTCCTCACCCGAGCGCAACCTCCCAGGGCAGAAGCGGGAGAGACCGAGACCACCCCCGCCGCCGCTACGAGCAGCAGCAGCAGCAGCGTCTTGTCGTTCCTGTGCCCACTCCTCAAGTTCTTCGGGGTAACTAATTGCTGCATTTTTGTCCGCACTGAAACTTTTTTTTTTAAACGAGGCAAAACGCACTGAAACTGAAGATGGGTTTGTTTGCACAGTGGACTGCTAAAAACGTGTGCTTTGTGTGAACTGACGCGCAGGGCGGGGATCCTTCTCAGGAGCGGAATGACATCGTCGAGGTAATCCTAGCTCAAATTTCGGTACACGGGAGTACCGGCTGATCGGTACTCGCAAAATCCTACATCACTAAGCTTGTGTATAGAGCCTAGAGTTAGGCAGCGCCGAATCTACTGAACTGGTAGCAGCAAATGATCTTCTTACCACATGAAATCCTGTGGGAGCAAAAGGGAACTTTTGATCGTTGTATTTACTGATGCTGTCTACTGATAGTGTAATCTGTGCACCAGCGTTACATGTTCAGGTTGTCCATTCCACCTGCCTTACAGTGACCGTCCCTGTACTTATTGTTTGCCAGGTTACCACATCTTCTCTTTCAAGCTTAGCTAGGCTTCCGTGGGGATCAAGTGTGGCAGCTGGTAGTGGAGAGATCGAACGCTAGTACGGCGATGAGTGCTCCCATTCTGCAACTGTATGAGTTTGGTAATGTTACTTCCTGTTTGCTCTACCTTCATGGGCATGTCACATTACGATTTTTAGAATGTACTGATCAATCCTTTGTTGTCCTTCCAATAGAGGCATGCCCTTTCTGTAGGAGAGTCCGGGAGGCCATGACCGAGCTTGATATTTCCGCAGAGGTTTTCAACCATCTCCTGTAGTACCTGTTCAGTTCTATAATCATACTGCGAGATTATGAATCAGCTATAAGGAAAATCGTGCAACCAACATAGCTTGTGTTGCAATCTAGTTCTAGCTTATGGGAGTTGCATTATAGTCAGGAGGCAATACATGTAAACTGAGAATTTTTTCTAGATTATCAATATATATGTTCTGTAATTTGGTGTTTGTTAGTTAATAACTTTGCCTCGAAATACTAACTACTTTCAGGTTTATCCCTGCCCAAAAGGATCACTAAGGCATAGAGACGTGGTCAGGAAAATTGGAGGGAAGGAGCAGTACGTTTTTGTTATTTCCCTATTTACTTATAGCTTCAGAAGAACAGTATTGCAGATTGGGAAGTTCATAAGTTCTCTGCATGGTCAAGTTTTTGGCATTACTTTGTTCCATCAATACATTGTGAGGCTTTCGTTAGGGTCACTCAAGAGGGTTGTCTTTCTTCCTTTTGTGCAGGTTTCCACTTCTTGTTGATGCAAGTACTGGCATCACAATGTATGAAAGTGGTAAGATCAAATTGTCCTTCCGTCCTTTTTTTGGGTGATGGTGACAGTGGGTTGTAGGCATATAAACAGTGGTTTCTATTATTTTTAAGATGATGTACTTCCTGCTCTCATAATTCAGGAAACAATAGTTAGTAAAACGAGAAATGAACAGACATATGTGCCTTGAATGTGCAGGAGATATTGTAAAGTACTTATTCAAACAGTATGGAGAAGGAAAGAGCCCATCTTTTGGACTTCTTGAGAGGTATTCAGCTTTGCTTGTTCACAAAAGCTTATGTGTTTACCACTCATAGGTAGCAGAGCTAACATAGTTGTCTATGACCGTCATGCATTGATGCTGGAACGGCTCAAAGACAAAAGATTTATATTGGAATAGATGCCATGAACTACTGTTCTAAATGGATACTAGACACATTTCTTATCATATGTTCTTTAGATATCAGACTCATGCTCTACTTAATAGATAAAGCCAAGTACCATGACTGAAGTGCGGGGTTAATGCTTGAGGAGACCAGTGATCATGCTATGCTTTGCTTAAGCTTTTCCTAGTTTTTTGCAGTACAATTTTCACTGGATGGGTTCCTACTCTTCTTCGAGCTGGAAGAGGGATGACATTCTGGGGCAAAGCTGGCGCGCTACCTGCAGAGAAGCTGGAACTCTTCTCATTCGAGAACAATTCTGTAGGAAGCACTCCTCTCTTTTAGTACTTTTATGGTAGTCTGACTCAATTTTCTTCTCATATGCGGGTGTTTCAGTATGCAAGGTTTGTCCGTGAGGCTCTATGTGAATTGGAGCTTCCTTATGTCCTCCAGAACGTGGGAGAGGGGTCCTCGAAGATGGATTCGCTAATAAGGATATCAGGTTCTAAACAGGTATAGTGGAGCATAAGCTGCATTCAAAAACCGATTTTTTCTATTTAAAAGGTTATAAACACAACTAAATAATTTTGAGTACTCCTTTTCTGGAAATTTAGTATCTATGCTTGTGAATTCTGTTGGCATTTACACTTAGCAGCACCCCCTAAAGATAGCTTCTGATACTTGATACTATCTTGATGTTTCAGGTACCGTACCTGATTGACCCTAACACTGGGTTTCAGTCAGGGGACCATAAGAAGATCCTATCCTACTTATTTCAGCAGTACTCTGTCAGTAGCTAGCTCCTCTCCCAAACCTAGGCAAATCACAAGCACTTTCACATAGGATACTTTTCGTCATAGAAAGGGGGAAAATACAAATTGGAACATGGGTTCATATGATTTTGTTATCAAAACTTAGCAAAAGCTTCATAAAAAAAAATTCATCCAAGTAAAGAATGGATACAAACCTGTTCATGTGAATTTTGCTGCAAACATACGGAGAAGATTAGGATATGATTTTCCTGCCAGTAATTTATGTAAGTTGTATATATCATACCGTAATTTGTAAAGTTACTTATTTTGTGAGTGTTGTGCATCTCTAAAATGATTATATTTAACTTGCATGGACAAGTTTATACCTTTTATCTGCGTGCATGATTTTTAATTTGTCACAATTTATAAATATGTTTTTTTACCGAACTTAAAAAAAAAACGGCTTCCAATTGGTTGATTGTGTAGCTATTTGGGCCCGTCCGGACTATCTGGTGCCTTTGGGCGCCGTCGCTCCCCACTCGCGGTGCCCAAATATTATTCAAATTCGAAATTTCGATACGAAAGTGCTTATGTTTCATTGAAAATTCGTTGAAAACTAGCATAATTCATGCAAACTAAAATCTAGACCTAAATCTAATAGGTAGGGTGGCATGCCGGACAGGCGCCGGCCAACGCGGCGGCAACCAGAGGACCCCGGCGACGGCAGCTGGAGCAGAGGCAGTAGAGGTAATCGGTGGTTGCGGATGGCGGCGTAGGAGGCTGGGCAGCGATGAAGGCTATGTCTGCCTCAATGGCGAGCTGCATGTGCCCTGGGTCCCACTCCGGCGTCGGCGGAGTCGGCATCATCACCATCAACCTCCTCCACCTCTTGTTGAGGTTGCGGCGGAGGAGCCTGCACGCGGCCTCGTTCTTCTCGTTCGCATCGAGCCACCTCGGCCGCTTCGTAGCGAACCCTCTCCCTTTCCATGCCAGCCGCGAAGTTCTCGTCGGAGGTGTTGAGGACGTTGTCGTCGGAGTCGAACCAGCTCGTCGGCGATGAAGGTGTTGAGGCGGTACGTGTACTCCAGCTCGATCTGCCCATCCCAGTACGCCGAGTCCGTCGCGTACCGAGGGTCGTCGTAGAGCTCCGGCGGGAGGGTTTGATGGCTGTTGTCGATGTAATCGAGGCGTGCCTGCCCGGTTAGCCGAGGGGCAACCGGCATGTGCATTGGGTTCGTCGCCCATCCCTTGGGGAGTCGGCTGATCGCAGGCACCAGTGTGTTGGTGCGGACGAGCTCCCGCGGCTCGGCTTCCGTGAGCAGGTCTGCCGGTGGCGGGGGAGGTGGCAGAGGAGCGCAGGAGGAGGAGCCCGCCTCGTGGTCCTTCGCCAACGGACGGAATGCGCGGAGGCGGGCGTCGCGCAGATGGTTTTGCATAGCTTGATCGCACCGGCGGATCTTCCGGGCCGACGTTGCCGCCCGGAGACGCACAAGCTCTTCCTCCTTCAAGGGAACGCTGGTCTCGCGCCGGGGAGGGGCCATGAATAGGTTGTGGATAGACAGAGCGGAGAGGAGATGTGCCGGAGACGGCGAGGAACCCGCTCTATATAGAGGTCGGGGAGGCGAACGGATGAGCTCGCCTTAACTCCGGCCAGCCAACGGCCCGCCTGCCACACCATTACGGCGACGCTTCAAAAGGCGCGCTCGCCTGCATTGACGCCGCCGTGGCGCGTACGCTTCCTCGCCGCAGAGAGGTGAAGCGACGCATCTCTACGCCCCGCTGGGAAAGCGAGACGCCGCTCGCCATTAATTCAGCTGACCAAGCCGCACTCAGCCTCATGTCTCAATGACTAGCGTGGCCAGCGCGTCGGACGCATACGTAGCGACGTGCTCCGTTGCGTCTGGGGCCGTCTGAGGACTCCCCAAGATGAGGGCGTGGGCTGGTCGTGCCGGATAGAAAAATGGGCCGCACCGGACTGAAATCGCGTTTGGGCGCCGCGAGTGGGAGCCAAATTCTGTCCGGCACGCCTTTGGGCGGCCGTTTGACGCCCAGTGGAGATGGAATTCTCACCATTTTTTTTTTTGGCACCATGCAACGGTGAATGCACGCAAAGCAGAGTAGCTTTTGGTTAGTGGTTACGCAGCCGAACAATAGGAGCTAGTCCAACGCCATTGTCAATGTGTCATGCCATCGTAATGGTCCGTGTCTTTTGGTTGCAATCCCTTTTGTGTGTTCTTTACGTGACGCTACATGACTCGCAGCCACGTAAAGCTTTTTCCCGACTGGAGAAAAAGAAGCAAATTGATCGTACTAGCCTACTAGGAGAGGTGCTAGGTAACAACGCCCGTGATGTTATCCTCTGTATGAATGTCTTCATCGATCATAAAGAAAGTTGGGAGTCATGTGCGGGGAGGGTGGAGGGAACAGTCGCATCGTCATGATCCTGCGTGGGGTTCGATGAGAAAACAAAAAACTAGTGCTCAGGGAAATCAGTTTGCTTAGTTTATACTGCACTTCAGTACTTCACAGTGTACCTTTTCTCCCTCTCGAGAGAGCCTCTTCTCCGGCTGAGCATCACCAAATCATCCTTCTCCCCCTGCTCCGTTCTTGGCATTGGGAAGGAGCCATGCGCAACAACGAATTGTAAGTACCTTTCACCGGCAGCTAATTTCGTGCTCCTGCATACTCATATGCCGTTGCTTGCTTGTTCTACTCTGATGCACTGAACAATGCTGCTCTTCTTGTCTGTTAATTCGTCCGGGGTGGGTGCAGTGACTACCTGTTCAAGCTCCTCCTGATCGGCGACTCATCGGTTGGCAAGTCCTGCTTCCTCCTCCGTTTCGCCGTGAGTTAATCCGCAATGTGGATTCAGTCCCTGATCGATGGCGAGGCGCCAGCTGCGTTTTCGAGACCAGACATAGTCGCGCATATATATGGTCCTGATTTTGTTGTGTTCATCCAGGATGACGCGTATGTGGACAGCTACATTAGCACCATCGGCGTTGACTTCGTGAGTTGGCCGTCATTCTACACACCCTGCATTTTGGCTGCTCTTTTATCTTCGACTGATGCCTGCATTTGTTTGCTTCCCCGCTCTGCAGAAAATCCGCACACTGGAGATGGATGGGAAGACCATCAAATTGCAGATTGTAAGTTGTGCTTCTTCAGTGTTTGTTAGCTATCAAGGGCTTGCAATTGTTTGGTTTGTTGCGGTGGTGGAAACAACTGTGCAAAGCAGCTCAATGCGATCTGATATTGGTACATTTTGCATATGTGTGACAGTGGGACACGGCAGGACAGGAGCGGTTCAGAACCATCACAAGCAGCTACTACCGAGGAGCCCATGGGATCATCGTGAGTCCTATATATCTCTCCACCTGCATTTCTCCAATTTTGACCCACAGTTGTTCAGCAAGTAAAACATTTGGTTGCTTTGAGTTGTTTTCGCAGATCGTCTATGACATCACGGACATGGAGAGCTTCAACAATGTCAAGCAATGGCTGAGCGAGATCGACAAGTATGCCAACGACAGCGTGCACAAGCTTCTTGTCGGCAACAAGTGTGATCTGGCTGAGAGCAGGGTCGTCGATACTGCGGTAGCACAGGTCACATTCTCAACTACCCTGTTACATTCGGGATAACCTACAAACTAGGCTCTTGGTGCGTAACGTTGATATCGTGTTGTTGCATATTTTGTTAATCTAAATGGGAAATGTAAACCAGCGCAGGCCTATGCCGATGAGATAGGCATTCCTTTCCTAGAAACAAGTGCTAAAGAGTCCATCAATGTCGAGGAGGCGTTCTCGGCAATGTCTTCAGCAATCAAGAAGAGGTAGGGCAAGATCACATTATCATTTTCGGATTTTTGAAATACTTATGCTGATGAAACTTGCGTGTCTGGTATGCAGCAAAACTGGCAGCCAAGGAGGAGCCCTGGAAAGGAAGGCCTCCAATCTGGTCCAGATGAAAGGCCAGCCAATTCAGCAGCAGCAGAAGCAGAAGAGCAGCTGCTGTTCAACATGACGGCGAAACTATATTCCAGGAATCGGGATGAACATGGAATCCTCTAAACTTGTAACATCTGCGTCCCTTGCCTTCTCGAACACTTGTCTAGTCGTAAGTTGTATCAGTAAACGATTTCAGATGTTCATGTGGATCTTCCAACCTAGCAACATCTGTCAGAATCTAACCTGAAATTCTATGATTTTGATCTAATCAAACAACATTCAGAGTGCCATGCGATATAAACCAGATATACTGGAATCTACAAACTGTCCAATATGGAAGATGGTGAATTTACATTGTAAAAGCTTGTACCGATACATATGATGATTTTCCTTTTTTTTCCTTTGTACAACACGAGATGACAGAGACAAAGCACGGTAGACATGTCGAACTCAAATCATAACTGACGTGATAACTTGATAATTAGGTTGTTTAGGCTAGAAGTAGTGGTTACTCTCCATGGTTTGCTGGAAGGGGAACTGCGGTATCATCATGTTGCTGCCGGTATCAAGAATCCCACTCTGCTCCATTATCTGGACACACAAGATCAAGACATTACGAAATATATATATATATGTTTATATCATATAAACATGTTAATCCTACTATGTTTGGTTCAGAAGTGAGTTGGAAAGATGAGACAGAGAACACTAACTGTAGTTGGGCTGCCTACAAGAGTAACCACTAACAAGATTCCCACTCTGCTCAAATCGTGAATCGTAAATGACAAAACTAATTTTGAAGTCAGTTCTAAAAACAAAATGAAACCTTATTCGCCCAAATAAGTGCAGTTTCTGTAAGATGATATAAAATAGACGATTAAAGTACCCTTTCTTGAAGTATATCATTGGTAGCCTTCAGTATGCCTTCCTGCAAAACAGAGACAAAAAACTACTGGTGAAGGGAACTGATGTGTTCATCTTTCTACATGTAAGCTCAAGAAGGTCATTAGAGGAATAAAATTCTCTGTAGAGCCAACCTTGTTCTTGAGCATCTCAATCTCGCCAGATATGATCTGCATCTGCTCGCCAGAAAAGGGCAGTACATTATAAGTAACCATCTCTAGATTTTTTTTGTGTGCAGAGAAGGACATAAAGCTCACCTTTGTAAAGCGAACGTTTTGTACCCAAATTTCAAGATTACTCTCCAGGGCTTGCAGCTCATGAAGATTCATGTGGTCCATATCTGTCGCTCCATACATGTACCTGCATGATGTGCTTGCCTTTTTAAATCACTCTCGTGCTCGATATTACTTCTTTGCTGCACTTTCACAACCTTTTGGAACCTTTTTAACGAAATTTTCTGTATGGGCCCATGAGCCCATATTATATTACTAAGCCATGGTCGATATTTTTCCTTTTATTTTTTGTAAACAAAACTAACAATTGGGAGCCACTAAGGTAGTAGATTAGTGTATCACGTATGATACTTTTTCTTTTTAATGGGTTCTTATGAACACGCAGGGCAATAAGTCGTTATGATAGTACAATAGGTAAAAAATGTTACATCGGTTGGTCAGACAGAACACATCACATCATACTGTTAGATTACCTTAATCCCTTTTGAAGTAAGTCGATTTCTTGCCTTAAGATCAGTACCTCTTGTTGTATTACCTGCAGCAAGAAAATAACACCGACACTAAATACTGTTAGAGGATCTATCTATGTCTCAGTTGATTGAGCAACTTCTTGCTAATTTCATGAAAATACTACATTTCTAATGCTTGATATGACGAGATGAATCATGCGATCTCTGCTGCTAACCTGAGGTATGTTCTTCTCGCTACTTTCAACTTGTGCTTCTGCGTTGCTACCCTTGTACCTTTCAATTAAGCCTTGCATGTTCCTAGTATATCCCAGACGTAAAACACATCGACAAGTTAAAACATAGATATTGTATAGAGTTAATTTTGGATCAGATAAGAAGAGAGAGATACGGACCCGTTGGTGGCTAACTCGTAAATCTTGCCAAGAGGAGAGAACCCAATGACACCGACATCAGCATCACACAAAACAGATAACTCCGTGGCCTTCTTGAGGAGGCCCATTCGCCGCTTACAGAAGGTGACTTGCCTGTGCACTGGGTTTTCTATCCTTCTCATCTGAACCTTACCACGGGCCATTACTATTCTTCGGTCTTTCTTCTTGTTTGTGCACACAAACCTCCCCACTAGTTTGGACTAGCTTCTGAGGTTGTTGCAACTAAACTCTGGATCCTCCTCTCGCACCGAAGGCAGATGGTGACTTAGACCTGTCTTGGAGGTGAGCATTTTATCGTGGCTCGTGAGCACAAGGAATAATTGGTGGGCTGGTCTTTGCAGATTCCAGAAGGTCAGCAAATATCGTTGTTGCCATTCACAAAGTAGCTCAGATAGCTACCTTGTACAAGGGTATAGGGTATAAATTTGTTCAAAGCGTATAAAAATTCCTTTTTAATAAAGAAAATCCATGTTGGTCGTACTGTCATACGGAGTATATAATTAAGTGGTCCATGATCACACTGAATATAGAGTGAGGAATATGTATCATGTAAAGGCATTCACACTTTACATTGTAAAGAATATGTTCTGCTTGGAAATGTCAGACAATCATTTTAAACTCTAGTGTTCCACCGTTCCCTTTCTTCTATGCTCATCTTCGCCACGCCATCCGACTAAAGAATGATTAATGAATGATATATTCCAAAATCCTCTGAAGATCATAAAATGAAATTGGCACTGTACATTTCAAGTTGTTACAAGTTTTACAGTTCCAATTTCATAGAAGGAATTTCGTTTTTCTTTTTGCGAATGAAAGGCTTTTTTTTTGTAGAATTAGTTTCTATCAACTCCATCTTTTATAAAAATCCAACAACAGCAAAATGAGTCTATTACAGCTATTGGCACTACCGTTCATATCTGCAAGTTTACTTTGGAACAATTGAAACGAATATCTGATTAAAAAAAAGTACCTTCTGAATAGCGAGTCATAGTTAGCGAGCTTATACAACTTATGATCAGTTGTTGGGTAGACTCAAAACATTTCATGCCTGTGTCCCAAAATCGGCCAATACTAACAATAAAGGAAGAATCTTTGCAGGAGACACAAAAGCAAATTTGTGCATGCAGAACTGAGGCAAAATTTTAATTGACACAAAAGTATGGTGACTAGGTCAAACAGGCCAATCATGATGGCAGTTTACCAGGACCACCCCTTTAAATGGACACTTTAAAATGTCCTTAGATCCAGATTCCAGACCGGTCGCCATCTCAAACCCTAGTGATCCCGCAGCTAGTTTTCAGATACTGTAACCTGCTTAATGACTGGCAATGTTGCAGAAAAACCATGACCTAAGACGGGGAGTAACATAGAGTAGTAACATGCACATGTTACTGGTCTATGTTACTATCTCTATAGTGGGTAATAACTTATGGGTGGTGTCATGTAAGACCTAATTTATTAAGTTATACACACAATTTGCCTTGGGGTGTGTGATGTTACGGTAACTACCTATGTTACCACAACACTCTCTTTCTACATTTAATGTCATGTCATGTCATCAAAATGCTTATGTGACATTGCATGTGGTTGCATGTTACTATCTTAGTTACTCCCACTATAGCTAGTCTAAGAAACCTTGAGGCAGGAAATTTACGGATCAATCACATGCTGATGTAGGCGTACTCAAGACACCATGGATAGGCGCTTGTTGCAGCAGGGCTGACGAACTGGAGTTGCTGGAGGATTACTTTTGGGATGTTTAATGTTTCAAAACTCTCTGCTATGCTGCTTGTCGGATACTTTGTTATTCCAAATGGGCATTTCTCGACTGTAGTTGTCAAGTACTCCCTCCGTTCATAAAAAAATGTCTCAACTTTGTCCAAAAGTGGATGTATCTATACATGATATATCCACTTTTGAGCAAACTTGAGACATCCTTTTGTGAACGGAGTGAGTAGTTTTCACTAGCTAGACCTGCTTCTATCTTTTTGTTTGATTTTCGATTCAAAAGTTTGTAGAAACGTCGGTGATTTCATCAATGAAAATCGACGAGGGGAGCTCGTTATTTTGAAAAGAAAATGATCTCAGCAATTCATCAAATGCTGAGATGTCCAATAAAATCTTAAGATATGTTTGCGAATAAACAAACAACCGGGTATTTAATGCTCTTGCTTGAACATGTTACCCTTCCAAAAAAGGAATGTGACATTCATAAAGCTTATTAAAACTATACAAGAAAATAAACACAGGGGACAGAGCTCCACTTGGAATATTTCTAACATGTCCATGATGCCAAAAGCACCACAAGCATTGGCCATTTCATATCTTTCATTTTTTTATGTACTAATAGTACTGCTTTTCCCTAATCTTTAGGTGGCTATATCCACTGAGCATAAGATTCCATTTAAAATCTGTAAGCCTGGCATTTACTAGGACAAGTTTCAATAACTTCAGATGTGGCTTTGTGTAATACCAGAGATTATCATTTCAAACCATGACCGAGTAACTACTTCTATGATAAGCTCAAGTATCTAGTAGACCCTCTTCTCTTTCTTCACTTCGTGAATTTGAAGGAGAGCAGCATCAACCTTTTCAGAACTTAGAAGTTATAACACAAACTGAAGTAAGATATTACATTTCACTTAACATATAAATGTAGATCTATTGACTTAAAAGGGATTAACTCCTAAACAGTTCAGTGCGGTTGACAATGTCATGCCACTTCAGTAAACAATGCCATAGTAATTTAAGTCTTGAGCAGTTGGTTTGGTGCAGAAAATTAGAGTTTTTTTTCCACGAAAACGTAAAAAGCTTTGCGTTTCAATGCATTGACAAAAAATGATAGTTGTCTTCAAGCCCGACACCGAGCAAACACCGCACTATACAACACAACCCACTAGAGTTAAGCACCTGAGGAGATCAGGGAGCTTATGCCGACCGCTAGCGTTAACCATGATTGAGTCATGTCAAATAGGCTAGAGGTGCTAGGCTCCACGTTGTCAAACACCACCATGTTGTGATGCTTCTAAGTTGCCCTTGCACAACAGGGGAGACATGGTTTCTACCGACTGATCACACAACATGCATATCACGGGGTGTTGGATCCCACACCTCGCAGGCCTTTCCCCATCTAACAACGACCTTGGAAGGCAAGCCAGATAAAGAAATTGACACGCAGGGGAGCCTAGATGCGCTATTATAGGTTCCAAGAACTCAGACAAATTGCCCTAGGAGAGAGCATTGTAGACGGATTTGGAAGAGCATTGTGCATCAACCGTCTAGTGCCAAATCAACGTGTCACGCCCAACCGTGAGTTGCACGCCGCAAACCTTGATCCACAGCTGCACATGCTGCCATAGGTCTAGCAGGATGAGTGCACCCTGAATGATCGGCAATCCAACTATGCTCCACCAGTGCCTCCCTGTAACATCCCAATTTTCACAAAAATTTAAAACTTTTCATCTGCATCATGCATCATGTCATTGCATCATTGGTTGCACTGTGATTGATTTCAAATTATGAAAATATAGAGAATTTGTCTCAAAAACAATATTGGCAATTTATCTGCAAATGCTTTTCAAACCTATTTCAAATTTTAAATAAAGTTTTTGAATATTTTATCCCCAAAACATGCTAAACATGTGAGGCATGTTTTTACAAAAGTATAGAATTTGGTTTGAGTGGATTTGGTTTTATAAATCAAAAGTTATTTGATTTTGGTTGAAAAACAGAAAAGAAAAACAGTTTCTGGAAAAAAAATGCGAAAAAGAACTATTTGGGCCGAGCCCATTCTTTCTCTCGCGCCGCGCAGCATAGCAGACCACCCCGGCCCAGCCCATCTCTCTCTCCCTCTCGCTGACGTGCGGGACCCACCTGTCATCCCCGTCCTTCAACGTGATGAACACGGATTCCTCACCGATGAAACCCTAACCAAATCTTAACTGAATCCGGCTTGATCCGCACGCAATCGCACGCGTCTTTGCACCCTATTTAAACTCCACGACACCGCCGTCGTTTTTCCCCAAACAAATCGAGACGAGAGCCCCCAGGCTGCCCGCACGAGTCGCCGCCGTGCCGCCACTACCGCCGCCGTTCGTCGTCGAATCCGGTGAGCCTCGACCCCTGCAGCTTCTCTCGACCCTCCCTCTCGCTTCCCCACACCAGTGCGCACCTTCTAGCACCGCTCCTCGCTTTTATTGCGCGCTAGATCGATGACGCCATCTTCGACCGAAGCTCCAGCCGCCACACCCAACTTCGGCGATCGTTCCAGGAAGGAGAAGGACGCCCGCGACCACGCCATCAACGTCATCGACTCCGCCTCGTCGCCCTGAACGCCGCGGTACGCCCCATGATCCATAGTTAGGCCTAGATCAAACTCCGGCGAAGCTCCGGCCATGGCGCCACCGTAGATCAAGTTTTCCGGCATGTTTCCGTTCAGCCGCGCCGCCCGTTTATGGTTCGTTAGCTGTAAGCCGTTAGATCTAAGATCAACGCTCCAGATTAGCTCGTCCACGCGAAGGGGTACCAGCCAATCAGAGGAGGCCACATCTTCAAGTCGTGGTTGCCACCCAGGGTATTAAGGGGCCAATGTTTTCTCTAAGTAAAGATTGCTTACCGTGCAACCATTAGTCATATGGGCTCTGACTTGATGGATTAAGTTGCGTGGACTCGTCCCGTCTTGATAGGTGGTGGTAGATGGTTAGAATGGGAACGGGTCAAGGCGGCATGGGATGAGGACATGCTTCTGAAAAGTCTTGTCTCAACTCTCTCATTTTCCTTAGCACAAATTGAGTGCTTGAGAATAGTTTGGGTTTGTTGGGTCTAATGGTGAAAGTGCACAACCTCTGCAGAGTTAAAAACTAAGTACTTAGCCGTGTCCCCGGTTACGGACAATTTGAGCAGCTGATCAAGGATTCGACGGAGGCTTCATCATCCAAATTTCGAAATTAAAACTTGATGGTGAACAAGGGTAGTTAAGACAATGGTTTTCAAGCCATCTTGTCTCAAAATTTTGAAGGAAAAAGTTTTACAAAGTGTTAGGCAAAATTGGCTTTTATGCAAATCAGCCTTCAAACTCCACCAGCCAAATATGCATATAGGTTATAGAGTTATTCCTATATGAGTCCACATAGTGTCACTTGCCAGGATCATTTTTAATGATTCTGACCCACTCTGTTGCAAATATTACTTTGTTGCAGACTTTTCTGACGATGAGTAAGGTCACGTTTGGGTTTCGAGTCTGCAACCAACATGTTTTCGCCTGTGGCGCATCATGAAGAATGGAGGCTCATTGAAGATTTATTCCGCTGCTTTATTTGTTTTGAGCTAGCTATAAGCTATGCAAAGATGTATCGAACTATTTATTTCTCCAAGTCTGGATCATTCGTGTAATAATTGATACAATGTTGTGATGTTCATCTTAAACTGTGTGTGCAAATGAAACGATCCAGGGGTTTGCACTATACACAGGTACCTTGCCATTTTCTAAGTGCAGGTACATTACAGATGGTATCAGAGCATAGTGTTGCCTGTAGGATCGAAACCCTAGGTTTGGTTAGAAATAAGTTGGCCAAAAAAAAAACTTAATTTATTTACTAAGTATAAAAGCTTCTATGATATATTCTTGCTTTTTCTTCTAAGTACTCGTAATTCTTTACTTATGCATTTATCTCATACTTGTTTCTTCCTGAACTAAAGGATGACGAAGAGGTTCGAGTACATTGATGAGGAGGACTACCCGGTGACCCGCTTCGGCAGCATCATGTTCGACATCCTGAAGCACCTGAAGCTACCTACACCCATGATCAAGGGATGCATCTTGAAGAAGTTCAAAAGAGAAGGCCTTTGGGGAATCAGGGTGTTTCAACAAGGACGTGAAGGCGAAGCACCCATTGAGTACAGAGTAATGGGAGTCTCCATGGAGAGAGGAATCGACGTCATCATGCAACACGTGATAGCTTGTCTTTGTGGACGCTACTCCAAGGAATTGGAGGGGCACTACTCCTTCCCTTTTGGAAGGCGTGACGATGAAGGATCACCCTTCTGCTACGGCACCGAGAACATGGGCAAAGATGAGTTCGTGAGCGACTATTTCCAAGGCTTGGAACTCTTAGTCCATGATCTTTACTTTGATACCAGTGAAGAACTCCACAAGAATGATGAGCTTTGCGCCCAAGTCCAAGTGAATGATGAGAAGATAAAAGAACAAGAAGAGAAGACCAAGGAGCTAGAAGAGAAGTTCAAGGCCCAAGAGAAGAAATTCATAAGTCAAGAGAAGAGAGTCAAGCAAAGAAACAAGCAAATAAGGGACTTGAAGGAAGAACTCTCCACCAATGATGTGGAGCTTGAAGTTGATTGTGACTTGATCAAGCGACTTCGTGCTGAGAAGAAGGAACTCCAAGAAAGAAACTCAGAATTGGAGAAGGAAGTGAAGGATCTCAGAAGCGTGCTTATTCAGGAAGGCTTTGAAATCCAAGAATTTGAAGAAGAAGTAGATGAAGGCGCCATGATTGAGGACTAGGATAGTTAGTGAGACTACCATTTTACCTTACGCACCATTTTACCTTACGCCTTTTAAATTTTTGATTTTTTTAGTTTGGAGCTACCAACTTGTGGTAGGACAATACCTAGTACCCTTTGATGTTTCGTTCGAATTGAAGACAAGAGAAAATTTGGAGTTGAAGTTTTGCTTGATGTGTTGTTTGATTGCTTTCTATGTGATGCTTGTATGGGTAGAATTATTTCTCATAGACCTGTCTATATTTTACTCACCTATGCTAAAACCACAGAAGCTATGATGCAACAGATGATGGCAGCCCAGACTCAGCTGATGACCATGATGGCACAATTCATGGCAAATCAACATGGACCTCCACCACCACCACCTCCTCCCCAAGTGGACAGACTTGCCAGGTTTCTTAGGCTTAGGCCAAACAAGTTCTCAACTACAACTGACCCAATTGTGGCTGATGACTGGCTGCGTTCTGTGCAAAAGGATCTGGTGATAGCTGAATGTGAAGATACTGAGAAAATTAGGTTCACCGCACATCTGCTTGAAGGACCTGCAGCCCAATGGTGGGAAACTTATCAGATTACTCACCCATTGGACACTTTGACTTGGGAGGAATTCAAGGATGGTTTTCGTAATGCTCATATCTCCACAGGCATTATGAATCTGAAACAGGAAGAGTTCCGCAATCTGCGTCAGGGGAACAGAAGTCTTAAGGAGTACATGGACGACTTTCATGCCTTGTCTCGATATGCTCCTGAGGACGTTGACACAGATGTAAAGAGGAAGGCTAAATTTCTCAAGGGACTAAGTGATGAGCTGAAGATACCTTTGACTGTGGCTTATGCTCCAACTTATCAGACACTTCTTGATCAGGCAATCACCCTTGAGGATAGCATGAAGAAAGCTAAAAACAGGAAGAGGAAGATGAATTCAAACAAGCACCACTCTGAATCCTCATTCAAGAAGCACTTTGTTCATGATAACTTAGTGTTATAGCTATATGCTAAACCCACCATACCTTTACTCTAGTTGTGTCCAGAATCCCTTCTGATAACTTAGTAGATTATTGGATGCTATGCAAATGTGTTTTCTTTAAAGCTAAATTCTACTAAGTAATTTATCACCTGGGTGGACTTGGTTTTGAAAAGATGATGGAAAGGTTGAGTGTCATCTCTTAGGGTGACCTCTAAGGGATGGTCACTTGTGGTTGCCACCCAGGGTATTAAGGGGCCAATGTTTTCTCTAAGTGAAGATTGCTTACCGTGCAACCATTATTCATATGGGCTCTGACTTGATGGATTAAGTTGCGTGGACTCGTCCCGTCTTGACAGGTGGTGGTAGATGGTTAGAATGGGAACGGGTCAAGGCGGCATGGGATGAGGACATGCTTCTGAAAAGTCTTGTCTCAACTCTCTCCTTTTCCTTAGCACAAATTGAGTGCTTGAGGATAGTTTGGGTTTGTTGGGTCTAATGGTGAAAGTGCACAACCTCTGCAGAGTTAAAAACTAAGTACTTAGCCGTGTCCCCGGTTACGGACAATTTGAGCAGCTGATCAAGGATTCGACGGAGGCTTCATCATCCAAATTTCGAAATTAAAACTTGATGGTGAACAAGGGTAGTTAAGACAATGGTTTTCAAGCCATCTTGTCTCAAAATTTTGAAGGAAAAAGTTTTACAAAGTGTTAGGCAAAATTGGCTTTTATGCAAATCAGCCTTCAAACTCCACCAGCCAAATATGCATATAGGTTATAGAGTTATTCCTATATGAGTCCACATAGTGTCACTTGCCAGGATCATTTTTAATGATTCTGACCCACTCTGTTGCAAATATTACTTTGTTGCAGACTTTTCTGACGATGAGTAAGGTCACGTTTGGGTTTCGAGTCTGCAACCAACATGTTTTCGCCTGTGGCGCATCATGAAGAATGGAGGCTCATTGAAGATTTATTCCGCTGCTTTATTTGTTTTGAGCTAGCTATAAGCTATGCAAAGATGTATCGAACTATTTATTTCTCCAAGTCTGGATCATTCGTGTAATAATTGATACAATGTTGTGATGTTCATCTTAAACTGTGTGTGCAAATGAAACAATCCAGGGGTTTGCACTATACACAGGTACCTTGCCATTTTCTAAGTGCAGGTACATTACACTCCCATACATTACAATGCATCGTGGAGTGCCTGGGGATGAGCGCTAGTGCTCTGGGTGTCGTGGTGGGATCACGACAGATGCCATAGGTATGGCTAAGATGGGGCCGAAAGTGCGTTGGGGGAACCGGGGAGGGTTTATGCACTCAAGAAGTGCACAAGCAAGAACACACAAGAAACCGCAAGAACATGAACAAGAAACCAAGAAACCAAGAACACAAAGCACACCACGATGTACCCTGCTTCGGGGCCCTCTTGTGGAGGTAACACCCCTACTGCAGCACTAGCCTACTCTCTTTATATCTCAATAGTGACAAGTACAGTGCGCTCCTCGAGCTGTATGAAGCAACAATGGTGAGAGCTCACGATGAAGAAGAAGCTACCAAGGGGGGAAAATGAGCTCTGGGGTTCGTCCCTCTGCACTGGAGGATGTGCTGGTCTACTTATACACTAACCGGATTACCTTTTTGCCCCTGGCCGGAGATGATAATGGCATGGACAAGAGGAACAGGACAAGCCCTGGCTACTGTCACTCAGTCTAGCTCATCGTCAGTTCAACGGCAGGTCTATCTTTTCCTTTTTGAGCTTAAGCCAGCGTAGCCCATCAGAGCCTAGGCCACCGCCCTTTCCCGAATCAGCCAAGTCAGCGCCTAGGGCCTTGCGACCCGGAAAACCCATGGCTCGACCTAGCTGTATTCCGAGCCTCGGGCAGGAGGCCTGCAGGACTCGTGAACTTACTGACATTACTTGGTCTTTGTGCATTATCCGACATCGCAGGTAAGCCGGTTTCTTCCAGGCAACCCGGCTAGTTGAGCCGGATCTCTTCCAGGCAACCCGGCTAGTTGAGCCGGATCTCTTCTTCTGATCCGGCTAGACCTTGCCTGTTCCCCTTTGGCGTCTCCCTGTACTTAAACAAGATTGAGTACTAACCAACTTTCTTAATTGATCCGATCCATGCGATCCGGCTTGAGTGACCCGGATTGACTTTCCTTTCCACTTTATAGCTCCCAACACTACCTCTTTGCCCTACCCGAGGGCAGCCCCCCGACAGTAGTCCGCGAAGCTGGTGTGGTCCTACAGCCTCGGATGGGGGGCCGTAGCAGGTTAGAAACAAACACCCTTAACCAAATCTCTTATCGACTAAATTTGTCTCAGGATTTCCTGGGACACTTGGCAGAGAATCTCTGCACAAAGGCCTCGTAATCCGGGTCTTTGATTTGACATGCCACTGACAGCACATTATCCGGATCCACCAGGTACTTGAGTGCATTTGACTAAATGACCGCGTCTCCTCGATTTCTTCGCTAACCGGCACACCCGATCCACAGAACCGCTTCAATTCTATGACCCACCATATGCTTGAAATACACGGCCACAGCTGCGACCGCAAAGTTTCGGTGCACACTTGATCCGGCCACACCCCAAAAACCGCGCGGTAGTGCTCCCGTTACCAGCGAGCGGCTATATATAGGGGTGCGGGATTCCTCTTCTTCTTCCCCGCACTTCCAATTCGAAACCTCCATCTACACCATTGCCGCCGGTGCGACTTCGCCCTCGCGACCTTGCCGCACCGGAGACATCAACAACGCCGGAGAAAACTCGCCGGAGCCACACATCGCGCCCTGCACCGCCGTTTCTCCACCGCGCTTTTTCCTCGTCGCATCACAACCGTAAGTTCCTCCTCTTCCGGCCATGGCGACCTCGCGCGAGTTCATATTCCGCTGGGAACTTGCGCCTGCTTCTTGCAGATTCACTCGCGCACGAGTTCACTGTCATGCCTTAGTGCATTCCCTAGATCTCCTTTCTAGGTTTTGCACTAGATTGCCCTAGTTTGGCCTGCCACCGCTTGAGCAGTTCCACCGTATTTTTACTCGGGATTTCCTCTCTATTTTACTGCTGCGGTAGATCTTGCGTAACCCTAGATCTTCACAGAAAGGTGTTTGCAGTTACTAGCCGAATTACTTCTCCGCAGTAACTAGACAACTCTATCCGGGATTGTCTTTACCGAATCCCTTAACAGCTGATTCGGTTACACCATTATCCGACTCGTTCTAGATTTGAGATTCCACATCTTCTAACTCGGCTATGTCCGACTTTTGCAGGACTGATTCAGATATGTCAAATCTTCCCCCGGCAGCTGGGAGGGTTCCGACGTTACCAACGATGACTTGGAATGGCTGCGAAGCACCCGGCGTATAACACCTAACGTTATATGCCGAAAACCGGGGAAGGAACTCGAACCGGTCATCCAACCGGGTGAATGCGTTGTATTTCTGACGCACTTCGAGCGCGGATTCAGACTCCCGGCGAGTGACTTCTTCCGGAGATTCCTAGACTTCTTCGGCCTGCAGCCTCACCACCTCCCGGCTAATTCCTTTGTCTCCCTGTCAGCTTTTAGCTCCTTAACTGAGGGTTATCTCGGTCTCTGGCCGACTGTCGAAACCTGGGCGAAGTACTTCCACCTCCGGAAACATACAATCCCGGGTAGTGACCCGAAGGTGATGACCGCCTGTGGTTCGACCAGTATTACCCCAAGGACAGGTTCCATCTTTCCCCGAATCACTGGCCTGGATACTTGCAAGAAATGGCAAAGTCCTTCCTCTACGTGAAGAGCGTCGAAGGCCATGATGCTCTCAACTTGCCCGAGTTCAGGATCGATCCTCCCACAGCCGAACTGAACTTCAGATACGATCCGGCTGACACTCTTGCAGAGCTGCAAATCATACATCAAACTCTTGAGAATTTTCTGGAGAAGGGCCTGCTCTTGGACGATCTCCTCTGAGCCTTCGTCTCTCGCCGGGTCAGTCCTTTACAACAACGTCAGCACAAGATTTGCCATATGAGCGGTCTGCTAGATCCTATCCGGATCAGCAAACATGACCTCACCAGAGCTTCCGTCAAGAGACGGGTAAATGCCATTGCCTACACCGAGATGCTGGATAAGTGGAAGTGGGGCGTGGAGCCATTCCACCGAGACGCACTTCCACCACAGGTTAGTTCATCATTCCCTGGATTAATCCATACTTCACCAAAATGCCTTGGACTAATCCGGATTTGCCTTGAGTCTACTGTTGCTGTTCGACCGCCAGATCACCGAAGATGGAGATCTCTCCACCAAGGCGTGGGCACGGGATCACAGCCCGCTGCGCGAGGGCGAAGAGGATGTGGATACAGACGATTATTTGCCGATTCCGCGCGCCAAGCCCATTCGCAAGGGTAAGCAACCGACTATTTACAACCTTTCCGAGGATGAAGATGATGATTGCTGGATCCTAGATCCTATTGATGCCATTCTGATTTCATGGTCACAACCTTGTGTTCCAGCCAAACCGGATGCTCAAGGGACATCTCGGAAACGCCCTGACGCGTCCGGATCAGATGCCCCTCTAGCCAAGAGAATGAAGAAAACTGTCTCCAAACCGAATCGGCTAAAGGCCATGCCTACTACCAAGGGGTAATGCCAATTTCATTTGCTTTCTTCTTTTATTAACGAGTCATCTTTATCTGAGTTAACTGTTTACCTTGCTCTATGTAGTGACGTCATCGTCACCGAGCAAACTCATTCATCCATTCTTTCTCCCATTCCTCCACTGGATACGGCCACGGAGAGCCAATCTCCTGAAAAGGATGTCCCTTCTCCTGCGCGTGCCACAACCGCCAAGACTCCTCCACCAACTCTCGCTCTAGAGTCGGTTATTGACTTGGAGAATGAGGAAATCTCGGGTCCTACCTGAGATTCAACTTGGCCACGCCCTCTGAAGGAGTTGGAAAAGGAAAAAGCTAAGACTTCGGCTAAGTCTTTGACTAAGCCGGATCCTCGCCCTACCACCAAGGCTCAAGAGCAGCAGAAGAAGAAGAAGCAGCAGCAGCAACCTCTTGAGAAGCAGCAGAAGCAGCAACAGGAAGTATCTAAACCACCACAGCAAGTGTCGTAGAACCAACCGAAACAGCCAGATCCAGCCAAGACCCGGGCGCATCGCCTCTACCAAAGCCGACTCAGGTCTCCTTTGGCACAACTCCAACAACCTCGGATAAGCAGATGGTTGCTAGCAAGCCGGTTTCCGCCGCTCCATCAGCGACTCGGGTGCATGATCAACTCTTTGAGGCGATCACTCGCGCCCGCCTTAGTGGCGAGGTCTTGCCGAATCTCCGCACTCCGGGCGGCGACAAACTCGGCTCCGCAGAGGAATTTGTTAAAGCTTGGAATGCTGCGGACCTTGCCGAAGGCTCGACCACTTCAGCGTCGCCACATCTGGCTGGTCCTAGCCGGATGTTTCAATCTCTTCATTCTGTGCAGGCCTCGGTCACTGAAGCTAACCGGGTCTTCGAGGTAACATTGCCGATTCCTGCTCTTATTTCATCATGATCAATCTACACAATCCCTAGTCCCCGAGAATCGGGTCGAACGACTGATACTCCTCAGAGTAAGAAAGTCATTCGGCTTGAATCTCTAACATTTGATCATAAGTTTTGTCTCGCTGGAAAAATCTGGGACTCCCAGTCCCCGAGTCTCTTTTCCAATTGATTCGGTCAACTTTCTTTTTTATTAATCTCGGGCCTCCAGTCCCCGAGATTCTTTTACGCCGTTAACCTTTTTCTTTCAGGAAACCACGACTGTTCGCAGCCGGATCTTTAAGCAGCTAGTCCTGCAGCACCAGGCCCTTCAAGCTTCCTTCGATGCGCAAGGTGCAGAGATGAAGAAGAAAGATCAGGAGCACAAGCGCGCTTTATCGGAGGAAAAGTCAGAAGTGACTCGGCTCCTGTGGGAGCTTGACCGGGTTGAAAAAGTGAAGGAGAAGGTCAAGAAAGACCGGGACACACTGCAGAGGGAGAAAGACTCGATCCAGAAGGAGTGAGATACTTTAAAAGCCGGGCTTGAGAAGCGGGCCGAATTAGACAAGAAAATCCAAACGCACGTTGCAGATGCTGAAGCCGAAGCTAAAGTGGCGAAAGATGATCTGGCTGCCCACAAGGCGATCAGCGCGAAATGGCTTGCTGATCTTGCTAGCCTAATGAAGACATGGATCTTAAGTTTGCCGAATTTCCTCTTCCTCCTCTGCTCTTATCCGACACCTCGTTTCGTGTTACCTCTTTTAACTCGGTGTTAGCTTATCTGAATGTAGGAGAGTTTACCAGCATCCGGCTCAAGCCGCCAAAGCTGTGAGGGATGCCCGAGCTGAGAGAGCTAAGTTAACTGGAGCTCCCCTAGTAGAGACGTGGGATATCGAAGATCACATTACTGCACTTAGAGCTCGGATTGCTCCTTTGAAGGATTCCCATATTGATCTGTTCAATGCAAGCCTCAAAGCTCACCGAGTCTTGTTTCCTGAAGCTCGGCAAGTCGGTCTGCGGACGAGCTAATCAAAGACCTGGATCAGGCAGAGACCCGGTTAAAGCAGTGGAGATCTTCGTCCGCCCGCGCTGGTGCTGACGCAGGTTTGCTATTTATCATGTCTTGGTATGAGCTGATTGATCTTGCCAAAGTGCGCTCCCTTCACGAGGGTTCTTCATGGGCTTCAGATCCAAACCGGATCAAGATCCGTGAGGAAGATGCCAACTTTATGGCCGAATTTGCAAACACCAAGCATCTTGATCTGAAGGCTCGGTCTACTCGGATGGGGAAGAATCTGAAGAAGAGAATCAGATGATGCTTCAATTGAAGAATACGCCGAGTCTGAGGGCGAGTCTGGTGATTCGGCTAACTCTGCCGATCATCTTAGTACCGAGTCCACTAAAGTGCCTGCTTCTGACTCGGCTAAGATCGCCGATCAATCTGCATCCAAGACCTCCAAGACACCAACCACCGACTCGGCTGAGACTGCCGAACAAGCTTTGGTCAAGACCACCAATACTTCAGCTGATCCGGATGCCTCCGAGTCTACCAAGCTATCAAGCTTCGTCCAAGGTCATTCCTGCGACCGAGTCTCCTGCGACCGAGGCTCCTGCGACCGAGTCTCCTGAACTATCTTAATGAAAAAATGTTAAATCCCGGTATGCCGGGAGCAGATGTAATATACAATTTAAGCTCTTTCGAGACTAATTTTATTTTGCTTAATGTGATCCGGACAGGTTTATGTTGGATCATCTTAAACCGAGTCCCCGAGTCTGTTTTCTTGTTTACTATTTTTGCCGAATCTTTGCTCTTGTCTACCTTTTAGGTGTTCGACAGTCGAGTCACAAGATAGGAATCATAGCATACAATACTTGAAACATGCGAGTTGTGGTTTAGAATCATCTAACATAAACAAAAAAGAAATAACAGGGGTTAGTAAACGACATGTGCCGAATCGGATTTGGACCGAGTCCCCGAGTCCATTTTCATGTTTCCCATATTCTCCAACCTCTGCTCTTGACTACCATTTTGGTGTTTGTCAGTCGAGTCACAAGATCAACAACATAGCATACATTACTTGAATTTTGGGACGAGGTTCAAAGCAATCCGACACATGAACGGTATGGACAAAACAGTAATAAAAAACACATGCATAAGGACGAGGCAGTCCCCGAGTCCAGACTCGGATTGCCGAAATTTCATTTATGATAAACTGAGATACATACATTGCGCCCCTTAAGAGTAAAAGGGTCGAAGCAGAGCTACATTCCAGGGTCGCTTGGTTTCTTGTCCGGGTCTGTCCAGGCCATCCGTCCTTGGTTCCTGTGCATCTACAAGGTAGTACGAGTCATTGTGCATAGCCTTGCTCACAATGAATGGTCCCTCCCATGGAGGTGATAACTTATGTCGGCCTTTGCTGCGCTGCACCAGCCTTAGTACTAGATCTCCCTCATGAAACACTCTAGGGCTGATTTTCCGACTATGATAACGTCGGAGACTCTGCTGGTATATGCTGTCCGGATAGGGCCAATTCTCTTGCTTCCTCTAGCAGATCCACTGCATCTTCCCGGGCTCTTTTGCCTCGGTTTCGGTATACATTGTCACCCTTGGTGCATCATATTCTATGTCAGTGGGTAGCACTGCTTCTGCCCCATATACCAGAAAAAATGGCGTATAGCCAGTTGACCGATTCGGCGTGGTCCTTAACCCCATAGTACTGATGGTATCTCATCTATCCAGCACCCCGGAGTCTTTACCAGAGGTTCTATTAACCGGCTTTTATCCCAGCTAATACCAAAGCATTTGATCTTTCCACCTGTCCATTGGACTCTGGGTGTGCCACTGAGGCTATGTCTAACCGGATCCCCTTATCCATGCAGAATCGGGCAAACTCTCCCACAGCAAAGTTCGTGCCATTATCCGAGATGATGCTATGGGGGTAACCGTATCTCAAAATGATTTCTTTCAGGAAAGTTACAGCCGAATGACCATCCACTTTCCGGATCGGTTTCACCTCTATCCACTTGGTGAACTTATCCACCATCACCACATATGTGTCATGTTACCCTAGCCGGCTTGAATTCTCCCACCATATCCAAACACCACACAGCAAACGGCCAAGTGATAGGAATTGTTTTGAGCGCCGATGCGGGTAGGTGTGTCTGCTTGGCAAACCTTTGGCATCCTTCACATTTTCGGACTATGTCCTCTGCATCTGCATGAGCAGTGGGCCAGTAAAACCCATGCCGGAATACTTTAGCCACCAGGGCTCTTGTACTGCAATGATGCCCACATTCTCCTTGATGTATCTCCAGGAGCATCTCCTTGCCCTCGGCTGGCTCCACGCAACGTTGTAGCACCTCGGTTGCACTCCTTTTGTATAACTCCTTATTTATGATGGTGTAACCCTTGGACCTCCTCTGCACTCGCCTAGCTTCGGTTTCATCATTTGGCAAACTCCCCTCCGACATGAACTTCATGATTTCTTCAGCCCATTCCGGTACTGGATGCAAAGGGAATAAGTGCTCATCTATTTCCACTGGTTCGGCCGCCATTATCTCTTCTATCAGTCTCTGTCCATTCCCTAAGATTCGGTTAGCACCATCTTCCTCTCTTCCCTCTTCCCTAAGATTTGGTAGCATTCCCCGAGTCTCGGTGCGCAGTCCCCGAGTCTCGCCATGCAGTCCCGGGTCTCCCAAATGTACCCGACATCAACATTCATAGGAACAGCTTCAGATTCTTGCTTTGGGATAAAAATTGACTCGGAATCAGGTGAAGGTTTGATTGAAGGGATCCTTAGGTGATTCAAGGATATCCCGGGTGGGATTGCATCCCTAGACGACCCAGTTTTGACAGGATATCAGCAGCTTCGTTCTCCAGCCGAGGTATGTGCTTGTACTCGCAGCCTTCAAAAAATCCTGAAATTTTCTGGACATGAAATCGATATAGTGCCATATTGGCATCAAGGGCATCCCAATTTCCAGAAGACTGCTGCACCACTAAATCTGAATCACCAAAACATTCTATCCGGCGGATGCCGATGTCCTTAGCCACATTAAGCCCATGGATCAGTGCCTCATATTCGGCCACATTGTTTGATGCTGAGAAATGAATCTGCAACACATATCGCAACTGATCTTGCTTCGGTGATGTGAGTACTATCCCAGCACCTAGTCCGATTTTGGTTTTGGAGCCATCAAAGTGCAACTTCCAGTAATTGTAATCCGGCTTGGGTGGCTCATACTGCATCTCGGCCCAGTCACAAAGGAAATCCGGTAAAGCCTGAGACTTGATAGCATCTCTTCTTCATAATGCGGGGTGTAAGGAGACACTTCTATTGCCCATTTGGCAACTCGGCCAGTCGCATCTTTGCACCCAATGATCTCCGAGATTGGAGCTTCGCATACTACGGTGATCGGGTGCTCCTGGAAGTAATGTTTCAACTTCTTGGCCGCCAGGTATACACCATATGTCATCTTCTGGTAGTGAGGATAATTCTGCTTGAGGTTGAGATCACCTCGCTTAAATAGTACACCGGTCTCTGCACGGATTTACCCTCCTCTTCTCGCTCTACCACTATCACCACACTTACGACCCGGTTAGTGGCCGCAATGTAAAGTAGCATTGGCTCATTCGGCAAAGGTGATGCCAGAATTGGTGCAGTGGACAACATCTTTTTTAATTCATTGAAAGCCGAGTCTGCCTGCGGGGTCCATGTGAACCCGGTGCTCTTTTTCATCAATTGATACAAGGGCAAGGCTTTTTCTCCTAGCCGACTCACAAACCGACTCAGCGAGGCTAGACACCCGGTAATTTTTGTACATCTTTTAGACATTTAGGCAATTTCATGTTTTCTATGGCTCGGATCTTAGCCGGATTCACTTCAATACCTCGGCTCGATACAAGGAAACCGAGCAACTTTCCAGCCGGGACACCAAAGGTGCATTTATCCGGATTCAATTTTAACCGATACTTTCTCAAGTTCACAAATGTTTCCTCGAGATCCTCGAGGAGAGTGCGTTTTTCTTTAGTTTTGATGACGATATCATCGACATACACTTGCACATTTTTGCCCATTTGAGATGTAAGCATTTCTGCATACATCTCTGATAAGTTGCACCGGCATTTCTCAAACCGAAACACATGACACGATAGCAATACGCCCCATACGGGGTAATAAAAGCAGTCTTTATTTGATCTTTGGGGTTCAGTGGTATCTGGTGAAAACCAGAGTACGCATCAATAAAAGACAACAACTCACACCCAGCAGTAGAATCGATCACTTGATCAATCCGAGGTAAAGGAAAGGATCCTTCGGGCACGCCTTGTTCAGGTTGGTGAAGTCGATGCACATACGCCACACCTTGACCACCGCTGGTTCGTCCTTCTTCTTCTCTACCAGAACCGGATTGGATATCCAGTCTGGATGCAACACCTCCATAATGAATCCGGCTGCAAGTAGCTTAGCCAGCTCATCAAGCACCACTTTTCTTCGATCGTCTGAAAGACGACGAGTCGGTTGCCTCACCGGCTTCACATCCGGCCTGACAAATAAAGAGTGCTCTGCCAACTCCCTCGGAACACCAGGCAGGTCCTTAGCCGACCATGCAAAGATATCCCGATTCTCACGGAGGAAGTGACAGAGCGCGCTTTCCTATTTCTCGCCCAATCCGGCACCAATGATGGCCATGCGCTCCGGATTCTCCGGGTCAATGGGGATCTTCTTTGTCTCCTTGGGCACCTCAAATGTTGCACCTGCATCCGGATTGGTCATGGCCAGCACGCCGAGCTGAGCTGACTTCGCCATCGCCACTACTTCATGCATCTTGCTCTTCTCAGCTTGGATCACCAACGACTCGGCTAAGGTGGAACCAACCGTGGCACACTGTATGGCCTTCTTGTAATCTCCCGCAACGGTGATGATACCATTCGGGCCAGGCATCTTCATCTTGAGGTAGGCAACATGAGTGGATATCATGAACTTGGCTAATGCCGGCCTGCCGAGCAGAGCATGGTATGGGCTCTCCAAGTCTACCACCTCGAATTCGAGACTCTCAAGTCTGTGATTGTCCTTGGTACCAAAAGCACATCTACCCAGATCTTACCCATTGGGGAACAAGACACCCGGGTACTATACCATGGAAGGCAACTGCTCTGCTGCAACTGATTCGGCGAATAACCCAACTTGACCATTGTGTCCCGATACATGATGTTTATAGCACTGCCATTGTCAACCAAGACTCGAGTGAATTTCACATTAATCTTTGGTCCAACCAAAGTCGGATCCACCACCAGTGCGTAGTTTCCTGGGCTTGGCATAACCCTGGGATTATCAGCCCTGCTCCAAGTGATCTCCTGCTCGGACCAGTTCAGGTATTTTGGGACTGCTGGTGTGACTGCATTCACCTCCTTCGCCCTTCGCAGCTGACTTTTCTTGTCAGTTGGCTCGGTCACAAAAACCACATAACTTTGATGAGCTTCCTTGTAATCATTTCCGGGGTATCCACCTTGCCGACTCGGACCAGCATTGTTGTTGCCTCCCATATTTACCAGGTTAACCGGCTTTGTGGCTGCCGGCCTTGGAGCTCCTTCGTTCACCGGGGTTGCATTGGCTCCGGATAAAGGCGTATTTGGCCTGAAATTCGGTCTAGGAGCACCTCTCTGAGGTGGCCCTCTCTGACCTTCCGCCTGGATGCGATGATGCCAGCTACAATTCCGAGTTGAATGATTGGCCGGCTTGCGGGTCTGTTGTGTGATAACGGCAAGGCCCATCTATCATTGCCTCAAAAGTTAGAGGTGGACTCGGTCCATCCCACACTTTCTTTGCCCAGGCACCTTGATTCGGCCTCCAAGCTGGACCCTCATTTTTTGGTCTCTGGCTATCAGGATGATCCATATTTACTGCAGCAACCTGGTCTGAGCCGTATCTGTAATCCGGATCTCTCCTTTTATAACCGAACTCATGTCGGTCACTGGGCCTCAATGGTCCAGTTCGGTTATTAACCGGTTGCCTCCTGCTTGTTCCCACCACATCCAACGCTGGCTGCGTCGGATCGCCAAGAGCATATGTATCTGCTATCCGGATCATTTCCGCCAGGGTCTTTGGCATATCCCTCTGGAGCTTCTGCCAAAGCGGGGTGCCATGTCGGCAACCCTGCGCAAACCAAGAAATGGCCTGCTCCTCCACGACACCTTCACAAGAATTGCGAATGTTGCTCCACCGAGTCAAAAATTCTCGGTCTGTCTCCCGCTCTTCCTGCCTGCACGCAGACAAGAGCTGAGGTCGGTTTGGCCTCTTGTAGTGCTGGAGAAGTTGCTGTAAAATGCCTGTTCCAAATCCATCCAAGAGTTGATACTACCCTCTGGTAAGTTATTCAGCCAAATCCGGGCTGGCCCTTCCAACATATGCGGGAGATACCGGACCGCCCATCGGCGATTGCCCCCCGCAATGTGCACCGAGGATACATAGTCTATCAGCCAATCCTGCGGCTTAGTGCTGCCGTTATACGGCTTTGTGATTCGGCCAAGCTGAAACAACGGCACATTCGGCTCGTTCATGATCCTAGGCCCAAAGCACGGAGGACCTGGTGGGCCTTGCTCTTCCAGCCTCTCGGACTGGTAAATCCTATCCAACCTGAGACGCTGATCATCCGGAGCCAATGTCCGAGGTCCCAGCTGGATGCAAGTGCATTATCATACGTTTGGTATCCGGCTCGCGCCATAGCCGAATTACCATCATCATAGCGGTAGCCCGCCTGGCCACCACCTTGCTGCTGCGCTTGCACCATTACTTGCTGCTCCTGCCGGGGTTGATTCTGCCCGGAGGACGAGGTGGTTGACCTCGGCCAGCCGAATTACCCCTTCCGGCTCCCGGATTGCCTTGACCGCCATTGTTTCTGCTCTGGCCACCTCTTCCTTGAGCAGCTAGCTGCTTGCCGGCATACTCAGCATCATAGGCCTGCAGCTGTTTGCTCTTGCCCGAATTCACGCTTTGGGCCCGGTCACTCCGACATGCGGGGATGACGCTTGCCCCTTGGATTCTGGCTAACAGCCTTAGCCGAACCACTACCCGAGAACCACCAGCATCCGGATTAGCTTTCCGGTAAGCCTCATTCTGCCGGTTACACACATCAACCAGCTCATTGACCCTCTCTGCCTGCTTGCGCCAAGCATCCCCGGTTAGTGTGGTCAACTCGGCTCGCGCTGCCGCTGCAGCCCTAAGATTTTTGGCCGGGGAGCTATACACCGGCTTGCCTGTACCCGATCTATGACTAGTAGCCTTACTCGAGCTCGATCTTGCGGCTCTAGCTAACTCTCATTGAGGTCCTTACCCCTGTTGCGCAAATCTGCTCTCTTGCGCGGGTGAGGCGCTACCGGAGTGAAACCATCGGTATACCATTGGCAGCATTATATTCTCTCATGTCTCTATCAAATGCTTGCCTAGACTCTACCACCAACCGGGCTTCTCTTTGCAACCTCAGGCGCTCTGCCTCTAACTGAGCTATAGTAAGCTCTACATTTGCCCCAGGTGCCACTGGCCGAGCTAACTTTTCCAGGACATCCTCAAGGGAGCCTCCCTACTTGACATGCCAAGTGGACCAACCGGATCTGGTTTCTCCTTTGGGAACTTTGCCGTCCGAGTCGGCTTGTCAACCGGATCGGTTGGCGTGATCAGCTCCTCGGGTATGCTATTGCCGGCATCTCCTTTGCCAGCTCCAGCACTTGCTCCGGTCATCATCACTTCCACGCTACTCCCGGGGCGAGCGCTACGCCGTCCGAGAGCTGCGCGGAAAGAAGGAGGGTCCTCGGCCACGAGCACCTGCGCCGGGTACTCGCGAACAGCCTCGACAGCAACATAGGTGACGAAGCTACCAGCATCATCAGGAAGCCATGCTCGGGGAAGGCTTGCCGGCGAAACACCCTGCATTGTCGCTGACGAAGGTGAACTCGCCGATCTTGGCGATAAGCCCAGAAAGAACACGCTCCTGAGCCCGTCCGGATGTAAACTCCCTCCAACGCCTCAATCTGCCCCACGGTGGGCGCCAACTGTCGTGGTGGGATCACGGCAGATGCCATAGGTATGGCTAAGATGGGGCCGAAAGTGCGTTGGGGGAACCGGGGAGGGTTTATGCACTCAAGAAGTGCACAAGCAAGAACACACAAGAAACCGCAAGAACATGAACAAGAAACCAAGAAACCAAGAACACAAAGCACACCACGATGTACCCTGCTTCGGGGCCCTCTTGTGGAGGTAACACCCCTACTGCAGCACTAGCCTACTCTCTTTATATCTCAATAGTGACAAGTACAGTGCGCTCCTCGAGCTGTATGAAGCAACAATGGTGAGAGCTCACGATGAAGAAGAAGCTACCAAGGGGGGAAAATGAGCTCTGGGGTTCGTCCCTCTGCACTGGAGGATGTGCTGGTCTACTTATACACTAACCGGATTACCTTTTTGCCCCTGGCCGGAGATGATAATGGCATGGACAAGAGGAACAGGACAAGCCCTGGCTACTGTCACTCAGTCAGCTCATCGTCAGTTCAAGGCAGGTCTATCTTTTCCTCTTTGAGCTTAAGCCAGCGTAGCCCATCAGAGCCTAGGCCACCGCCCTTTCCCGAATTAGCCAAGTCAGCGCCTAGGGCCTTGCGACCCGGAAAACCCGTGGCTCGACCTGGCTGTCTTCCGAGCCTCGGGCAGGAGGCCTGCAGGACTCGTGAACTTACTGACATTACTTGGTCTTTGTGCATTATCCGACATCGCAGGTAAGCCGGATTCTTCAGGCAACCCGGCTAGTTGAGCCGGATCTCTTCCAGGCAACCGGCTAGTTGAGCGGATCTCTTCTTCTGATCCGGCTAGACCTTGCATGTTCCCCTTTGGCGTCTCCCTGTACTTAAATAAGATTGAGTACTAACTGACTTTCTTAATTGATCCGATCCATGCGATCCGGCTTGAGTGACCCGGATTGACTTTCCTTTCCACTTTATAGCTCCCAACACTACCTCTTTGCCCTACCCGGGGGCAGCCCCCGACACTTGGCTACTTACTGGATGGCCATCCCGTCTAGGCATCGATCCTCCCAGAAGAGATCATATGTTCTATCGTCAATCACCATCTTGGTGGATGCGTCTAACACATGTAGCTCCTCTTTTGGCGTCTAACACATGGAGCTCCTCTTTCGAAAACTCCAAACCATTCCTACGCTAAGTTATAGTGGGACGTTATGCATTCTTCGGATTTAATGAATCCCGACAGTGATATCGGTGCGGGTCAGCTGGTCGAGGATTCTAAAGCCACCATATCTCACATGCGGAAAACCCTGGACCAGTTGGCGTGGCAGTGCCCACCATTCAGGACCGTCCTGCCTGCCAAAGGAACCCCCTGAGGATCCTCTCCACTAGCTTAAGGACCTTCTGGTTGAGTCCTGGCACCATGATTTGGTGAAGCGGAATTACTACAAGCACCAATTTTACGAGGGTAAGGTGACCTGCCTTCGCCACCATGGAGGCCTTAAAAGTACGAAGCCGTTCAGTAATACGGTCCACCAGGGGTTAGAATGCCTTGCTCAGCAATTTTTTTTGAAACTTTTCTACTGCAGGGGAGCCCCCACAGCCTCACTTTATTAAAACAATAGTTACATATTTACATACAGAAAGTAAAGAATTATTGTAGTTGTCAAGCAATGATGACAAAGAGGAAACTAGTGTGTTTTTCACCCTGTATTTAAGCAAGGTTACTCCATGGAAAAACAGACTCTTGCTCAGGTCGCGAGGTATTTGACCAGTTAGGGGCCAACCGACACTACATAACCACCGACTCTAGAGCTCCTCCTCTGAATAGGCGACATATGATAAGGAACACTTGGTGAACTTAATGTGAAGTCCTGACGCGTCGCCAAAGAACGCGAGTATGTCGAAGATCGTTCATAACTCTGTCCTGATATGGGTGGCAAGAGATGACTAAGTCGTCACCTAGGGTGCATTATGTTGAGAAACCTCTCCTCTTTGCTTTAGACAACAACTTGTTGAGCTCGTCAATTACCAATACGAACAAGATTGGTTATAGGGCATCTCCCCGTCTCAAGCCTCGGTGGTTCCATACCAAGGGCCCTAGCTCCCTTTGAGCATCAGCCGCGCACTAGCCATGGATATGAGGATGCACAAACCCACCTTTCGGAGGACCTCGAAGAGGATCCGCTAGGACATGAGTCAAACTTTACGTCCAACTTGAGTGTAAACCGAGGCTCCTTGAGCCTATGGAGGACACGAGCACTATGTCGTATAGGTTCGACTCAACTAGCATGCCAAGCCTAGCAGCTAGTATCGAAGCTAGGTCTTTGCCACCTATCAAATTTCATGCACTAGCCAATGCAACCAAAAGTCCTAACCAATGGAAAGGGCTAGTGCAATATCCACATATACTATAACACCTCCTCTCATGTGTGACTCGGAGAGGCCAACACGTGCAACCGGAGAAGAGCGACGGCTGACGAGTCTCAGAGATATGGCTAAAGAGGCCTATACGTGGACAAAAGGGGTCACAAACAATTGTTCAATAAATTGCGAAAGCCAAGATTCGAACTTGAGACCCTAGACTCTGATATCATGTCAAATTTCATGCACTAGCCAACACAACCAAAAGTCCGAACTAATGAAAAGAGCTAGTGCAATCCACATGTACTGTAACACCACCAACTTGGCGAATAAGATCGGGTAATACTCACCAAGGGTTGCCGTATTGCAATGCTCAGGCAGCAGGATTAACGGTGCTAATTCAGCCCTGAAATCCACACCAAAAAGACGATTGTAGTTTCGTAAAGACAACAACGATGTCATCCTTGACCATCCCTGACAACAATGGAGGAACTCAACCGTAAAGTCGTTATGTCCTAGTGCCTTGCCACGCAGTGAGTACCTCACCACTTCCCCATCGAGCTTCATCCACTAACACTTGAACTGGAACCACTTCCGATCGGCTACCAGTGGCATGCGATCGATGAGTAGGGGACAGTGGTCAGAAATAACCGGTCAGGAGAGAGCACACAGAGCAGCTGCCATGCAAAATCATCCCAGTCGACCATATAGAAGACCCTGTCGAGCCTAACAAGCATGGGAGACTCCCATCATTCGCCCACAAGTACTGTCTACCCTGAAGATAGATCTCCTTCGGCTTGCAGTGAAGATAGATCTTCTGCTGAAGGATTAATTTTGTTGGATTCACAAGGGAACCAAATATCATTACATTTATAAAACTTTGTTTTGTTTAGAGGAATTGCTAAGTTATCTCAAGAGTTCTCTGATACACACTAGTACAGAACGACACATCGGAAACGGGCCAAAAACCCCATCGGAAACAGAGAAAGGGTCCGTGTCCCCGCTTCCGATACTGATGTGAAGGCCCTCATCGGCAACGGTGGCAGAACACCGTTTCCGATGTGAGCTAATTTGGGCATCAGAGCCTCCGTTCCCTCCGTAACCAATGTGTGGCCAGTTCGGCAACAGAGGGTTTTTTCCTCCGTTACCAGTGTTTATCATGTCGGCAACGGCTATTTCTGTTTGCCCGTTTCCGATGCCTAATTGCAAGCTAATAGTAATTAGATGCGCTTGCACGCCCGTGCTACAACAATTATTTAGCAGACATTCAGCAATACAAGTTTAGAACAATCATATGAACACAAAGTTTACATCAAATGTTGGAACCCTAGCGCCGCCGCTGCCGCAGCCCCCCGCCGTTCCTCCCTCCCCGCTGCCACCATGGGCGCGGCCAGGCAAAGCCTGGGCACGGCCGGCGGGGGGGGTGGGGGGAATTGGCCGTCCTCGAGATTGACGGGCCGCGCGGGTGGGCGCCACCGATCCTCGGGCGTGGCACGGCCGCCAGTCACCACGGCGACGTCGACGCCCTACATCGACGGCATGGCGGACGACGTAGATCCTGGCCTCCAGGCGCAGAGCGGCGCCTTCCGGTGTTCCGATCCTTGTGAGTGGGGCGTGGGGCGGATCTGACCAGGAGGGTGATTCGGGTGTGCCGCTCACTCCGGTGGTGTGTCATGCCCAGATCTTGCCTCTGCTCACGTAGATCTGAAGGTATTGATGATGGCCGGTGAGATCTGGGCTCCGAGGTCGGAGCCGACGATGGCGGCGCCTGTGGGCGTCGTTACCTTGCTGAAGGCATCGTCGCTGTGATTCTTCTACCTTCCACCATGATGTTCCGGGGAAAACCGAGATCTGGTGCTACCGGATCGGACGATGGCGGCACTTTCGGTGTCGCTTCTCCCTCTTGAGGGCATCATTTTGGAACACGTGCTGCCTGGAGTGGTCTACTGGTTGAGTGGAGCTTCACCTTCCATGACGAAGACAGCTGGTCTTGGCGGCGTGGTGCAGCGGGGACTCGACGACGGTCATGTTATGGTGGACTTGCATAGGGAGGGGGCATAGCCAGGTGTCATGGTGGCATCGGCGGCAGGCCTGGCGAGAGTCTTTGCTCCGATCGGCATGCGGAATTGGGTTGGAGGAAGAGGATGGAGGCGATTTCCGGAGCGTGTGCACAAGGCGTATCTCTGTGTTGGCCAGGGAGCCGACGATGGTTGTAGCCGGGGCACAAGGCCCCGTTTCACTCTGTCGTTTGTGCTAGTTGTGGTACTGATGGTGGATTAAGCTTGTATTCGTTCGTTGTAAGGCTTTGCCAGCTATGTTGAATAAAATAAATAAAGCGGCCGTATGCATCATTTTGATGCAGAGGCTGGGGTGACCCTTTTCTAAAAAAAAACATCAAATGTTGGAATACAAGTTCACAGCTATTGCTATTACTATTGCTATTGCTATTGCTACAAATACAAAGTTTTCAGCCATTGTTCAGAAAAAAGTGGACACAATTTAAAGAAGTTACGTCACAATGGTGACAACAATTGTTTTGGAAAAATTTATAGTCTCACCAGCGAGAATGCCGGTATGGACAGGTGAAAAAATGCCGAATAGGATCTCATGATCATGGAATAGGGTCGTGTAGTTTTCCCTCCTTGCTTAAGATTTCTTTAAGGACAAACACATCAAACATGCCTCTCACCATCATAAGAACATCCTTCCTCAAAGGTGCACTCCCCATTCCACTTATAAGCTGCAGGCAGATTCTTAGTTAGGTATCTTTCGTCATGTATGTCTGTAAATATTGTTAGGAAACATGAATTGTTGATGATGTCGTGGATTACTAACCGAATGGAGGCTTGACAGACTTTTCGAGGTGGAAACGACTTTCAATATTGCATTGCACACATAATACCTACAAAGATTTGTACCAGGTGGTTGCTGAGGGCACTGTAATGTTGGTGACAAAATCGCTCACTTAGTTTGGTTTGTTAGCAGGTATTTGTGAAAACTAGGAATAAAGTAGCAACTGTTACCAGGTCAACTTCTACGTGACTCAATGTGTCCTTCTCTTCTCCTCTCTTGGCCTACGGTCTCTTGATTATCGTCAGGTACTTTTCGAACACACTACAAAAGTAATGAGTTGGCGGATTGAGAAAACAACACGTGAAAGTTAAATCATAAAGTAAATTAGGGAACGATGTAATACCTGTCCAATAATTTCTTCAAGGGTGTATAATCCACACTTCCACGTAGGGAATCTATATACAATACCTTGTTCTGTTTAGGAATGATGACAACTAAGATCCAGTGAAAACTGCAAAGGAAAATAACAACCTTACGCCTGATGGTAAGGAAGCAGGATGTACAGATAATTTTTGATAACAAACTTACGCCTGATTGTTAGGAAGCAGGATGAACTCTTTGTCTTGATAATGAGTCAACGCATATACAGCATAGTCGAATGTACCTTTGTATTCATTGCTGCAGATGTTCGGGTAAGCAATAAGAGTCGGGTCAAGGAAACCTACCGGTTCTTTCCTGCGGTTGCACTCAAATACCTGGCTCCTAAGTACAAGAAAGAGAATAGTTAGCATGTACTGAACAGAAGAAAGCTATTAAAATGTGAAAAGTATTTGTAAGGCACATACAATGTGAACAAACGCATGAATGTGCCATCAACAGTATTCAGGTCGAAAGTTGGAACATCTCTGAAAACTCAAAGCTATAACAAACACCCTCTTCGACGCCGTAAAAATCCTCTTTCCTGATAGTGAAGGTCATCTCCTTATTCTCTTCACAATATAGGAGGTACTTTTCATGAAGCTTCTGAAAAGCCATGCCTGATCTTTGTAATCGATCTTCAGTCAACAATGGTTGTCCACTCACGTATTTGGGGCAACTTTGCCCCTCTGCATTGTATTTCTTATTAAGTTCTTCGTCATCTAGGTATTGGTCGATGTAAATCGGTGCAGTAATTTTTTTTATTTTTAGTTGTCTTGGGCTTGCGCTTGGACTTGGCCTTGAGCTTGGGCTTCATCGGGGTTCTATTTATCGGGGCCATCTTGGCGTCCTCCTTCGCCGGACGGATGGTGCCTTACGTGTCCGAAGAAGTTGGGGTGGAGGCGGCAGATGAGCCTGCTGTGGCTGAGGAGTAGGGATGGCAGTTGAGCCTCCTGTGACTGAGGCGGAGGCGGCAGATAAGCCTGCTGTGGCTGAGGCAGAGGCGGAGGGTAGGTGGTGTTGGTGTAGCTTCAACCAGTTGGTGGTGTTGTTCACCACAGGGCATAGGTGAGTTACCATCGACAGGCGGTGTTGTGTGTGGCTTCACAATTCTGTGTAACTGTTGTATCTTCAACTGCTGGTTCTCTGGAAGGCTGTTTGGACGCAATATCAAGGAGGAGCTGTGCTGAACGGAGGCCTTCAGATGATGCCATCTGTCGAGAAGCTGTTGAGGTGGATGGCAGGGCACTGAGAAGAGAAATCTCCTTCTTGGCCACTGTATGTATCTCAGCTTAGTCTGGCCCAAGCTTTGTACATCTGCATCGACGCGGGTGTTAAATAGCAAGATGCCTTCGAAGCCAGCCATGATCTTGTCCACTAAGCACATTGCAAAACCTGGCTTTAAGGGCACACCATCCACTTGAGATACCACATCGGTAGGTGGCTGAACCATTCCTAGTGCTGCCACCAGGGGATGATGCGTCATCACGGTTACAGGCACATGTAGTTTGTATCTCACCGGGCTCGTGATGTCGTCCACAACATATTTGCTGGTGTCTAGAAAACCATCAACGGACAATGATCCACAACTACTCCTGGCTGTAGGGCACTCCCCCGGTGGGGATCAAGGTGACCGTCTCGAATCTACTTAATGTATTGGCCGTAATATTTGTCTCCATTGCTTTCATTGAGGCGTCATGTTTGGCCTTTTTCATTGCCTGCCTTCAGCCTGGTCTATCGCGAAAGCCTTCTTGTGGCCAACATGGGTGTCGTACGTCCGAGACGACCAGAGGCTCAGCGTAGCCAAAGTTTTGAGAGAATGTCATCTTTCCCTCGTGCCAGAATCTCTCGCTTTTTCTTTTTTATGTTTCAGCTCCAGCTGGAGATACACTGAATTCAGTACACAAGGAAATATTGTGTCAGTTAAGGAGGAAACAACTTAGGTTATATATGGATATTACCATTGTTGATGTAACTTTTGGGTCTCGAGGTGAGTTATAACAAGTTCACCAACTTCGTTTGTTTTAGACCTCGCCCTCAAGAAGTCTCGTGCCCTTTCACCTTCAAGATCAGAGTAAGGAACCGTGCCCCCAAAGCAACTGCTTCTTCATCCTGTTTTCTGCATATGGGCTTCGAACCAGCATATCCAAGAACCCCCATATTGTGGGAATGCTTGTTTTTAGTGATGAGGGTGCTGCCGGCTTTACTCTTTGTTAGGAACTCCTCCGTCCTCCTATACTTCTTGAACTCCTTCCAGTGGTCAGGTTTAATGAAGGGGTATACAAGTGTCGCATCCTGATTTTCTTCTGGAATTTGGAGTTTAGACGGTGCCTGAAGTTACGGAACAAATCCTTTGCTTTAGAAAGAGTAGCAGCTTGAACTGTAGGCTTCCATTCCTCATTTGCGAGCTGGAACTAGCTCATTATGGTGTTGATGATGAAACTCTTTTCTTCTGGAGTGACTTGACTCCAGTCGTCAACCGGAATGGGGACCTTTTCCCTGACTACACACCCACACAATGTCTTAAATTTTCTATGTGCCTTGACTAGTTTCGACGGGGCACCAGTTTTCTTGTCAATCATCTCCAATGTAAATGTTCCTCTTGGCCTTAGGGTTGGTTTTCTAATTCCTCGACCCCTTTGTTTCATGATAAACTGATCCTGCTGTGAGGATGAGCTCGAGGACCCTTCATCACCAGACGACAGCTCTAAATAACAGGTGAATAATAGAAGGTGGATCTCAGCACTAATTAAAACTAAAAGGTCCGACTTTACAGTGTGTAATACAGTTAATTAGCACAACTAACATGTCCCAAGTGTGTCTCTGGCATGTATGAGGTCGCCGATGTCTGCCCCTTCCTCTATTGCGGGCAAATATGTGGCGACAGCAGCTCCGGGAGCCAAATCAGTGGAGACGGCGGCCAAATCTGTGGCGGCAGCATCTCCGAGAGCCAAATCAGTGGAGACGGCGCCAAATCTGTGGCGGCAGCATCTCCGGGAGCCAAATCAGTGGAGGCGGCAGCCGCGGTTGTCGCCTGAGGGGGGCATAGAGCCCACCCTCTGGGCGTCTTCGCTGACCACGGCGCCGACGCGACGCCGTCGTAGCCTGGAGCTGCCCCGCGGGCGTGGGTTGGGACGACCAGGGAAGCCGTCTGCACCGCAAGGGCGGCCCGAGTAGTCCGCATAATGAACTCAGCTGAGCATGAGTACGCCGCCGGGGGTGGAGTTGAAGACGGTGAGCGGGGTGAAATACGAGGGGTGGTAGGTTGGTCGCCATAGTCTAAGTCTGGAAGTAGGGTTTCTGTCACATCGGCAACGGAGCATTCAAAATACCCGTTGCCGATGTGGTATAAATAAATTATATTTCGGAATTTGAATAAACGTAGCGTTTACGGTTGAAAATTAAGAAATAAAAACAGCACATTACTTTGCCAATTAAGAAATACAATTATCACTTTAGGGTACAAATTAATTTGCTCATTCTTCATCCTCCTCTAGTAAAACTGGATCAACCTGAATATTTCCTTTGTAAATGCCCTATCGGAGTGATCATCTCTTGCGTAAAAGCCATCTCGAGGAGCCTGTCGGTCATTGATCTGTATGCGTTCTCCAGTTGCTGGCAAGTCTTCATACTAGTTGTACTCTTCTTCATCAGTAACGTCATCCACCCAACGATCTTCCTTTTCCCATTCATCACAACATGGCAATTTTTATGTAGTAGGTCTTTGACGTAGAAGATCTGGGTGGCTTCGGTAGCAAAAACGAAAGGTTTATCTTTGTATCCCAATTCGTTGATATTGACATATGTAGTGTTGTACTGGTCAACTTTTGCATGACCCAGTTTGACCCATTTGCATTTAAACAATGGAACCGTGAGTAATGTATCGTACTCAAGCTCCCAAATCTCCTCTATTACTCCATAGTACCAATCCATCCTCCCATTCGGATCTACCGCTTCCACTTTAATAGAGCTATTCTGATACATGGTCTTGCTGTCTCTATCTATTATATTATTAAAACAACAAACAATCAACGGTCTAGATTAGTTAGGCATAATCAAATAAAGACCAATGGCCAAGATTCACTTTGCAATCTCCGGTCGGCAGCAGCGTTGATTTATCTCGAGTATTAATTTAGAGATATATGCGCACATAGAGTGTCCTCTTTCCTCACGTCTAGGTTAAAAAGAAGGAAAGTGATCACGTCTTCAAAGCGAAACCTTCCTCAATCCGACCACCTCATCATGATTCTAGAGGGTTCAAGATCGGATCGCCCCGCAGCTTAGATGTGGGCAGTCAAGTTGCCCTTGAACAGCCCATGAAATTCCTGGAGCGCGTCGATGGCTTGCGAATAAGGTTGGAGAGACAGCCCATGAATTCCTCTAGCGCGTCGATGGCTTGCCAAATCCGGTTGGAGAAGCAGATCATGCGATTAACATTCAGACGCCGAACACGGTGACGTGTTTTTCAGCCGGAGCGAGATGTGGAGCAGCTTGGCGGCAGTACGTAGATTCCACGGCTGATCTGGAGATGGCAGCATCCTTGGCTTGGAGGCGGCAACGACAATATCATGCGAAGAAGCTAGCACGAGGCGACGACGGTTATCTCGCGCAAATAAAGGACAAACTCAGAAGGTTTTAGCAGTCTATGAGGAGTCCGTATAGCAATATTAATCTGGCAAGAAGCTGCGATGTCGGAAGCAGTCGACGACGGCGCTTCCAACGGCGATCTGGCCTCAACGAAGCTGACAAACTCAGAAAGTTCTACGAGGAGTCTGTATGGTGATATCGATCGATCTGGCAAGAAGCTGCACATCTGAAGCCCACGCGGTGGTTTGAATCGATGGCGACCTACCAACCCCACGAACCAAACGCTCATGGGCGCCCGACAGCAGTAGCGCTCATGGAGCGCCCGACAGCAGTAGAGGATTTGGTGGCCCGACGTGCAGTTTGCAACAGCGCCGATTGAATTTTATTTTTGATTATTTTCAGATGTATCAAGCCGGTTATGTCCTCCCCTCATGTATTAGCATCTATACGATCTGATGAAGGCTGAAGGCCAGATGCAAGAAGTTGTAGATGCATGCACGCATGGAGCTATGGAAGGCATAGTCGCTGTTCAAAATTAAACAAGGAGACCATGAAAACCTCGCGGCTCTCACCATTGGCTGATATATGTGTGAGAGCGAGAGCGGCACTTGATGTACTGAAGGCTACATAGCGCGTAGAGCAGCAAACTAAGCAAAGCTTGGCGAGTGGAGCTGCGGAGGCACAGAGCTGGCTCGAGTTTCATACGGAGAGGAGCCGGTGTCCAATTCACATTTGTGTGTGCTTAACAGAAGGAACTAAAACAGAGAACATACGCGGTTAGCTCTGTCAAGGATACATGCACGATTTGCTCTGCCAATTTTTTCCAATTTTCGCTTCTCTTTAAGTCTTTTTGCATGCTTATTTTCTGAGATCTGTACGCTAAACTATTTATTTAATTTGTGGCTCAAGTCAGGAGTATTTATCAGACTGGAAAATCAGAGCTTCTTAAAGACTATCCGTCCCTAGATCCTTGCCAGGGAAACAAGGAAACTGAGAATGGAAATACATGTCCTCCAAAGAATAAGTAAGGTTAGTCGGTCTGTCAAACAAGCAATAAGTAATACATTTTTGGAAATAAATGACTTTATGGATGATAGATTGTAATATGATTATTATTCTAGCCTATTACATCCACAAAAAATAATTATAGGGACGTCCAATGAAGAGCAAATTAAAGTAAGAGATCAAGACCATGTGAACAAATGATGCCTGAGCAAGGATGGCGCATCAGAGTACATATTGATCTGTTCCAGGTATAATTTGCATCCTGCTTATGATTTTTGTCCGCGTCAGACATTTAATAATTGACCAGTTAGACATACAGTTCTCACTACAAAGCTAATTCAAATTGTATTGATTATTGCTAATATAGCTACTGTAGATTTACGTTTTGAAGGGTTCAAACAAATATGCAATGGTGTATGCCACGGTTGCGAGAATGTGCAAGGAATGTTATATCATGACATATGCTTTATCATATAGTTCTTATGTTACTGTATTGTATAACCCGGTATTGCTGATTTAGGTAGGGTTAATGATCTTATATTCAATTCATATCACTCCAATGGACCTAGGGTCATAGATTTGAACTCTCAGATTCCTAGACTTATTCACATGTGTTTTAGGGAAATCATGTTCACGCGAGAAATCAAACTCAAAAAAATTAGTAATACAATCGCATTATATGATTTTTTCTTCGATCAAATACAGAAGCCCTGTAAACATTAAATTGCATCCTGATAAACATGTATTCATTGGTTGTTTTCCTAAAAACCAGTGAGCTCTTAGTTTACAAGGTTTGCCCTCCTTAGTAATTTGGTATAGCATTTGTCATTACATTTATTTAGCTCTACGGCTTCGTTTTTTTCAGTTGCTTTAGCTGAACTCCCATTTATGTATTAGGATTTGTCACCATGTGACTGCAGTATGAAGGACAAAATGATGTGCTATTCTATCCAAGTTGTGCAAGAATGATCGAAATTATATGGCTGCAAGTATAATTGATGCCTTACTTTACTTCGTAGACTTATTTTGTTCTATGCAGGGGGGTCGTCAGTATAAACTTCTGTCTACAAAAGATAATCATTCAGAATCCATGGAAATATAACTTTTAAGCATGAAAATTGGTGAGTACTTCCATTTTTTTCATAATTTGTTTACTGACTTTTTATGCGTCAGTGTTAATTTATGTACAGTTGGCGAACTAGATTGGCAAAACATCTTTAAATCAAGGTTCCAATTCATGTAAGCTACATCATATAACTCAATTCTCATTTTATGCACCATATCATATATTTCGAGTTGTAAAAATAACAGCCTATGATTTAATATTTTCCATGCAGTGTGTTGTATATATTGTCATTTCAGTTTGCTAGAGAGAACTTCTTTACGTACTATTAGTATGCTGAACTCACAAGACATAAAATTATGACTGTCATGCGGAAACTACAACCTTCCTTCAAATATAACAATTATTTTAATTTCGCTAATATTCAAAATATGAAACCTTTAAATATTCTCGGACTCAAAAGGATCTAATAGAAAATTAACTACAGACAGTGCAGTATGGATTCTGCCCCAGCTCTTAGGGACATAGGACTATCGGCAACGTAATAGTCAATACTGGGATTGGCAGGTATTACTACTCTTCTAATTCCTATGTATTTCCAAGCTTAATAATATATGATACTTTTATCTATGCGCTTAAGAGAGCTAGAGGCGTATGCTGCAGCTATTTTGAATATGCGTGAGAGTCGTGTAGCTTTAATTTTCTTTTACAGTAATCCATAGTAGACACAACTCTAGGTCATTAAGAATTAACAAGCATCGATGAATAGAATGAGTGGTTTATATACAAGACAATGATGTTCAGATCTAATTCTTAGTCAGGACTTCTCAACTCAATATTTGATACACCACGAAGAGAAGAGAAGTGGACCAAAGAGGGAAAATATGATGATTTCCAGGAAAGTCTCTATATGCTATAACATCCATCTTTTACCGCCGCATACCATGGCATAAAAATTAATCTTTATTATCAAGTCTTTGTTCATCGGAACTTGGAATTTTTAGTATATGTATATGAATAATTACTGGTGATTTAAAAAATTATAGTTCAGTGTGAGGTCATTGTGAGAAGAGCATATATTTCTGAAGATAAAGTTCACAAGAAATCTAGCCGCGCAAATGCGCGGGCCACCCAGCTAGTTCTTTATATAAAAGGTGTAGCCATTCAGGTCATATGCTTCCCATTTATGAACTGTAAAGTTTGGCTTTCTTGCCAAACTTTTTAAAGTCTCGTCATCATCTCCGACACAATTCGTCATCAGCCAATCAGCGAATCTCTGGTTGTGCAGTTTCAAGACTTGTGCTTCCTTTTGATTCTCTGTAACATCCCAAACTTATTAATCAATATTATTATTCCAAAAATGAGAGCCAACAAAAACTTTTGTTGATTATTATGTGTTGTTTGCAAATTGTTGCTTGTGGTAATTAATTCTTGTTGCTTGTGTTGCTTGTTTGTTTGAATTAACAATTTGAAATACAAAAACAAAAGTGGAAACAAGAAAGAAATAAAAATGACAAGTGACACACAATTCTCCAAGTAAGAAGCAAATTTTGTTCAAACAAAAATTCAGAGGAATGGTATATGAAACCCCTCATTTGTATTCTTACTACTTATCTCTCCCAAATAATATTTTACACCTATTTTAAAATTCAAAAGTAAAAACAATTGAAATAAACCAAAATACTATAACTAAAACTTTATGAACAAAAATGATTCAAAACATTTTATTTTGAAATGCCAAATTTTGTGGAGCTTCTACATGTTATGGGAAGGCTTCACAAATATTTGCAAATTTTTCTAAACCAGTTAAGTGCCCTAAATAAAATCCTAAAATGCTACTGGTCTGAAAAAGAAATAAAGAAAACAGAAGAAAAAGGAGGCAGGGGGGTTTTTGCAAAAATGCCATCCCCTACCTCTCTCCAAGCTCGCTGTAGCAGCACGCGCTCGTCGCCGTGGCCGCAGCATGCTCGACGCCATTCCCAGGCCCCCTAGGCCCCCCTCCAGCTCGCACCGCCCTCTTCATCCTCTGCGCCGCAGAGGAGAGCACTCGAGCGCTCTCGCTCGCCCCGACGCTGCCCCTGTCCCTCTCTGCACCACCGAGAGGAGCTCGACGGCGCCAGCCAAATTCGGCCCCCCTCTGCTCCTCGACACACACCACTCTACCCAGCTGCTCCTAGACCACGCCCGGACCCCGGAAGACCTCACGGCGACACGTACCTCGCACCACCGCCGTGGATTCGAGAGGAGGATCCTCTCCCGTTCGCCATGGGCGCCGTCCGTGCGCTACGTCCACGCTACACCGGCCCCTGCCCTATAAAACCACCCCGAACCCCTCTGGAAACTCCACACCACCCCACACACTCCCTCTCCCCCTCTCCATTTTCACCGTGCACCGCCAGGAGGGCGGCACTGCCACAGCCACTGCCGCCGTCGAGGTCGATCATGGCCGCGACGCCACACTCTCTCTTTCTCACATCTCTGGCTCGCACTCTCTTTTGCACCCACACCGCACTCACACGCCTCGTTTTCCCTCTGTTTCATGCACAAGGGAGATACCAGGACCTCGCCGGAGTTGCTGGAGCTAGCCGTGGAAGCGGAGAAGCTCGCCGTCGACGATACACGCCGTCCAGGAAGCTCGAGTCCTCCAGCAACCTTCCCCGAGCCTCCGCCGTCGATTCGCATCATCACCACGACCTCCCGAGCCCCCTAGGTGAGACAATCATCCACCTCGCCGTCGCGGAGCCACTGCGCCGCCCGTTCTGGGTCGTCGCCGATGGACTCGATCGCAAGCCGTTGGATCTAGATCCAACGGCAGCGTACCCCTTCGCGTTTAATAGACGCTGACGGGCTGCCCCACCCATCAGCGATTTAATAATTTCCACCCGTGCATTGACTCACTGACAGAAGGGCCCCACCTGTCATAGTTTTGAACATTATCCGGAATAGTAAAATTTTCGAATTTAAACTTCTCTGTTAAATCAGTACTAGACCAAACTTCAAAATTCAATAACTTGAGATCTAAACATCCAAATATATCAAATCTAATTGTTCTGGAAAGCTTATGAAAATGTTTAACAAACCCAAGTGGATTCAATTCATTTAGATAAATAATAATAGCACAGAAGGTTTAAAATATAAACTTGTTTGTTTCTGATACTCTGTTAGTCCAAATAATTCCAAACCAATTTTTTTAGCTTAGTAATGCCATGTGTTAGCTTCCCTAATTTTGTAGAATTATTTGTGCAGTTTTAATTGTTTAGTATAAAGTTGAAGTTTCAAAACCCTTCTGCACTAAAACAATTAAATATGTTTAATGGTTCACCCAAATGATTAGGACCAATTTTGTTAGATCACATTTAGTCATGTTTACTTACCCCTCAAAGGATTTAATTTTAGGATCAACAGAACTTAATTGGTAGCCAAAACTTGATTATTAAGTTACTGGATTAAAACAATTATGTAGGGAGTTTGGTAACACCAATTAATCCAAATCAAATTGGGTTGTCTTCTACACATCAGTAGATTTCTATAGAAATTTAGTTTGTATTTTTGTGACCAACAGAACCCAAGTTATGCAATTAAACATGTTCCACAAGTTTCTGCCATAATTTTAGACATAAATAAATATTGTTTTGTTCAATTCATTTGAAACCAAATTGTATTGTTTGATGTGTGCAGTAGCTATTTGTGATGTTTATGATTGTTATGTTGAGATGATGGCTTGAGTAGTTTAGTGATTGTTTGTTTATTTATTAGACGAGAACGCTGTCGGATTTATCGAGGAAGGAGAGTTTGTTGAATCTGAAGGTCAAGACCAAGGTCACTTTGCCGAGCAAGGCAAGCTACTCTCTGAGCTTGCACCCCAAATATATGCATCTACTTTCATAACATGTTTTACTCTTAAGGCAAAGATTTATAAAACAATTTTCAAAAGTATATGAAAATTATTTTGCCACCCTATGTAGAAATATAAGATAGTTATATCAAATTATAGGATGGGAAAAATAGATATTGCTTATTCAAAACTCCTTTGAAATTACTTGGTGATTATGGAATGCCGAGATGTCGGTGTTGGAATGAGGAAGTGGAAAAATGGAGTTGTTTATGAAAAATGCACAGTGTGTCCTTGTACTTACGTCAACCAGCCGATACCCTGTGCGACCACATTTACCACATATGGGAAAGGGCTTAGTCATATAATTTGCTCATATTAGTATGGGATACCTCATCGACGGAGATGACTCCGTTATGCATGAGGGGATTGTGTGTTGATCTACCCCTGACCCGGGTCCTCGCTCAAACTCTATGAAAAGATAAGGAGGAGGATTGAAGGTTCCACCATAAACTGCCGGACAAAACCTATGAGTCCTCACACTTAGATTCCGACGGGCTGGGTTAAGTGTTGATGGAAGTGTCATAGGGAAGGATCCTATACTAGCATGAGCAAAGGAGAGGCTATGGTCGGCAGCTTACTTCGCATACACCTTGTATGGCGAGACGTGGCAGACACGATGAGTTGCCGGATGGATGTGGGAAAAGCGTGCTAACTCTGCAGAGTGTAAAACTATTCGAATAGCCGAGTCCTCGGATATGGACAGTTGGGAGGCCCTACTTTGACCATGTGCAAGTTTTTGAAAGACTTTGAGTTTTAATAAGAAAATGAAGTGGGGAATGTTCCTTACACCTATACCAACGGATCGGTATGAGGTCGTTGGAAGAAGTGGACCATGACAGGCTATGGTCGGAAAAAGGAGGAGTTTTGGAGAAAAGATAAAATGGTGATTTCTTTAAAGATAGTTATAAAACTCTTCTTACCTTTTTCAATAAAGATATAGAGATGTTTTAAACAAATAAAAGTTGAAATTAAAATAAAACTAGTGCATACTCATGTTGGGGTATTTGCGAGTACATTCAAATGTACTCATATTGGTTTCGTCCCTGGCTATTGTCCTAGCCAGACTATGAGGAGGAGCACTACGCCGAGCAGGAGTATGGCGACTTCTATGCGAACTAAGGATATCCACAAGTCAGCTGCCTGTCGGGTCGTCATCGTTAGGATTTGAGGTCTACTACGCCGTAGCTTCCGCTGATATTTTGGTTTGGCCCATGAAGGCACCTATGTAAGACTTGGTCTAAATGACCATTTATGTAAGACTTTTAATTCGGTATTGTAATGGATGTAAACTTTGGTATTCAATTCGGATTATGTGCAACGATAGACTGATCACGGGATCGTTGTGTTAAGCATAATCGGGTATTTCGGACAGCTAGTCCGGGGTCCCCACAGACTTGGTATCAGAGCCATCCTGACTTTAGGAAACCTTAGTTAGCATGGTCGTTAGACAAATGTTACAAAAGATTAATTTCTAAAAGAAAGGAGTGAAGTATTTTTGAAAATTGCTTATCTCCAATCCTCTTACTTATGCAAAAATTTACTCTCATTAAATATACATTTTCCCTTGTATCCTTAAAATTTTGCACACTTCTCATTAAGCTTAAAAATTCGACTCACTTGTTGCCATACTACATTTAAAATTTTGATACACTTGTCACCTCACTAACTTAAAATTTTGTTAAAAATTGTAGATGGCACTCCATTGGACCGAGTTTGTTCAGCTTGAGAAGGACAGCAAGCTGACGTTCGAGAGGGACTTGTTCGAGTTGAGCAAGCTGTTAGGTCGCCCCGCTCCAGAGTTCAAAGGAGCTCAGGTTGACGTTCACGGAGTCGGGAGACTGAGTTGGCTCATCGAGTCGTCGGTTCGCAGGAACATCAAGTCTCCCAGTTCCAGGACGATCTCTTCACCACCAAGGCTTCTACCTGGGTTGACGGTCTCTGTACTGCCACACAGAGGTTGCTAGCCCGACTTTGTGAGGAGCACAAGACGGAGTTGGCAAACTCCCGTTTCCGGTTCTACGGGAGGCGCAATAGCGACGGACACCCTACTCCTACCCTTTACCACCCGATGTTTGGGAGCTACATCTGGACATGGAGCTCTTACTTCATTACACCCAGGATGATCTGATGCGCACTAGAGTTCAGCTTCACTTTGATCGCATCTCGCTTGTGAGATTCGCGAGAACGAGGAGAAGCTGCTGGAGGAGAAGGTCGCTCTTCTCAGCAAGAGGGCCCAGCTGAGGAGGACCATCGTGAAGCTCCGCAAGAAGGTGGCGGAGCAGGATAAGCGGATCGAGGATCTAGAGCACCATACTGACGAGATGGAGGAGGAGGGCGAGGATCTCCGCAAGGAGAACAACGCTTTCCTCAGTGACGATGATGACTTCCTGGAGGAGATGGATTATGATCAGGAGGAGGACGAGGAGGAGTTAGTTGACGAGGAGGAGGAGCCACTCGAGGCAGTTCTCGAGGACGAGGAGGAGGACCCGAGGAGCCACCTACTAGTCAGATGTTGACGTATTAGAGCTGGAGTTCCACCTCAGTAGTCGAGTGACTTGAGTACTACCGCAGGATTAGGTTGACCCCTATCGCTAGTCAAGTCGAAGTAGTGGTTCTTTTGGAAACCAGATGTTATGTATCTTAGATGTAGGGTCATGTTGTAAGCTTGATGTTGTAAGCTTGATGTTATTGTGAACTCCTTGATGTGATGTTTGTGAAATATAAGTATGTTTGTCTTGTTTAATCTGTGTGAAATATTTTCCATACGAACCTTAAATTAATCAACCACTTGCGAAATCATCTTTCCCTTAGTCGAACTTTTCTTTGCCTTGCCTCTTATACCCGGTGTGCTTCAGGATGCCGCCCCGTCGTGCGGAAGGAGGAGCACCACCACCACCGGACCCAACCCCCGCCCAACTTCTCGCGCTTATCATGGAGGAACGTGAAAATGCCCGGCAGGAGCGTCAAGCTCATCTCGCTGCCCTGCAGCAGATCGCTGCCGCCCATCTCAACCAAAACAACAACAATAACAACAACAACAACAATGGTGGTAATGGCAATGGCGATGGAAACCGGTCCACCTTAGGCGATTTTCAGAAGACCAACCCCCACCTATTCCAAGGGACTTCACCCACTAGAAGCCGATGATTGGCTTCGCACCATCGACAACAATTGGAAGTTGCTGCTATGGGAGAAAATGAGAAAGTGTTGTATGCAACCCACTATCTCGCTGGACCTGCACGAGCTTGGTGGGAAACTACCAAGGCTCTCCAGCAAGCTGGTCATGTTATCAACTGGGCTGAGTTCCAGGAGAAGTTCCGCAAGAAGCACATCCCTGGCGGACTTATTGATAGGAAGAAGGATGAATTCTGCAAGCTGAGGCAGGGAAGTAGAGATGTGGTCGGTTATCTAGATAAGTTTACCGACTTATCTCGGTATGCTCCTGATGACACCGACACTGAGAAGAAGAAGATGGAGCGTTTCATGAGTGGACTTCATGATGAACTGCAGTGTGCTCTGGTTATCCATGACTTCTATGATCTGGAGTCACTTGTGGACAAAGCCATCCAGCTGGAGACCAAGCGCAAGTCTATGTTTGAAGGTCGCAAGAGGAGGATGAATGCTCAGGAAGGTTCGAGCAGTCAGAAGCCTCGTATCTTTCAGCAAAACCCCAAGCCTGCCTATCGACCACCACAAGCTCCACGTCCCAATTTCCCTAACGGCCCAAACAACTTCAACCGCCCCAATGACAATAACCGTCCAGGAGGAAACTTCAACAACTTCAACCGCAATGCCAATGTTGTCTGCTTTGAATGCGGCAACAAGGGTCACTACTCCAGAGAATGCCCCAATCCCAAGAGGAATGTTCAGCGCCCCAATGCCTCGGCACCGAACAATGGTCAAGGCCGTAATGGAAATGGAAATGGCAAGAATGTCGCACCCCGCGGAAATGTTGCTGTTGTCAAGGGTCGTCTGCACCACATTAATGCTGAAGAAGCTCAGGATGCGCCAGATGTTGTGCTGGGTACGTTCCTTGTCAACTCAGTACCTGCAACTGTTCTGTTTGATTTGGTGCTACCCATTCATTTGTTACCCAAGAATTTTGTGGGGACCCCGGACTAGCTGTCCGAAATACCCGATTATGCTTAACACAACGATCCCGTGATCAGTCTGTCGTTGCACATAATTCGAATTGGATACCAAAGTTTACATCCATTACAGTACCGAATAAAAGTCTTACATAAATGGTCATTTAGACCAAATTCTTACATAGGTGCCTTCATGGGCCAAACCAAATATAACAGCGGAAGCTACGGCGTAATCGACATCATATTCTAACGATGACGACCCGACAGGCAGCTGACTTGGGGAGATCCTTAGTTGGCGTAGAAGTCGCCATATTCCTGCTCTGCGTAGTGTTCCTCCTCGTAGTCTGGCTAGGACAATAGCCAGGGACGAAACCAATATGAGTACATTTGGATGTACTCGCAAACTATCCCAACATGAGTATGCACCATTTTATTTTAGTTGACAACTTTTCTTATTTAAAACATCTCTATATCTTTATTGAAAAAGGTAAGAAGAGTTTTATAACTATCTTTGAAAGAATTCACCATCTCATTTTGTTTCTCCAAAACTCCTCCTTTTTCTGACCATGGCTCACCATGGTCCCTTTTTACCAACAACTCATACCACACCATTTGGTATAGCTGTGTAACACCATCACCATTTCAGTTTCTTTCAAACTTAAAAGCTTTTCCAAAAACTTGCACATGGTCTAGGACAGCCTTCCAACTGTCCATATCCGAGGACTCGGCTATTCGAATAGTTTTACACTCTGCAGAGGTAGCACGCTTTTCCCCCATCCATCCGGCAACTCATCGTGTCTGCCACGTCTCGCCATACAAGGTGTATGCGAAGTAAGCCGCCGACCATAGCCTGTCCTTTGCTCATGCTAGTATAGGACCCTGCCGCTACGAAACTTCCATCGACACTCAGGCTAATTTCCCAACAGAAACCCCAAGTGTGAGGACTCGTAGTTCTGCCCGGCGAGCGAACCCTTCAATCCTCCCACCATCGTGTTAGGACCCAGGTCAGGGGTAGGTCACCAAACCATCCCCTCATGGAACGAGGTCATCCTCGTTGTTGAGGTATCCCATACTAATATGAGCAAATTATATGACTACGCCCTTTCCCATATGTGGGTAGATGTGGTCGCACAGGGTATGATTGGTTGTCATAGTACTAGGACACAATGTGCATTTTTCATAAACATCACCATTCTCCACTTCTTTACTTTCACACCGACATCTCGGTATTCCATAACCACACAAGTCTTTTTAAAGGAGTTTTGAATAAACAACATTGTTTCCCATCCTATAGTTTTATATAAGCTACTACATAGGGTGGCAAAATAATATCCATATACTTTTCGAAAGGGTTTTGTAAACCATTGCTTTAAGAGTAAATCATTTGATCAAAGTAGATGCATATGTATTTAGGTGCAAGCTCAGGGAATAGCTTGCCTTGCTTGGCAAAGTGATCTTGCTCTTGTTCTTCAAATTCAGCAAACTCTCCTTCCTCGATATATCCGACAACGTTCTCGTCTAATTAACAAACAAACAATGCAAACAATCACTAAGCTATACAAGCAATCATCTCAACATAACCATCATCAACATCACAATTAGCTACTGCACACATCAAACCACACAATTGATTTTCAAACAAAATTGAATTAAACACTTTTTAATTACTTCTAAATTATGGCAGAACTAGTTATTCATGTTTAATTCCACAACTTGAGTTCTGTTGGTCACAAAAATACAAACTAAATTTCTATAGAAAGCTACTGATGTGTAGAAGACAACCCAATTTGAATTGGATCATTTGAAGTTACCAAACTCCCTACACATTGGATTGAATCCAGTAGCTTAATAATCAAGTTTTAGCTACCAATTAAATTATATTGTTCCAAAAATTAAACCCTTTTAGGGGTAACTAAACATGGATATATGTGAGCTAACAAAATTGGTCCTAACTCATTTGGATCAACCAATAAACATATTTGTCTGTTTTAGTCCAGAAGGGTTTATCTTAAAGTCAACAATTTATACTACTTAATTAATTCTACCAAAATTAGGGGAGCTAACACAAGGCAGTACTAAGCTAGCAAAATTGGTTTGGAATTATTTGGACTAACAGAGCATCAGAAACAAACAAGTTTAGAATTTAAACCTTCTGTAGCATTTTCAATAATACTTTTTACTATTTAATTAAATGACATGAGACCAATTGTGTTGGTTAAACAATTTCATAAGCTTTCCAGAACAGTTGAGTTTGATTTATTTGGATTCCTAAATCTCGAGATATTTAATTTCAAAGTTGACATCAGTACTGAGAATTTCAGAGAATTTAAATTAGAAAAATCCACTGTTGTGGATAATGTTGAAATCCCTGACGGGTGGGTCCTACCCGTCAGTGACTCAGCGAAACGGTACGCGCGCGAGGGAAAAGATTAAAATTATGACAGTGGGACCCACATGGCAGTCTAACTTAATACGAAGCGGTACGTGGCCGTAGATCTTCGATCCAACGGCTCACGGAGGTCGCCATCGGCGACGACCTAAAACGAGCGGCGCTGCCGTGCCGGCGACGGCGAGGTGGACGGATCTCTCACCTAGGGGCTCGGGAGGAAGCGGCGAGGACGCGAATCGACGGCGGCGGCTCGGGGAAGACGATGGTGCGAGCGGCAGTTGCTGGGGAAGTCTCTGTCGACGGCGGCGATGTCGCGCTCTTCGTCGGCGTCGGGCAGCAACTTCGGCGGAGCTTCGGGGTCGCGTCCGTGCGCTAAAAAGAGGGAAAAGAAGCCTGGGTGAGTGCGGTGAGCTTGGGCAACAGCGTAGAGGGGTCAGAGGGAAGAATGGGAGGGTGTGGCGTTGTGGTGGTGCTCGACCTCAACGGCGGCGTCGGGTGCGGCAGTGCACTGCCCTCCGGCGGTGCACAGACTAAATTGAGGCGAGGGAGAGCACGGGGGAGAGGTGTGGTGTTCCAGTGAGGTCTCAGGGTGCTTTTATAGGCTCGGGGCGGTCCACGATGGTCGGGGTCTACGGCGGCGGCCAAGGCGCGTCCACGGCGACCATTTCTGCGATTACACGGCGAGGGTGCAGAGGCTCGTGGCGGCTTGGGGCTTAACGGGGTCCGGCAAGGTTCTAGAATCATCTAGAGGAGTGGTGCGTGTCGGGGAGCAGAGACGGGGGCCAATTTGCTCGGCGCCGTCCAATGCATCCGCGGCGGTCGTCGGGGAACATCGGCGTTAAGGCGACGGGAGAGGTGCCCGTTTTCTTCCCTGCGGTGCAGAGAGGTGCAGAGACGCAGGAGCGAGGGAGAGCGCGGCCAGGGGGGTCCTGGCGGCGAAGAAAACGGCGACGACGGTGAAGGCGACACGGCGATGGTCATCGGGGCTGAGGTCGATGACCATTTTGCAGAAAACCCCCTCCTTCCTCTTTTCTTTTATTTTTCAGTTTTATTTCAATATCCAGAAGCTTTTCCTGGATTTAATTGAGGTACTTAAACATTTTAGAAAATTCTGCAAATATTTGTGGGGCCTCCTCATAACATGTAGAAGCTCCACAAAAATTGGCATTGCCAAATAAAATGTTTGGCAACATTTTCTTTCATAGTACTTTGTTTATGTTATTTTAATTTATTTCACTTGTTTTTATTTTTGAATTTTAAAACTAGTTCAAAAATAATATTTGAGAGGGGAAAGTGGTAGGAACAAAATGGGGAGTGTTTACAATACAACTCCACTGACTTTGGTTTGAAAATAATTGAGTTTGTCACTTGGAGATTTTCATGTGACAACTTGTCACTTTTATTTTTCTTGCTTTGATTTTATATTTTGTTTTCTTTCTTTCTTACTAGTGTTCACTAGTGCAAACACTCACACAACAGCAAGAACAACATCTCAAGTAACAAAAGCAATTAACATACAATAAACAACAAAAAGTTTTTGTTGGCTCTCATTTTTGGAATATAATATTGATAATAATTTTGGGATGTTACAATCCTTCCCCCCTTAAAATAAATCTCGTCCCGAGATTTGCTAGGCTTAGGTTTTAAGGAGGTCTGGGAATTCGCTTCTAAGATAATCTTCGCGTTCCCAAGTTGCTTCTTCTTCAGAGTGGTTAGTCCACTGGACTTTGTAAAACTTGATCGCACGTCTTCGGGTAACACGAACATCTTCTTCGAGAATTTTGAGGGGTCTCTCACGATAAGTCAAGTCTTGGTTCAGGTCGATGGAGAGGTGGTCGATGTTTTTGAAAACATCAGGCTGGTCAGGAACTTCAAGACACTTCCGGAGCAAGGAAATGTGGAAGACATCATGATAATCTCCTAACTCCTGGGGTAACTCCAGCTGATAGGATACTTCTCCTCGACGAGCAATACCTTGAAGGGTCCAATATACCTTGGCGCTAACTTTCCTTTGACATGGAAACGCTGCATTCCTTGAGGGGTGTCACTCGGAGATAACATAATCTCCGACTGAAGTGAGGTCACGGCGCTTGGTGTCAGCGTAACTCTTCTGACGGGATTGGGCAGTTTTGAGGCGTTCACGAATAAGCTGAACTTGCTCTTCAGCTTCTCGGAGGGTATCTGGTCCGAACAATTTGCTCTCTCCGGTATCGGACCAATTCAGGGGTGTACGACACTTCTTGCCGTAAAGGGCTTCAAAAGGGGCCATTTGCAGACTAGACTGATAACTGTTGTTGTACGAGAACTCTGCAAACGGAAGACAATCTTCCCACTTGGAACCATAGGATAGAACACATGCGCGAAGCATGTCCTCCAATATCTGGTTCACTCGCTCAGTTTGGCCATCGGTCTGGGGATGATAAGCTGTGCTAAATGCTAACTTGGTTCCGAGGGCTTCATGAAGGGATTTCCAGAATCTTGAGGTGAATTGCGTGCCTCTATCAGATACAATCTTCTTAGGCACACCATGCAGGCTCACTATTCTGGAAATATACAGGTCTGCTAACTGGGCTCCATTGTGAGTGGTCTTGACGGGTATAAAATGAGCAACCTTGGTCAGTCGATCAACGATGACCCAGATTGAATCATGGCCTCGGTTGGATCTTGGAAGTCCGGTAATAAAATCCATTCCAATCTCATCCCACTTCCACTCGGGAATTTTCAAAGGTTGAAGCAATCCAGCGGGTCGCTGATGTTCAGCCTTGACTCGCTGACAGATATCACACTTGGCTACGAATGAACCAATCTCTCGCTTCATTCCATGCCACCAAAATCTTTCTCGAAGGTCTTGGTACATTTTGGTTCCGCCGGGGTGGATTGAATAAGGGGTCTCATGGGCCTCCTTCAGGATTAACTCCTTAAGTTCCGTGACATTGGGCACACAGATACGGTCATTGAATTTCAGCACTCCTTCAGCATCTTCGGTAAAACCGGGTGCTTTGCCGAGGGAAATCTTCTTCCTAATTCCCTCAATGCTTTCATGACCTTTTGGGCTTCTTTGATTTGATCCATCAGGGTTGGGGTTAACTCTAATTGGCGAGATAACCATGGCTAACAAGCTCTAGTCCAAAATCTTGGAAGTCTTTGAACAAGGCTGGCTGTTCGGCTTGGATCAGGGCATTCAGGGTGCAAGGTTTGCGACTAAGGGCATCGGCAACTACATTAGCCTTTCCAGGGTGATAATGGATTCCAATATCATAATCCTTGATTAATTCCATCCATCTCCTCTGTCGCAGGTTCAGATCTTTCTGGGTGAAAATATATTTCAAGCTTTTGTGATCTGTATAACCTCGCAGCGATGTCCCGCAAGATAGGGACGCCACTTCTTAAGAGCAAAGACTACAGCAGCTAACTCCAAGTCATGGGTTGGGTAATTCTCTTCATGCGGTCGCAACTGCCGGGACAGATACGACACAACTTTGCCTTCTTGCATCAGAACGCAACCAAGTCCGAGGCGTGATGCATCGCAATACACGTCGAAACTCTGGGTGACGTCTGGCATGATCAGGATTGGGGCTGAGGTTAGTCTCTTCTTCAGTTCTTGGAAACTATCCTCACACTTCTGAGTCCATTCAAATTTCTTGTCCTTCTTCAACAGTTGGGTCAGAGGTTTGGCTATACTGGAAAATCCTTCAACGAACTTGCGGTAATAACCGGCAAGTCCGAGAAAGCTTCGGATTTCAAAAACATTGGTTGGGGATAACCAGTCAAGAATGGCTTGTATCTTCTCAGGGTCAACAGAAATTCCTCCAGCGGATACAATGTCCAAGAAATGCCACTTCACTGAGCCAAAACTCACACTTGCTAAGTTTGGCATACAGCTGGTGCTCTTGGAGGGTCTCCAAAACTAGACGCAGGTGTTCAGCATGCTCTTCTTCGGTCTTGGAATAAATAAGGATGTCATCAAGGAAAACTACCACGAACTTGTCGAGGTACTCCATGAAAATCTTGTTCATGAGATTCATGAAATAGGCTGGGGCATTGGTCAGGCCAAAGGACATGACGGTGTATTCAAACAAACCGTAACGGGTGGTGAAGGCGGTCTTGGGAATATCTGTCTCTCGGATCTTCAACTGATGGTAACCTGTCCGAAGATCGATCTTTGAAAAGACTCGGGCTCCGTTCATTTGATCGAACAGATCCTCGATCTTGGGAAGAGGGTACTTTTTTTAATGGTCACGTCATTCAGCTTGCGATAATCCACACACAGGCGTGTGGTACCGTCTCTCTTGTCCACAAAAATAATGGGTGATCCCCATGGTGAAGCGCTTGGGCGGACAAGACCTTTGCTTAGCATATCAGCCAACTGCTTCTTCAACTCCACCAGTTCTTCCGGATTCATCCGATAAGGCTTTTGGGATATGGGGGATGTCCTGGGATAAGCTCAATTATGAACTCAATATCCCGTCTGGCGGCATACCAGGCAATTCTTCTGGGAAACATCCTTGAACAGGTGAACAACACGGATCTCATCTAGGGCGGGTCGAGCTATGCTCTCATGGCATCCGGGTTGGTCTGGCTGGTCTCAGATGCATACTCCACTTCAACTCCATCATCAGAAGTGAGAGAAACAGCTCTTCGGGCACAGTCAATACGACCGTGATACTTGGCTAACCAATCCATTCCAAGAATAACATCTATGCCTTGGTTTCCTAAGATAATTAGGTCGGCTGCAAACCTTCCTCCTCCAATTTCTATGGGGGTTTCGGAACACATCTGGTTGGTTTTGGCTAACAGTCCTGGGGTTTGTACCAACATTGGTTTGGGTAAAAGACTCCCGACTAAACCTCCCTTAGAAACAAACTCTTTGGTAATAAACGAATGGGTGGCACCAGAATCAAACAGAACAGTTGCAGGTACTGAGTTGACAAGGAACGTACCCAGCACAACATCTGGCGCTTCTTCAGCCTCTTCAGCATTGATGTGGTGCAGACGGCCTCTGACAACAGCAGTATTCCCGCGGGGTGCGGCATTCTTGCCATTACCATTTCCATTGCGGCCTTGACCATTGTTCGGTGCAGGTGCATTGGGGCGCTGGACAGGCTTCTTGGGATTGGGGCATTCTCTGGAGTAATGTCCGGCGCCGCATTCAAAGCAGACAACCTTGGCGGAGATTGAAGTTATTGAAGTTTCCTCCAGAACGGTTATTGTCATTGGGGCGGTTGAAGTTGTTTGGGCGGTTAGGGAAATTGGGGCGTGGTGCTTGGGGTGGACGATAGGCAGGCCTGGGGTTCTGCTGAAAGATACGGGTTTCTGGCTGCTCGAACCTTCCTGAGCATTCATCCTCCTCTTGCGACCTTCATACATAGACTTGCGCTTGGTTCCAGCTGGATGGCTTTGTCCACAAGTGACTCCAGATCACGGAAGTCATGGATAACCAGAGCACACTGCAGTTCATCATGAAGTCCACTCATGAAACGCTCCATCTTCTTCTCTTCTTTGTCGGTGTCATCAGGAGCATACCGAGATAAGTCGGTAAACTCCTCAAGATAACCGACCACATCTCTACTTCCCTGCCTCAGCTTACGGAACTCATCCTTCTTCCTTCAATGAGTCCATAGGGAATGTGCTTCTTGCGGAACTTCTCCTGGAACTCAGCCCAGTGATGACATGACCAGCGGCTGGAGAGTCTTGGTAGTTTCCCACCAAGCTCTTGCAGGTCCAGCGAGATAGTGGGTTGCATACAACACTTTCTCATTCTCTCCCACAGCAGCAACTTCCAGATATTGTCGATGGTGCGAAGCCAATCATCGGCTTCCAGGGTGAAGTCCCTTGGAGTAGGTGGGTGGGTTGGTCTTCTGAAATCGCCTAAGGTAGATCGCTGGTTTCCATCGCCATTGCCGTTACCACCATTGTTGTTGTTGTTGTTGTTGTTGTTGTTATTGTAAGCGGCTGCGAGTTGTTGTAGGCAGCGAGATGAGCTGGCGCTCTTGCCGGGCATTTTCACGCTCCTCCATGATAAGTGCGAGAAGTTGGGTGGGGGTTGGGTCCGGTGGTGGTGGTGCTGATCCTGATCCTTCCGCATTGCTGCGACGGGGTGGCATCCTGAAGCACACCGGGTATAAGAGACAAGGCAAGAAAAGTTCGACTAAGGGAAAAGATGATCTCTCAAGTGGTTGATTAATCCTAAGATTTATATGAAAATAGTTCACACAGATTTAAACAAGACAAACATACTTATATTTCACAAACAACACATCAAGGAGTTCACATCAACATCAAGCTTACAACATCAAGCTTACAACATCACCTTACATCTAGATACTAACATCTGGTTTCCAAAAGAACCACGACTTCTACTCGACTAGCGATAGGGGTCAACCTAATCCTGCGGTAGTGATCAAGTCACTCGCCTACTGAGGTGGAACCTCCAGCTCTAACACGTCAGCATCTGACTGGTAGGCTGGCTCCTCGGGATCCTCCTCCTCGTCCTCGAGAACTGGCTCGAGTGGCTCCTCCTCCTCGTCAACTAACTCCTCCTCATCATCCTCCTCCTCACAGTCCATCTCCTCCACGAAGTCATCATCGTCACTGAGGAAAGCGTCGTTCTCCTTGCGGAGATCCTCGCCCTCCTCCTCCATCTCGTCAGTATGGTGCTCTAGATCCTCAATCAGTCCATCCTGCTCTGCCACCTTCGTGCGGAGCTTCACGATAGTCTTCCTCAGCTGGGCCCTCTTCCTGAGAAGAGCAACCTTCTCCACCATCAGCTTCATCTCGTTCTCGCGAAGCTCAACGAGCGACTCGCGGTCGAAGTGGAGCTGAATCCTAGTGCGCAACAGATCATCCTGAGTGCACTGAAGTAAGATCTCCATGTCCATGATGTAGCTCCCAAACATCGGGTGGTAAGGTGAAGGAGTAGGGTGTCCATCACAGTTGCGCCTCCCGTAGAACCGGAAACGGGAGTCTACTAACTCCGCCTTGTGCTCCTCACAAAGTCGGGCTAGCATCCTCTGTGTAGCAGTACAGAGACCGTCAACCCAGGTGGCCTCCTTGGTGGTGAAGATGAGCGTCCTGGAATTGGGAGACTTGATGTTCCTGCGAACTGACGATCTGATGAGCCAGCTCAGCCTTCCGACACCGTGAACATCAATCTGAGCTCCCTCAAACTCTGGAGCGGGGCGACCTAACAGCTTGGTCAACTCGAACAAGTCCCTCTCAAACGTCAGCTTGCTGTCCTTCTCCAGCTGAACGAACTCGGTCCAGTGGAGTGCCATCTACAGTTTTTAAGCAAAATTTTAAGTTAGTTAGGTGACAAGTAATCAAAATTTTAATATAGTAGGGCAACAAGTGAGTCAAATTTTAAACTTAATGAGAGGTGTACAAAATTTTAGGGATACTAAGGAAAATGTAATATTTAATGAGAGTAAATTTTGCATAAGTAAGAGGATTGGAGATAAGCAATTTTCGAAAATACTTCATTCCTTTCTTTTTAGAAATTCATCTTTTGTAACATTTGACAAACGACCATGCTAACTAAGGTTTCCTAAAGTCAGGATGGCTCTGATACCAAGTCTGTGGGGACCCCGGACTAGCTGTCCGAAATACCCGATTATGCTTAACACAACGATCCCGTGATCAGTCTGTCGTTGCACATAATCCGAATTGGATACCAAAGTTTACATCCATTACAGTACCGAATAAAAGTCTTACATAAATGGTCATTTAGACCAAGTTCTTACATAGGTGCCTTCATGGGCCAAACCAAATATAACAGCGGAAGCTACGGCGTATCGACATCATATTCTAACGATGACGACCCGACAGGCAGCTGACTTGGGAGATCCTTAGTTGGCGTAGAAGTCGCCATATTCCTGCTGCGTAGTGTTCCTCCTCGTAGTCTGGCTAGGACAATAGCCAGGGACGAAACCAATATGAGTACATTTGAATGTACTCGCAAACTACCCAACATGAGTATGCACCAGTTTTATTTTAGTTGACAACTTTTCTTATTTAAAACATCTCTATATCTTTATTGAAAAAGGTAAGAAGAGTTTTATAACTATCTTTGAAAGAATTCACCATCTCATTTTGTTTCTCCAAAACTCCTCCTTTTTCTGACCATGGCTCACCATGGTCCCTTTTTACCAACAACTCATACCACACCATTTGGTATAGCTGTGTAACACCATCACCATTTCAGTTTCTTTCAAACTTAAAAGCTTTTCCAAAAACTTGCACATGGTCTAGGACAGCCTTCCAACTGTCCATATCCGAGGACTCGGCTATTCGAATAGTTTTACACTCTGCAGAGGTAGCACGCTTTTCCCCCATCCATCCGGCAACTCATCGTGTCTGCCACGTCTCGCCATACAAGGTGTATGCGAAGTAAGCCGCCGACCATAGCCTGTCCTTTGCTCATGCTAGTATAGGACCCTGCCGCTACGAAACTTCCATCGACACTCAGGCTAATTTCCCAACAGAAACCAAGTGTGAGGACTCGTAGTTCTGCCCGGCGAGCGAACCCTTCAATCCTCCCACCATCGTGTTAGGACCCAGGTCAGGGGTAGGTCACCAAACCATCCCCTCATGGAACGAGGTCATCCTCGTTGTTGAGGTATCCCATACTAATATGAGCAAATTATATGACTACGCCCTTTCCCATATGTGGGTAGATGTGGTCGCACAGGGTATGATTGGTTGTCATAGTACTAGGACACAATGTGCATTTTTCATAAACATCACCATTCTCCACTTCTTTACTTTCACACCGACATCTCGGTATTCCATAACCACACAAGTCTTTTTAAAGGAGTTTTGAATAAACAACATTGTTTCCCATCCTATAGTTTTATATAAGCTACTACATAGGGTGGCAAAATAATATCCATATACTTTTGAAAGGGTTTTGTAAACCATTGCTTTAAGAGTAAATCATTTGATCAAAGTAGATGCATATGTATTTAGGTGCAAGCTCAGGGAATAGCTTGCCTTGCTTGGCAAAGTGATCTTGCTCTTGTTCTTCAAATTCAGCAAACTCTCCTTCCTCGATATATCCGACAACGTTCTCGTCTAATTAACAAACAAACAATGCAAACAATCACTAAGCTATACAAGCAATCATCTCAACATAACCATCATCAACATCACAATTAGCTACTGCACACATCAAACCACACAATTGATTTTCAAACAAAATTGAATTAAACACTTTTTAATTACTTCTAAATTATGGCAGAACTAGTTATTCATGTTTAATTCCACAACTTGAGTTCTGTTGGTCACAAAAATACAAACTAAATTTCTATAGAAAGCTACTGATGTGTAGAAGACAACCCAATTTGAATTGGATCATTTGAGTTACCAAACTCCCTACACATTGGATTGAATCCAGTAGCTTAATAATCAAGTTTTAGCTACCAATTAAATTATATTGTTCCAAAAATTAAACCCTTTTAGGGGTAACTAAACATGGATATATGTGAGCTAACAAAATTGGTCCTAACTCATTTGGATCAACCAATAAACATATTTGTCTGTTTTAGTCCAGAAGGGTTTATCTTAAAGTCAACAATTATACTACTTAATTAATTCTACCAAAATTAGGGGAGCTAACACAAGGCAGTACTAAGCTAGCAAAATTGGTTTGGAATTATTTGGACTAACAGAGCATCAGAAACAAACAAGTTTAGATTTAAACCTTCTGTAGCATTTTCAATAATACTTTTTACTATTTAATTAAATGACATGAGACCAATTGTGTTGGTTAAACAATTTCATAAGCTTTCCAGAACAGTTGAGTTTGATTTATTTGGATTCCTAAATCTCGAGATATTTAATTTCAAAGTTGACATCAGTACTGAGAATTTCAGAGAATTTAAATTAGAAAAATCCACTGTTGTGGATAATGTTGAAATCCCTGACGGGTGGGTCCTACCCGTCAGTGACTCAGCGAAACGGTACGCGCGCGAGGGAAAAGATTAAAATTATGACAGTGGGACCCACATGGCAGTCTAACTTAATACGAAGCGGTACGTGGCCGTAGATCTTCGATCCAACGGCTCACGGAGGTCGCCATCGGCGACGACCTAAAACGAGCGGCGCTGCCGTGCCGGCGACGGCGAGGTGGACGGATCTCTCACCTAGGGGCTCGGGAGGAAGCGGCGAGGACGCGAATCGACGGCGGCGGCTCGGGGAAGACGATGGTGCGAGCGGCAGTTGCTGGGGAAGTCTCTGTCGACGGCGGCGATGTCGCGCTCTTCGTCGGCGTCGGGCAGCAACTTCGGCGGAGCTTCGGGGTCGCGTCCGTGCGCTAAAAAGAGGGAAAAGAAGCCTGGGTGAGTGCGGTGAGCTTGGGCAACAGCGTAGAGGGGTCAGAGGGAAGAATGGGAGGGTGTGGCGTTGTGGTGGTGCTCGACCTCAACGGCGGCGTCGGGTGCGGCAGTGCACTGCCCTCCGGCGGTGCACAGACTAAATTGAGGCGAGGGAGAGCACGGGGAGAGGTGTGGTGTTCCAGTGAGGTCTCAGGGTGCTTTTATAGGCTCGGGGCGGTCCACGATGGTCGGGGTCTACGGCGGCGGCCAAGGCGCGTCCACGGCGACCATTTCTGCGATTACACGGCGAGGGTGCAGAGGCTCGTGGCGGCTTGGGGCTTAACGGGGTCCGGCAAGGTTCTAGAATCATCTAGAGGAGTGGTGCGTGTCGGGGAGCAGAGACGGGGGCCAATTTGCTCGGCGCCGTCCAATGCATCCGCGGCGGTCGTCGGGGAACATCGGCGTTAAGGCGACGGGAGAGGTGCCCGTTTTCTTCCCTGCGGTGCAGAGAGGTGCAGAGACGCAGGAGCGAGGGAGAGCGCGGCCAGGGGGGTCCTGGCGGCGAAGAAAACGGCGACGACGGTGAAGGCGACACGGCGATGGTCATCGGGGCTGAGGTCGATGACCATTTTGCAGAAAACCCCCTCCTTCCTCTTTTCTTTTATTTTTCAGTTTTATTTCAATATCCAGAAGCTTTTCCTGGATTTAATTGAGGTACTTAAACATTTTAGAAAATTCTGCAAATATTTGTGGGGCCTCCTCATAACATGTAGAAGCTCCACAAAAATTGGCATTGCCAAATAAAATGTTTGGCAACATTTTCTTTCATAGTACTTTGTTTATGTTATTTTAATTTATTTCACTTGTTTTTATTTTTGAATTTTAAACTAGTTCAAAAATAATATTTGAGAGGGGAAAGTGGTAGGAACAAAATGGGGAGTGTTTACATACAACTCCACTGACTTTGGTTTGAAAATAATTGAGTTTGTCACTTGGAGATTTTCATGTGACAACTTGTCACTTTTATTTTTCTTGCTTTGATTTTATATTTTGTTTTCTTTCTTTCTTACTAGTGTTCACTAGTGCAAACACTCACACAACAGCAAGAACAACATCTCAAGTAACAAAAGCAATTAACATACAATAAACAACAAAAGTTTTTGTTGGCTCTCATTTTTGGAATATAATATTGATAATAATTTTGGGATGTTACAATCCTTCCCCCCTTAAAATAAATCTCGTCCCGAGATTTGCTAGGCTTAGGTTTTAAGGAGGTCTGGGAATTCGCTTCTAAGATAATCTTCGCGTTCCCAAGTTGCTTCTTCTTCAGAGTGGTTAGTCCACTGGACTTTGTAAAACTTGATCGCACGTCTTCGGGTAACACGAACATCTTCTTCGAGAATTTTGAGGGGTCTCTCACGATAAGTCAAGTCTTGGTTCAGGTCGATGGAGAGGTGGTCGATGTTTTTGAAAACATCAGGCTGGTCAGGAACTTCAAGACACTTCCGGAGCAAGGAAATGTGGAAGACATCATGATAATCTCCTAACTCCTGGGGTAACTCCAGCTGATAGGATACTTCTCCTCGACGAGCAATGACCTTGAAGGGTCCAATATACCTTGGCGCTAACTTTCCTTTGACATGGAAACGCTGCATTCCTTGAGGGGTGTCACTCGGAGATAAACATAATCTCCGACTGAAGTGAGGTCACGGCGCTTGGTGTCAGCATAACTCTTCTGACGGGATTGGGCAGTTTTGAGGCGTTCACGAATAAGCTGAACTTGCTCTTCAGCTTCACGGAGGGTATCTGGTCCGAACAATTTGCTCTCTCCGGTATCGGACCAATTCAGGGGTGTACGACACTTCTTGCCGTAAAGGGCTTCAAAAGGGGCCATTTGCAGACTGGACTGATAACTGTTGTTGTACGAGAACTCTGCAAACGGAAGACAATCTTCCCACTTGGAACCATAGGATAGAACACATGCGCGAAGCATGTCCTCCAATATCTGGTTCACTCGCTCAGTTTGGCCATCGGTCTGGGGATGATAAGCTGTGCTAAATGCTAACTTGGTTCCGAGGGCTTCATGAAGGGATTTCCAGAATCTTGAGGTGAATTGCGTGCCTCTATCAGATACAATCTTCTTAGGCACACCATGCAGGCTCACTATTCTGGAAATATACAGTCTGCTAACTGGCTCCATTGTGAGTGGTCTTGACGGGATAAATGGCAACCTTGGTCAGTCGATCAACGATGACCCAGATTGAATCATGGCCTCGGTTGGATCTTGGAAGTCCGGTAATAAAATCCATTCCAATCTCATCCCACTTCCACTCGGGAATTTTCAAAGGTTGAAGCAATCCAGCGGGTCGCTGATGTTCAGCCTTAACTCGCTGCAGATGTCACACTTGGCTACGAATGAACCAATCTCTCGCTTCATTCCATGCCACCAAAATCTTTCTCGAAGGTCTTGGTACATTTTGGTTCCGCCGGGGTGGATTGAATAAGGGGTCTCATGGGCCTCCTTCAGGATTAACTCCTTAAGTTCCGTGACATTGGGCACACAGATACGGTCATTGAATTTCAGCACTCCTTCAGCATCTTCGGTAAAACCGGGTGCTTTGCCGAGGGAAATCTTCTTCCTAATTCCCTCTATGCTTTCATGACCTTTTGGGCTTCTTTGATTTGATCCATCAGGGTTGGGGTTAACTCTAAATTGGCGAGATAACCATGGCTAACAAGCTCTAGTCCAAAATCTTGGAACTCTTTGAACAAGGCTGGCTGTTCGGCTTGGATCAGGGCATTCAGGGTGCAAGGTTTGCGACTAAGGGCATCGGCAACTACATTAGCCTTTCCAGGGTGATAATGGATTCCAATATCATAATCCTTGATTAATTCCATCCATCTCCTCTGTCGCAGGTTCAGATCTTTCTGGGTGAAAATATACTTCAAGCTTTTGTGATCTGTATAGACCTCGCAGCGATGTCCCGCAAGATAGGGACGCCACTTCTTAAGAGCAAAGACTACAGCAGCTAACTCCAAGTCATGGGTTGGGTAATTCTCTTCATGCGGTCGCAACTGCCGGGACAGATACGACACAACTTTGCCTTCTTGCATCAGAACGCAACCAAGTCCGAGGCGTGATGCATCGCAATACACGTCGAAACTCTGGGTGACGTCTGGCATGATCAGGATTGGGGCTGAGGTTAGTCTCTTCTTCAGTTCTTGGAAACTATCCTCACACTTCTGAGTCCATTCAAATTTCTTGTCCTTCTTCAACAGTTGGGTCAGAGGTTTGGCTATACTGGAAAATCCTTCAACGAACTTGCGGTAATAACCGGCAAGTCCGAGAAAGCTTCGGATTTCAAAAACATTGGTTGGGGATAACCAGTCAAGAATGGCTTGTATCTTCTCAGGGTCAACAGAAATTCCTCCAGCGGATACAATGTCCAAGAAATGCCACTTCACTGAGCCAAAACTCACACTTGCTAAGTTTGGCATACAGCTGGTGCTCTTGGAGGGTCTCCAAAACTAGACGCAGGTGTTCAGCATGCTCTTCTTCGGTCTTGGAATAAATAAGGATGTCATCAAGGAAAACTACCACGAACTTGTCGAGGTACTCCATGAAAATCTTGTTCATGAGATTCATGAAATAGGCTGGGGCATTGGTCAGGCCAAAGGACATGACGGTGTATTCAAACAAACCGTAACGGGTGGTGAAGGCGGTCTTGGGAATATCTGTCTCTCGGATCTTCAACTGATGGTAACCTGTCCGAAGATCGATCTTTGAAAAGACTCGGGCTCCGTTCATTTGATCGAACAGATCCTCGATCTTGGGAAGAGGGTACTTTTTTAATGGTCACGTCATTCAGCTTGCGATAATCCACACACAGGCGTGTGGTACCGTCTCTCTTGTCCACAAAAATAATGGGTGATCCCCATGGTGAAGCGCTTGGGCGGACAAGACCTTTGCTTAGCATATCAGCCAACTGCTTCTTCAACTCACCAGTTCTTCCGGATTCATCCGATAAGGCTTTTGGGATATGGGGGATGTCCTGGGATAAGCTCAATTATGAACTCAATATCCCGTCTGGCGGCATACCAGGCAATTCTTCTGGGAAAACATCCTTGAACAGGTGAACAACACGGATCTCATCTAGGGCGGGTCGAGCTATGCTCTCATGGCATCCGGGTCTGGTCTGGCTGGTCTCAGATGCATACTCCACTTCAACTCCATCATCAGAAGTGAGAGAAACAGCTCTTCGGGCACAGTCAATACGACCGTGATACTTGGCTAACCAATCCATTCCAAGAATAACATCTATGCCTTGGTTTCCTAAGATAATTAGGTCGGCTGCAAACCTTCCTCCTCCAATTTCTATGGGGGTTTCGGAACACATCTGGTTGGTTTTGGCTAACAGTCCTGGGGTTTGTACCAACATTGGTTTGGGTAAAAGACTCCCGACTAAACCTCCCTTAGAAACAAACTCTTTGGTAATAAACGAATGGGTGGCACCAGAATCAAACAGAACAGTTGCAGGTACTGAGTTGACAAGGAACGTACCCAGCACAACATCTGGCGCTTCTTCAGCCTCTTCAGCATTGATGTGGTGCAGACGGCCTCTGACAACAGCAGCATTCCCGCGGGGTGCGGCATTCTTGCCATTACCATTTCCATTGCGGCCTTGACCATTGTTCGGTGCAGGTGCATTGGGGCGCTGGACAGGCTTCTTGGGATTGGGGCATTCTCTGGAGTAATGTCCGGGGCGCATTCAAAGCAGACAACCTTGGGCGGGATTGAAGTTATTGAAGTTTCCTCCAGAACGGTTATTGTCATTGGGGCGGTTGAAGTTGTTTGGGCGGTTAGGGAAATTGGGGCGTGGTGCTTGGGGTGGACGATAGGCAGGCCTGGGGTTCTGCTGAAAGATACGGGTTTCTGGCTGCTCGAACCTTCCTGAGCATTCATCCTCCTCTTGCGACCTTCATACATAGACTTGCGCTTGGTCTCCAGCTGGATGGCTTTGTCCACAAGTGACTCCAGATCACGGAAGTCATGGATAACCAGAGCACACTGCAGTTCATCATGAAGTCCACTCATGAAACGCTCCATCTTCTTCTCTTCTTTGTCGGTGTCATCAGGAGCATACCGAGATAAGTCGGTAAACTCCTCAAGATAACCGACCACATCTCTACTTCCCTGCCTCAGCTTACGGAACTCATCCTTCTTCCTCTCAATGAGTCCATAGGGAATGTGCTTCTTGCGGAACTTCTCCTGGAACTCAGCCCAGTTGATGACATGACCAGCGGCTGGAGAGTCTTGGTAGTTTCCCACCAAGCTCTTGCAGGTCCAGCGAGATAGTGGGTTGCATACAACACTTTCTCATTCTCTCCCACAGCAGCAACTTCCAGATATTGTCGATGGTGCGAAGCCAATCATCGGCTTCCAGGGTGAAGTCCCTTGGAGTAGGTGGGTGGGTTGGTCTTCTGGAAATCGCCTAAGGTAGATCGCTGGTTTCCATCGCCATTGCCGTTACCACCATTGTTGTTGTTGTTGTTATTGTTGTTGTTGTTATTGTAAGCGGCTGCGAGTTGTTGTAGGCAGCGAGATGAGCTGGCGCTCTTGCCGGGCATTTTCACGCTCCTCCATGATAAGTGCGAGAAGTTGGGTGGGGGTTGGGTCCGGTGGTGGTGGTGCTGATCCTGATCCTTCCGCATTGCTGCGACGGGGTGGCATCCTGAAGCACACCGGGTATAAGAGACAAGGCAAGAAAAGTTCGACTAAGGGAAAAGATGATCTCTCAAGTGGTTGATTAATCCTAAGATTTATATGAAAATAGTTCACACAGATTTAAACAAGACAAACATACTTATATTTCACAAACAACACATCAAGGAGTTCACATCAACATCAAGCTTACAACATCAAGCTTACAACATCACCTTACATCTAGATACATAACATCTGGTTTCCAAAAGAACCACTACTTCTACTCGACTAGATAGGGGTCAACCTAATCCTGCGGTAGTGATCAAGTCACTCGCCTACTGAGGTGGAACCTCCAGCTCTAACACGTCAGCATCTGACTGGTAGGCTGGCTCCTCGGGATCCTCCTCCTCGTCCTCGAGAACTGGCTCGAGTGGCTCCTCCTCCTCGTCAACTAACTCCTCCTCATCATCCTCCTCCTCACAGTCCATCTCCTCCACGAAGTCATCATCGTCACTGAGGAAAGCGTCGTTCTCCTTGCGGAGATCCTCGCCCTCCTCCTCCATCTCGTCAGTATGGTGCTCTAGATCCTCAATCAGTCCATCCTGCTCTGCCACCTTCGTGCGGAGCTTCACGATAGTCTTCCTCAGCTGGGCCCTCTTCCTGAGAAGAGCAACCTTCTCCACCATCAGCTTCATCTCGTTCTCGCGAAGCTCAACGAGCGACTCGCGGTCGAAGTGGAGCTGAATCCTAGTGCGCAACAGATCATCCTGAGTGCACTGAAGTAAGATCTCCATGTCCATGATGTAGCTCCCAAACATCGGGTGGTAAGGTGAAGGAGTAGGGTGTCCATCACAGTTGCGCCTCCCGTAGAACCGGAAACGGGAGTCTACTAACTCCGCCTTGTGCTCCTCACAAAGTCGGGCTAGCATCCTCTGTGTAGCAGTACAGAGACCGTCAACCCAGGTGGCCTCCTTGGTGGTGAAGATGAGCGTCCTGGAATTGGGAGACTTGATGTTCCTGCGAACTGACGATCTGATGAGCCAGCTCAGCCTTCCGACACCGTGAACATCAATCTGAGCTCCCTCAAACTCTGGAGCGGGGCGACCTAACAGCTTGGTCAACTCGAACAAGTCCCTCTCAAACGTCAGCTTGCTGTCCTTCTCCAGCTGAACGAACTCGGTCCAGTGGAGTGCCATCTACAGTTTTTAAGCAAAATTTTAAGTTAGTTAGGTGACAAGTAATCAAAATTTTAATATAGTAGGGCAACAAGTGAGTCAAATTTTAAACTTAATGAGAGGTGTACAAAATTTTAGGGATACAAGGAAAATGTAATATTTAATGAGAGTAAATTTTGCATAAGTAAGAGGATTGGAGATAAGCAATTTTCGAAAATACTTCATTCCTTTCTTTTTAGAAATTCATCTTTTGTAACATTTGACAAACGACCATGCTAACTAAGGTTTCCTAAAGTCAGGATGGCTCTGATACCAAGTCTGTGGGGACCCCGGACTAGCTGTCCGAAATACCCGATTATGCTTAACACAACGATCCCGTGATCAGTCTGTCGTTGCACATAATCCGAATTGGATACCAAAGTTTACATCCATTACAGTACCGAATAAAAGTCTTACATAAATGGTCATTTAGACCAAGTTCTTACATAGGTGCCTTCATGGGCCAAACCAAATATCAGCGGAAGCTACGGCGTAGTAGACATCATATTCTAACGATGACAACCCGACAGGCAGCTGACTTGTGGAGATCCTTAGTTGGCGTAGAAGTCGCCATATTCCTGCTCGGCGTAGTGCTCCTCCTCGTAGTCTGGCTAGGACAATAGCCAGGGACGAAACCAATATGAGTACATTTGAATGTACTCGCAAACTACCCCAACATGAGTATGCACTTTTATTTTAGTTACAACTTTTTTTTTAAAACATCTCTATATCTTTATTGAAAAAGGTAAGAAGAGTTTTATAACATCTTTGAAAGAAGTCACCATCTCATTTTGTTTCCAAAACTCCTCCTTTTCTGACCATGGCTCACCATAGTCCATTTTTCCAACAACTCATACCACACCATTTGGTATAGCTGTGTAACACCATCACCATTTCAGTTTCTTTTAAACTTAAAAGCTTTTCCAAAAACTTGCACATGGTCTAGGACAGCCTCCAACTGTCCATATCCGAGGACTCGGCTATTCGAATAGTTTTACACTCTGCAGAGGTAGCACGCTTTTCCCCATCCATCCGGCAACTCATCGTGTCTGCCACGTCTCGCCATACAGGTGTATGCGAAGTAAGCCGCCGACCATAGCCTGTCCTTTGCTCATGCTAGTATAGGACCCTGCCGCTACGAAACTTCCATCGACACCAGCTAATTCCCCGAAACCTAAGTGTGAGGACTCGTAGTTCTGCCCGGCGAGCGAACCCTTCAATCCTCCCACCATCGTGTTAGGACCCAGGTCAGGGGTAGGTCACCAAACCATCCCCTCATGGAACGAGGTCATCCTCGTTGTTGAGGATCCCATACTAATATGAGCAAATTATATGACTACGCCCTTTCCCATATGTGGGTAGATGTGGTCGCACAGGGTATGATTGGTTGTCATAGTACTAGGACACAATGTGCATTTTTCATAAACATCACCATTCTCCACTTCTTTACTTTCACACCGACATCTCGGTATTCCATAACCACACAAGTCTTTTTAAAGGAGTTTTGAATAAACAACATTGTTTCCCATCCTAAAGTTTTATATAAGCTACTACATAGGGTGGCAAAATAATATCCATATACTTTTGAAAGGTTTTGTAAACCATTGCTTTAAGAGTAAATCATTTGATCAAAGTAGATGCATATGTATTTAGTGCAAGCTCAGGGAATAGCTTGCCTTGCTTGGCAAAGTGATCTTGCTCTTGTTCTTCAAATTCAGCAAACTCTCCTTCCTCGATATATCCGACAACGTTCTCGTCTAATTAACAAACAAACAATGCAAACAATCACTAAGCTATACAAGCAATCATCTCAACATAACCATCATCAACATCACAATTAGCTACTGCACACATCAAACCACACAATTTGGTTTTCAAAAAATTGAATTAAACATTTTTAATTAGTCAAATTATGGCAGAACTAGTTATTCATGTTTAATTCCACAACTTGAGTTCTGTTGGTCACAAAAATACAAACTAAATTTCTATAGAAAGCTACTGATGTGTAGAAGACAACCCAATTTGAATTGGATCATTTGGAGTTACCAAACTCCCTACACATTGGATTGAATCCAGTAGCTTAATAATCAAGTTTTAGCTACCAATTAAATTATATTGTTCCAAAAATTAAACCCTTTTAGGGGTAACTAAACATGGATATATGTGAGCTAACAAAATTGGTCCTAACTCATTTGGATCAACCAATAAACATATTTGTCTGTTTTAGTCCAGAAGGGTTTATCTTAAAGTCAACAATTATACTACTTAATTAATTCTACCAAAATTAGGGGAGCTAACACAAGGCAGTACTAAGCTAGCAAAATTGGTTTGGAATTATTTGGACTAACAGAGTATCAGAAACAAACAAGTTTAGAATTTAAACCTTCTGTAGCATTTTCAATAATACTTTTTACTATTTAATTAAATGACATGAGACCAATTGTGTTGGTTAAACAATTTCATAAGCTTTCCAGAACAGTTGAGTTTGATTTATTTGGATTCCTAAATCTCGAGATATTTAATTTCAAAGTTGACATCAGTACTGAGAATTTCAGAGAATTTAAATTAGAAAAATCCACTGTTGTGGATAATGTTGAAATCCCTGACGGGTGGGTCCTACCCGTCAGTGACTCAGCGAAACGGTACGCGCGCGAGGGAAAAGATTAAAATTATGACAGTGGGACCCACATGGCAGTCTAACTTAATACGAAGCGGTACGTGGCCGTAGATCTTCGATCCAACGGCTCACGGAGGTCGCCATCGGCGACGACCTAAAACGAGCGGCGCTGCCGTGCCGGCGACGGCGAGGTGGACGGATCTCTCACCTAGGGGCTCGGGAGGAAGCGGCGAGGACGCGAATCGACGGCGGCGGCTCGGGGAAGACGATGGTGCGAGCGGCAGTTGCTGGGGAAGTCTCTGTCGACGGCGGCGATGTCGCGCTCTTCGTCGGCGTCGGGCAGCAACTTCGGCGGAGCTTCGGGGTCGCGTCCGTGCGCTAAAAAGAGGGAAAAGAAGCCTGGGTGAGTGCGGTGAGCTTGGGCAACAGCGTAGAGGGGTCAGAGGGAAGAATGGGAGGGTGTGGCGTTGTGGTGGTGCTCGACCTCAACGGCGGCGTCGGGTGCGGCAGTGCACTGCCCTCCGGCGGTGCACAGACTAAATTGAGGCGAGGGAGAGCACGGGGGAGAGGTGTGGTGTTCCAGTGAGGTCTCAGGGTGCTTTTATAGGCTCGGGGCGGTCCACGATGGTCGGGGTCTACGGCGGCGGCCAAGGCGCGTCCACGGCGACCATTTCTGCGATTACACGGCGAGGGTGCAGAGGCTCGTGGCGGCTTGGGGCTTAACGGGGTCCGGCAAGGTTCTAGAATCATCTAGAGGAGTGGTGCGTGTCGGGGAGCAGAGACGGGGGCCAATTTGCTCGGCGCCGTCCAATGCATCCGCGGCGGTCGTCGGGGAACATCGGCGTTAAGGCGACGGGAGAGGTGCCCGTTTTCTTCCCTGCGGTGCAGAGAGGTGCAGAGACGCAGGAGCGAGGGAGAGCGCGGCCAGGGGGGTCCTGGCGGCGAAGAAAACGGCGACGACGGTGAAGGCGACACGGCGATGGTCATCGGGGCTGAGGTCGATGACCATTTTGCAGAAAACCCCCTCCTTCCTCTTTTCTTTTATTTTTCAGTTTTATTTCAATATCCAGAAGCTTTTCCTGGATTTAATTGAGGTACTTAAACATTTTAGAAAATTCTGCAAATATTTGTGGGGCCTCCTCATAACATGTAGAAGCTCCACAAAAATTGGCATTGCCAAATAAAATGTTTGGCAACATTTTCTTTCATAGTACTTTGTTTATGTTATTTTAATTTATTTCACTTGTTTTTATTTTTGAATTTTAAAGCTAGTTCAAAAATAATATTTGAGAGGGGAAAGTGGTAGGAACAAAATGGGGAGTGTTTACAATACAACTCCACTGACTTTGGTTTGAAAATAATTGAGTTTGTCACTTGGAGATTTTCATGTGACAACTTGTCACTTTTATTTTTCTTGCTTTGATTTTATATTTTGTTTTCTTTCTTTCTTACTAGTGTTCACTAGTGCAAACACTCACACAACCAGCAAGAACAACATCTCAAGTAACAAAAGCAATTAACATACAATAAACAACAAAAAGTTTTTGTTGGCTCTCATTTTTGGAATATAATATTGATAATAATTTTGGGATGTTACAAATTTGTTACTAAGGGAGGTTTAGTCGAGAGCCTCTTACCCAAACCCATGGTCATCCAAATCCCAGAATCCACCGTAGAGACCAAGATGTTTTGCTCCGATGTACCCCTTGAGATCAAAGGAGAAAAGTTTCCAGTTAACTTAATCGTTCTGGGAACCCAAGGCATCGATGTTATACTCGGTATGAATTGGTTAGCCAAGTACCATGGTCGAATTGACTGTGCCAGAAGAGTTGTATCCATCACCACCGACAAAGAAGTAGAAGTGGAGTATGTGTCTGAAACCAACCATTCTCACCCAGGCTGCCATGAGAGCATAGCTCGACCCACCCTAGATGAGATCCGTGTTGTTCACCTATTCCGAGATGTCTTCCCTGAAGAATTGCCTGGTATGCCGCCAGATCAGGATATTGAGTTCATAATTGAGCTTATCCCAGGAACAGCCCCTATATCCCAAAAGCCTTATCGGATGAATCCAGAAGAACTGGTTGAGTTAAAGAAGCAGTTGGCAGATATGCTCAGCAAGGGACTTGTTCGTCCAAGTGCTTCACCCTGGGGATCACCTATCATTTTTGAGGACAAGAGAGACGGTACCACACGACTGTGTGTGGATTATCGCAAGCTGAATGACGTGACCATTAAAAACAAGTACCCTCTTCCCAAGATCGAGGATCTGTTCGATCAAATGAACGGAGCCCGAGTCTTTTCCAAGATTGATCTTCGGACAGGTTACCATCAGTTGAAGATCCGAGAGACAGACATTCCCAAGACCGCCTTCACCACTCGTTACGGTTTGTTTGAATACACCGTGATGTCCTTTGGTCTGACCAATGCCCCAGCCTATTTCATGAATCTCATGAACAAGATTTTCATGGAATACCTCGACAAGTTCGTGGTAGTTTTCCTCGATGACATCCTTTTTTATTCCAAGACCAAAGAAGAGCATGCTGAACACCTGCGTCTAGTTTTGGAGACTCTCCGAGAGCACCAGCTACATGCCAAGCTTAGCAAGTGTGAGTTTTGGCTCAGTGAAGTGGTATTTCTCGGACATGTTGTATCTGCCGGAGGAATTTCTGTTGACCCCGAGAAGATCCAAGACATTGTTGACTGGTTATCCCCAACCAGTGTGACTGAAATCCGAAGCTTTCTCGGACTCGCCGGTTATTACCGCAAGTTCGTTGAAGGATTTTCCAGTATAGCCAAGCCCTTGACCCAACTGTTGAAGAAGGACAAGAAATTTGAATGGACTCAGAAGTGCGAAGATAGTTTCCAAGAGTTCAAGAAGAGACTGACCTCCGCCCCAATCCTGATTATGCCAGATGTCACCCAGAGTTTCGACGTGTATTGCGATGCATCATGCCTCGGACTTGGTTGCATTCTGATGTAAGAAGGCAAAGTTGTGTCGTATCTGTCCCGGCAATTACGACCGCATGAAGAGAATTACCCAACCCATGACCTGGAGTTACCTGCTGTTGTTCTTGCTCTTAAAAAGTGGCGTCCCTATCTTACGGGACATCGCTGCGAGGTCTATACGGATCATAAGAGTTTGAAGTATATTTTCACCCAGAAGGAGTTGAACCTGCGACAGAGGAGATGGATGGAATTAATCAAGGATTATGATATTGGAATCCATTATCATCCCGGAAAGGCCAATGTATTTGCCGATGCGCTTAGTCGCAAACCCCGCACCCTGAATGCCTTGATCCAAGCTGAACAGCCAGCCTTGTTCAAAGAGTTCAAAGATTTTGGACTAGAACTTGTTAGCCATGGTTATCTCGCCAATTTAGAGTTAGCCCCAACCCTGATGGATCAAATCAAAGAAGCCCAAAAAGGTCATGAAAGCATTGAAGGAATTAGGAAAAAGATTTCTCTCGGCAAAGCACCCGGTTTTACCGGAGATGCTGAAGGAGTGCTGAAATTCAATGGCCGTATCTGTGTGCCCAATGTCACGGAACTTAAGGAGTTAATCCTGAAAGAAGCCCATGAGACCCCTTATTCAATCCACCCCGGCGGAACCAAAATGTAACAAGACCTTCGAGAAAGATTTTGGTGGCATGGAATGAAGCGAGAGATTGGTTCTGTCGTAGCCAAGTGTGATATCTGTCAGCGAGTCAAGGCTGAACATTAGCGACCCGCTGGATTGCTTCAACCTTTGAAAATTCCTGAGTGGAAGTGGGATGAGATTGGAATGGATTTTATTACCGCACTTCCGAGATCCAACCGAGGCCATGATTCAATCTGGGTCATCGTTGATCGACTGACCAAGGTTACCCATTTCATTCCCGTCAATACCACTTATCGGGGACATCAATTGGCAGACTTGTATATTTCCAGGATAGTGAGCCTGCATGGTGTGCCTAAGAAGATTGTATCTGATAGAGGCACGCAATTCACCTCAAGATTCTGGAAATCCCTTCATGAAACCCTCAGAACCAAGTTAGCGTTTAGCACCGCTTATCATCCCCAGACCGATGGCCAAACTGAACGAGTGAACCAGATATTGGAGGACATGCTTCGCGCATGTGTTCTATCCTATGGTTCCAAGTGGGAAGATTGTCTTCCGTTTGCAGAGTTCTCATACAACAACAGTTATCAGTCTAGTCTGCAAATGGCCCCTTTTGAAGCCCTTTACGGCAAGAAGTGTCGTACGCCCCTGAATTGGTCCGATACCGGAGAAAGCAAATTGTTTGGACCAGATACCCTCCGTGAAGCTGAAGAGCAAGTTCAGCTTATTCGTGAATGCCTCAAAACTGCCCAATCCCGCCAGAAAAGTTACGCTGACACCAAGCGCCGTGACCTCACCTTCAACGTCGGAGATTATGTCTATCTCCGAGTGACAACCCTTAAAGGAATGCAGCGTTTCCATGTCAAAGGAAAATTAGCGCCAAGGTATATTGGACCCTTCAAGATCATTGCTCGTCGAGGAGAAGTATCTTATCAGCTGGAATTGCCACCGGAGTTAGGAGATTATCATGATGTCTTCCACATTTCCTTGCTCCGGGAGTGTCTCAAAGTTCCTGACCAGCCTGATGTTTTCAAAAACATCGACCACCTCACCATCGAACTGAACCACAACCTGACTTATCGTGAGAGACCCCTCAAGATTCTCGAAGAAGATGTTCGTGTTACCCGGAGACGTGCGATCAAGTTCTACAAAGTCCAGTGGACTAACCACTCTGAAGAAGAAGCAACTTGGGAACGTGAAGACTATCTTAGAAGTGAATTCCCAGACCTCCTTAAGACCCAAGCCTAGCAAATCTCGGGACGAGATTTATTTTAAGGGGGAAGGATTGTAACATCCCAAACTTATTAATCAATATTATTATTCCAAAAATGAGAGCCAACAAAAATTTTGTTGATTAATATGTGTTGTTTGCAAATTGTTGCTTGTGGTAATAAATTCTTGTTGCTTGTGTTGCTTGTTTGTTTGAATTAACAATTTGAAATACAAAAACAAAAGTGGAAACAAGAAAGAAATAAAAATGACAAGTGACACACAATTCTCCAAGTAAGAAGCAAATTTTGTTCAAACAAAAATTCAGAGGAATGGTATATGAAACCCCTCATTTGTATTCTTACTACTTATCTCTCCCAAATAATATTTTACACCTATTTTAAAATTCAAAAGTAAAAACAATTGAAATAAACCAAAATACTATAACTAAAACTTTATGAACAAAAATGATTCAAAACATTTTATTTTGAAATGCCAAATTTTGTGGAGCTTCTACATGTTATGGGAAGGCTTCACAAATATTTGCAAATTTTTCTAAACAAGTCAAGTGCCCTAAATAAAATCCTAAAATGCTACTGGTCTGAAAAAGAAATGAAAGAAAACAGAAGAAAAAGGAGGCAGGGGGTTTTGGCAAAAATGCCATCCCCTACCTCTCTCCCTAGCTCGCTGTAGCTGCACGCGCTCGTCGCCGTGGCCGCAGCGCGCTCGATGCCATTCCCAGGCCCCCCAGGCCCCCCTCCAGCTCGCACTGCCCTCTGCATCCTCTGCGCCGCAGAGGAGAGCACTCGAGCGCTCTCGCTCGCCCCGACGCTGCCCCTGTCCCTCTCTGCACCACAGAGAGGAGCTCGACGGCGCCGGCCAAATTTGTCCCCCCCTCTGCTCCTCGACACACACCACTCTACCCAGCTGCTCCTAGACCGTGCCCGGACCCCGGAAGACCTCACGGCGACACGTACCTCGCACCACCGCCGCGGATTCGAGAGGAGGATCCTCTCCCGTGCGCCATGGGCCCCGTCCGTGCGCTACGTCCACGCTACGCCAGCCCCTGCCGTATAAAACCACCCCGAGCCCCTCTGGAAACTCCACACCACCCCGCACACTCCCTCTCCCCCTCTCCAATTTCACCGTGCACCGCCAGGAGGGCGGCACTGCCGCAGCCACTGCCGCCGTCGAGGTCGATCATGGCCGCGACGCCACACTCTCTCTTTCTCTCATTTCTGGCCTGCACTCTCTTGTGCACCCACACCGCACTCACACGCCTTGTTTTCCCTCTGGTTCGTGCACAGGGGAGACGCCAGGACCTCGCTGGAGTTGCTGGAGCTAGCCGTGGAAGCGGAGAAGCTCGCCGTCGACGATACACGCCGTCCCAGCAAGCTCGAGTCCTCCAGCAACCTTCCCCAAGCCTCCGCCATCGATTCGCATCATCACCACGACCTCTCGAGCCCCCTAGGTGAGCCAATCATCCACCTCGCCATCGCCGGAGCCACGGCGCCGCCCGTTCTGGGTCGTCGCCGATGGACTCGATCGCGAGCCGTTGGATCTAGATCCAACGGCAGCGTACCCCTTCGCGTTTAATAGACGCTGACGGGCTGGCCCCACCCATCAGCGATTTAATAATTTCCACCCGTGCATTGAGTCACTGACAGAAGGGCCCCACCTGTCATAGTTTTGAACATTATCCGGAATAGTAAACTTTTCGAATTTAAACTTCTCTGTTAAATCAGTACTGGACCAAACTTCAAAATTCAATAACTTGAGATCTAGACATCCAAATATAACAAATCTAATTGTTATGGAAAGCTTATGAAAATGTTTAACCAACCCAAGTGGATTCAATTCATTTAGATAAATAATAAAAGTGTGGTATTAAAAATACCACAGAAGGTTTAAAATCTAAACTTGTTTGTTTCTGATACTCTGTTAGTCCAAATAATTCCAAAAAAAATTTGTTAGCTTAGTAATGCCATGTGTTAGATTCCCTAATTTTGGTAGAATTATTTGTGTAGTGTTAATTGTTTAGTATAAAGTTGAAGTTTGAAAACCCTTCTGCACTAAAACAATTAAATATGTTTAATGGTTCACCCAAATGATTTAGGACCAATTTTATTAGATCACATTTAGTCATGTTTACTTACTCCTCAAAGGATTTAATTTTAGGATCAACAGAACTTAATTGGTAGCCAAAAATTGATTATTAAGTTACTGGATTAAAACAATTGTGTAGGGAGTTTGGTAACTCCAATTAAAACAAATCAAATTGAGTTGTCTTCTACACATCAGTAGATTTCTATAGAAATTTAGTTTGTATTTTTGTGACCAACAGAACCCAAGTTATGCAATAAAACATGTTCCACAAGTTTCTGCCATAATTTTAGACATAAATAAATATTGTTTTGTTCAATTAATTTGAAACCAAATTGTATTGTTTGATGTGTGCAGTAGCTATTTGTGATGTTTATGATTGTTATGTTGAGATGATGGCTTGAGTAGTTTAGTGATTGTTTGTTTATTTATTAGACGAGAACGCTGTCGGATTTATCGAGGAAGGAGAGTTTGTTGAATCTGAAAGTCAAGACCAAGGTCACTTTGCCGAGCAAGGCAAGCTACTCTCTGAGCTTGCACCCCAAATATATGCATCTACTTTCACAACATGTTTTACTCTTAAGGCAAAGATTTATAAAACCCTTTTCAAAAGTATATGAAAATTATTTTGCCACCCTATGTAGAAATATAAGATAGTTATATCAAATTATAGGATGGGAAAAATAGATATTGCTTATTCAAAACTCCTTTGAAATTACTTGGTGATTATGGAATGCCGAGATGTCGGTGTTGGAATGAGGAAGTGGAAAAATGGAGTTGTTTATGAAAAATGCACAGTGTATCCTTGTACTTACGTCAACCAGCCGATACCCTGTGCGATCACATTCAGCAGATATGGGAAAGGGCTTAGTCATATAATTTGCTCATATTAGTATGGGATACCTCATCGACGGAGATGACTCCGTTATGCATGAGGGGATAGTGTGTTGATCTACCCCTGACCCGGTTCCTCGCTCAAACTCTATGAAAAGATAAGGAGGAGGATTGAAGGTTCCACCATAAACTGCCGGACAAAACCTATGAGTCCTCACACTTAGATTCCGATGGGCTGGGTTAAGTGTTGATGGAAGTGTCATAAGGGAAGGATCCTATACTAGCATGAGCAAAGGAGAGGCTATGGTCGGCAGCTTACTTCGCATACACCTTGTATGGCGAGACGTGGCAGACACGATGAGTTGCCGGATGGATGTGGGAAAAGCGTGCTAACTCTGCAGAGTGTAAAACTATTCGAATAGCCGAGTCCTCGAATATGGACAGTTGGGAGGCCCTACTTTGACCATGTGCAAGTTTTTGAAAGACTTTGAGTTTTAAAAAGAAAATGAAGTGGAGAATGTTCCTTGCACCTATACCAACGGATCGGTATGAGGTCGTTGGAAGAAGTGGACCATGACGGGCTATGGTCGGAAAAAGGAGGAGTTTTGGAGAAAAAGATAAAATGGTGATTTCTTTAAAAGATAGTTATAAAACTCTTCTTACCTTTTTCAATAAAGATATAGAGATGTTTTAAACAAATAAAAGTTGGAAATTATAATAAAACTAGTGCATACTCATGTTGGGGTAGTTTGCGAGTACATTCAAATGTACTCATATTGGTTTCGTCCCTGGCTATTGTCCTAGCCAGACTATGAGGAGGAGCACTACGCCGAGCAGGAGTATGGCGACTTCTATGCGAACTAAGGATCTCCACAAGTCAGCTGCCTGTCGGGTCATCATCGTTAGGATTTGAGGTCTACTACGCCGTAGCTTCCGCTGATATTTTGGTTTGGCCCATGAAGGCACCTATGTAAGACTTGGTCTAAATGACCATTTATGTAAGACTTTTAATTCGGTATTGTAATGGATGTAAACTTTGGTATTCAATTCGGATTATGTGCAACGACAGACTGACCACGGGATCGTTGTGTTAAGCATAATCGGGTATTTCGGACAGCTAGTCCGGGGTCCCCACATTCTCTGTCAAGCCTCGGCCTCCTAGCTCAATTCTAAGTAGATCCTTGTGAGCATCCACATATGGCGTAACGACTGCAAGGTGCTGCAATACGTACAAATGTGCTTTCTCAAATAAATCACACTGTGGCCAACATGATTTATCTCTCATTAACCCTTTTCCATCTAGCCTCCCCTCATGCCTGGACAGAGGCACCCCGATAGGTCGGTGGCCATCCATGTAGATGATGAAATACTCAACCACCTCCTCCGAGAGATATCCTTCAACGATACTTGCCTCTGGCCGATACCTGTTACGGACATAGTGCTTGAGTATACCCATGAAGCGCTCGAACGGATACATAGTGCGCAGATACACTGAACCACATTGCTTTATCTCATACACAATGTGTACAATTAGATGGACCATTACGTCGAAAAACGAAGGGGGAAGAACATCTCCAGCTGGCAGATAGTCTTCACAACATCTTTTTGCAATCTGTCTAATTTGAATGGATCTATTACCTTCTGGTATATAGCGTTGAAAAAATGACATAACCTCATGAGAGCCTCTCGAACGGGTTTAGGCAACATATTTCTAATTGCCACAGGGAGCATCTATGTCATCATCACATGGCAGTCATGTGACTTAATCCCCGTCAGTTTCTTTTCTTCAAACGACACCAGAGTCCTGATGTTTGCGCAGTATGCTGACGGAACTTTCATATCATACAAGAATTGCAAGAACTCCTTCAACTCTTCCTTCGATAACTGGTAGCAAGCAGGTGGTAGGTACCACTCCCATAAGGCTTCTCTTGTGGCTTCAACTTTTTCCTTTTATATTTCAATGCAAGAATATCCAGCCGTGAATTCATACCATCCTTTGTTTTATCCTTGTTATTCATTACACATCCAAGAACGCTTTCAGTTACGTTTTTCTCGACATGCATGACATCGATGCAATGTTGAACGTTGATACGTCTCAAACGTATCTATAATTTTTGATGTTCCATGCTGATATTATATAAATTGTTACATGTTTTGCATCAACTTTATGTCACTTTTATACATTTTTTGGGACTAACCTATTAACAAGATGCCACAGTGCCAGTTCCTGTTTTCTACTGTTTTTGTATTCCAGAAAAGCTAGTCAGGAAATATTCTCGGAATTGGACGAAAATTCACGGAGGCACCTATTTTATCAGAAGACACCTGAAAGTACAAAAGAGCAACGAAGAGGAGCCACGAGGGCACCACACGTGGCCAGGGCGCGGCCCCCCTCCTGGCGCGCCGAGGGTTCGTGTGGGCCCCTCGGGGTCGTCTGTCGCCGCCCTTTCGCCTACTTATTCCCCCCCGATGCGAAAACCCTAAACAACCGAGCCATTACACACGAAAAGTTCCAGAGGCGCCGCCGTCGTCAACCCTAGCTCGGGAGGGTTCAGAACCTCTTCCCGGCACCCTGCCGGAGAGGGGAATCATCACCGGAGGGCACTACATCACCATGCCTGCCTCTGGAGTGATGCGTGAGTAGTTCATCCTTGGACTACGGGTCCATAGCAGTAGCTAGATGGTTGTCTCTCCACTTTGTGCCATCATGTTTAGATCTTGTGAGCTGCCTAACATGATCAAGATCATCTTATTGTAATGCTACATGTTGTGTTTGCTTGGATCCGATGAATATTGAATACTATGTCAAGTTGATTATCAATCTATCTCATATGTTATTTATGATATAGCATGCTTTTCGTTACTAGTAGATGCTTTGGCCAAGTAGATGCTTGTAACTCAAGAGGGAGTATTTATGCTAGATAGTGGGTTCAGTCTCCAGTAATCTTGGCGAGTGATAACAACGCCTAAGGTTGTGGATGTGCTGTTGCTACTAGGGAAACCTAACAATGCTATGTCCACGGTCATATGTATTTGTTTACATTACGCACATTATTTAATGCAATTATCCGTTGCTTGCAACTTAATACCAACGGGGAACTCGGATGACAACCTAGCGGTGGATTATTAGTCATAGATGCTGTTGGATAACGGTCTATGTATTTTGTCATAATGCCCAATTAAATATCATAGTAATCATCATGTCATATATTATATGCATTGTCATGCGCTCAATATTTTGTCAATTGTCCAGCTATAATTTGTTCACCCAGCATGTTAGTTATCTTTTATGGAGAGACACCACTAGTGAACTGTAGACCCCGGTCCATTCTTTTACACTAATAATACAACCAACTGCTAACATTGTTCCTTTTCACTTTCTGCAATTAAATATTTTTTTTCCAAACTATACGTTTAATCCTTTGTTTTCAGCAAGCCGGTGAGATTGACAAACTCACTGTTTCGTTGGGACAAAGTAGTTTGATTGTGTTGTGTGCAGATTCCACGTCAGCGCCAGATTCCCTGGTGTTGCGCCGCATCATATTTCGTCGTTGACAACCTTCTGAAGTGCTACTGCTCCTACTGGTTCGATAAACCTTGGTTTCATACTGAGGGAAAACTTGCTGCTGGACTACATCATACCTTCCTCTTGGGTTCTCCCAACGAACGTGCGTTTCACGTCATCAAGCTATTTTTCTGGCGCCATTGTCGGGAGACAGCAGACTTCTGCAAGGGGAGTTTCACGGTTCCAATCTCTTTACATTGTTTTTGTCTTGCTTAGTTTATTTTATTTTATCTTGCTTGTTTTTAAGTATCAAAAATAAATAAAAAATAAGTTTCCTGCCTCTAGTTTATTTCGGTTTGTTATTATGTCTAGTTGTTTACTTGCTATCAATGGAAACAAAATCTTGTTGGCTAAGTGGGTTCACGGAGGAACAACAAAATTATTATAAGGAATACTGCTTGTCTTGAAAAGGGGAACACTTATGGGTACAAATATATAAATTGAATTGTTTTGCTAGAAACTTGTGCTCTACTTATAATGAATCCTACTGCTTTAATGAATGTTTTTGTTGTAGGAGGCATAAACACCTCCCTTTTCAATGTGATTATAATGATGATGAGAGTTTGACTTTTTATGCTAAAGGAAACTATGACTTTGTTAATCTTGAAAAAATTGAAAATTTTGTTGTTTTTAAGGGAGCTTATGAAATTGCTTGTGTGCTTCAGGGTGATGATGCCCCTTATAAGTCTGAGAATTCCGAGATACTTGGTTACTGCCTTGAATATTACAATGATAATCCTTATATCACTAAATTTCTTGAGAAAATTTATTCTCCAAAACAACTTGCTTCTTTTCAGGGACCTGTGAAACAAGAAATTGCTGAAACTAAAGTCTCATTGGATGAAAAAGAGGAAGAGAGTGATGAACAAAAGGAGGATCTACCTCCTAAAGATAGTAACTCTTTAACTCTTACATTATTTGATTGCCCTCCACGCCTATCTAAGGAGGAAGAATGCTATACTGTTGATTGTCATGATTCTATTGAAATATCTCTTTTTGATAAATTTGAAAAAACAAGCTCCTTGACTCAAGAAAAGGAAATTGCAGAAAGAAAAAATGTGCTCCCTAATGTTATATATGATAATGCTCTTGATGATGGTCCTATATTGCTTGATAATATTATCTAGATGGAGTCCCATACCTCTTGAGAATGATCAATCATCTTGTTATAAAATAGTTCAAAGTGGGTTTGGAAATTTTAATCCCACTATTTTTGATCTTGATAAAAATTATGTGCTTGTAGATCATGAAAATCATGCTTTATGTGATAGTTATATTGTTGAGTTTGTTCATGATGCTACTGAAGGTTATTATGAGAGAGGAAAATATGGTTGTAAAAGTTTTCAAGTCACTAAAATATCTCTCTTTATGTTGAAAGTTTTGAAGTTGCATTTGTTTCATCTTTCTATGCTAGTTGCTTTATGCTTCAGTTATTTATTCTATTAGAAGATTCCTTTGCATAGGAAGTGGGTTAGACTTAAATGTGTTTGATATTTGCCTCTTGATACTCCCTTTTGTTTTGAACTCTTATTCTTATGCGAGCATCATTAAAATATTCCAAACCTAGCTAAAAGGCATTAAAGAAAGCGCTTTTGGGAGGCAACCCATTATCTTTTGTTTTCAGTTTATTTTAGTCAAGGAGCTTGTTTACTTCTGTAGCAACTCCTTTGAATCTTTACTTTCTCGCATTGTTGTGCCAAGAGTAGCCTCTAATGTTAAGATGATGCTAAATTTTGATTGCTGCGCAGAAACAAATTTTTTTCTGTTCACTGTACGAAATTCCTAAAATCACCAGTTTATTAATTAAATCTGAAAATTTGTGTACGTAATATTTATGTATGTCTGAATCTTTCGTTAGTTCAAAGTTTTTCGATCTGAGTGTCGTAAGTGCCTCGAAAAAATTCGTCTTTGCGGACTGTTATGTTTTAGACAGATTATGCCTTTTATTTTGCGTTCTCTCTTTTACTAGTGTTGAGTGAAATTCTTTTTTTGGGTGGAAGAGCTTCACATAACATCAGTGGCAGTAGCTAATGTTTAAAGTAACAAGTCATATTGCGTCTTTATAGAACATGTGAGTTTTTGATTATGCACTAACCCACTAATGAGATTTGCTTTGAGTTTGGTGTGACGGAAGTTTTCAAGGATCAAGAGAGAATGATGATATAATAGGATCAAGAAGAGTGAAGAGATTAAGCTTGGGGATGCTCCCATGGATCTCCCCAGCATATTTCAAGAAGACTCAAGCGTCTAAGCTTGGGGATGTCCAAGGCATCCCCTTCTTCATCGGCAAAATTATCAGGTCATCTCTAGTGAAACTATATTTTTATTCTTTCACATCATATGTGCTGTTCTTGGAGCGTCTGTGTGCTTTTATTTTCAATACTTTATTTTCATTTTGTAATCAACTTGATTGGACCCTAGCATTCTTGATTGGGAGAGAGACACGCTCCGCTTTTTCATGAGAATACTCCTATTCTTCACTTATATTTGTTGAGTATTCATATCTAGCGCTGTTCAGCTTTTAGCTCTTGTTTTCATGTATTTCTTGTTAGAGTTATTAGTTTTCTTTTAAAGAAAGTACTCTCTTGCTTCACTTATACTTGTTTGGAGAGTTATTGAAATAAATTGATTGGTGTTTGGTTGGACCAAAAAAATGTTGCATGTGGTAAATGGTATAATGGAAAAAACTTGCATATTCTTGTAGATCACTAATTTGGATAATTTGATACTTGTCAATTGTTTTGAGTTAACAAGTAGATCATGATTAAACTTTTGCATCATGTAAGTTAAGCCTATTAGTGAAGAACTACCGTCAAGCTTGTTGAAATTTGGTTTGCATGAGTGGTATCTCTAAGGTCTAGATATTTTCTAATAAAAGGGTTTGGTTAACAAGGAAGACAGTGTGAAGTCTTATAATGTTTGCAATATGTTTGTCATATAAAACTTGGTGTAGTGGTTGATATTCTTGTTTGCCTACATAACCTTGCTAGCCTAAATATGTGGTATTTTCTTGGCACTCCAAGTAAATTTTTCATGTGCTACCTTTAAATTATTCAAAACAGTTATTATTCCTTTTTGTGTCAATGTTTACTAGCTCATGAGGAAGTATTGGGTTATTCTTTATTCGACTTGTCAAACAGACTTTACACCTGGACTAGTGGCATATACATCCGCTTATCCAATAATTTTGCAAAAAGAGCTGGCAACGGGGTGCCCAGTCCCAATTAATTACAACTTTAACCACTTAATTCTCTTCACATTTTTGCCCAGATTTATCAATAAGCAATCACAAACAGTGAAATACCTGCATGTGTAAACAAAAGAGAAAGAGGGATGATCTGCCTTGCTGGTAGAAATAACGTCCTTCATGGGAGCCGCTCTTAAAAGTCTGTTTGATAGGGAGAATACTGTTTTCATCCGCTACCATTCGTTGACCATTAACATACACCTACCCCCCAAAAAACTAGACACTCCTCCAGGGTATGTGATTGATGGTAGGCACCCGAGGATTCGGTTAGCCATGGTTTGTGTTGGCAAAGGTTGGGAGGAGTGTCAAATATTTTATGCAATCTCTATATGTTTTTCAAAACTTAAAAGCTCTAGCACATGATTTAATCCCTGCTTCCCTCTACGAAGGGCCTTTCTTTTACTTTTATGTATAGTCAGTTTTCCTATTCCTTCTATCTTCCACAAGAAAACACTAGTGTCAACTTTGTTACAACATTTGTTATATGCTGCATATTGGACTTATTATATTGCTTTGTGTTGACAATATCCATGAGATAAATATGTTGAAAGTTGAAGCAAACGCTGAAACTTAAATCTTCCTTTGTGTTGATTGAATACCTTTTATTAGAATATATTGCTTTATGAGTTAACTCTTATGTGAACCTGTGGATGCATTGTCTCCAAAGTACTATTCATGAAAAGTTTAACTTGTGTGATTCATTGTTTACTCATTATCTATTTGGTAGCAAACTATAGACCATTGACTTGGATCACTTCATTCATTTACATGTGCCTTACAATATTATATGATCAAGATTATGATGGTAGCATGTCACCTCAAAAATTATATTGTTTTATCGTTTACCTACTCGAGGACGAGCAGGAACTAAGCTTGTGGATACTGATACGTCTCAAACGTATCTATAATTTTTGATGTTCCATGCTGATATTGTACCAATTGTTACATGTTTTGCATCCACTTTATGTCACTTTTATACATTTTTGGGACTAGCCTATTAACAAGATGCCACAGTGCCAATTCATGTTTTCTGCTGTTATTGTATTCCAGAAAAGCTACTCAGGAAATATTCTCGGAATTGGACGAAAATTCACGGAGGCACCTATTTTATCAGAAGACACCTGAAAGTCCAAAGGAGCAACGAAGAGGAGCCACGAGGGCCCCACATGGGGCCAGGGCGCGCCCCCCCTCCTGGCGCGCCGAGGGTGCGTGTGGGCCCCTCGGGGGTCGTCAGCCACCGCCCTTTCGCCTACTTATTCCCCCCGATGCGAAAACCCAAACACCCGAGCCATTATCCACGAAAAGTTTCAGAAGCGCCGCCGGGATCAACCCTAGCTCGGGAGGGTCTAGAACCTCTTCCCGGCACCCTGCCGGAGAGGGGAATCATCACCGGAGGGCTCTACATCACCATGCCTACCTCCGGAGTGATGCGTGAGTAGTTCATCCTTGGACTATGGGTCCATAGCAGTAGCTAGATGGTTGTCTCTCCACTTTGTGCCATCTTGTTTAGATCTTGTGAGCTGCCGAACATGATCAGGATCATCTTATTGTAATGTTACATGTTGTGTTTGCTGGGATCCGATGAATATTTAATACTATGTCAAGTTGATTATCAATCTATCTCATATGTTATTTATGATCTTGCATGCTTTCCGTTACTAGTAGATGCTTTGGCCAAGTAGATGCTTGTAACTCCAAGAGGGAGTATTTATGCTAGATAGTGGGTTCAGTCTCCAGTAATCTTGGCGAGTGACAACAACGCCTAAGGTTGTGGATGTGCTGTTGCTACTAGGGAAACCTAACAATGCTATGTCCACGGTCATATGTATTTGTTTACATTACGCACATTGTTCCTTTTCACTTTCTGCAATCAAATATTGTTTTCCACACTATACGTTTAATCATTTGTTTTCAGCAAGCCGGTGAGATTGATAACCTCACTGTTTCGTTGGGGCAAAGTAATTTGATTGTGTTGTGTGCAGATTCCACGTCAGCGCCATATTCCCTAGTGTTGCGCTGCATCATATTTCGCCGTTGACAACCTTCTGAAGTGCTACTGCTCCTATTGGTTCGATAAACCTTGGTTTCATACTGAGGGAAAACTTGCTGCTGGACTACATCATACCTTCCTCTTGGGGTCTCCCAACGAACGTGTGTTTCACGTCATCAAACGTCCAGATATGCCCAATACTTCAATGCCCAGAAAACCGATCTTTTCTTCCACACTGCCTTCTCACGAGATTGGGTTTTCTTCCCCTTACCAAAAATAGTGTGCACATCCTTCGTCTGTTCATCGACATCCGCTCCTGAAAATGGTTCTGGCATGTCATCGGTCTCAACCGTATTATCGAACGGGGCCTTCAATTTACGATACGGGTGATTCCTTGCCAAAAACCTTCGGTGCCGCATGTACACTGTCTTCCTTGAATTCGGCAGTCAAAGACTTTTTGTTCTGTCTTTGCAAGTGACACATGCAAAGGATCCCTTCAAACTCTGCCCTGACAAGTTCGCAAGTGCATGATAATCTTGAATGGTCAGAAACAACATTGCTGTGAGATCAAACTGTTCTCTCTTGAACGCATCATACATTCTTACCCCATCCCACAGTACTTGAAGTTCTTCGACAAGTAAACTCAAGTAAACATCAATGTCATTCCTAGGGTGTTTTGGTCCTTGAATAAGCATCGACATCATGATATACCTCTTCTTCATGCACAACCAAGGAGGAAGGTTATACATTGCTAAAAGAACTAGCCAAGTGCTATGTCTGCTGCTCATGCTGCCAAAACGATTCATTCCATCTGTACTTTATGCAAACCTTACATTTCTGGGGTCCCTGCCAAAGACTGGGAACTCATAATCGATAAGCCTCCACTGTGGTCCATCAGCCGGGTGTCTGAGCAGTCCATCATTTTTCCTTTTATCGGCATGCCAACGCATCAGCTCTAACTGCTTTGGGTCTGCATACATGCGCTTCAATCTGGATATTATTGGCAAATACCACACAACCTTGTAAGGGACTCCCGTCGTGACCTCATCCTCGCCCTTGTCTCTGTCTTTTGCTAGGTTGCGTTTGTAACAAGGAAAATCACATATGGGACAACGCCGCATATTTTCATTTTCCCCTCGGTACAAAATACAATCATTCTTACAAGCGTGTATCTTCACGTACTCGGCTGGAATGGGGCAGATCACCCTCTTGGCATGGTATGTGTTCGCTGGCAAGTCATTTCCAGGTGGAAGTAATAATGCGACAAGTTTTAACAGCTTTGTGAAGCTCACATCGGATGTACTACTCTCTGACTTGTATTTCAACAATTCTAGTGTCGCATCCAACTTGCTGAGCTTGCATTCTGGATACAGAGGTTTCTTCGAGTCCGCCGACTGACAGAGGAAATTCTTTATCTCATAATTACCTTCCATATTATTCTCCAAATCATTGATCATCTGTTCTAGGTTTTTTGTGGACCATCGGCTCTGGTTTCATATGGATGCACATCATCATCAGCGTTGCCCAGACCATCTCTGGCATTGACTTCATGATTATCGTTGCTCAAATCATCACAGTTGTCGGCAAAGATTACTGGTTGTTGTTCACCGTGTTTTGACCAACATGTGTATGATTCCATAAATCCCCTCAAAATTATGTGTTCTTCTATCGTTTGTCTTCTAGTCCACAAGACTTCATTCTTACAGATAACACAAGGACAAAACATCTTCGGTTCATTCCTTTCTAGCATGTGTTGCGAAGCCCTGTCCAAGAATTCAACCACACCTTGCGAGAATTTAGGACTCGTGCGACAACCGTACATCCAAGCTCGATCAAGATCCATCTAGTAAAATGGCAAACTACATATGTAAGATTTATACTCCGCGCTCCTAAATCAAAATAATTAAAAAATAAGTAGTAGGTTTTCGGATTATACCACCGCCCCAGTAGTTGTGGAATCGGGCCCAAGCTTCCCTACGCTGCCTCTCGACGCCGGCAACCAATGCGCTGCCTCTCGACACCGGCAACCACCGTGCGCCTATCGACGCCCACAGCACAGATGTAAGATCTAGACTCCGCCTCCGCCCTCGTCGCCGCCGCTCCTATTTTTCAGTCTTATGGGTATCTCCGCAGGTGGCTAACTCGACACCACTCATAGCGTTAGGTCTGGACGGAATCATCGGATACGGTCATCCATATTAACCGTTTACAATAATGAAAATAATGCATACGGATACGAAAATATGTCCGTTGCTCATATAACTCAAACGGTTGCGGAAAGCACAACCGTTGCCGATGTGTCACGGGTCGCGGGAGGATAGCCCTCGCGGGCGGCTTTTTTCGTGCGGAAGGCTCGATTCTCCGTCACCTAACTCCTGCCATTTCCATAGAGGGGTATCCGATATGTCGTTCTGTACTAGTGACAATGTGTCATGTTCTATCAAACATAAAAACAAGAAATTGCAATAAAATGAAGGACAATGAAAAAAATCATATGGCAAAACAGTACAAACAGAGGGGGAAAACATGAAACCATGTTCACTAAGTGCCCATGTTTCTTCTTTACTTGAAAAGCAATTCTAATCTGGTACTGTAGCAATTCATTTCATGAAGGACAGAAAATTGGGAATTGGGTGATATTCACAAAATTAAGCAACTGTATTCTTCATTTGATAAAATCATAAGAATGATGGGGTGGGTAAACGTCCTCTCGCCTTTCATAGGCCAGTCGGGATTACTTCATCAATTGGAGCAGGACTACAGGAATTCCTCCGCTGGCTTCACTGAAGGCTCAACTGGCCAAAGATGTGCACCCTCTCTGCTTGGCAAAAGAACCTCTTATGGGAGGTTCTCTCCGTGCGGATTCGAGGAGGCACGTCTCGAGGACCCATTCTTGTCGGCACCACCAGGTACGTCGAGCATTTAGCTACGACTACCATGGTACTGATAATGTTGGTGAATATCAAGATGGCTGCGCCGAGGAGACTAACGGATCTCGATGGCTCATGTTGGGTTCGAGATTTCAAGTCATTACAAAGGTAAGGTTTTTGGATGTGGTGAAAGCTGTGAGTTGGATGATCGTTGTTTTGCAGCATGCTGATGGCCCTTGAATGGGTTAGGTTGAGACTCCAAGTGCAGAGTTTATAGTATAGGAAAGACGGTTTTCCCCACGAGGGGTGACTCGAGGGTTTAATATCAAACTCTCGGGGAATCAGTAGTGAAAGAGTTATCTCCTTATCCTTCTCTTGGAAACCTGCAAACAAAGTAAATTGTTTTGTGCCCTCAATCTCACCAAGTGGTTGTCAAGCACAAGGTGTGAGAATGATATGAAAAGATAATGAATGCAAAACAGTAAATAAACATGCAATGATGATAAATAAATATGCAAGGATGGTGGAAACAATGATAGATGATATTTTTGGGTTTTGTATTATGAATGCAAAATATAAAAGTGTTTTTGTATTTTCGGAATTTTAAATGGCAGAAAATGTAAAATGGATAAAAGTTGTTGGAAAGGTGTTTCTTATGATTAAAAATGGACCGGGGTTCATGGTTTCACAAATGCACTCTCTCTTTAATAAAGTGGTAGACAATGGAACACTAGAATTAACATATGAGATCGCAACAAAAAGGTTTCATGACAAGTTACTAATTATATGGGCATCACGTCCTAACATAGAGATCTTTTGTTTATTAATCTCTATTATACTCCACCAAGATGCGAACCAAATCATAACACCTTAGTATTAAGATAAATCAGAGCATAGCATTAAGTTTCATGACATGAAGTTAAAATAAGAACATGCTAGATCTAGTCATGGAGTAGTGGCAATGGTCACACCCACATCTCCGGTAGCAAGGTATTTTTCTTTATCCCTAGTGAGGCAATGATACGTCTCAAACGTATTTATAATTTTTGATGTTCCATGCATGTTTTATATCAATTGCCACATGTTTTATATGCACTTTATATCATATTATGACATTTATTGGACTAACCTACTAATAAGTTGCAAAAGTGCACAATGTTCTTATTTTACTCTTTGATGTGTAGAAATTATCAAGAATACAAGAGGAAACATTGTTGGAGTCGAATTTGGACTTTCCTGAAATCTCTCTGAAAACTATTTTTAAAGATCGACCCGTTTCGGCCCGAAGATGACGTCAAATGGAAAAAGTCTAGTCGCGAAAGTTGTAGGGAATTTTCTCCTAATAATTCTAGAAATAAAATTCGGCCCAATCGGAGTCCAGACGGCGGAGAAAAGCCCGATTTACTGAAGCCCTAAATGGGAATCCGAGAGTCCATATAAAAGGAGGAAACCCTAGGTCGTGGATCCCAACTCCATGGGGGAGGGCTCCCAAGAAGCCATGAAGGAAGAGGGCTAAGGGGCGGCGCTCCCCCATGGAACCGGCGGCGCAGGAGGAGCCCCCTGCGCCACCGCCGGTGCCGGATCTGCCTGCGCCTCTCGCTGCCCTCTCCGCCGTCTTCACCGCCATCTCCACCGCCAATTCCTCCTTGTATACAGTGGTTCATCCTCCCACAAATCTCTGTACCGTCCTATGTAAACATGGTGTTTGATGCTATAATATTTATCCTATGATCTACGTCATGTTTCCGTAGTTTATTTGTCCTTAGATTGAATGGTTGAATGTATTTGGTTCATTAGAATTGTATGTTGATATGGTACTGTCCTTTGGTGTCCATTATACTTGTGCACGCATGGATCAACATCACGGGGTTGGTAGTATTTGTAAACGAAGGGGGAAGTCCTGCCGGAGTGACAGAAACCTAAGGGCGCGAACCGGTTAGTTACACGTATGGAAGTAGGAGGACCATAAACTTAAGGCTATGGTTGGGGAAACCTTAATGCATTGTTAGTATTTGTGGATGCCTGCTAACAATCCAATCATATAGTACTTGTAATCCCGAGTAGTGGAGTGCATATATATTTAGCCTCTCCCACATTGAAAACTGCATCGAAGACAATGAACCCGATATCTTCACTCATTAATCTTGGACAAAGCCAGCATAATTACCACCACTTTTCCACACTCATGGTACTGTTAGTTTATGATTACTTAGTATATTTTATTGCTGCAGCACTAACATTTACTTTCTTGTATTTATTATCTTGCAAAGCTATCTCTCATACCCGTATTATTACTCTAGTATTATTTCCTAGATAAAGCAAACGTTTTGTGTGCGTAGAGTTGTATCAGTGGTTGATAGAACTTGAGAGAATACTTGTCCTACCTTTAGCTCCTTGTTGGGTTCGACACTCTTACTTATCGAAAAGGCTACACGCGATCCCCTATACTTGTGGGTTATCAAGACCTTTTCTGGCGCCGTTGCCGGGGAGCCATAGCGTAGGTTAATGTTCTTGTGTGCACTTGTTAGCTTTATCTCTAAGTAGTTTTTATTTTCAGTATTAAGTTGTTCTTTATCTTACTATGGATAGGGAATGCGAATTAAAAAAAAATTAGTTGTACTTGTTATCTAAAAACGTTTTCAAAAAGAAAAGTGATTGGAAAGATGAGTAATGGTTAAATGGGGGTCGACCTTGAACACTTGTGTTCATGCCTATGAAACCAAAACAAATCTTTCCATGGAACCTTTTCATTAAAAACATGTAAATATTGTAAATATTGTGTATATACCTCTGTACATAAAAATAAAATGCTAATTATAGTCATAAGTTAATTGAAAGTTGATAGTTTTGCTTTGCTGTCCAGAAACAGATTATTTGTGTTCCACCGTATAAAATGTTTTAAATCACCAGAATGTGATCTTGATCTGAAATTTTTTGAGTGCAAAGAAAAGCTTATTACCTTTCTTTCATTAGTTATAACTTTTTTGATTTGAATTTTTTAAATATGTCTAAAAATTTGATCTTCACTGACTGTTCAAGTTTAGACAGATTTTTGTGCTTCTCTGTAAATAAAATCTTGATAAATCTCAGAATACTATTTTGACCTAAATTTTTTTGTGCATCAACCTGAGATCATAATCTGTCTTTCATTAGTTTTAAGTTTTTTCATTTGAGCTACGTAACTATCTCGTTGAGTGTCATCTTTACAGACTGTTCAGTTTTGGCAGATTTCTCTATTCTGTTTATTTAAATATTGTACTTAGGATTCAAAAGTTTCCTTAGTTTTTTGACAGACAATGGAAATAATAAGAAACCTCGGTATTACAGCGGCTAATGTTTAATAAATATTACGAAATTTGACATCACTTGAACATGAGTGGATTTTATTTAATGAGTACTAACCCTACTAATGAGTTTTGTGAAGTTTTATGTGGATGTAGCTTATAAGATCTAATTAATATGGTGATATGAGATGAACAAGAAGAGGCAAGAGCTCAAGCTTGGGGATGTGTAGGTGCATCCCAAGAACATATTCAAGAAGATACGATCATCTAAGCTTGGGGATGCCCGAGTCATCCCCCTATTCATCAACTAACATGAGGTTGTCTCGTTCATACTCTATATTACCCGTCCACATGATATGTATTGTCTTAACTTGTATTATAATTGTTTTTATATGTCTTGGTTTTACCTTCTTTAGTTTTATTAAACTCTTTATTTGGTTTTTATTGCTTCTTTTACTTTCACTTATAAATTCAAAACAACAAAAATATTTTCTTTTGTTTTGCTTCTTTGTTTGGTTCTTTATTTTGATTTTATTTGGTTTTTACTTTTGATTCTTATTTAGAGTTTTCCTTGCTGTATCTAGCATGTTTAGTTCTTGCTTAGCCTCTGGTCTATAGTTTATAAAAATAAAGTACCAAGTTTTACCCATTTAGCTTAGTTGATACATATGTAAAAAGTGATTTTCTGTTTTCAGCATCTACTGCTCATTGGGCGATTTTACATATTTTACTGGAAGATCTAAAAATCACGTTAAATTTACTGATGTTGTAGCACCTAATCCTCTGCATGTACAAAAATTGGCTAAAATTTCGGGCATGTTTAAGTGCACCTAAAAATTACGTTTTCCAGCTGCTGTTTTTCTGGATAGATTCTGACTTTTGTTGCAAGAATGACCTCTTTGCGTTTTCATTTGATTCTTAATGGTTCTTACCTTTCATTTAGAAGTTGGCCATTTAAGCAACCTCTCTGTAACTTAGAAAAAAAAATTATTTGGTTTAATAGCAACACTTTGAAAATATTATGTATTGCAATAAGTGCCTAGCTAAAAGGCGTTAAAGAAAAGCGCTTATGGGAGGCAACCCATCATTTTTATTTCTGCAAATTTTATTTTCTTGAGTCTAGGAGTTTGTTTACTTCTGTAGAAACTCCTTTGTATTTTTACTTTCATGCATTGTTGTGCCATGAGTAGTCTCTAATGATAAGATGTTGCTAAAATTTTGATTGATGCGCAGGAACAGATTTCTGCTGTTCACTGTACAAAATTCATAAAATCACCAGAAAGTGAATTAAATCTGAAAATTTTTGTGCGTAATCCTTATATATTTATGCATCTTTTGTTAGTTCAAAGTTTTTCGATCTGAGTAACGTAAGTGCCTCGAATTTTTTGTCTTTGCGGACTGTTCTGTTTTAGACAGATTATGTCTTTTATTTTGCATTCTCTCTTTTACTAGTGTTGAGTGAAATTCTTTTTTGGGTGGAAGAGCTTCACATAACATTAGTGGCAGTAGTTAATGTTTAAAGTAACGGTCATATTGCGTCCTTACAGAACATGTGAGTTTTTGATTGTGCATTAACCCTCTAATGAGATTTACTTTGAGTTTGGTGTGACGAAAGTTTTCAAGGGTCAAGAGGGAAGAGTGATATAATAGGATGGAGAAGAGGGAAGAGTTTAAGCTTGGGGATGCTCCCATGGATCTCCCCAGCATATTTCAAGAAGACTCAAACATCTAAGCTTGGGGATGCCCTTGGGCATCCCCTTCTTCATCGTCAAAATTATCAGGTCATCTCTAGTGATACTATATTTTTATTCTTTCACATCATATGTGTTGTTCTTGAGCATCTGTATCTTATTATTTATTTATTTATCTTAGCATCAAACACCAGTTACATTAATAAGTTGATCGTCACATATTTTATTTATCTTCTGTTCTCAACGTTTGCTTGGTTAATATGTTGGTTCAGAAAATGTTGCATGTGGTAGTGGTATAATGAAAAACTTGCATAATCTTATAGATCATTGAACTTTGATAACCTGATTCCTTGCAAACGTTTTGAGGTATTAAGTAATAGATGGTAAAGCTTGCTGGTTAACTAGGTTAAAATCATTAGTGGATTATTGTCTTTAAGCTTGTACCGTACTACAAACTCTACTAAAATTATTGAAGGTGTAGTTGGACTTGATAACTTTCCATGTCTGAAAAGTGGTTCGTAATAACTAGGTTGTGTGTGAAGGTCGAGGGATCTAACGGGGTACTTGTGCCGCCGTGAACGACCCTTCTTGGGGTAAATGTTAACCATGCGCTTAATGTTGAACATGCTAGTTGTTTGCAATAAACTTGTGAGTTCTTTTTGACTAATGTTATCTACGGTTTTGACACTTCCACCATCCAAATTTGCTAGCCTCTTCGGTGCTGTGCATTGCCTTTTCTCACATTGAGAGTTGTGCATACTTCGCCAGTACATCCAAAACCCGTGGGAGGACTTCCTCTTGTTCTCCTACACATAAGCCCATACATCTTCCTCAAAACAGCCACCATACCTACCTATCACAGCATTTCCATAGCTGTTCCAAGATATATTGCCATGCAATTTTCATCTTACATTACATGACTTGTCATTTATCATTTATATATTGCTTTGCATGATTCTATATAGCTGATGTGTGGTTTACCCATGTTACGCTGCATCATTGCACATCCTGCTACACTGGCAGAGGCATACAGTTCTATACATCATGTTTTGTTCATTATGAGTTATTTGTACCAAAAGTTGTAATCATATTAGAGTGTTTGCCCCTGCTAGAACACAGCCATAGAGGCCATCGAAAAGAGAAAAAAAAAGAAAAAAAAGAAAAAAAGAGAGAATAAAGAAAAAGGGGGGCAACACTACTATCCTTTATCAAAGTTGTGCTCATGTTTTGCACCTGCAGTTTCATAGTTATCATATTTGTGCTCATGTTTAGCACCTATGATCCATTTGAGAGAGTTTTCATGTTTTACTAGTATAACTATGTGAGGAATATTATGTTATAGAACTTGGGTTGTATATTCCAATGATGAGCTTCCTCAAAAGTGCTCTAGGTCTTCGTGAGCAACCAAGTTGGATGCACCCCCACTAGTTCCATTGGAGAGCTTTCATACACATATAGCTCTATGTGCATCTGTTGCATGGCAATCACGACTCCTTGCATAGTTTCGATGATAAGACTTCCTCTTGTCTAATGATCACTTATAGCTTTGTGAGACTTTCTTCCATTGGCCTTCCAAACCCCCCATTAATGTTCTTTTTGCCATAACATCCTGGTGCTAATACTAAATGCTTAAGCTCACCGGTTGAGTAGACCTTGAAACAGTGGATTCATGACGTTCATGTTTACTTTTACTTGACTGGATCCGTTCTCTATGTTATGAAAAATTGCTTGATGCTTGGAATTGAAGGATAGAACTCCTACACTGGATACTTAAAACATCTATAATGAACCTTGTACGGTTTCATGTCTTAAAGGCCGTCATTCATGAAAACTTTTAGCTTGTTTAACCATCTTGCTTTATCATCTCTTATTTAATATCAACTAGCTGGGTGGCCCACGCAATTGCGCGGCTAGTAGTGTGATTTTTTTGCATTTGACGTGTAATGATTTTTTTTGTTTGGTACCATCTATTGAGACCATTTAAGAGAAATAAGTAGTAAATACAGATTCCAATCATTTATCACCGAGTTTGTAAAACTGTTTCTACTACTCTCATGTTTAGAATTAGTGGTGATAGTTTTGCACATGATCACCTGAGTAACTTAATAAGTTTTTAAATCTTCCAAGTTAAATTATGCAGTATAGAGATGTAACATTCAACTTATATTTGTTCCTAAAACTCCAGGAAATCAATTGTGTATTGGCCCTCATGTAGTAATCTACGATGTAACATTAACAAAGATTCATTATCCACATTCCCTAATGATAATGATCCTTCTTGACCAGAGGTGTGAAATAGAATCATGTAGTTTTAGTTTACTTTTATGATAGAAAATATATGAACCAAGATAAAGGATATCGACTTTGATAGATAGAATAAATTGTTTAAGATTTAAAGAAAGCATGTTGTACGGATCAATATATTAAAAAAGAACTTTCCACTTACGTTCGTAGTATTTCCTCTGTATCGTACCTATTTAATTTTTTTTGCATAAAGATCCATATTCAAACCCGCAAAAAATACAGTAGGTTATTTATAATTTTATGATAAATGCGGCAACATAATATGAGCATTTATCAATTTCAACTGAAACTTAGAAATTGTAGTACGTAGAGCGAATATCAACATCAGTGCAATATAATCCATGTTTCAGGGATCAATTTCACGTAGGATTCACTTTATCATCTTGTAAGTCTTTAGATTTAGTTTCAACCTGCTTTATGTTACGTAAAGGTGATTTTTTGCCGCTTGACACATCTTGTGATGGCCTTGGTGCCTGACTTTCCATGACACTTTTGAGTAAGAAATTGTCAAGACAAATCAGATAGTAACTTAACAGTCAAGTGAAGGAATCCAGAGATCTTACCAGCTTACCTCGTATCCATCTTTGCATCATGTACACAACAATCTCGCATAAATAAAAAATACTGGTTGCATGCTATATCAATCTTAATTGGCTACTTCGCCATATTAGCATTGATGCACCTAAAAATAAGTGATAGGTCCACTAAGAAAGAAAAATATGCTATGAAATCTTACAAAACATCATGCCATCTATCTTATAAATTGAACTCTTTATTGTAATAGAAAAGGAAATATCTACGAACAGACCTACTTTTCGGAAAACAGGAAAGAAAGACGCAATAAGTAAAAGATACCTGACATCCACCAAAAATAATTTACTGAGAATATTCTTGTCGTGTACTCAACAAATATTAATCAATAGGATCTGCACCAGGAAAAATCAATGATAATATATAAACAAAGAAGAATGTCTTCATGATCTTACGTCGTAAGCATGTGTCCAGTATAGGTGGAAGTGGCAGGAAAAATTATATTCTCTCTTTTTAAAAATCTTGCTAGTTTGTACTACCGCCATATTTAATTGAATTTCCTGTCCAAAATACACAACTATTAATAAGTCTAATTGCATCATTATGGAAGTGATTTTAATAACAAAGAAATTGCACAATTTTCTCTTCCCAAACTTGCAGAACAGAATGTTTAAACAAATTTTGCACATAAGAACACATCAATGTAGAAAACCGGCCGATACAAATAAATAATAGGTATTTGCATCTATTTATATATTCATTTGCATAAGGATGCATATTCATCCCGGCAAGAAATGGGTAGCAGAATATGGTCTTTACTTATTTCTACTGAAGCCGATGGATTCTAACAGATGCAATGTAAAGCAGTTAATCATTCTATTTCACCTAAGGCTCCAGTCCACCATCTCGTCAGAACCTGTAGGTTCACTCTCAGATTTATTGCCCCGACTTAGAGTGCAATTCATTGTGAACAATTGCTACCTTCGACACATATATGCAGAAGGGAGATCTTTTATTTATTGATGTGCTCTATCTGATCGTTGCACCATGATGTCACCACGTAGCTAGACTCCACCCTTGCATCATGATGCGAACAGTACACTATTTCCTGAGTTCGTGCAAGTACTTGGTGCCGTCGGTGAGTCAATTTCTTGCTCTCATGCTTAATTATCACATGAGCTGACTTCCTAATGGATTCTCTTTTCAGCAATGCATCTGCAATCTCCAGTATGAGTTAACTTCTAACCGGGCATAAGTTACTCTGTCTTCTGTACCAGAACGCATGCACAGCATATAAGTTCAAGGAGAGAATAGGACCTTGATACCTGATGGATTGAGCGATGGAATTGTACTCTGAACTCGAGTTGATGTGTGTGGGCAGAAAACTCGAGCTATGTCTGCCGCTTGTAGTCTCTAAAGCGGCATCGATCCCAGGCACCAGATGGCCTTCCGGCGTAGTCACATATGGGCCCGATCGAGGTCGTCTTGTCCGGCTGGGCGTAGCGAATACTTCCATGGGTGCAGTTCTCCCTCGCAATCGTGTGCTCTGTGTTCCAGGCTTGCATGTACTACGTGCGGGTTTCACGGTGCACGTCTGACAACGACGACCTCCTATCGGGACCAGCGGCCGACGCAACCCGCAGTGTAAGAGCTCGTTGATTCGGCTGGCATATGCTTGCGGCGGCGCGGGACCATGCCGGAGGCGTGCAAGCCGCCGACCCCCTAGAGCTGCAAGGGAATACCACATCCTCCCGAGTCTGGAGTCTGGCCATGCGCCGGCCGCCCGGCCAAGCAGCTTCTTCCAACAACTTCATCATTGGTCGCCATCGTTGGTCGCCCTGCATAAGCTTATGTGCATAATCTGTAGAACTCGCCGGTCTATTGTATGCCCAAGGCGCCGGAGCGATCCACGACGGCGTCTCTCTCGTATTGCTTTGCTCCCGCTTCCGGCAGATACCGTCGCAATGGAAATCGATGCGTTGATGACCTAGAATTGACTATGTGCATCTTTATATCTGGTAGATACCGATCCAATTTTCGTAAGCATCCCGATTGTGTACGTCCTTCTTTCCTTCTTCTTATTATGTACGTCCGGCCGGCTAATCAATTGCCATCGTACGTTTAGCTCTTGTCCCGATCGTGCACGTCTCACCTTTCGTTATTTTTATTACGTATACATCTTTTTATTGCCCAGATCTGAACCGTTGAGAACATCTAAATTTAGCGTGACAAATCTTAACCGTTGGTTATCCTGTGTTTTAATTATATAATAGATAGATTATAGACATTTGCTTTGAATGATTTGATCTCAGCTCACTTACCATTACATCATTATTAGATCAAGATTATGTTGGTAGCATGTCATTTCAAAAATTATTGTTTTATCGTTTACCTACTCGAGGACGAGTAGGAACTAAGTTTGGGGATGCTGATACGTCTTAAACGTATCTATAATTTTTGATGTTCCATGCATGTTTTATATCAACTGCCACATGTTTTATATACACTTTATATCATATTATGACATTTATTGAACTAACCTACTAATAAGTTGTAAAAGTGCACAATGTTCTTGTTTTACTCTTTGATGTGTAGAAATTATCAAGAATACAAGAGGAAACATTGTTGGAGTCGAATTTGGACTTTCCTGAAATCTGTCTGAAAACTATTTTTAAAGATCGGCCAGTTTCGGCCCGACGATGATGTCAAATGGAAAAAGTCTAGTCGCGAAAGTTTTAGAGAATTTTCTCCTAATAATTCCAGAATTAAAATTCGGCCCAATCGGAGTCCAGACGACGGAGAAAAGCCCGATTTACTGAATCCCTAGATGGGAATCCGAGAGTCCATATAAAAGGAGGAAACCTAGGTCATGGCGGACACCCATACCCACGAATTTGCAGCCACCAAAGCCATGTTTTTGCCTCCCCCATGAATCCCATGTCACGCCCCGAGACCCAGCCCGGTAGAATGACAGCCGCCGCGCGTATATAGACCCGAAAGTCTATACACATACAAAGCTAGAGAAGCAGGATAAACCAGCACAGTGGATCTCAACAAGCACAACTAATCATTTTTACAGGATTATTACATTTACAAGATAATTAGATTCTCTAGTCGCGTCCACCCAACTGGTCCAGCCTACTCCTCGGATCACCACGTCTTCTGCTGCGCGCTCTGATACATACAAAAAAACATAAGGAGCAAGGTGAGTACAAACAAGTCGTACTCAGGAAATAATTCGTACACTTTCATATACTTTATAAAATACACTAGGTTTTCGGAATACTAGTAAACTGTTATGTGGTTACGTTGTTAAGCAGGTTAAAAGACACATGGTGCCACACATGAAAGTGAGTTTCCCTACCCGGGAATCACAGGGGTGAATATCCACGCTTTTACACTCTTAAGAGGGGTACTCCGACATCGACAGAATCGCACAGGATTCTAGAACGAGCAGTCCTTTTACCCGCTCAGACACCGGACACCCTGACCTACTCATGTCGATCGCTCCTACGGATCCATCACCGACACTACTCGTGTCGATCGCTCCTACGGATCCATCACCGACACTTTCCATTCAAGGGCCGCCCCTCGCGGAGAACTCAGACAGTCCCATACCTGTAATGTGACCGGTACAATACGATCACCTTCGTAACACCAAGTTTTGCTTCATAAAAACATTATACTCATTTACATGTCAAAAATACGTGCTAAGCCCGGCTCGTACCGATGGCTCCTATGGATCCATCACCGTAACGATACCAGCGCATTAGCCCCGTATATCAACACAAAACTCGTACCGCTCAGGGTATCACATATTCAATCAAAGCATACTCTACAAAATACACAAGAGTGTAAGAATAGCTTGCCTCGGTTAGCTACGTTGTAGACAACAAATAATATCAACCATGTTCAGCTTTGGTACGATTGATCACTCTGGAATAAGCTACGGAGAGCATACGCCAGTACGCCACAAAAATACAACCATTAGACGCTCCGCTCGCCGGCGGCCAGAGAGCTCTGCCACCGTCGCCTTCTCCAAATAACAGCACCTCCTGATACGATGGATCAGCAGCATCTTCCTCTGTGTATACGCACTGGCATACGCTCGCTCCCCGATTCTTTTCTCACTCTCTTATTTCTGCCGTGTTCTCCAACTCTCGATGGACTGTGCGTGTGTAGTGAGAAGAGTACAGCAGCAGCAGCTGCTCTACAACTATTTATAGGACAGAGAAGCACCGATAATGGGGAAAATATCTGAGCCGATCGACCGCTTTGCCGAGCTGAAAGAAATATCTGGCCGACGTACTGGCGCGCGTGTCAGTCAATCACCGGCTGGTTAGGATGCACAGCTCCACGTAAGAAGATCAAGGCTGACTCATACGCGATGTGCAACGTCAGTGCATGCATGCGCATGCATGTAGGATCCCATGCAGCATATGCACTAGTAAACCAATCGATGGACATGCATACATACTACCAGTACTAGAACTAGCAAGCTTCTAATTAAATCATTGATCAAGCACCAGCAATATAATTCTCTTGGCTAACTTTATAATCATGCACATGTTCAATTCAAATTTAATACTAGCAACACATAAATAATTAGAAGCTAAAACTTAATTTACACAAATTAATTATTCTACCCAAAATTCGGGGTACCACATCCTCCCCACCTTATAAGAATTTCGTCCCCGAAATTCCTCACAGAAACACATTCACAAATTTAAACTAACATGCAAGATTTAAAAAAAAAACAAAACCAAAAGAAATTTTGTCATGCAATCAAATCACACAAATCTAACAGATATAACAAGAAAAAACATGCGTCAGTGTTCGTCACAAGCAACAAAAATCAAACAAGTTAGTCGCAAACACTAACTAACGATTCTACCCAGTTATTCCCCGCGTGACCTAAAACCTTGAGCTCTGATACCACTTTAACTGTCACGCCCCGAGACCCGACCCGGTAGAATGACAGCCGCCGCGCGTATATAGATCCGAAAGTCTATACACGTGCAAAGCTAGAGAAGCAGGATAAACCAGCACAGTGGATCTCAAGAAGCACAACTAATCATTTTTACAGGATTATTACATTTACAAGGTAATTAGATTCTCTAGTCGTGTCCCACCCAACTGGTCCAGCCTACTCCTCGGATCATCACGTCTTCTGCTGCGCGCTCTGATACATACAAAAAAACATAAGGAGCAAGGTGAGTACAAACAAGTCGTACTAAGCAAATAATTCGTACACTTTCATATACTTTGTAAAATACACTAGGTTTTTGGAATACTAGTAAACTGTTATGTGGTTACGTTGTTAAGCAGGTTAAAAGACACATGGTGCACACATGAAAGTGAGTTTCCCTACCCGGGAATCACAGGGGTGAAAATCCACGCTTTTACACTCTTAAGAGGGTACTCCGACATCGACAGCCTCGCCCAGAATCGCACAGGATTCCAGAACGAGCAGAGTCCTTTTACCCGCTCAGACACCGGACACCCTGACCTACTCGTGTCGATCGCTCCTACGGATCCATCACCGACACTTTCCATTCAAGGGCCGCCCCTCGCGGAGAACTCAGACAGTCACATACCTGTACTTTGACCGATACAATACGATCACCTTCGTAACACCACGTTTTGCTTCATAAAAACATTATACTCATTTGCATGTCAAAAATACGTGCTAAGCCCGGCTCGTACCGGTGGCTCCTACGAATCCATCACCGTAACGATACCAGCGCATTAGCCCCGTATATCAACACAAAACTCGTACCGCTGAGGGTATCACATATTCAATCAAAGCATACTCTACAAAATACACAAGTGTAAGAATAGCTTGCCTCGGTTAGCTACGTTGTAGACAACAAATAATATCAACCATGTTCAGCTTTGGTACGATTGATCACTCTGGAATAAGCTACGGAGAGCATACGCCAGTACGCCAAAAAATACAACCATTAGACGCTCCGCTCGCCGGCGGCCAGAGAGCTCTGCCACCGTCGCCTTCTCCAAATAACAGCACCTCCTGATACGATGGATCAGCAGCATCTTCCTCTGTGTATACGCACTGGCATACGCTCGCTCCCCGATTCTTTTCTCGCTCTCTTATTTCTGCCGTGTTCTCCATCTCTCGATGGACTGTGCGTGTGTAGTGAGAAGAGTACAGCAGCAGCAGCAGCTCTACAACTATTTATAGGACAGAGAAGCACCGATAATGGGTAAAATATCTGAGCCGATCGACCGCTTTGCCGAGCTGAAAGAAATATCTGGCCGACGTACTGGCGCGCGTGTCAGTCAATCACCGGCTGGTTAGGATGCACAGCTCCACGTAAGACTAGTCACAGTGGAGAGTAACATTGAGTGGTAACATACTTATGTTACTACCTATTGTTACTATCTCTATAATGGGTAGTAACTTATTTGTGGTGTCATACATGATAGCATTTATTAGGTTGTAGACTCATTTTGCATTAGGGTGTGTGATGTTCCGGTAACTAACTATGTTACTCCAATCTCCTCTCTCCTTATTAATTACTTGCCACATCATCTTTTTTGCCTACGTGGCATTGAAGTTATTAGCAATGTTCCTCCCACTATGACTAGTCTAAGAAGATCAAAGCTGACTCATACGCGATGTGCAACGTCAGTGCATGCGCATGCATGTAGGATCCCATGCAGCATATGCACTAGTAAACCAATCGATGGACATGCATACATACTACCAGTACTAGAACTAGCAAGCTTCTAATTAAATCACTGATCAAGCACCAGCAATATAATTCTCTTGGCTAACTTTATAATCATGCACATGTTCAATTCAAATTTAATACTAGCAACACATAAATAATTAGAAGCTAAAACTTAATTTACACAAATTAATTATTCTACCCAAAATTCGGGGTACCACATCGCATCTCCATGGGAGGGCTCCCAAGAAGCCATGAAGGAAGAGGGCTAAGGGGCGGCGCTCCCCCATGGAACCGTGGCGCAGGAGGAGCCCCCTGCGCCACTGCCGGTGCCGGCGCCGCCCTGAGCCTCTCGCTGCCCTCTCCGCTGTCTTCACCGCCATCTCCACCGCCAATTCCTCCTTGTATACAGTGGTTCATCCTTCCACAAATCTCTGTACCGTCCTATGTAAACATGGTGTCTGATGCTATAATATTTATCCTATGATCTACGTCATGTTTCCGTAGTTTATTTGTCCTTAGATTGAATGGTTGAATGTATTTGGTTCATTAGAGTTGTATGTTGATATGGTACTGTCCTTTGGTGTCCATTATACTTGTGCGCGCATGGATCAACATCACGGGGTTGGTAGTATTTGTAAACGAAGGGGGAAGTCCTGCCGGAGTGACAGAAACCTAAGGGCGCGAACCGGTTAGTTACACGTATGGGAGTAAGAGGCCCATAAACTTAAGGCTATGGTTGGGGAAACCTTAATGCATTGTTAGTATTTGCGGATGCCTGCTAACAATCTAATCATATAGTACTTGTAATCCCGAATAGTGGAGTGCATGTATATTTAGCTTCTCCCACATTGAAAACTGCATCGAAGACAATGAACCCGATATCTTCACTCATTAATCTTGGACAAAGCCACCACAATTACCACCACTTTTCCACACTCATGGTACTGTTAGTTTATGATTACTTAGTATATTTTATTGCTGCAGCACTAACATTTACTTTTTTGTATTTATTATCTTGCAAAGCTATCTCTCATACCTGTATTATTACTCTAGTATTATTTCCTAGATAAAGCAAACATTTTGTGTGCGTAGAGTTGTATCAGTGGTTGATAGAACTTGAGAGAATACTTGTCCTACATTTAGCTCCTCGTTGGGTTCGACACTCTTACTTATCGAAAAGGCTACACGCGATCCCCTATACTTGTGGGTTATCAGGCAACAAAGTAAGGTAAAGTACCCAAGTTGATCGCGGAACTTCTGTCACTTTCACTGCACTATCCACCCCCGTTACTCCATCTAATGCACACGTTCCCCCTCACACGCTCTCATACACATGCTTGATCAAAACAAGTAAATAAGAACGGGGTACATAATATGCATCTACTTTCATAACTGAAACAAAACTATTGCAATCTCAAACATATATTAACTCATAAAAAGATCCACCACAAAGGTATTGCATGGATGACCGTAATCATGTTCAGCAGCTCATACGGTGCTAATTAGTGAAGCTCAAAGAGAGGAGAGGTACATAAGTTACGTCCACAAACCCATAGTCCAGGGGTGGACTACTCCCTCTTCATCATGGAGACGGTGGAGAAGTCGTTGGAGGAGATGGAGACCACCCCGGCAGCGCACCGCCGAAGTTTTCCCCCTCCAATCTGCAACTCCAGATCTCTGTTTCGTGGTTTCTGTGTTTCTGCGGCGCTCCTTTCTGAAGGGCATTGGGGACTATTTTTATAGTCGGTTTTAGGTCAAGACGAAGGTTCTGGAGAAAATATCGACGGCAACGGAGCCTCGAGGCCCCAGATGGTGGGTCCCACGCGGCCAAGGAATCTGGCCGCGTGGGCCACCCTCTTCTGGCTCTCGGCCTCCGTGTGTTCGCTTCCTTCGCTCCTACGCTTTGTTCCTTCCAAAAAACTGATGCTCGTAAATTTTCAGGTCATTTGGACGTCGTTTGGGTCCCTGAAACATCAAAATAGAGAAAATAGGGTTTTCTGCCAGTGCAGGGTTAATTCCAGAAAAATAGGGAAACAATGAAATATTCTCAAAATCAATATAAATCAATGATATAACCCTTATATGATGAAAATATGATTGAAATATAAGTAATATAATGCAAAGTTCATGTATGCATTCTACATGCATCACATGCTCGACAAGCGGGGGCGGCGACGCAGGGGCTTTGTTCTTGGTGGTGTTTTTTGGACACCAAGTCTCGATTTCCGAGGTGTAAACCCTAGTTCCGACCTTCACTGGTTGTACCCACTACAGGAGCCGCCCTCTGCGCCGACAGTATTTTACAGTCGGCACAGATACGTTACCCGTCGGCACAGGCCTATGCCGACCGTCGGCATAGGGTCGTCGGCGTAGGTGCCCGTAGGCACTGATTATCTGCCCGTCGGCACAGCGTATTCCTGTCGGCACAGGCCATGCCTACAGTCAAAAAAGGCCCGTCGGCAATAAGTTCGTCGGCGTAGGTATGGTGGGTCCCACGGTGGCCGAGCTTGCTAGCAGACATGTGCCGACGGTATTCCCGTCGGCATAGGTGGACACGCGGCAGAGCCTGGACCGTCCAGGCGAGGGGCTGTGCCGACGGGATTGCCGTCGGCACATGCCTGACCATCTGGTCACATAGCCACACCTGTGCCGACGGGAATGCCGTCGGCATAGCTTTCCCAGTTTTTTTTTTGTTGCAAAATGGTTCCAGCCGCTCGTTTTTCCAGCAAAAATGGCAGAAAATAAAATAAAAAATCATGACAATATCATCACAAACAGGATCACACATAGGCTCCATATATCATCTCAAGCAATATCATCAAGCACAATGCTATATCATCAAAGTGGATACACACATAGGACCATCATCATACGTGCATAGATAAATGTCTAGAGGCCGAAAGCCCTACATCTGTTGCGGCGACGGGTGAACGCCATATCTCCCGCGGTGAGAATAGGCGAACGACCGCGCGGCGCAGCAGCTGAAAAACCACCATAAGAAGGCGAAGCACCAGGAGAAGCACCAGGAGGAGGAGAAGGACCACACGAAGCACCAGGCGAAGGACCACCGTGATGTATCGGCGTGATCTCACGGGAACCCGGCGAACCAGCATTGAGATCAAACCTCACGATCTCACGCGAACCCGGCGAGGCACTAGGAGAAGCACGACCAAAGTGTGGGTTCTCCGACAAGCATCCCGTTCCCTACATGTTTGAGCAAGAGTTAGCAACTTGCGAGGCAAAGGAAAGCGGTGACCAGTGGTTTGGCATCAAACTTACCGGGGTCGATGAGTAGTAGGTGAGAGCGAACTCGTCCTTCGATGGAAACCGTGGACACGGCCCGGCTCCGGAGGCTCCTCCATAGAAGGGGGACCCGCACTCCAGTGGTGAAAAAGTTCAGCACTGACTGCAAGATAGTTTAGATGTTAGACGTTGCAAAAATAAAGGTTCAAACTAGGGAAGTGGGACTTGTCATATTAGACAAAAATAAAGGTTGAAACTTACAGCACGGAACAACTTTTGATACGAGGAGTAGGCTGTATTCATCTCCAGCAACAAGGCATGGGCCACCTGATACTCCGCATGAGCAGAAGCGTAGGCTGCCTCAAGATCGGGCTACAATTTTGAAAATAATGAATCTCGTCAACTTAGCCATGCATGAACGAATGTCGGAAAGAGGATGAAAATGAGAAAAACTTACATCGGTGGAAGTGGATCGACGAGGCCGTGGACGAGGCGGGATAAGGGGGCTGCCGTCAGGGAGGGTAGCTTTTGCCTGCGTAAAGGTCATGGAAGGCCTGACCACATTCTCAAGAAAAAGATTATGGCCATGCGGCCTTCCATGCCCCGAGAGGACCATCGACCTCTCGTCGACCTCCTGGCTCAAGGGGTCATCCACCTCCGGGTGAAAAGACTGGAACGTCGTGGAGTACCTCTCGAAGTTCTCCTTGGCATTGCCATAGTACTCAGAAGCTGGGGCTGAGGCTTCGATAGATCGCGCTTCTTCTCCTTCATCTTCTGCCACGATTGCAAGTCAGAGCTTACCTCCCCCTATCGGCGTTCTGCATCGTGAAAAGAAATGTTATGCGTACCAAGTAGAAACATGAGGGGAAAATAAATGGAAGTCGTTCCATGTATATATATACCAGCTTTTCCTTAAAGCGGAAGTGGTTGCGGCTTCCCGCACTATGTGTTCCCTCAGTGCCTCGGTTTGCCTTGTTCCGCTGGCTCACGGCGTCGAACTCGGGGTCTCCCCCGACCCACCTCGTAACCAACGCATCCCATGCGTCTTCCTTGCCGTCGGCCGAGTCGGGCACAACCTCAAAATGCAATTCAAGAAGACATAATGATATGGCAACTTAGCATCAATATAGAATTTCATTGACAGTTTACTTACCGAAATGAATTCCTCCTTCGTCATCTTCTGTGCCATCTTGACATTCTCCGCCTTCTTGGCCATCTTGCCCGTCTTCTCATACGTGAACTGATTGGCGGACGTATGCTTTTGGTTGTAGAATTGCTGCCGTGTCAACCTCACACAATGAGCATGCAAAGTGCTAGCCGCATTTGCACTATGCTCGTCCGGCACCCGAAAATGCTTCTTCAACCATGCATAAAAAATTGTGAGAGTCATGAGTTAGCACGGTGGAGTCATAAACTATGAACAGAACTCGAAAAATATGTCTTACCCAAAACCCGGTGATCACGGTGTCAGCAGCTGTCTGGAAGCCCGGGATAGGGGCAACCTCATAGTCCACCCATTTATAGGCTAACTTCTTCTCATCGTCAGGACCGACGGTGTACAAGCCCGGCCAATATTTCCTAATAAGAGCTCCAAGCAAGCTCCCAGGAGTGCGGGGAATCTTAGGTGCTGGCCATGTCTATTTGCTGCACAATAATCAAACATTAGTACATATACCAAATTGTTATGAACACAATGAAATTACATGTTCAAAATTACAAATTTAGTACACTTACTCAACGCCCATAGGAATAATGATGGCTTTCGCCTCCTCGCTCGTGATGACGTGACACACACGTTCGTTCGGAGACCCCAAGAGGAAGGTATGATGTAGTCCAGCAAAAAGTTTTCCCTCAGTATGAAACCAAGGTTTATCGAACCAGTAGGAGCAGTAGCACTTCAGAAGGTTGTCAACGGCGAAATATGATGTGGCGCAACACCAGGGAATCCTGCGCTAAAGTGGAATCTGCACACAACACAATCAAACTACTTGCCCCAACGAAACAGTGAGGTTGTCAATCTCACCGGCTTGCTGAAAACAAAGGATTAAACGTATGGTGTGGAAAAAGTATTAAATTGAAGAAATGAAAATGAACAGTTTGCAGTTGGTTGTTTAATCAGTGTAAAAGAATGGACCGGGTCCACAGTTCACTAGTGGTGTCTCTCCATAAAAGATAACTAACATGTTGGGTGAACAAATTACAGCTGGGCAATTGACAAATAGTGAGCGCATGACAATGCATATATATGACATGATGATACTATGATATTTAATTGGGCATTACGACAAATACATAGACCGTTATCCAACAGCATCTATGACTAATAATCCACCGCCGGTTGTCATCCGAGTCCCCGTTGGTATTAAGTTGCAAGCAACGGATAATTGCATTAAGTAAAGTGCGTAATGTAAACAAATACATATGCCGTGGACATAGCATCGTTAGGTTATCCCTAGTGGCAACAGCACATCCACAACCTTAGAACTTTCTGTCACTGTCCCAGATTACGGAGATGAACCCACTATCTAGCATAAATACTCCTCTTGGAGTTACAAGCATCTACTTGGCCAAAGCATCTACGAGTAACGGAAAGCATGCAAGATCTTAAATAACATATAAGATAGATTGATAATCAACTTGACATAGTATTCAATATTCATCGGATCCCAGCAAACACAACATGTAGCATTACAATAATATGATCTTGATCATGTAGGGCAGCTCACAAGATCTAAACATGATGGCACAAAGTGGAGAGACAACCATCTAGCTACTGCTATGGACCCGTAGTCCAAGGATGAACTACTCACGCATCACTCCGGAGGCAGGCATGGCGATGTAGAAGCCTCCGGTGACGATTCCCCTCTCCGGCAGGGTGCCGGGAAGAGGTTCTGACCCTCCCGAGCTAGGGTTGACGACGGCGGCGTCTCTGGAACTTTTCGTGGATATGCTCAGGTTTAGGGTTTTCGCATCGGGGGGAATAAGTAGGCGAAAGGGCGGCGGCTGGAGACCCCGAGGGGCCCACACCACCCAGGGCGCGCCAGGGGGGCCCGCGCCCTGGTGCGTGTGGGGCCCTCCTGGCTCCTCTCGTTGCTCCTTTGGCTTCAGGTGTTTCTGATAAAATAGGGCCCCGTTAGTTTCGTCCAATTCCGAGAATATTTCCAGACTAGCTTTTCTGGAATACAAAAACAGCAGAAAACAGGAACTGGCACTTCGGCATCTTGTTAATAGGTTAGTCCCAAAAAATGTATAAAAGTGATAAAGTAGATGCAAAACATGTAGCAATTGGTATAAAACAAGCATGGAACATCAAAAATTATAGATACGTTTGAGACGTATCAGCATCCCCAAGCTTAGTTCCTACTCGTCCTCGAGTAGGTAAACGATAAAAACAAAATAATTTTTGAGGTGACATGCTACCATCATAATCTTGATCATATAATATTGCAAGGCACATGTAAATGAATGAAGTGATCCAAGTCAATGGTCTATAATTTGCTACCAAATAGATAATGAGTAAACAATGAATCACACAAGCTAAACGTTTTCATGAATAGTACTTTCGAGACAAGCATCAAACAGTTTTGCATAAGTGTTAACTCATAAAGCAATAGTTTCTAAAAAAGGTATTTAATCAACACAAAGGAAGAATTTAAGTTTCAGCATTTGCTTCAACTTTCAACATATTTATCTCATGGATATTGTCAACACAAAGTATAACAAGTCCAATATTGCATATAACATGTTGTAACAAAGTTGACACTAGTGTTTGCTTGTGGAAGACAGAAAGAATAGGAAAACTGACTCAACATAAAAGTAAAAGAAAGGCCCTTCGCAGAGGGAAGCAGGGATTAAATCATGTGCTAGAGCTTTTAGGTTTTTGAAAGCATATAGAGATTGCATAAAATATTTGATACTCCTCCCAACCTTGCTAACACAAGCCATGGCTAACCGAATCCTCGGGTGCCTTCCATCAATCACATACCATGGAGGAGTATCTATTTTTGAGAGGTGTTTGTTAATTGTCAACGAATGGTAGCGGTGAGAACAGTATTCTACCTGTCAAACGGACTTTTAAGAGCGGCTCCCATGAAGGACGTTATTTCTACCAGCAAGGCAGATCATCCCTCTTTCTCTTTGGTTTACACACATTCAGGTATTTCACTGTTTGTCATTGCTTACTGATGAATCAGGGCAAAAGTGTGAAGAGAATTAATTGGTTAAAGTTGTAATTAATTGGGACTGGGCACCCCGTTGCCAGCTCTTTTTGCAAAATTATTGGATAAGCGGATGTATATGCCACTAGTCCAGGTGTAAAAGTCTTTTACAAATAGAATAAAGAATAACCACACTAATTCCTCATGAGCTAGTAAACATTGACACAAAAAGGGAATAATAACATTTTGAATAATTTAAAGGTAGCACATGAAAAATTTACTTGGAGTGGCAAGGAAATACCACATATAGGTAGTTATGGTGGACACAAATGGCATGGATTTTGGCTCAAGGATTTGGATGCACGAGAAGCATTCCCTCTCAGTACAGAGTTTAGGCTAGCAAGGTTATGTAAGCAAACAAGAATATCAACCCGTACACCAAGTTTTATATGACAAACATATTGCAAACGTTATAAGACTTCATACCGTCTTCCTTGTTAACCAAACCCTGTTATTAGAAAATATCTAGACCTTAGAGATACCACCGATGCAAACCAAATTTTCAACAAGCTTTACGGTAGTTCTTCACTAATAGGCTTAACTCATGATGCAAATTTAATCATGATCTACTTGTTAACTCAAAACAATTGACAAGCATCAAGTTATCCAAATTAGTGATCTACAAGATTAAGCAAGTTTTTCCTTATACCAATTACCACATGCAACATTTTTGAACCAACCAAACACCAATCAATTTATTTCAATCAACTCTCCAAACAAATATAAGTGAAGCAAGAGAGTACTTTCTACAAAAGAAAGCTAATAGCTCTGACAAGAGATACATGAAAACAAGAGCTAAAAGCTGAACAGCGCTAGATATGAATACTCAACAAATATAAGTGAAGAATAGGAGTATTCTCATGAAAAAGCGGAGCGTGTCTCTCTCCCAATCAAGAATGCTAGGGTCCAGTCAAGCTTTATTGAAAATAAAAATACTGAAAATAAAAGCACACAGACGCTCCAAGAAAAGCACATATGATGTGAAAGAATTAAAATATAGTTTCACTAGAGATGACCTGATAATTTTGACGATGAAGAAGGGGATGCCTTGGGCATCCCCAAGCTTAGACGCTTGAGTCTTCTTGAAATATGCTGGGGAGATCCATGGGAGCCTCCCCAAGCTTAAGCTCTTCACTCTTCTTGATCCTATTATATCATCCTTCTCTCTTGACCCTTGAAAACTTCCGTCACACCAAACTCAAAGTAATCTCATTAGAGGGTTAGTGCATAATCAAAAACTCACATGTTCTATAAAGACGCAATATGATTGTTACTTTAAACATTAGCTACAGCCACTGATGTTATGTGAAGCTCTTCCACCCAAAAAAGAATTTCACTCAACACTAGTAAAAGAGAGAATGCAAAATAAAAAGGCATAATCTGTCTAAAACAGAACAGTCCGCAAAGACGAATTTTTTCGAGGCACTTACGACGCTCAGATCGAAAAACTTTGAACTAATGAAAGATTCAGACATTCATAAAGATTACGCACAAAAATTTCAGATTTAATTAACAATCTGGTGATTTTAGGAATTTCGTACAGTGAACAGCAAAAATCTGTTTCTGCGCAGCAATCAAAATTAAGCATCATCTTAACATTAGAGGCTACTCTTGGCACAACAATGCGAGAAAATAAAGATACAAAGGAGTTGCTACAGAAGTAAACAACTCCTTGAAAAAAACTGAAAAAAAAGATAATGGGTTGCCTCCCAAAAGCGCTTTCTTTAATGCCTTTTAGCTAGGCTAGAAGATTTTAATGATGCTCTCATAAGAATAAGAGTTGAAAAACAAAAGAGAGCATCAAGAGGCAAATATCAAACACATTTAAGTCTAACCCACTTCCTATGCAAGGAATCTTGTAATAAAATAAATTATTGAAGCATAAAGCAACTAGCATAGAAAGATGAAACAAATGCAACTTCAAAACTTTCAACATAAAGAGAGGTGTTTTAGTAACTTGAAAACTTTTACAACCATATTTTCTCTCTCATAATAACTTTCAGTAGCATCATGAACAAACTCAACAATATAACTATCACATAAAGCATGCTTTTCATGATCTACAAACACATAATTTTTATTAAGCTAAAAAAGTGGGGTTATTAAACCCACTTTTGACAATAGTAGTATAATAATATCATTAGGCAATATAGGACCATCATCAAGAGCATTATCATATATAACATTAGGGAGCACATTTTTACTTTCTGCAATTTCCTTTTCTTGAGTCAAGGTGTTGTTACTTCAAATTTATCAAAAGGAGATATTTCAATAGAATCATGACATTCAACAATATAGCACTCTTCCTCCTTAGGTAGGCATGGAGGGAATCAATAATGTAAGAGTTAAAAAGTTACTATCTTTAGAGGTAGATCCTCCTTTTGTTCATCATCTCCTCCTCTTTTTCATCCAATGAGGTTTCAGTTTCTGCAATTTCTTCTCCCACAGGTTCCTGAAAGGTAGCAAGTTGTTCTGGAGAATAAGTTTTCTCAAGAAATTCAGTGATATAAGGATTATCATTGTAATATTCAAGACAATAACCAAGTATAGCATAATTCTCAGTTTTACAAGGAGCATCATCATTTTGAATATAACCAGCAATTTCATAGGCACCCATGAAAAAACAAATTCTTCAATTTGTTCTAGATTATCAAAGTCATAGTTTCCTTTAGCATAAGCGCCAAGGTTTCATTATCATTATAATCACATTGAAAAGGGAGGTGTTTATGCCTTCTACAACAAAGAGATTCATTAAAGTAGTAGAATTCATCATAAGTAGAGCACAAGTTTCTAGCAAAACAATTCAATTTATATATTTGTACCCATAAGTGTTTCCCTTTTTGAGACAAGCGGTATTCCTTATAATAATTTTGTTGTTCCTCCGTGAACTCACCTTGCAGAAGCCTGCTGTCTCCCCGGCAACGGCGCCAGAAAAAGTGCTTGATGACGTGAAACACACGTTCGTTGGAGACCCCAAGAGGAAGGTATGATGTAGTCCAGCAGTAAGTTTTCCCTCAGTATGAAACCAAGGTTTATCGAACCAGTAGGAGCAGTAGCACTTCAGAAGGTTGTCAACGGCAAAATATGATGCGGCGCAACACCAGGGAATCCGGCGCTGACGTGGAATCTGCACACAACACAATAAACTACTTTGTCCCAACAAAACAGTGAGGTTGTCAATCTCACCGGCTTGCTGAAAACAAAGGATTAAACGTATAGTGTGGAAAACAGTATTAAATTGAAGAAAGTGAAAATGAACAATGTTTGCAGTTGGTTGTATTATCAGTGTAAAAGAATGGACCGGGTCCACAGTTCACTAGATGTGTCTCTCCATAAAAGATAACTAACAAGCTGGGTGAACAAATTACAGCTGGGCAATTGACAAAATATTGAGCGCATGACAATGCATATATATGACATGATGATTACTATGATATTTAATTGGGCATTACGACAAAATACATAGACCATTATCCAACAGCGTCTATGACTAATAATCCACCGCCAGGTTGTCATCCGAGTTCCCCGTTGGTATTAAGTTGCAAGCAACGGATAATTGCATTAAGTAATGTGCGTAATGTAAACAAATACATATGACCGTGGACATAGCATTATTAGGTTTCCCCAAGTAGCACAGCACATCCACAACCTTAGGCATTGCTGTCACTCGCCCAGATTACTGGAGACTGAACCCACTATCTAGCATAAATACTCCCTCTTGGAGTTACAAGCATCTACTTGGCCAAAGCATTTACTAGTAACGGAAAGCATGCAAGATAACATATAAGATAGATTGATAATCAACTTGACATAGTATTCAATATTCATCGGATCCCAGCAAACATAACATGTAGCATTACAAATAAGATGATCTTGATCATGTTAGGCAGCCCACAAGATCTAAACATGATGGCACAAAGTGGAGAGACAACCATCTAGCTACTGCTATGGACCCGTAGTCCAAGGATGAACTACTCACGCATCACTTCGGAGGCAGGCATGGTGATGTAGAGCCCTCCGGTGATGATTCCCCTCTCCGGCAGGGCCGGGAAGAGGTTCTGGACCCTCCCGAGCTAGGGTTGACGACGGCGACGCCTCTGGAACTTTTCGTGCATAATGGCTCCGGTGTTCAGGGTTTTCACATCGGGGGGAATAAAGTAGGGAAAGGGCGGCGGCAGGAGAGCCCCGAGGGGCCCGCGCCCTGGGTGCGTGTGCGGCCCTCCTGGCTCCTCTTCATTGCTCCTTTGGACTTTCAGGTGTATTCTGATAAAATAGGTGCCTCCGTGAATTTTCGTCTAATTCCGAGAATATTTCCTGACTAGCTTTTCTGGAATACAAAAACACCAGAAAACATGAACTGGCACTGTGGCATCTTGTTAATAGGTTAGTCCCAAAAAATGTATAAATTTGACATAAAGTGGATGCAAAACATGTAACAATTGCTATAATATCAGCATGGAACATCAAAAATTATAGATACATTTGAGACGTATCAGCTCGTAGGCTCCATGTCCTCGTCGGGGACTACCGCTTCGCCATGAATCCGCGGCCGCTTCGGCGCCAGCTCCACCTCGTCCTCCACCTCCACCTCGTGTCTAGACTCGGTCTCCGCCTCGTCCTCCAACTGGTACTGGGAAGCCACGTCGCCAGAAGCGGAGGGCAACTCGGAAGCCACGTCGCCAGAAGCGGAGGGTGGGTGGTCCACGTCTACTCCACCTCGTCCTACTCGCGCACCCTCGTCCACGGCGTAACGCGAGGTGGAAGGTCATCAACTTCATGTAACTCCAGGCTTCCGTACCTTCATCTTACTAATCTTACTAAGCAAGGTCACCGAGTTTTCCTTGCCTTGGCTCATATTGTTCAGTCAACTGCATTGAGAAAGAGAAAACAAGTAAGCATAAAGACATAATAAAATGTAGACACTAAGCATAAAGACGTAATGCAATGAAGAAGCATGTTGAAAAATAAATACTAAAGCATAAAGACATAATAAAATGTAGACACTAAGCATAAAGACGTAATGCAATTAAGAAGCATGTTGAAAAATAAATACTAAGCATAGAGACATAAAAGAAGTTCACCTCGAATCATTCTCACTGTCATAATTAAGTTGGTTCTCATTCTCACGATCACTATCAGTATCACGTGTAGTAGGTTGGAGGCTCGTCGCACGGTGGAGGCTCGTCATCGTCGCCATTGTCCGCATGTAACTTGAGAGCATATTTATGTCCTTCAGATCCACCACTGACTCACCACGAGTGTGTGCATCGTTCTCGAGGTCCTCAAGACAACCCGTTTGTAAGGCAAAGTCCCCGAAGTCCTCTTGCTCTTGATAGAAAATTCCCTCGTATGTTTTAGGGTCAATGTTGTTGTAATCGTCGGCAGAGGGCATGGGTAGCTTACCATGTGGCGATACCCAGAACACGACTTCCCAGCCCTTGAGGTTCTCTTTCTGGCATGGGTAGGGCAAATAATAAACTTGCTTGGCTTGGTGAGCCACAACAAAGACATCGGCTCCGCTATAGGTGGTTGAAGGCTTAACTTCAACTAACCCAATGGAAGGGTCACTTCTCTGTCCACCGTGTGGTCCAGTGCGTGGGTCGAACCAGTGGCACTGGAACACAACGAGCTTGAGTTCTATGTTCGTACGATTGAACGTCAGCTCGTATACCTTTTTCTAACCTTCCGTAGTAATCTACGTAATCGGCTCCATCGGCTCTCTGGATCCTTTGGTGAAGACCCCAGTATTTACAGTTTTTGCATTCGGCCGACTATTCTGGTGATACTCTGTATGGAAGCGGAACCCATTCACATCATACTTCTCATACTTCATGACGGTACGGTTAAAACCTTGGGAAACACATCTCAACTCATCCGTCATCTCAACGTTGGATCAGCTCCCTACAAGTACGGTTCAAATTGTTTTGTGCATTAGTTACGTGTAATAAGAGGACAAGTCACAGATTGCAAGTAAGAGGGACAGGTTAGAAATTACTTTTTCCATGAACCAAGACACAAATTTTTTCCTCCGTGAGCCCTCTTTCAGAAGAGTGTCCAGCTCCACGGGAGAGGGATCTGCCGTTCCCGACCACTGTTCATTTGAATTGGCTAAAAGGAGAAAATAGTATTAGACCGAAACCAGTTACTAGTTGCAAAGTAATTTGTTCACCATTTTACCTGATGAAACCGATACTTCCATCATGTTCGTAAGCACATAGAGCATTATGCAATCCTTCTCTTCCTTGGTCAAGTTACATTTTACACCGCCACCGGCCTTGCCACCGGGACATTGGAAGAGGAGGAGCTTGGGTCATGCTTGGGCTCGTCACATTGTACCGAGAGACCGGGTTATGCATAGTGGAACTTCATCGGGATAGTACGTTGTCACGGCGTCTGCCATCTCCCGAGTATTGTTGCCTCAGCTATGCATGCTTCATCTTATTTGTTTCCAGTTATGTTTCGAATATACTTAAAATCTCTCTCAATACAAAACTGCCAACGAAACTGCACCGGTCCACCCAAGAGTGCCTCGTTCGCGAGATGCACAACGAGATGTGCCATCGAACAAAGAAGCCTGGCGGAAAGATCTTCTCTAAATTGCATAGCAACTCCGGCACAAGATCACGCAGCTTCCCAATAATCACGGGACATATCTGCTTCGCACAGAGCGTGCGGAAGAAATGGCTCAACTCCGCAAGCACTCGCCAGACACGATCGGGGAGATACCCTCGAACCATCACCGGCATCAACCGCTCAATCCATATATGATAGTCGTGACTCTTGAGCCCAGTGACATTTCCCTTTAAAGATTGACTCCATTACTTATATTGGAACAATAACCATCAGGGAACATCACGTGTTTGAGCCACTTGAATGTCTCCTTCTTTTGGATATATCAAGGCAGTAGTCGCATTCGGCTTGAACCAATTTTTTCGACGGCGGTCAGGAGGCTGCATGTGTAATCTCTCCCTATCACAGAGCTTCTCAACATCGACTCTAGCCTTGACATTGTCCTTTGACTTCCCAGGAATGTGTGAAAGAGCATCTCTCCAACATTCTTTTCGGTGTGCATCACATCATTTATGGGGAAGTTCGAGGTCCTTTAATACTCTAGCTGCGTTAAGCCTGCCACGTGAGTCCAGTTGTGCTTACCATATCCCACAAATTTTGGGCCAGGTACCTGAGCAGGCACGAGAGCACGTAGCTCGGCATCAACAATTGCACCATCGAACTTCGGTATCTCTTTTTCTTCACGCACAACTATGCCCTTCGTGAAGTTTTTTTGTCTTCTCGATAAGGATGCCTTCTTTGAGGAACGGTCGATGCTTGTCAAACGAGACATACTTGCGACCTGACTTTAGCCAAATGAACTCAAGTCGGTTCCTGCACACTGGATGGCCACTTACCAGCTGTACACCATCCGCAGAATAGGGCATACCCGGGTAGGTCGTGCATGGAATAGTGGTACCAAATTCTCATCAAGAAGTTTTTCTTTGATGCTCGGTCGTATGTCCACGTCCCATTGTGCCATGAGTGGTGCAAATCATCCATAAGCGGTTGCATGTAGACACTCAAATTCTTCCCGGGTATTCGGGCCCTGGAATGATCAGCGACATAAATATGAACTTCCTTTGCATTAGGACCCCGGGAGGGAGATTGAGCAGAATAACAAACACGGGCCAGCAGCTGTACGAGGCATCGACATACCATATGGATTGAATCCATCTATTGCTATCGCAATTCTGACATTCCGAGCATCTGCTGCCTTTCGGGGTGTTTCATCAAAATTCTCCCATGCCTTACCATCAGATGGATGTCCCATCTTTTTCCGTCTGAACTCGTCGGCGTATCTCTTCCCCTTCTTGTGCCAAGTCATCTGTGTGGTAGTCTCCTCAAAAAGTAAAGCCGCTGGCTTCTTTTTATGAATGGGAGGTACTGAAGAATCTTCACAGCGACTTTTCCCTGCGTCTTCTGACCATCGGCCCGTTTTCTCATGATACCTAGAGGCCCCACAAAGGCTACAGTACTTGTCATCCGCATACTGTTTCCAGAACAGAAGGCAACCTTTTGGACAACAATCTATCTTTTCATAATCCATGTTGAGCGATCCCAATAGTTTCCTCGTTCTGTGCATGGTCTTTTGCAGACAATGCCCTTCGGGCAACATGTTACCAAATGTTTTCAGATTAGCTTCAAAGCCTGCACGGGTGGTGGAGTACTGGCACTTGTCACTTAGTATTTGAGCTATGGCATCGAGCTAAGAAATGTTTGCACCCTCGTATAGAGGCTTCTTAGCCGAGGCCATCATATCAAGGAAAGCATTCGCGGTTGGCTCCGGTTCCTCCGGTTCCTCCTGTGGAGGTGGCGAATCCGGTATGTCAGCATCGGAGATCATCTAGCAAGTTTCTCACCCCATCATACTCATTGCCATTGATCCGCTGCCTCAACTCTGTCACGTTCGACCTGAGCAAAGTCGACCTTCGTGACGTAGTTAGGCATATACCCAGACAACCAAAGATGCTTAGTCATTTCATCCTTTCCCTGACGGGCACGATTCTTGCAATTAATGCATGGGCACCTTGGACGAACTCCTGATGCCTTTGAACCACGCGCTAACTCCTTCACTAACATATTGGTCTTCCATTCACACTCCTCTGTTCTTTAATCTTACTGATACAGCCACTGTACATCCACCCATTATCAGCCATCCTCTGCTTTATTGGATCCAAAGAACAACGCATTTCGTAATATGCACCAAGTAATAATAAATTTATTCAATGACACCAAGATTAATTACGGCCAAATTTTATCTTTTACAACATGCAAGGGTTCACTACACTTCTAATAGGAGGGCCTATCCCGCCCGAGTACGTGTAGATAGAGTCGTGTCCCATGTTCTACCCCGACCCGAGACAAAATTTCGGCAGCACCTCCCCGCTGTTCTTTAGAATACAGGTCTCGAGCTTGTCAAGCCGAGAGGGTGTGCATCCGAAGAACAACGGGGAGGTGCTGCCAAAATTCTGTCTCAAGAAGGGGTAGAACATGGAACACGACTCGATCTACACGTACTCGGACTGTTCAACATGGACAATCCGGATGTGTTACGGTTATAAATATGCAAAGATGGACAATCCTGCATATTTATAAATTTGTAACCCTTCTGAATGGGATCTGACTCGGGTTACGCGACTGACTTGGTGATCTAGACCAAAATAAACCTATGCAGCAAAAGAGGCGGAACATTTATACCCTCGAAGCGTGATCGATGGCCGGAGAAGGTCGAGGACGTGCTTCGAAAGCGGGGCGACGAAACAGGGGCACCGAGAAGGCCCCTCCTCAGCTAGAGAAGAAACACGGGCTTCGGGACGGCAGAGTGGTCGAGGTGTCTCCTACATGACCTCCTGCAACAAAAAATGATGGACCATCACCGACATGATCAACATATCTTTAAATCTTTGTCTATGGACGTTGGATGCATAACACCTAAATCATTACTAGAGAACGAACAAACTGTGCGATAGCTAACAGGCTATCCCAGTACCACTGCAATGCAAGTTCAACCGCCCTTGTTGAGAATTGACATACCTGGGCCATCACAATAGCCATCTCCATGTTCAGTGACTGCTTCACAAACAGTTCATAGTTGCAGGGTTTGTAGAAAAATCCTGCCAGCCATGTTTCATTCCAGATACGACTACAGGTCAGGCAATGCACTGATTCAGAAGAGCCAGGGCAGGATCTGGTCCAGCCCCACCGAGGTGCTCGTCTGGATGCACACCTGAGGGCAAGAAGAGATCATCAGCCGGCGGCCGCGAGTCGGGGATTGGTAAGGGCAGGGACTGGAAAGGTACCGACCTTGGAGTGGAGGGTCTCAGGCGCGTCGAAGGGGAAGGACCAGCCGCGGAGGTAGGGAAGGCGGGGGCGGAGGAGGCGGCGAGGACGTCGGCGCAGGAGAGGTGCGATGGCCTGTAGAGGGTAGTGGTGGTGGTCTCGGGCGTGTGGGCGGGCCAGCGGGAGGCGGCGCGGTGGGGTGGGGAGGGGCTGGCGGCAGAGCGTGGGGTGGGGTGCAGAGGGGCGCGGCGCGGCGGGGTGGGGAGGGGCTACAGGCGGCGGCAGGGTGGGGTGGGGAGGGGCTGGCGGGGGGAGTGGGGTGGGGAGGGGCTGGCGGCGGCGGGGTGGGTGGGGTGCGGAGGGGCTGGCGGCGGCGGGGTGGGAGCAGCGCGCGCGCACGGGGAAATTTGGGGAAGATGAGGCCCCCCCGCGGGCGAAAACACATAACCTAGTTAGGACCTATGCCGACGGAATTGCCGTCGGCACTGGTATTTTTTTCATTTTCTTCCGTCGGCACTGGTATTTTTTCATTTTTCATATTAACCATTTTATTAATATTTTAAATTTTATGAATTTACTTCATTATAAATTTATAGAGTTTTATTATAATTTATTGTATTATATGGTAGGGCCACACGCAACTGCGCTCCGGCTATCCTTTTCCAGCGAAACCCTAGTCCCGTTGGTAAAAAGTCAAACTTCCCGTCTACCCCTAGACCGTGTCGAAATGGGGTAGGTCAGTGATTTTTTTTGCTTGTTTGTGTTAGGTTAGGCCATGGGAACATAGCAAACCTAGGTTCCGATGCTCCGGAGCCCCGCTTCGGCGAAACCCTAGACCCGCTGGAAAAAAGGCAAAGTTCCCGTCTACCCCTTTGAACGGCGTCGAAATGGGGTAGCCCAGTGGACTTTTTTGCTTGGTTGTGTTAGGTTAGGACATAGGTACATGGAAAACCAACTTTTATCACAAGTTGTCACAAGATTGCCCCCGTTTCGCCCGAAACGGGAGTTTTCAGCTATAAGTCCACACACTTAGTAGAGAGAAAGTGAAGCTGGTGATGTCGGTCACACAACATAGTAGATTCTTGGACATTTGAAACACCCAACACACTTGTGCACATATGGTATGGAACCACCTAGGTTTTGGTGGGTTTTCGATGGTCCAGGGCCCCGCTTCGGCGAAACCCTAGATCCGCTGGAAAAACCCTAACATTTTTGTCTACCACATTGAACGGCGTCGAAAGGGGGTAGGCCAGTGGACTTTTTTCCTTGGTTGTGTTAGGTTAGGACATAGGAACACCCAAAACCAACTTTTATCACAATTCAACACAAGATTTCCCCCGGTTCATCCGAAACAGGAGTTTTCACCTCTAAGTGCAGAAACTCGCTAGAGAGAAAGTGCGGTCGGTGAAGCCGGTCATACCCCGAAGTAGGATCTTGGACATTTGAAACACCCAACACCCTTGTGTACATATGGTATGGAACCACCTAGGTTTGGTGGGTTTTCGACGCTCCGGAGCCCCGCTTCGGTGAAACCCTAGACCCGCTGGGAAAAAGGCAAAGTTCCCGTCTACCCCTTTAAACGGCGTCGAAACGGGGTAGCCTAGTGGACTTTTTTCTTGGTTGTGTTAGATTAGGACATAGGTACATGGAAAACCAACTTTTATCACAATTTGTCACAAGACTGCCCCCGTTTCGCCCGAAACGGGAGTTTTCAGCTATAAGTCCACACACTTAGTAGAGAGAAAGTGAAGCCGGTGATGTCGGTCACACAACAGAGTAGATTCTTGGACATTTGAAACACCCAACACACTTTTGAACGTATGGTATGTAACCACCTAGGTTTTGGTTCGTTTTCGACGGTACGGGACCCCGCTTCGGCGAAACCTTAGATCCGCTGGAAAAACCCTAACGTTTTCGTCTACCACCTTGAACGGCGTCGAAAGGGGGTAGGCCAGTGGACTTTTTTCCTTGGTTCTGTTAGGTTAGGACATAGGAACACCCAAAACCAACTTTATCACAAGTCAACACAAGATTGCCCCGGTTCGTCCGAAACGGGAGTTTTCACCTCCAAGTGCAGAAACTCGCTAGAGAGAAAGTGCGGTCGGTGAAGCCGGTCATACCCCGAAGTAGGATCTTGGACATTTGAAACACCCAACACACTTGTGTACATATGGTATGGAACCACCTAGGTTTTGGTGGGTTTTCGACGCTCCGGAGCCCCGCTTCGGCGAAACCCTAGACCCGCTGGAAAAAAAGGCAAAGTTCCCATCTACCCCCTTTGAACGGCGTCGGAAGGGGGTAGCCTAGTGGACCTTTTTGCTTGGTTGTGTTAGGTTAGGACATATGTACATGGAAAACCAACTTTTATCACAAGTTGTCGCAAGATTGCCCCCGTTTCGCCCGAAACGGGAGTTCTCACCTATAAGTCCACACACTTAGTAGAGAGAAAGTGAAGCCGGTGATGTCGGTCACACAACAGAGTAGATTCTTGGACATTTGAAACACCCAGCACACTTGTGCATATATGGTATGGAACCACCTAGGCTTTGGTGGGTTTTCGACGGTCCGGGGACCCGCTTCGGCGAAACCCTAGATCCGCTGGAAAAACCCTAATGTTTTCGTCTACCACCTTGAACGGCGTCGAAAGGGGGTAGGCCAGTGGACTTTTTTCCTTGGTTGTTTTAGGTTAGGACATAGGAACACCCAAAACTAACTTTTATCACAAGTCAACACAAGATTGCCCCCAGTTCGTCCGAAACGGGAGTTTTCACCTCTAAGTGCAGAAACTCGCTAGAGAGAAAGTGCGGTCGGTGAAGCCGGTCATACCCTGAAGTAGGATCTTGGACATTTCAAACACACAACACACTTGTGTACATATGGTATGGAACCACCTAGGTTTTGGTGGCTTTTCGATGCTCCGGAGCCCCGCTTCGGCGAAACCCTAGACCCGCTGGAAAAAAAGGCCAAGTTCCCGTCTACCCCCCTTTGAACGGCGTCGAAAGGGGGTAGCCCAGTGGACTTTTTTGTTTGGTTGTGTTAGGTTAGGACATAGGTACATGGAAAACCAACTTTTATCACTAGTTGTCACAAGATTGCCCCCGTTTCGCCCGAAACGGGAGTTTTCAGCTATAGGTCCACACACTTAGTAGAGAGAAAGTGAAGCCGGTGATGTCGGTCACACAGGAGAGTGGATTATTGGACATTTGAAACACCCAAAACACTTGTGCACATATGGTGTGGAACCACCTAGATTTTGGTGGGTTTTCGATGGTTCGAGGCCCCGCTTCGGCGAAACCCTAGATCCGCTGGCCAAACCCTAACATTTTTGTCTACCACCTTGAACGGTGTCGAAAGGGGTAGGCAAGTTGACTTTTTTCCTTGCTTGTGTTAGGTTAGGACATAGGAACACCCAAAACCAACTTTTATCACAAGTCAACACAAGATTGCCCCCGGTTCGTCCAAAACGGGAGTTTTCACCTGCAAGTGCAGAAACTCGCTAGAGAGAAAGTGCGGTCGGTGAAGCCGGTCATACCCCGAAGTAGGATGTTGGACATTTGAAACACCCAACACCCTTGTGTACATATGGTATGGAACCACCTAGGTTTTGGTGCGTTTTCGACGATCCGGAGCCCCGCTTCGGCGAAACCCTAGACCCGCTGGAAAAAAGGCAAGTTCCCATCTACCCCCTTTGAACGGCGTCGAAAGGGGGTAGCCCAGTGGACTTTTTTGTTTGGTTGTGTTAGGTTAGGACATAGGTACATGGAAAACCAACTTTTATCACAAGTTGTCGCAAGATTGCCCCGTTTCGCCCGAAACGGGAGTTTTCAGCTATAAGTCCACACACTTAGTAGAGAGAAAGTGAAGTCGGTGATGTCGGTCACACAACAGAGTAGATTCTTGGACATTTGAAACACCCAACACACTTGTGCACATATGGTATGGAACCACCTAGGTTTTGGTTCGTTTTCGACGGTACGGGACCCCGCTTCGGCGAAACCCTAGATCCGCTGGAAAAACCCTAATGTTTTCGTCTACCACCTTGAACGGCGTCGAAAGGGGTAGGCCAGTGGACTTTTTTCCTTTGTTGTGTTAGGTTAGGACATAGGAACACCCAAAACCAACTTTTATCACAAGTCAACACAAGATTGCCCCCGGTTCGTCCGAAACGGGAGTTTTCACCTCTAAGTGAAGAAACTCGCTAGAGAGAAAGTGCGGTCGGTGAAGCCGGTCATACCCCGAAGTAGGATCTTGGACATTTGAAACACCCAACACACTTGTGTACATATTTTATGGAACCACCTAGGTTTTTGTGGGTTTTCGACGCTCCGGAGCCCCGCTTCGGCGAAACCCTAGACCCGCTGGAAAAAAAGGCCAAGTTCCCGTCTACCCCCTTTGAACGGCGTCGAAAGGGGGTAGCCAAGTGGAATTTTTTGCTTGGTTGTGATAGGTTAGGACATAGGTACATGGAAAACCAACTTTTATCACTAGTTGTCACAAGATTGCCCCCGTTTCGCCCGAAACGGGAGTTTTCAGCTATAAGTCCACACACTTAGTAGAGAGAAAGTGAAGCCGGTGATGTCGGTCACACAACAGAGTAGATTATTGGACATTTGAAACACCCAACACACTTGTGCACATATGGTATGGAACCACCTAGATTTTGGTGGGGTTTCGACGGTCCGGGGCCCCGCTTCGGCGAAACCCAAGATCCGTTGGAAAAACCCTAACATTTTTGTCTACCACCTTGAACGGCGTCGAAAGGGGGTAGGCCAGTGGACTTTTTTCCTTGGTTGTGGTAGGTTAGGACATAGGAACAACCAAAAAACAACTTTTATCACAAGTCAACACAAGATTGCCCCCGGTTCGTCCGAAACGGGAGTTTTCACCTCTAAGTGAAGAAACTCGCTAGAGAGAAAGTGCGGTCGGTGAAGCCGGTCATACCCGAAGTAGGATCTTGGACATTTGAAACACCCAACACCCTTGTGTACATATGGTATGGAACCACCTAGGTTTTGGTGGGTTTTCGACGCTCCGGAGCCCCGCTTCGGCGAAACCCTAGACCCGCCGGAAAAAAGGCAAAGTTCCCGTCTTCCCCCTTTGAACGGCGTCGAAAGGGGGTAGCCCAGTGGACTTTTTTGCTTATTTGTGTTAGGTTAGGACATAGGTACATGGAAAACCAACTTTTATCACAAGTTGTCGCAAGATTGCCCCCGTTTCGCCCGAAACGGGAGTTTTCAGCTATAAGTCCACACACTTAGTAGAGAGAAAGTGAAGTCGGTGATGTCGGTCACACAACAGAGTAGATTCTTGGACATTTGAAACACCCAACACACTTGTGCACATATGGTATGGAACCACCTAGGTTTTGGTTTTTTTCGACTGTCCGGGGCCCCGCTTCGGCGAAACCCTATATCCGCTGAAAAACCCTAATGTTTTCGTCTACCACCTTGAACGGCGTCGAAAGGGGGTAGGCCAGTGGACTTTTTTCCTTGGTTGTGTTAGGTTAGGACATAGGAACACCCAAAACCAACTTTTATCACAAGTCAACACAAGATTGCCCCCAGTTCGTCCGAAACGGGAGTTTTCACCTCTAAGTGCAGAAACTCGCTAGAGAGAAAGTGCGGTCGGTGAAGCCGGTCATACCCTGAAGTAGGATCTTGGACATTTCAAACACACAACACACTTGTGTACATATGGTATGGAACCACCTAGGTTTTGGTGGCTTTTCGATGCTCCGGAGCCCCGCTTCGGCGAAACCCTAGACCCGCTGGAAAAAAGGCCAAGTTCCCGTCTACCCCCCTTTGAACGGCGTCGAAAGGGGGTAGCCCAGTGGACTTTTTTGTTTGGTTGTGTTAGGTTAGGACATAGGTACATGGAAAACCAACTTTTATCACTAGTTGTCACAAGATTGCCCCCGTTTCGCCCGAAACGGGAGTTTTCAGCTATAAGTCCACACACTTAGTAGAGAGAAAGTGAAGCCGGTGATGTCGGTCACACAGGAGAGTGGATTATTGGACATTTGAAACACCCAAAACACTTGTGCACATATGGTATGGAACCACCTAGGTTTTGGTTTTTTTTCGACTGTCCGGGGCCCCGCTTCGGCGAAACCCTATATCCGCTGGAAAAACCCTAATGTTTTCGTCTACCACCTTGAACGGCGTCGAAAGGGGGTAGGCCAGTGGACTTTTTTCCTTGGTTGTGTTAGGTTAGGACATAGGAACACCCAAAACCAACTTTTATCACAAGTCAACACAAGATTGCCCCCAGTTCGTCCGAAACGGGAGTTTTCATCTCTAAGTGCAGAAACTCGCTAGAGAGAAAGTGCGGTCGGTGAAGCCGGTCATACCCCGAAGTAGGATCTTGGAAATTTGAAACACCCAACACACTTGTGTACATATGGTATGGAACCACCTAGTTTTTGATGGGTTTTCGACGCTCCGGAGCCCCGCTTCGGCGAAACCCTAGACCCGCTGGAAAAAAGGCCAAGTTCCCGTCTACCCCCTTTGAACGGCGTCGAAAGGGGGTAGCCAGTGGACGTTTTTGCTTGGTTGTGATAGGTTAGGAAATAGGTACATTGAAAACCAACTTTTATCACTAGTTGTCACAAGATTGCCCCCGTTTAGCCCGAAACGGGAGTTTTCAGCTATAAGTCCACACACTTAGTAGAGAGAAAGTGAAGCCGGTGATGTCGGTCACACAACAGAGTAGATTATTGGACATTTGAAACACCCAACACACTTGTGCACATATGGTATGGAACCACCTAGATTTTGGTGGGTTTTCGATGGTCCGGGGCCCCGCTTCGACGAAACCCTAGATCCGTTGGAAAAACCCTAACATTTTTGTCTACCACCTTGAACGGCGTCGAAAGGGGGTAGGCCAGTGGACTTTTTTCCTTCGTTGTGTTAGGTTAGGACATAGGAACACCCAAAAAACAACTTTTATCACAAGTCAACACAAGATTGCCCCCGGTTCGTCCGAAACGGGAGTTTTCACCTCTAAGTGAAGAAACTCGCTAGAGAGAAAGTGCGGTCGGTGAAGCCGGTCATACCCCGAAGTAGGATCTTGGACATTTGAAACACCCAACACCCGTGTGTACATATGGTATGGAACCACCTAGGTTTTGGTGGGTTTTTGACGCTCCGGAGCCCCGCTTCGGCGAAACCCTAGACCCGCTGGAAAAAAAGGCAAAGTTTCCGTCTACCCCCTTTGAACGGCGTCGAATGGGGGTAGCCTAGTGGACTTTTTTTCTTGGTTGTGTTAGGTTAGGACATAGGTACATGGAAAACCAACTTTTATCACAAGTTGTCACAAGATTGCCCCTGTTTTGCCCGAAACGGGAGTTTTCAGCTATAAGTCCACAGACTTAGTAGAGAGAAAGTGAAGCCGGTGATGTCGGTCACACAACAGAGTAGATTCTTGGACATTTGAAACACCAAACACACTTGTGCACATATGGTATGTAACCACCTAGGTTTTGGTTGGTTTTCGACGGTACGAGGCCCGGCTTCGGCGAAACCCTAGATCCGTTGAAAAAACCCTAACGTTTTCGTCTACCACCTAGAACGGCGTCGAAAGGGGGTAGGCCAGTGGACTTTTTTTCCTTGGTTGTGTTAGGTTAGGACATAGGAACACCCAAAACCAACTTTTATCACAAGTCAACACAAGATTGCATCCGGTTCGTCCGAAACAGGAGTTTTCACCTCTAAGTGCAGAAACTCGCTAGAGAGAAAGTGCGGTCGGTGAAGCCGGTCATACCCCGAAGTTGGGATCTTGGACATTTGAAACACCCAACACACTTGTGTACATATGGTATGGAAGCACCTAGGTTTTGGTGGGATTTCGACGCTCCGGAGCCCCGCTTCGGCGAAACCCTAGACCCGCTGGAAAAAAGGCAAAGTTCCCGTCTACCCCCTTTGAACATCGTCGAAAGGGGGTAGCCCAGTGGACTTTTTTACTTGGTTGTGTTAGGTTAGGACATAGGTACATGAAAAAATTACTTTTATCACAAGTTGTCACAAGATTGCCCCCGTTTCGCCCGAAACGGGAGTTTTCAGCTATAAGTCCACACACTTAGTAGAGAGAAAGTGAAGCCGGTGATGTCGGTCACACAACAGAGTAGATTCTTGGACATTTGAAACACCCAACACACTTTTGAACGTATGGTATGTAACCACCTAGGTTTTGGTTCGTTTTCGACGGTACGGGACCCCGCTTCGGTGAAACCCTAGATCCGTTGGAAAAACCCTAATATTTTCGTCTACCACCTTGAACGGCGTCGAAAGGGGGGTAGGCCAGTGGACTTTTTTCCTTGGTTGTGTTAGGTTAGGACATAGGAACACCCAAAACCAACTTTTATCACAAGTCAACACAAGATTGCCCCCGGTTCGTCCGAAACGGGAGTTTTCACCTCCAAGTGCAGAAACTCGATAGAGAGAAAGTGCGGTCGGTGAAGCCGGTCATACCCCGAAGTAGGATCTTGGACATTTGAAGCACCCAACACCCTTGTGTACATATGGTATGGAACCCCCTAGGTTTTGGTGGGTTTTCGACGCTCCGGAGCCCCGCTTCGGCGAAACCCTAGACCCGTTGGAAAAAAGGCAAAGTTCCCGTCTACCCCCTTTGAACGGCGTCAAAAGGGGGTAGCCCAGTGGACCTTTTTACTTGGTTGTGTTAGGTTTGGACATAGGTACATGGAAAACCAACTTTTATCACAAGTTGTCGCAAGATTGCCCCCGTTTCGCCCGAAACGGTAGTTTTCAGCTATAAGTCCACACACTTAGTAGAGAGAAAGTGAAGCCGGTGATGTCGGTCACACAACAGAGTAGATTCTTGGACATTTGAAATACCCAACACACTTGTGCACATATTGTATGGAACCACTTAGATTTTGGTGGGTTTTCGATGGTCCGGGGCCCCGCTTTGGCGAAACCCTAGATCCGCTGGAAAAACCCTAACGTTTTCGTCTACCACTTTGAACGGCGTCGAAAGGGGGTAGGCCAGTGGACTTTTTTCCTTGGTTGTGGTAGGTTAGGACGTAGGAACACCCAAAAACAACTTTTATCACAAGTGAACACAAGATTGCCCCCGGTTCGTCCGAAATGGGAGTTTTCACCTCTAAGTGCAGAAACTCGCTAGAGAGAAAGTGCGGTCGGTGAAGCCGGTCATACCCCGAAGTAGGATCTTGGACATTTGAAACACCCAACACACTTGTGTACATATGGTATGGAACCACCTAGGTTTTGGTGGGTTTTCGACGGTCCGGGGCCCTGCTTCGGCGAAACCCTAGACCCGCTGGAAAAAAGTCAAAGTTCCCGTCTACCCCTTTTGAACAGCGTCGAAAGGGGGTAGCCCAGAGAATATTTTTCCTTGGTTGTGTTAGGTTAGGACATAGGTACATGGAAAATTAATATCCACCCCAACACTTGCAATAATATTTACACACATGCGATAACACAAACCAAGATTCGCATATAATACTTCCGAGAGACAAGATTCGCGAAGTTATTTTATGTGGGTGGAGACCGCTATTCGGCGTAGCTATATACATAGAAAATGAATAAAAACATATTAAACTTAATTGAGAGTAATAAATAGATACATAAAAAATGAAGATTAGGGTAAAAAAACATTATGACTATTTTCGGCGAAACTATATACATATAGCTATTCGGTGTATCTATATACATAAAAATGAATATTTAAAAAAAAACATATTAAACTTAATTTATAAAACATTTAAAATGAAGATTATAAAAAAAACTGGGAAGCTGTGCCTACGACTTTACCGTTGGCACAGATACACGCATAAATAGGAAAATATGACTTAAAGGAAGAAAAAATTGGGCACCAATGCCGACGGCAAAGCCGTCCGCACAGGTGGGTACAGATACACGCATAAAAAAATGATGATTATAAAAAAAATGGAAAGTTGTGCCTACGGCTTTGCCGTCGGCACAGATACACGCATAAAAAGGAAAACATGACTTAAAAGGGGAAAAAATAGGGCTCGACGTCACCTGCTCGTGAACGGGAACCTGTGCCTACGGCTGGCTTTTTGCCGACGGCTACCGTCGGGACAGGGTAGTTATGCCGACGGGCATATCTGTGCCGACGACCAGGATCACAGGGTGGCCTCGTCGGAACCTGTGCCGACGGCCCCGATAAAAAGCCGTCGGCACATGTATTGACCGTCGGCACAGGTAAGCATTCCTGTAGTTACCTGACAATGGTGAATCTATATTCGTCTCCTTGTTGAAAGCATTGTCTGGAATTCATTCGGACTTCGTTTTGTGCGAAAACCCATGATTTGATGATCAGGCGACGACATGTGTATGTGCACCGTTTCCTTCTTAAACGCGTTGTTTTTGGAGAACCTTGTTGTAGTCCGATGTGGCCATTGGTGGTGGTGGTTCCTGCTGCTTCAGTGATCATTTCGACGGGCATTTTTTATTTTTACTTTCTTTTAGCCGTGTGCATCCTTAATGTCTATTTGACATTATGCTCTTGCAGAGGCCGTGTGTAACTGATATCTATTTGGTATTATTATATTCCCTTTATCAAAAATATGCTCATCCTGTGCGATCTGCAATTGTATTCTGAACTCCTTGTATAATATGCCCCTCAAATTTTAGTTGTCAGTAAAACAACACAAGCAAACACCGACTAGAAAGCCTAATGGAGTACTGGTGGCATTCATAAATTCAAGCTAACTTGTTTCATTCGCTGTTCTACCTATATTTTCCTCAAGCCCTATGGAGGGCCTGCTGCTCGGCCAGTTTTGCTCCTTTCTATGCTATTCTTTCTCAGTTGGTGGGGCGCGGACGCAGGCTTGTGTGGTTCTGTTTCACTGCCCACGCTTGGGCGCTTTGGATAGTCAGAAATAAACATGCCATTGAAAAAAAAATATCAAGCACCGGTTGACGTTATCTTTAAAACGATGCTCTTTATGCAGGCCTGGCTTCCACTTCTCAAGCCACAGGATCAGGTGGGATGCTGGTCGAAAAGTTTAAGGAAATCCATGTCGCTTGTCTACCTAGCAGTTCTGGAGCTTAGCCCCTTGCTCCTGGACCTGTCATTGTTAGATGTGTTTTACCTTTGGCTAAGCTCTATGCCGCAGCTGTTAAATTCTGGTTGGCTAAGCTGTATGTCGAAGCATTGTAAGATACTGTGTGAACTCTACGGGTTTGTGAATTCAAAGTCGGGCAATATATGCCTATTATCTACAAAAAAATCTATATTTTCCCCATCATAGGAATATGTTCCTTCCACGGCGTGAGCGTGACTCCGCATGTTCTATGCCGACAACAAAGGTAACGTATGTGGGAGAGAAACGAGAAAATAGGCTGCGTGCGCCTTGTGATTTTATAATGCTCACATTATTTGCATGTAAGCTAATTAAGATAGTTGACAAAACTCAATGAATACTTAATTTCCTTCTCACTTTAGTTTTTTACTTTGCACATGTTGTTCTTAAATTGAAACGATCATACATTTTATCCATAATATCTCCATCCAAACGATCTTATTCCTTGAGTACTACTGATACATATGGTAGATGCTCTGAGGAGAGGGGGAAGAGCTCATTCCTGAAAGAACCACTTAATCATCGGATGGCAGAAATGGGTAGTCAGTGTATCCGATAACTGGATCAGAGATGTAGAAACTATTTCTACTGTACTTGTTAAGAGGAGCATCGATTTCGAATCTCCGGGGCAAGTCAGGATTCGATAAAAACAAGCGCCCATATGCAACCAAATCAGCATAGCCATCAGCGATTGCTTTATTTCCATCATCCCGACCATATCCACCAGCCACGATAAATGTTCCCTTGAAAGCATCCCTTATGGGGCGAAGAGTATGGGGTGTTTCAAACTTTTCACCAATATTCACCATCCGTGGTTCCACCATGTGACAATAGAGAATTCCCAATTTACTCAGCGCATGTGCCATGTACAGGCCTAGAGCTTCTGGGTTTGAGTCTGATGCATCATGGTAACTTGCAAAGGGTGAGAGCCTTATCCCAACTTTATCAGCTCCAACTTCGTCAACTATTGCCTGGACTACTTCGAGCGCAAACCGGCAACGATTCTCTAAGTTCCCACCATATTTGTCAGTACGGTCATTGACTTGGTCCTTTAAGAACTGATCAATCAAATAACCATGAGCTCCATGAATTTCAACACCATCAAATCCTGCGCACCAAGGCACCGAGGTTAGCAATCCCTTTTCTTCGGGAGTCAGGATGATGTTGAATAATTCAGTAGGTATTTGTTAGAGACTTGACACGACATTCATTTGAACCTTTGTGTGCTAATATTATCAAGATACTAATTTGGATGAATGATAAATTTGTAACTTTTACACTAATGTTAGCACATTCTTAACATTTGGAGCGCAAAATGAAAGACGAATTGGCACTTACCAGCTTCAATTGCATTTCTAGCAGCGACCCTGAAATCATTGATGACTAAAGGGATCTCATCAGTCTCCAGTCGCCTAGGAATTGACATTGTAGCCACATCTATGCCATTGGCTCCGAGTACAGGTTTGAGTGGCTTATCGGTGCTCGAAATTGGAGCCTGCCCATTAGGCTGAAAAGCTGCAAAGAGATAAGGAACATGTGTTAATGAGAAAAATATTAGGATTACAGGAATGACTTTTTTTTTTACTTGACAGGAATGGCTACGGGTTACTAATACCTTTTTATTTACAAGAAACATAAGGTGCCTCATGCTGCCATAAAACCATGAATAACTGTACAGAATGTTCATGAATAATAGCATAAGATGTGGCTTAGCTGAGCTGAAACTCTAAAATCTATTTGGGGCGTTCCAGCTCGCGAAATAATTACTGTTACATTCAGTTTGAGGATAAGCTTATATTAGAGATTGCAAACTTACAATGATTAGAGACTCTTCCTACGTGCCAAATCTGACAGAAGAATATTCCTCCTTTCCCACGAACCCCACTCACGATCGGCTTCCATGCTTCTACCTGTTCCTTTGTCCAAATGCCAGGAGTATCTTTGTACCTTGAATGCACACAGGGTAACAGGAAACATATCATCTATACAAGTGCTACAATTGCGAAGAAGAAACTGAACATGAGTGATGAGATTTCAATAAGCCACAGCCTAAGGCTATGACATACACACCCTTGAGCGGTGTCTGAAACTCCAGTGGCCTCAGCAATCAAAAGACTTCCTTTGGTTGTTCTCTGTTGATAATACAGTATGGCATGAAGCTGAGGAACATTCCCGAAGGATCGCTTCCGTGTCAGTGGTGCAAGCACTACCCTAAACAGAAACAAAAAGCTCTCAGGAACAAGTGGACCATCGAGTAAAAAAGAGTGACATAATTCATAGAAGTGTTTTTTGTTTGCCACTTTAAAATTTCCTTGCAATAACCCCAATGAAACCTTGGTTTCAGGAGAATAGGACCTGATCATTATGCTTCAGTCCATCAATCTTCTTGGGGGTCAAAACTGAGAGCCGTAATCGGCTCTTGATGGTAAACAAGACGCAAACAACAGCAGTATCTATTAATAAAACAGGAGTGCAAAACATCCACACGAAAATAAAGATGAAGAAACCATCTTCGGCGGGTGCTACTGGGTGCTACTGCCTGTTCGTCATTTTTTTCCCTTTCTTTCTTCTACGGTCACCCTAAACAGAAGACCTAAACAATCGATTCTTGCCCTTATTCGGATTTCCGAAGAAAGACGGACCTGTGGGAAAGCTCAAATCTCCCCATCTTGTAGGGGTGAGTAGGGGGAGTGCGCCAGCAGTGTCTCCCATCTTCTTTGCTCTGATTTCAGATCTCCTCCTCCTTCCTTAGGCAACTATGGCTTGTATGGCACCTCCGTCGATTTATATGCAGAAGAGGCGGTGGTGAAAGAACCAAAATGTCATGTGCTACTAAATATGCTGACAGGTGTCTATGTGCTGGTTCAACGGACCTGCCAAGATTAATCCTGAAATAACTCAGTTGAGAGAGAGAGGGAGAGAAAAGTACACCCCATCTCTTTCTGATCTGGGACATGAGGTCACCGGTCCACCCTCGTGGTCTACAGCACGACTGCACGAGGGATTCGAGGATCCTTCGTGTGTAGACCGGCGTTTGTTTCATTTCTCCATCGTGAAATTGGTACAGTATATGGAACATTTCAATTTGTGCTTTGACCTCTGATTAGTATTAGTACAATAAAATAGAATATACGTAGTATTTGTTAGGTATACTAAACACCACTAGATTCGTGTTCAAACCACTTCTGTATCTTTTTTTATAAAGCAAAACCCCACTAAAAATCATTTATGATTTTGTATCTCTAGATGCAACATATACACATCATCAAGTAATCACGGCTGTACGATTTTCATCTCCTGTCATTTTCTCAATATGTAGCCTTCCACCGCACCAGCACGCTAATTCAGAAACAAAATCACCTACGTAGGTTCTCGGCTCCACACCGATGGACTATCGTCTCCCCCATTCTGTCTCCAGTCTCCACTAACCGCTTCCATTCCCTCCACAAGCATGAACGGTCCACACCACAATCATGTAAGTTAACTGATTTGTCACCTCCAAAAATTAGTACAGAACAAAACGACACTTTACGTCATGATTACTCGCTCTCATAATCCATGTATTTAATTGAACCGTGGTATACTGCACAAATTTGGTACTCATGTACTAGCGATATATGCTTGTTAAAAGTTGTAATATATGATATGTATTCGTTATGGCACCACTCGGACACATACACCTCATGTACGCCTTCGGGGTCTCTCCCGATTACCCATATAACACGTACTTGATACCCTCGTCTCATTTCCTCGTCGATTGACATTGTACCAGAGCGTCTTCCTCTAGATGTCTAAGACAGACCTGATCTCCACAAGAAAAACCTCATCGACGTAGATCATTGTTGCGCAAGAACACCAAAATCACAGTCATGATTCGTCCTCCAATGGCTTCTATAGGCTCACATTACTTGCATGTAAGCTAATTAAGATAATTTAAAAACATCAATGAATGCTTAATTTCCTTCTCACTTTAGTTTTTTACTTCGCGCTTTTCTTAAATTGAAACAGTCATACATTGTATCCATAATATGTCCATACATATGAGCATTCAAACCAACAATCTTATTTCTTTAGTACTACTAATACATATGGTAGATGCTCTGAGGAGAGGGGGAAGAGCTCATTCCTGAAAGATCCAGTTAATCATCCGACGGCAGAAATGGGTAGTCAGTGTATCCGATAACTGGATCAGAGATGTAGAAAGTATCTCTATTGTACTTGTTGAGAGGAGCATCTATTTCGAACCTCCGGGGCAAGTCAGGATTGGCTAAGAACACACGCCCATACGCAACCAAATCAGCGTAGCCATCAGCGATTGCTTTATTTCCATCATCCCGACCATATCCACCAGCTACGATAAATGTTCCCTGAAAAACATCCCTTATGGGGCGAAGACTATGGGGAGTTTCAAACTTTTCGCCAATATTCACCATCCGTGGTTCCACCATGTGACAATAGAGAATTCCAAATTTACACAGCGCATGTGCCATGTATAGGCCTAGAGCTGCTGGGTTTGAGTCTGATGCTTCCGAGTAACTTGCAAATGGCGAGAGCCTTATCCCAACCTTATCAGCTCCAATTTCATCAATTACGGCTTGGACTACTTCTAATGCAAACCGGCAACGATTCTCTAAGCTCCCACCATATTTGTCGGTGCGATCATTGACTTGGTCCTTTAAGAACTGATCAATCAAATAACCATGAGCTCCATGGATTTCAACACCATCAAATCCTACACACCATCCAAGGCATCGAGGTTAGTAATCCCTTTTCTTCTGGAGTCAGGACTATATTGAATAATTCGGTAGGTGGTTGGTAGACACTTGACACAATATTCATGAGAACTTTTATGCTAATTTTCTCCTGATACTAATTTGGATGAATGGTAAGTCTGTAATTTGCATGCTAATCGTAGCATCTTCTTAACATTTGGAGCACAACATGTGAAAATAAGTTACTTACCAGCTTCAATTGCATTTCTAGCAGCGACCCTGAAATCATTGATGACCAAAGGGATCTCATCAGTCTCTAGTCGCCTCGGAATTGACATTGTAGCCATATCTATGCCATTGGCTCTCAGTACAGGTTTGAGTGGTATATTGGTGCTCGAAATTGGAGCCTGCCCATTGGGCTGAAAACCTGCATAGAGATAACGATCATGTGTTAGTGAAATAAAAAGTAGGACTACAGGAATGACTATGGGGTTAGTAATTCCTTTCATTTACAAGAAACATGCTGCCATAAAACAGTGGACAGTTATACAAATTGTTCATACAAATATTGCGACAAAAATATAAATCCATTTGAGCTGCTCCTGCTTGAGAAATATTTACGATTGCACTTACATTGTGGAACAAGATTATATCGTAGTTAGTAAACTTACTATGATTGGAGACCCTTCCGACATGCCAAATCTGACAGAAAAATATTCCTCCTTTCGCATGAACCCCACTCACGATCGGCTTCCATGCTTCTACATGTTCCTTTGTCCAAATGCCAGGAGTATCTTTGTACCTGGAATACATACATGGTAACAGGAAACATGTCATCTATACAAGTTGCGAAGAATAAATTGAACATGACTACTGAGATTTCAAGAAGCCAAAGCCTGAGGGTATGGCATACACACCCTTGAGCGGTGTCTGATATTCCAGTGGCCTCAGCAATCAAAAGGCCTCCTTTGGTTGTTCTCTGTTGATAATACAGTATGGCATGAGGCTGAGGAACATTTCCATAGGATCGCTCCCTTGTCAGTGGTGCAAGAACTACCCTAAACAGAAACAAAAAGCTCTCAGGAACAAGTGGATCATCAAGTAAATGAGGGTGACATAATTCATCGAACTGGTTTTCAGGAACAAATCCAGGCACAAAGAAACAAAATTCAGGGGCACACGTTGTAACCAAAATACCATATTCCACATGAAATTCATCGGATTCGTTTACGTATTTCTACGTTTTGTTTGCCTTTGTTGACGACACATTTCAAGTGGCGTGGAATCGTTTGGGTATAACTCTTACAAATAGTGTCTGTTCATTGAATATTGCACAGTAATGACAAATGATTTGAGTTAACAATAACAAACTTGTTGTTCTTCCAAAAACACCCGACTCTGTATTGAAACATGTCCTTCACACAAGTTTTTTGTTTTGCCTTTTTTTGGTCGTAGGTTGTGGTAGATGATGGAGAAGATGGTTATAGTGAGGCCAACACAAGATGACCTTGTCTTTCTATATTTTGTAATATATGTGTTTAGCCGTGATGCCTGTCATAGTTTGTAACAATATTATGGTTGTGTGCATCCTCAGAGCAGGAGGCATTGCCTTCATTGTCCTAAAAAAAATCTCCTACTCATATAGAAATACGTAATGCAGGTAATTTCCCATTGTTTGCGACATGCCCAGTACAACCTTTCAGAATAGGACCTGTCTGTTCATGGATCTTCTTGGGGGTCAAAACTCTTGATCGCATTACAAGGTTCAAGCAACAGTGCAGCTGCAGCAGTTAAAAAAATTCGAAAATCATATTTGTAAGCTTCAAAAAATTCTGAAAAAACTTCAGCCTACCCCACAACTTGTTTAGGAATAAAAGGCTTTGTTGTTGTTGTTGTTGTTCAAAAAATTCTGAAAAAAACTTCCACGTGTAGCCAATGATATATCTCACTTACGTGCAAAATTTCAACTCTACAAACTTTGTATTCTGATCTACACAAAAATGACAAATGTGTAGATCTGAGAATGTATATTTTCAAATCACTAAGTTTTACCAGATTTGTTATTTTTGTGTAGCCCACAATACAAAGTATTTCAATCTAAATCTAAAAAAAATCACGGTTATGTGATACACCATTGGCTACACGTGGAATTTTTTTCAGAATGTTTTGAAACTTATAAATATGGTTTTCGAATTTTTTAAACTGCAGGGTGCACTAGTGCCCGGGATCAAAAAGTCTCCTCTCCAGTACTATCTAATACTGTAAGAAAAAGCAGGATAGCAGAACATCCACACGGAAATGAAGACGAGGAAATCATCTGCTGCAGGTCAATTTTTTTAAATTCGTTCTTCTGCAGTCTATGCCCTGTATTAACCTTCCATATTTGGGAGTTTCAAAAGGAACAATCTTCCTCCTTTGAGAAAATTAATGATACTCATTTGGCAGCTCTCTACCCAAATTGGTTTCTCTGTTGCACAAATCCCCTACAAAGAAGACCTAAACACTCGATGCTTGCCGCTGATTCCGATTTCCGTATCAAGGAAATGATAGATTGGGCGAACGGAAGACATACCTATGGGAGAGCTCAAATCTCCCCATCTTGTACGGGGTGAGGAGGGGGACTGCGCCGGCAGCGTCGCCCATCTTCCTTCCCTGACTCCTTGGGGACGGCTTTGCTCTCCTTTCTCTCCTGCTTTCTTTGTAACCGCTCCCTCGTTTTATGCTGGCAAGCGGCAGCGCAGAAAGGGCCCAAGTGTCACTGTCCTACTTTTAACGATTTTCTTTGAATCATTAATACACCTAACCATCCAAGGGCCTGTTCAATGAACCTGGCACGGTTGTTTGAAGTTTACTTGCAAGATCAGCAAGAGGCAATCTTGTTGACTTGTTGAGGTCACAGTCATGGAGATGCTGCAAGGAAAACGATGTTCTGTACGGAAAGTCATTTTGCTTTCCGAGTTTCGGTGATCATCTTTATTTAAAAAGTTTAAAAACTATTTTAGAATTTAAAAAAAATCTGAAACAAAATTTTGGGTATAGTCAATGATACATCTACAAATATGCAAAATTACAATGCAGATTTCTTTTATTATGAACAACATAAAAATGATAAATCTCGGAATATAAAGTATTTCAAACTGTCAATTTTGCACATATGTGATATACATCATTGACAACTTGCATAATTTTTATTCAGATTTTTAGAACATAGAAATCTCCACTCCATTTTGTATCTCTTTTTCTATTGAAGATCTGACTGACATGATGTCACCGGTCCGTGCATGCCTACTCTGCATAGAATGGACTCGAGGGATGGGAGAATTCTCAATGTGTGGGACATGGCCTGTTTTTCTTTTCCCCTTCGTATTTGCAAGGTCATCTCTAACGTTCAAAATATGATGTACCCTCTCCGTCCCGCAATTTTTTTTAATAATACATTTATTTAATTAAATTCGAAAAATATAACGGAAAACCACGAAATTACTGGAATAATACGGCTTTGGCCTAGGCCTAGCCGATAAGGGCCCGTCGGCCAAGATTGGGACGAAATGGCTGTCGGCCGACCCCTGCACTTGTCAGAGAGACCTATCGGCTAGTATTGGGCCGACAAGCTTCTGTCGGCCTAGGCCCAGCCGACCACACCCAGTCGGCTTAAGCTGGGCCGACTTCTGCATGTATGTTTTTTCCCATCATTCCCGCAATTTGTCTCCCGCCGTTGTGTTCCGTCACATATCTTCCCGCCATTTTTCTCCCGCCCTTTTTGTCCCACCATTCTCCTCCCACCCTTTTTCTCCCGCCATCTTCTCCCGCCATGTTCTCCCGCCCTTTTCCTCCCGCCATTTTTCTCCCGCTCTTATTCTCCCGGGTGAGTTTATATATACCCCAGCAGACGTTGTGATGGAGGCGTGCGGTGCGTGGTGATTTTCTTAGTCGCATAGGAAGGATGTCTGGTAGTTCGGGTCCTAGTTTGGAAAATAGGTCATGGTGTGTTCTGTATGAAGCCGTAAGATGGACTGATGGTAGTATTAGGGAGGGTAGGCCGAAGTGGTGTTATAGGGAGCTAGTTAGTGAGACGGGCAACCTTCGTGAGCTGGGAGAAACTATAGCCAAAAAATACAAAATCCCGCATATGACCCCCGATGAAATTTTAGATGAAATTGATGGGTGGCGGTGAAAGTGGCAGAGAGTGTATGAGCTAAAAGATATCGAGACGGGTCTACGGGACATGCCTATGACTCCTAAGTCAAAGATAATCCATTTTTCGCGGGAGGCCTATGCATTTCACGTGGAGGTAACTGAGTACGAAAGTTTTATTTGTTAGAATATAATGTTATTTGTCTGAAATATTTTCCTCTGCTATTGTTCTTGTGCAGCGCTGGCCCGCAGACGCACAGTTTCTGAACAAAGAGATCCCTCATTTTGGTTGGATGGAAGCTCTTTTTGGCGCTTGTCCTGATGGCCGTCCACAGAATGCATTGTACGCTGATGACGTGAAGAAGGCTATAGCAAAGGCCAAAGCTGACAGTGATGATGATTTCATGCCTCCTAAACGAGGGAACCGTAGACGTAAGTTTAAGAGTGTTGGCGCATCGAAGGCTGTCGCTGATGAAAATAGTGATGATGACTTCATGCCTCCATCACGAACACGTGGCAGAGGGAAGTGAAGTCGTTGATTAGAATTAGTTATCGTTGAGTTCTATGTATTATTTACAAGTATCTTTAAGATCCAGTACGTAGAACTACTGAAGTTGTAACGGAGAGTTGTACTTGCATGTTAGATTAATATATCGATGCAATGTGGAAGGATATGTCTCGTATATACATAATAATATGTCTCGTACATATATGTCTCACATACAAATCGAAATACATATATGTCTCACATACAAATCGAAATACAAATATGACCCAAAGATATCACTGACCACGGCGTCGACCACATATACCGGAAGTCTCATGGACGACGTCTGCGCATGCGCGGAGGTCTGGCAAGGTTTGGATCTGGCGGAGTCCAACCCAGCCTGTTGGGTGGCACAACCGCACGTCCAGGAATCAGTGATCCAGCATCATCATCGTCCTGCGTCTCCTGTGTGGGGTAGGGTGGAGGAGTATTGTACATACACATCCAATTGTCCAGTTGTGTGCGTATTTTAAGTATGGTCCCACTGTCGTGCTCACTCTCCCATGCGGATCCAGACGACTGCTGAACGGACGTAGACGGACGATATCCTGGATGCAATACAACATTAAGAAAGAAGTACATATCATTTAGCGTGGTGAATACAAATTTACAAGGTACTTACCATGTGGCTGCGGAGGTGGTCGAAGCTGATAGCCTGTCGTGGGACTAAACTGCTGCTCCCAATGCGAGCCTCCAGCCTGGTCAGGAGAGGGTGCTCTGGGCGACGGCTGCGACGTCGAGCCTCCAGCCTGGTCAGGAGAGGGTGCTCTGTGCGACGTCATACAAGGTCGTGGTTGATGTCGATCCTGAGGCGTCACCTGCGGCTCTTGCCGCTGTGGCTGCTGCCGTTGCGGGGGATGACGTGGTGGGCGTTGTGCTGCTTGGCGGTGATCGACGTCAGATGCACGTGTGCACGTGATATCCTGATAGATACCTCGCAGCCTCTGCTCGAAGCGCTGCACCCAGGACTGATGGTGCGGCCGGTCCAATAGAGGGCCAGACGATAGGAAACGTCTGTAATCGGACACCTCCGTCTGTAGCTGGTAAGTCAATTCAGCCTGTAATTTGCATCGTTATCAGTAAGTTGTACATAATTTTGCAAAATTTGTAAGAATTAACTAATCTCTTACCGCGTACTGTCTGGAGCCTGCAGTAGACTAGCTCGGATACATATCCCACGTAGTAGGAGCCGGTGTAAGCTCAGGATGCTCGACATACGTAATGCGCAACCGGGTTGAGGTCATGTAAATTTGCAGGTACGAATTGAATAGGTCAGGATCAAACACGAGCTCCTCCTGCCAGACTCGTGTCGTCGCAGTTTCCCACTCTGCAACGTAGCTGCCAACCCTCCGCATCCACGATAGTGCGGTCCTATTAGTTCCCTTTCTTGTGAGCCTACAGTAGTAGTAAGTGTTAGACAATTCCTCTGTGGATGCGTAATTGAATAATGCATAAATAAACATGTGAGAAGACAGTGAAATACCTGAAATGAAACGGAATGTCAGCAGGAAACTTATGTATCTGTACATTTCAAAATAAATTCTGTCAGTGAAATGAAACGATGCATGGGAAACATTGCATTCTGTATATAAATTGATGCATGTGAATAAAACAGTGCGTACCTGAAAATCCAGTAACCATCCAAGCTTAGGTCCGTGATTGTCTGACATAAACACTCCAGCATTGGGGTTTATACCCTGGAAGCGAAGTGACATCTGGTGCTCCCAATTTTCTGGGGCTTGCAACGGCCCTATGGGCTGACCCGCCAACGGCAGCCCAAGCAAGAAAGATACATCCTCGAGAGTAGGAGCCATCTCACCCCATCAAAAGTGAAACGTGTGGGTCTCGGGCCTCCATCTTTCCACTAAGCATGTGAGAAGACAGTTGTCTATCACCATGCATGAAGAGTCAGCAGTGGCCTCTACTAGACGCGCGAAAGGTACAAGCCCAGCCCACTTCAACCTGCATGTTCAGCAAACAAATATAAATTCGTAATCATATATATGTAGCGAACAAGAAAATTAATGCAGATAATATATGACACGCAAAAATCAATTAGGCATGTACCTCTCCTCCCAAGCAGGGTGTATCTGCCAATATTCACTCGGTCCTCGAGTTATTAGAGGCTCGAGGCTACGCTCCTGTAATATCTTTGCGCGATGGTTATGATCCACATCCGGACTGATCAAGTATACTTGTTCCATATCTTCGCGCACCTAAATTAAAAGTCTAAATTACAGACTAATTACAGATGAAATCAAACTCTAAATTTAAAACACTGATCCACACTTATGACAGATAAAAACATACTCTAATTTAAAAACATTGATCCACACTAATTGAAGGATGCACACTAATGTGACACCAATTTACTGTTATAACCGGCAACATCTATGTACTTAATATTAGTAGCGCAATAAATACCTAGCAATATCAATATCACACTACCACGTTAACACTAATGCGTACATAATTAACAATAAATCCTAATTAGTCAAAAAATGCATACCCTTGAAGCGTGTCGATTCAATGGACAACCACCATCACCACCACCGCTGCACCACGACCACCACGCTGCACCACCACCACCCTACACCAACCTCCACCTAAACTACACCATTGCTCTAACCAAACAACATGAAATTGCACAAAACCTAACCCATATGTATATCTAACCTGCCTTAACTCTCTAACACTACATGCATGAAAATTTGCTGGCTGGATGGACAGATCGGCGCGCAGGGAGCTGCTGCAAGAAGAAAGGAAGAAGAAAGAAAGAGAGAGCACGGGAGGAAGAAGAAGACTCGGCCGAGCCTTATGCAGCGCCCTGTCGGCCAGGCTTGGGCCGATTAGTGGCTGGTCGGCCAGGCTAGGGCCGATTAGTGGCCACGTGACACAGAAAGGCCTGTCGGCCACAGGCCTGGCCCGCCATGCACAGCAATCGGCTTAGCTAGAGCCGACGAGTGCTTTTCGGCCCAGTTATGGCCGACAGGCCCTTATCGGCTAGGCCTGGGCCGAGGCCGTATTATTTCTGTAATTTCGTGGTTTTCCGTTATATTTTCCGAATTTAATTAAATAAATGTATTATTAAAAGTAAGAAGTATATTTACTATAAAAGTCAACAAGTGTAAAGTTTGACCAATGTTTTATAAAAGACGACTAGCAACTACAATACTACATTAATACCATATGAAAATATATTTCACGATGTATCTAACGGTACTGATTTGTCATTGTAAATGTTAATCGATTTTTCTTTCACAATTGGCTCGTACAAATTTTTACAGTAAAGGATGTATTCCATCTTAGGCTTCCATAATGAGAAATTAGAAGAATCAAGCTTTATCATGCCCCTTGTAGCAGTGCCTTCTTCCAAACTCATTGCGAGCAGCAACCTCTGAGCAATCTTGAACTCTGATATCATTATGTTGAGAAAACTGGACAGACCAATTAACCTTAATGGACATTAGCACATTCTTAACGTGATATGAAAATACACAACGGAATAAAGTAAACTTCAGTGATGTACTAACTCACGGATCGTTACTCGTGTCAAAAAGAAACATGCATCAAACATATATGGAGCACACAGTATACTTCTAGCTCGCTTTCAGGGGTAGCCAGTTTCTGCCCTCAGGAGAGGAGCACGCACCCAGGGATAGACAATGTCTATGGTGGGTAGAGAACTCTCAGAACAGCAGCAGAAATCAACACACATGGACATCAATCCTTTTTACGTGGAAAACCTCTCAAGGTGAGAGGAAAAACCACGGGCCGAATCCACCCAAATCTTCTTTCACTATTATCAAAGGTGGGATACAACAAGTTCTTCTCTAGAGAGTACTACAGGATATGATGCATCCAAATTTGAGGAACAAGATTTAGGGATTTCACAACTTGAATGAGACAAGGCAGTGGATCTGGACTTCACGGTCTTGTGGGAACACCTGGTACTTGGTCTCCATCTCTTCATTCAACTTCTTTTCCTTCTCTTCTCTCTTGATTTTCTTCTCCAATGAAAGCTACTGGCTGGGAGGTTAACACACTCTATCCATCATGTGCAATGTCCAAAATGGCCCTTGGTAATAACCTTAATGGTAGTGGGATTTTGCACCTGTTTTGACCGCCTTAAAGGTTTCGAATGGCCATCTTCTCACAACCCACATGAGGAGGATACCCAACACCACCATTTCTTGGAAAAGAAAATAACAACAACACATGAATTTCCGTACATCTCATCTGACATTTAGGAACTTGATTGAGAATTAAGCTAATTATTAAGCATTTTTTCGTAGTTGTCAAGATTATTATCAAGCAAAGTCCACAGCAAAGTGACAAACGTTCTCCTAGACTCGCACGAGAAGCATCACTACGACAAAGCAGCCGCCACCATGGCCGCAATTTGTAGAGTCAAGAAATTACTTGACAAGAGATACACTAACAAGTCGGAGGTAAAATATGTATCAACACGGGTGTCAGATCCATCTCAACTTTCTCCTTTCCATGTTTTTCCACTGAGAAAATAATCCATCCAATCTCCAAATCCCCTCAAGTTCAAACTGGACACTCTCCCCAGATCTCATGGAATCCTCATACGAGGAGCAATTCATCCCAAATTTAGTGCACAAGAGGACGGAAGGATCCGAAGAGAAAAGAAAACATCAAAGGGAGGCTGGGAGTCACAGGACATCCTCCTGGGAGGTTGCGTCGCGACGTCGGCCAGCAGCCCGCAGCTCGGGGGCGGAGACTCACCTGGGTGCTGAGAGTGAGCAGCGGGGAGCGAGGTGTGTGACGGGCCTCAGCGGCAGTGGCGGCAGCACGTTGGACTCCGTGGGAAAGAACGGCGACCGGCAGTGTGTGGCTGCCTTGGCCTCGCGGCGACCGGCAGTGCGCGGCCGCCCTGGCCTCGAAGATTTCAACGAGAATCTCGGGAATCTGCCTCTGCGCTCGCCCGTGTGGCTCCGGATCCATCGTCGAGCGGCCGCATCCGGCCGTGGCTGGTCATTGGCGACCTGGTGCCGGCGGCTCTGTGGGTCTGCGCGGGCGAGGACGGCAGTTGGGAGACGAAAAAAAAAAAATCAAAACGTTACGTGATTTATGGGTGGCATTGGTGGGTAATTTGTGTCAAGTTTAGGGGTAATTTGAACGACGTATCACAAGAAACGTTAATGCCTTTATTATTAGATATAGAGGTATAGATAATTGGTCATCCGTGCAATCCATGATTGACGATTGTGTATTTGTGTCCCAAATTGCTTTGACTGCATAGTAGTTTTCTATACTGTCATTGACTAAAAAGAAAAATCATAAATAAAGTATATGTACTTCAATCACGCTGATGATTATTACTACTTGTACGTAGAATAAATAAGTTTCTCTTGCCTTCGTTGGTAAACTCTTGCTAGTTGTTTAGGCTGAGTACTTCCGACGGTGAGACACGTATGTACAGCTTCAGAGGCCGCCCAGATGCTCTCGTTGGCGAGAAAGATAAACTTGCGCAAGAACTGATGTAGCACAGTCAGCTTCACGTTGACGATACGGGTCTCTTTGGTGGATGCTTTCAAGCGAATAAAAAGGCCTCTGCTGCTTTGTCTTCCTGCGACCCAAAACGGGTGTGAACTCAAAAGGACGAAGCGGGAGAAGAGTAAGTAGGTGCAAGGATGCAACAGGCGATGGATTCAAGAAGCGCAATGCAATAGGCCTGGCGCGATGAACTGGACTTCTGAACTGCCGCATAAATATCACAAGGAGCTCCGATCGGCTGAAACGGGCAAATACGACTCTGTGATGAACTGGCCTTCTGAAGCGAGAGATGGTCTCCCTTAGAGTTTCCCTTGCGCCGAGAGCCGGCGAGGGTGCGGCGCGCCCTTATAATTTCCCTTGCGCGGAGCCCGTCGATGATGTTTGCTTCGACGGTTGCTTGGCCTGCTGCGACGCTCTTGGGAGGCATATTTAGGGACGGCTTCGTGTCCTGCTTCGATCCGGAGTTAGAGTCCAGATCGAGACTTCGAGAGGGAGGATCCAGCGACCGACAATGGTTCAGCGCAAAGACGTAATATGCGACGGACGAAAACGTATTAAGCGACTTACGAAAAAAGGGACCAAATTCGGGAGACCTTAGTCCATAGATATAGACTCCTGCCTCTCCCCTTCCTTCCGCCGCCTGCTGCCCGGCCGTTGATTCTATATCTCGTGTCGCCGCCCTTCCTCCCAGCTCGCCTCCTCTTCCCTCCCCTGCGGGCTCCAACTCGATCCAGCGCCGTCGGCCGGCTCCAGCGCCGCCGTTCGGCCGCAACTTCCCGTGGCGCGGCGGCCAGATGCGAGTAGCGACGGCCGGATGCGAGTAACGGCGGCCGCGGACCGAGGCGAGCAAGCTGGCGGCAGCGACGGACGGAAGCGAGGAAGCAGGCAGCGGCGTACGAGGAGCAGACGCCCAACGTTCTGCAACCTGCAAGGCCTCGCGCTCCTGTGCTCGACGTTGGCACTTCTGTCCTCGTGAAGTCGTGATCATTCGCGACGGCACCCAACCGCCAGGCGTAGTGCGGCCGGGAGCCTCTCCTCTGCATCCACTAGCTCAACTCCACCAATCAGGCAGACCAATCGGTCGCTGAAGCACATAAGTGAAAAAAAAATTGATTGCCTTATTTTGATCACCTTCTCGCAAAACCAAACACACACCCTAGCTACATCACGCCATTCTCCTCGCTGATCACCTTCTCACCACCATCCTCAAGAAACGGGTAATCTGTGTACCCGACAACGGGATCGTCTGTATAGAACGTCGCCCGGTCGTACTTGTTCAGCGGCCCGTTCCGCCGGAACCTCTCCGGCAGGTCGGGGTTCGCCAGGAACAGTCGGCCGTAGACGACCATGTCGGCGTACCCTTCGGCCACGGCCCAATTGCCCTCCTCCCTGTCGTACCCTCCGCCGACCATCAGCGTCCCCTCGAAGGCCTCCCTCATCCCGTGCAGCCTGTGCGGGATCACTCCGCGCGCCTCGCCACCGCCGCCGCCGTCCTCCGCGAACGCCATCTCGGGCTCCACAACGTTGAGGTACAGCACGTCGCGCCGGCTCAGCTCCCGCGCCATGTGGATGCCCAGCGCGTCAGGGTCCGAGTCGCTGCAGCTGAGCCAGCTGGAGTACGGCGAGAGGCGCACGCCGACGTGGTCGGCCCGATCTCGTCCATCACGGCGTCGACCACCTCCAGGGCGAAGCGGCAGCGGTTTTGCAGGCTGCCGCCGTACTCGTCGGCACGGTCGTTGACGCCATCCTTCATGAACTGGTCCAGGAGGTAGCCGTTGGCGCCGTGCACCTCTACCCCGTCGAACCCTGGACGCGTTCGTGAACAGATGGTTTACTGTTCTAATCATTAGTTCGTCGTTTTTGTCCTTGAACTTGAGTTCAGTGAACCTTACCAGCTTTCATGGCATTTTGGGCGGCGATTCTGAAATGATTGATGACACCAGGAATCTCCTCCACCGTTAGGCGCCTTGGGGTTGAGAAATCTAAGAAGTAGTTCTCCTCATTCTTCTCTATCGGCTGATCTGTGCTTGAGATGGGTCGTTCCTCTGACGGCAAACACACAAGATCAATCAGAGCTGTGGGTGCTTCAGAGGAAATACCCAAATGCTCAGTTCACTTTTGGTTGGCAGCTCGTGTGAAGTGTAACCGAAGGACAGCTAGAGCGAGTGTCTGATAAGCACTACACCAACAGAGGCAGCTACAGAAAATGGATTGTGAAGAAATAACCACAGAAAAAAATCAGAATCTTACCCATGTCGGACGCTCTTCCGACATGCCAAATCTGGCAGAAGAAAGTGGCACCCTTGGCGTGCACCGCGTCCACGACGAGCTTCCAGGCCTGGACCTGCTCCTTGCTCCAGATCCCTGGGGTGTGCGGGATAAGCCCCATCCCCTGCGCGTCCGGCGACACGGCCGTGGCCTCCGCGACGAGGAGGCCACCCTCGGTGGCCCTCTGCGCGTAGTACTTCACGGCGTGCGGCTGCGGGAGGTTGCCGTATGATCTCGACCTCGTCATTGGCGCCAGCACGATCCTGCATCGAAAAGGAAATCGATAGGCGACTCATCATAGTATGTAGTATGTCCAAATGCAGATTGATGCTTGCTCCTACAGTCCTGCGGCTACAACTCACCTGTGCGAGAACCTGAAGGGTCCCATTTGGTAGGGACTCAGGAGAGGCATAGGCTCCATCGCACTCTCTTCTTCCTGTCTCGGACCCATGCTCTTCCTCACTCGATCCCCTGCCGTTCCTCCCTGAAATGTACTTTAGATTGTCTTCCAGTTTGGAATGTGATGCTACTTCTATAGAGCCAGAGAAGGAAAACAAATACTCCATTAGAAGCAATGAACCATGTGGTAGGTAGGGTGCATGCGTGAGTCAGATGCTATGATGACTCTTTGACACATGTAAACCGTGATGCTAAACAGCTAAAGTGTCAAAAGCTCATCCGCTAGTGCCCAAGGGTGCTGAACTGCTGATGCTCTCCCCCTTGTCCGGGCGTTTATGATTAATCGGATGTGAGCTTTCTAGCCGCCATCACACACTCGTGTCCCATGGTGCTAAACAGTTGTTGCGGACATGACAATTGAAGAAGTTCAAAGCACAAACCACTAGCTGCATCATTGAAGTGTTGGCTAATTTGAAAAGGTACAACTTCCAACGATAAGCTTGATTTATTGGCTATATCAGTCTCTGCATACGGAATCACTTTCAGACACTTTTCACTTGCGTTTGTCAGTTCTAGCTCATTAGCAATACATTGCTGTTGTGGACTTGCTTACCTGAAGCTGTGGGATGATCATGGTCAGTGGAATTTGTATTTGGAATTCTGGGTATTCTCATGGATGAAAATGTACTTCAGTAACAAAATATCATCAAAAGCTGACAGCACTCATTCAAGATCACACAACAAGACCATCTATAGTTTCAGGTGTCAGGCAAGGCCTCAATAATCTCCATATAATCAGATTCAGTTTGAGAACTGCTCCAAGACCAACTGAAAGTAGGCTGACGTACATAATTCATTCATTTGATGAACATAGAATTATCAAAAGAAACAAAGACAGTTAGACAAACAAAACACAAACTAGGGACATTAAAACTGAGCCAAATAGGAGGCCTCTCACGCCATTAGTCATTTGAGCCATCGGATTACGTTTTCTGGTCGTCTCCGGCGGTCCGATGCACCTCTAATCCCGTCTGAGCCGAGTGTCCCTAGTTTGGAAGGAAAATCGAAGGTCTCTCGTTTGATCGCAGACGGACGGTCCAGATAGGGTCACGTGTGCATCACCAAAATCGCCCCCTTCACCCGAGTCCCGAACCAGCCAACCCTCATTCCCTCTATCGCGCGCGGTGGCCGCCGCCTTCATCCCCGCCCGCCGACCTCTTCACCCTCGTTTCTCCCCCCCCCCCCCCCCCCCCCCCCCCCCCCCCGCGACAAGCTCGTCGCTGCCGCCGACAAGGTCGTGATGCTGCTGCTCTTCCTAGACGACCGCGATCTCACCTGATTTACCGGTACTCCCCTCTCCTCTTTCATTCCTTCTCTTGGTTTGAAACCCATGCCGCTAACGCGAATCAAATCAATAACCAGACTGCTACGTGGCGGAGCCGGTGATCTACAAGAAGCTGGAGGCGCTGGGCGGTGGTAGGGACATGCTCCTCCTCCGGGCCTTCATCGGTGACAAGCATACCAGGTCGGCTTGTGCTTTGGCCTCAGGGCTGTGCCCACGCTGCTGCCCTGGGACACCTCCAAGGGCACCGCCGCTAGGAGGCTTGAGGCCGACGAGGCCGATGTTGGGGCAACAGCGACGCCGATGTATGAGATACCGTACAACAGTAACAGATTCAGCATTTGGGAAGCAATTGTCCGCTTTGGTAATTTTGTCATGTATTTTTTTATAACCAATTATTCCGAAACTTGAAAACATGATCTACTCAGGCCGAAAGCATGGACATATAGCCTACATTGGTTAGCTATTTCTTCCCAGCTGATTATTGTCAAGAAGTAATACAATATTAATACTATAAGATTCCCCAAACCATCATTATTAGTGTCATCTTCTATTTTCAATTGCTGAATAATGAGCTATTCGAGGCCATCATTATTAGTGCCATGTTCTATTTTCTAAGGTTATCTCATGGTCAGTTGATTATCAAGCAAATCCCAATTATGTACTTCCTGTAGCAATGATACATTTGAAATAGCAAGATTTTTTACTTTGGGAATTTTGGGAACTCCCTTATTATTTTAAAAGTGGTCAATAGGGATTTGTACTTTTGGTCATATGGTTTGATTGTATTCATGTCAGTACCTATCTCATACTTCCTGTAACACTGCTCTTGATAGGTATTAATTTGCGTAGATCATACCAACACCTAATCTATTTTTTATCCAGCTTACTGATCAAGTTCGCCTCTTAAGAAAAGGGTTATGCACAGAAAATGAGCATCCAGGTGTGAAGTCAGATGCACGGCAATTCATGCTACTCCAGTTGTTCCCACACAATCTTAATTTGTTTTCTATCTGTCGAAGGGATTTTTAAGCAAAGAAGGATTATTGGATGTATGCTTCTTTCAGGGTATTATAAGTTGACCTCTTTAAGCAATTTGGATGTTTTATATCAGATTTTTTTGATAAGACGGTATGAGTGTGGACAAGTATATTTTATTTGAGGTTGGAGAAACTGACTTTAGGTTGCGCTTGCAGATCAGCTTACCATTCTAAGACATGAAGACTGTTACATATGAAGGCGGTCGCAGTTGGAGAACACTGCTAGATTAGTCTTGGCCGGTGTCTATCACCTTGATGTGAGCAAGCTCCTCAGCTTATAAGGCTTTAAGTTCATTTATTAGTGTATTCGCATGTCGCTTTGTTCTTTTTGTCCAGGCAGGTACGTTCAGTTCATGGTACAAACTGTTCTTATTTATGGTTTCATTCTGTTTAGGTGAATTCGTGATGTTGGACTTTAGTTCTTTTACTGAAGATTCAGTTAGCATGCTCTGATCTTTGTTAGGTTTTGGTGGAGTCTTATCTGAGGTTCTTAAATAGCAAGAAGAGGCAGGAGTTTAAGAGAGTTATAAGTATTTGACTTACTATTATTATTTTTGCGAAAGAACTTGTATTACTTAAACATCCAAATTATAATCATTACCCGAAACATTATATATTGAATGCATATTTTTACATTGTCATTAAGAAAATTGCATTTACATGGTCCTTTAACCATTTGGCGCCCCTCTCATCTTTCTATTCCCCCTCCAACCAACAAGAAAATGTTTTTTCAGGTAATATAGGTCGCTGAGACGTTTCACTCCATGATTTCGAAATGACCTTCTCTTAGGAGGGTGTTATCCGGCATGGGCTGCATCATGGGATTAATTTTGTATTTAGTTTGGTTTAAATAAGTTAGATTTTCTTCCATTTTAGTAATAAAAAAACCTGGATATTACTAGAGGTTCATTTAATTATGCCACGAATGACAATAATGATACTGATGACAAGGGAATATCCTTAAAGATACATTGTTGTTCTATTGTATGCTTTAGTAAATTTTCCATTGTGACAATTTTTTTACTTCTTTTGCTGTATCGGTTGTTATTTCATTTTCTCTGGAACTGCAAGTATACTGTAACTACTAGATGACTAGAAGGATCATCTCATCATTGTGTATGTTGATGTGTTTGCAGAAAGGGAAATTGGTCCACAAAAATTAGGCTAACAAGGAAGTTGAAGCCGACTTCTTTCTTGCGAGCCTCTTTTTCTTCAGCTAGCTCTTTCTTTATTTGATGTTGATTATATCGTTACAATCTAATTTTTTGCCGGTATTATTCATCCTGGTTCCAAGTTAATTTATTCAGACCAATCTTGGTGTCTGGTTTGATAGTATGCTGATTTGGGGAATTCCTTAACTGTCAATTAACAATGGCTGGCATCCAGGTGAGTTTTCGTGTATTTTCATACCTCATCTCGTTCATTCTATATGTGGAGTTTATGTATGTCTGCTAGCTTAAATTATTTTTGTTGAGTGACGACTCGGATCATGGCAAGACTTCCCTTGTATGATTGTCTTGCACCCTGCTCTCACTAAAGTTCGAATATGGCTCATCGGCAGGCTAGCTTTTGTTTATTCACTTTAATCTTTGTCTCTGTTTATTCACTGTAATGTATGATCCATGTTAGAGTGCTGAGTACAACTGAGCCATCATATTATTTTGCTTCTAGGGTAAGTTTCTCCGTTTCTGAACTGCGCGTCATACTTTGACTACATCCCATATTTGGGTCCAGTTTTAGGCTTATTATACTGGTTCTCATAGACCTAGAGCCGGATGATGCATTTGTGCACCAAGGATTGAAATTGCAAGGCTATTGAAGATGAAAAGGTTTATGTCCACTGTTTGTTGCTGTAGAGCACAGAGAATATTTTGACTGACCTCATTTGCTAACGTTGTAGGCAATGTCTATGTATGGTTATGAGATTGTGCAAACTCTGAAAGTTAATATTAACCTGATTCGCATGTCAACAGTGGTGCATGAGATAAACGCATGCAAGTGCTAATGAGTCAGATTAATACTAGATGAAAATGATTTTTATTCCTCATTGACATGCTCTGAATTATGGTTTTGTACTCTTTGTTTGTGAAACAGGTGCTAGAATGAGATCGGCAGCTAATGGAAAAGCTGAAGCAGAGAAGATATTTCAGATCAAAAGGGCGAAGGAGAAACTGAGTCCAAGTACTTGGCTGGTGTCAGGTGTGGGTATTGCAAGGCAGCGTCAAGGCTATAGTGGACGGACTGAGAGACACCTCCTAACCTTCTCGGAGAATATCCCTGGTACCACAGCAAAAGATGTCATGGACATGATTCTGGTGACCAAGTAGAAAAGGATATTTTCAGTTTTCCAAGAGTTTTGAGTTGAACACCACGCAATTTATCATTTCACTTATTTATGCTTGTCTTAGGTAACTGAAAGATCGTTGCCTTTTCTTGCTCTTTACGAAACAAAATTATGTGAAGGCCAGAGAACATGTTAAAATCCATGAATATATTTCAATCATTTCCTACCAATCTATTTTTCTAATGGATGGGCGCCGCAACGCGCGCCTAAATGATCTAGTTAATATAGTAACAAACTAGTGGCAAATAAGACAATGAAGCCATCCATATTTATGTTACTCTAGGACCAAAAGTGTTCCTTCTACTAACCTGTCAGAACAGAAATGTGACCATTTCATATGGACTTAGAAGAGAAGCAGTTTCCATCTTACCACTCCTACCTATGTAACCCAGGAGTGGCTGGCAAGTGGCAACTAAATATCTGTACCCCTTACTGCCTTACAGTATGGTACCGATGAGAAACAAGCAAATTCCAGACGCACAGTACCAGAAAATTTACTGGTTTTACTTGTAAACTGTTTCAAATTATCAAGACTTCTAACAAAAATCCTCACAGTACAACACCATATAGAGCAACAATTGGTGTGCAAATATCCAACAGAGCTTCCAATGCTACCGAAAATGGACTAACATGAGTAACATAACCACGTGATAAAATTCAGACTTCTAAAATGAAACTATAATTCATCAACTTTAACCTTATTCAACAGTAAATATATGTGGTACACATGATTGAAAGTCACATCTGAAATTTCGTTTCACAAAGTGGAAGCCACTTGGTTGCAGAACAAAGCACTAGAAATCAGGCCATTGTCCTCTGTCGCAAACTATGATTCATTGTCTTTCTCAGCCATTTCCTTTTTATAAGCCTGCAATTGTTCTTTAAATTTCTTGCTCTCTTCAAAGTTTGCCTTCCGTTTCACAGCTTTCTGAGGAGTGAAACATGACATTTCGGGAAGAGAAAAGCTTCTTCAGTATAAGCTATGATATATGAAAAAATAAGTAAATTTACTCTTTAAGTTAGTAGGTTCTGGTAGTTTTATGTAAGAAGAAGAAGTGCTTACCTCCTGCCGAAAGCAACGATCTAGCTTAATCTTAAGATCTGTGCATTCACCAAAGAACTTTTTTATGGGGTGATCCACATGGCACTTTTGGAATTCTTCGATAATCTGGGCACCAAATTGATATTAAGTTGTATTAGAAAAGGTACAAAATATACATTTTAAATGCTAAGGCTTCAGACAGACCCAGTCACCCAGAGATCAGTAAATCAGTATAGAGATACCTCAGCACACATAGGATGCCTGTGTAGGGTCAAATGAGGATGCATTTCCAAAGATGTAGATTGTGAACCTGCATGATGTTTTGCCATGTTAGAAATAACTGATCCACAAGTTAGATAGCACACTTGACAGAACTGCGAGGAACACTGTGCAAATTTGAAATGGCACTTAACATCCATACATATAAACAACTAAAGTTTTGTTCTGCTTAAGACAACTCTCTTTCAACAAAATAATATCCAATACGCAATACTCAGGGGACTGCGTTCGCAATATGCGTAGCGAGGATTCGAGCAAAACCCTGGGTAAGGGCAACTGCGCAAAAATTAAATCTGAAAAGTATCGCATACCAAAGCATTAAACATAGCGTGGGTCGTTTGATTGAAGAATAACTGGTTGCCCAGTGATGGCTGAGATCTCATCATGTGTATTTCTATAATTTAGGAAAGTGCGTCAATTCAAGCTACAAAAGAAAAATTGGGACAACCACCTAAACTAGATGAGAATTGACGGATTGGGACGTTGGGATCTTGGGATGAATCACCTGTTTCAGCAGTCACGCGACGAGAGCCGGCGGGGAACGCGTCCGCGAGCTCGACGCCTCGACCAGCAGAGGCGGCTAGGGCGGTGCAGCTCAGGCAGGGAACGCGTCGGCCAGGTCGCGCATCAACTAGCTGGCAGCTGCGGAGGCGGGGCTCGGCACCGCGACGCAGCTCAGGTGTCGGCGGCGAACCGGCTTAGCAGGGGACGGGGCGGCGCAGCGAGGCAGGCAAGGTTCGGTCGATCGCCGTGGACCCTTGGAATCCACTTCTCTGACTGGGCTGGAGGCGTTAGTTCGGTTAGCCCTGCCCTGTTAGATACGCGGCCCAATTGCCGTAGATCAGACACTAGCAATAATATTCAGTAGACATCAACAGATTCAAAGAATTCAGAACCAGATTCCGCTACTTCCAGAGGATCGATTACTCTAGAGCGTTCAGTCTACAACGACTAGGGTTTGAACAAGATTGCAAGATACAGAATAACATGCTCATGAGCTAAATTGTCAACTAGTGGTGACAAAGATAGAGAGCCGGGAGAGGATAGGGTTACTGTGCGGGAGCGGCGGAAAAGGCGACCGCGACAGTCGAAGGTTTCGCCGGCGGATCTGCTGCTCCCCTCCGCCTCCGGCCGCCGCTCCGGCGCCGCGAGGTGGGAGGGGAGCCTTGGCTCCGTCGTGTGAGTGGCTAGGTCCTAGGGTAGCTAGGTGTGTGTTCCCACGAGCGTCTTCGTTGACGGTGGCGATGGCGCTGTTTGGGGTTTCGTCCTCCCCCTCTTCCCGTTCCGGCCTCGTCGCCGGAGAGGTGTGGAGTTGCTGCGTCGGGCGCGGTCGTCTGTCTATGCTCCTCTGGCCAGCCGTGGAGGCGAGGAGGGGAGCTGGCGGTGGTCGTCGTTCCGTTTTTTGTGCAGGTGCTGGTGGTTGGCTTCTTCGTTTGCTTCTGCTCCGGCTAGTCGTGGTGGCGTGGGGAGCAGAGGCCGGAGTTGCGGCGGTGCGAGCGGTGGTGGTCCTAGGCGACGCGGAGCCGGCTGGGAGTGTGGCGGAAGCGGGGAGAAGGTGCCGTGGTCGTTCTCGTTCATCGTTTCTCGTTCCGTTGCTGTGCGGCGGACGGCTTATGCGACCTTCTACATGTTGGAGCAGCGTCCTCTCCCCGGCGGCTGGAGGTATGGTGCGCCGTCGTCGACTAGGTGCTTGGGGATCGTCCTGGATCCGATTGTATTCTCCTTTGATAGCTCAGGGTGCTCTTTGCACTTTTTGGGGTCCTCTTTGTAATTTCTGCTTTCTTTTGAACCTTTTTGTAAAAGTGGATTGAGCTGTCTGCTCGGATCTTCCTCTAAAAAAAAAGATAGAGGGAATTTTTTTATGTTTGGGATTCAACAACAACAAGGGAGTGTAGCTACAAACAATCGAGCGAAGATTATACATTTATGTTTGTGATTTAAAAGTGCCACGTAGAATTTAGGATTTTTTATGTTTTTTCACGGAATAAAATTATGACTACAGACAATCTTATAAATAAGGCGATTTGCAAAGATATTAAACTGTTAATAAAAAATTATGCATAGTTAATAGATTTTTTCAGACGATGTTTTTCAGGTTTTTGATATCTTTTATCAAATTTGCATCTATCGCTTCAAAACGGATTTGCAACAAGAGATTTCTACATTTCAATGAGGTTTTCTTCTGCCATCCGATGATGATGTGTAGAATAATTTACGTTTACAGAGTTTTTATTGGATAAACATGAAGCAGTATAGAGCCTTATTATGGGGAGTGGTGTTTTGACTCCCGGTGCATATGCACCCTTTATTTAAAATGCATTTTGCACATATTTTGAAATGTCAAAAAAATGTAAAAAAAAATCCGCGCATAGATCTTAAGATGTTATGTGTTCATAAAGTCATTTCACGAAAAACCGACACTTTTTGTGGCTTGTATAAAAAAGAAAAAAATGGTGCTAAAATAAAGGCTTTTCATGACACTTTTTTTTGTCTTTTTTACACAAGGCACAAAATATATCAATTTTTGGTGAAACGACTTTGTCAACACATAGAATATGAAGAGGCATCCACGAAAAATTATTTCTGATTTTTTTTGACATTTTAAAATATGTTTTTCAAATACCGGATGCCAAAGTGAATTTCCGCTTATTATGGCATATTTAAGGGAATGGAATGTTCCCTTAAAGGTTTTGGAGGGGGGAAACTTGGTATATTCTTGGGCATGATGGTGCTCGGAATCAAATCACCTCTGATGTTGATGGTCCGCTAAAATGCAGTGACTTTGGAAGGATTTCATCTTGAAAGGCAACTTCAGTTGGAACAACTCATCGTGGTTCTCTGGCATACCTCACTTATCACGTGGAGGAAGACTCATCGATCCATGTGGTGACATGAATATCTGCATCTTTTTTACAATCGAATAAATGTTCAATGAAAGTTGTGGGTAGATGTGATGATGACTATCTTCAAGCTTAAGAGTAGTGGTAGGTGAAAGTGCATGTGTTGCCCCATGTGGTTTTAGTAATTAATGACAATCCTTATGGACTAATGTTTGCATTGAGATATTCTTGTAGATCTTGTCCATAGGAAAAGATTTGAGTTCATGTGTTGGACTCTAGAAAATTACATGATGACCAAGGTTCTATCCAAGGGTTTATATGAAGAATGGTCATGTGAAGAGTTGAGCTTATTGCAAGCATGGTTTGGAAAAGAAGATTGAGTGAACATTCATGTTTACCTCCAAGCCATCATATATATCAAGAGAAGAAGATGAAGGGCAAGTTCAATATGACCCATCTCGGAAGATATCATTTGATTGAAGCTTGCAATGAAGACATGAAGACGGAACTTAGCGAGGCTCTCCCATAATGGAGTATGGGGGAGCTTTTGGAGAACTCTTCATCAAGCATGTGCTAGCAAGCACAATCAAGAAATGTGTTCCAACTTGAGGGAGTCAAGATCCTCATCTAGCTCAAGTGGAATGCGCAAGGCAAAGGTATGATCTTGATAGAGTTTCTATTTTACCGGTCTCATGGTGTTAATGGGAGACCGGGTTATAGGATAGACGACGTACTATCAAGAGGGGCTCTAAGTGAGTAACTTGATCGCATCTTTGTGGAGAGCTCAAACCTTTGCATATTTGTCATATCATCTTTCTTGGTTCTTATTTGAATTTTATCCATGTGAGAATTTAGAGCTTGTGTTCATCTCCATACCAAGCTCTAGTTCATCAAAAACAGATTTCATTTGAATATCTTGTTGCGTTTTTTATGTTCGAGGTTTTACCGGTTTGTCTTTTCTAAGAGAGGTCAAACTCTCTACTTGTGGTTTCCTCCTCACATGATGGACTATGATGTATATATGCATGATCTTGTAGAGCTTGTGATTATCTTCGGAGCAAGCCCAAGATCATAGAAAACAGAGTCCGGATGAAAAACTTGTTGTGTTTTCGTGTTGGAAATATTATCGGTTATCCTTGAGAAAACTTCCACACCTTCCCATGTGTGGCAACTTAACTCTATTTATGGTTCTTAATATTTCCACTTTTGTAGGAAAGCTCTTGTCGCTATCTTTCCAACAAAGTTAGTTTCATCCCATTTGGAGTTTTCTTGCAAAAGTTAGACGTCGAAGAAGGCGGCGCAGCAGGCTGGCCGGTGCTGCTTGCTACACAAGTACGTTGGGAGACCCCAAGAGGAAGGTATGATGCAGTTCAGCGGCAAGTTTTCCCTCAGTATGAAACCAAGGTTTAATCGAACCAGTAGGAGCAGCACTTCAGAAGGTTGTCAACGGCGAAATATGATGCGGCGCAACACCAGGGATTCCGGCGCTGACGTGGAACTGCACACAACACAATCAAACTACTTTGCCCCAACGAAACAGTGAGGTTGTCAATCTCACCGGCTTGCTGAAAACAAAGGATTAAACGTATGGTGTGGAAAATGAGTATTAAATTGCAGAGAATGAAAAAGGAACAGTTTGCAGTTTGTGGGTTTAATCAGTGTAAAAGAATGGACCGGGGTCCACAGTTCACTAGTGGTGTCTCTCCATAAAAGATAACTAACATGTTGGGTGAACAAATTACAGCTGGGCAATTGACAATAGTGAGCGCATGACAATGCATATACATGACATGTTGACTACTATGATATTTAATTGGGCATTACGACATAATACATAGACCGTTATCCAACAGCATCTATGACTAATAATCCACCGCCGGGTTGTCATCCGAGTCCCCCGTTGGTATTAAGTTGCAAGCAACGGATAATTGCATTAAGTAAAGTGCGTAATGTAAACAAACACATATGCCCGTGGACATAGCATCGTTAGGTTATCCCTAGTGGCAACAGCACATCCACAACCTTAGAACTTTCTGTCACTGTCCCATTAAACGGAGGCATGAACCCACTATCTAGCATAAATACTCTCTCTTGGAGTTACAAGCATCTACTTGGCCAAAGCATCTACGAGTAACGGAAAGCATGCAAGATCTTAAATAACATATAAGATAGATTGATAATCAACTTGACATAATATTCAATATTCATCGGATCCCAGCAAACACAACATGTAGCATTACAATAATATGATCTTGATCATGTAGGGCAGCTCACAAGATCTAAACATGATGGCACAAAGTGGAGAGACAACCATCTAGCTACTGCTATGGACCCGTAGTCCAAGGATGAACTACTCACGCATCACTCCGGAGGCAGGCATGGCGATGTAGAAGCCTCCGGTGACGATTCCCCTCTCCGGCAGGGTGCCGGGAAGAGGTTCTGAACCCTCCCGAGCTAGGGTTGACGGCGGCGGCGTCTCTGGAACTTTTCGTGGATATTTGCTCAGGTACTTAGGGTTTTCGCGTCGGGGGGAATAAGTAGGCGAAAGGGCGGCGGCTGACGACCCCCGAGGGGCCCACACCACCCTAGGGCGCGGCAGAGGGGGGGCGCCCTAGTGGTGTGGGGCCCTGGTGGCTCTCTCCTCTGCTCCTTGCTCCGGTGTGTTCTGGAAAAATAGGGACCCCCGTGTAGTTTCGTCCAATTCCGAGAATATTTCCAGACTAGCTTTTCTGGAATACAAAAACAGCAGAAAACAGGAACTGGCACTTCGGCATCTTGTTAATAGGTTAGTCCCAAAAAATGTATAAAAGTGATATAAAGTAGATGCAAAACATGTAGCAATTGGTATAAAACAAGCATGGAACATCAAAAATTATAGATACGTTTGAGACGTATCAGCATCCCCAAGCTTAGTTCCTACTCGTCCTCGAGTAGGTAAACGATAAAAACAAAATAATTTTTGAGGTGACATGCTACATCATAATCTTGATCATATAATATTGCAAGGCACATGTAAATGAATGAAGTGATCCAAGTCAATGGTCTATAATTTGCTACCAAATAGATAATGAGTAAACAATGAATCACACAAGCTAAACGTTTTCATGAATAGTACTTTCGAGACAAGCATCAAACAGTTTTGCATAAGTGTTAACTCATAAAGCAATAGTTTCTAATAAAAGGTATTTAATCAACACAAAGGAAGAATTAGTTTCAGCATTTGCTTCAACTTTCAACATATTTATCTCATGGATATTGTCAACACAAAGTAGTATAACAAGTCCAATACATTGCATATAACGCATGTTGTAACAAAGTTGACACTAGTGTTTGCTTGTGGAAGACAGAAAGAATAGGAAAACTGACTCAACATAAAAGTAAAAGAAAGGCCCTTCGCAGAGGGAAGCAGGGATTAAATCATGTGCTAGAGCTTTTAGGTTTTTGAAAGCATATAGAGATTGCATAAAATATTTGATACTCCTCCCAACCTTGCTAACACAAGCCATGGCTAACCGAATCCTCGGGTGCCTTCCATCAATCACATACCATGGAGGAGTATCTATTTTTGAGAGGTGTTTGTTAATTGTCAACGAATGGTAGCGGGTGAGAACAGTATTCTACCTGTCAAACGGACTTTTAAGAGCGGCTCCCATGAAGGACGTTATTTCTACCAGCAAGGCAGATCATCCCTCTTTCTCTTTGGTTTACACACATTCAGGTATTTCACTGTTTGTCATTGCTTACTGATGAATCAGGGCAAAAGTGTGAAGAGAATTAATTGGTTAAAGTTGTAATTAATTGGGACTGGGCACCCCGTTGCCAGCTCTTTTTGCAAATTGGATAAGCGGATGTATATGCCACTAGTCCAGGTGTAAAAGTCCATTGACAAATAGAATAAAGAATAACCACACTAATTCCTCATGAGCTAGTAAACATTGACACAAAAAGGGAATAATAACATTTTGAATAATTTAAAGGTAGCACATGAAAAATTTACTTGGAGTGGCAAGGAAATACCACATATAGGTAGTTATGGTGGACACAAATGGCATGGATTTTGGCTCAAGGATTTGGATGCACGAGAAGCATTCCCTCTCAGTACAGAGTTTAGGCTAGCAAGGTTATGTAAGCAAACAAGAATATCAACCCGTACACCAAGTTTTATATGACAAACATATTGCAAACGTTATAAGACTTCATACCGTCTTCCTTGTTAACCAAACCCTGTTATTAGAAAATATCTAGACCTTAGAGATACCACCGATGCAAACCAAATTTTCAACAAGCTTTACGGTAGTTCTTCACTAATAGGCTTAACTCATGTGATGCACAATTTAATCATGATCTACTTGTTAACTCAAAACAATTGACAAGCATCAAGTTATCCAAATTAGTGATCTACAAGATTAAGCAAGTTTTTCCTTATACCAATTACCACATGCAACATTTTCTGAACCAACCAAACACCAATCAATTTATTTATCAACTCTCCAAACAAATATAAGTGAAGCAAGAGAGTACTTTCTACAAAAGAAAGCTAATAGCTCTGACAAGAGATACATGAAAACAAGAGCTAAAAGCTGAACAGCGCTAGATATGAATACTCAACAAATATAAGTGAAGAATAGGAGTATTCTCATGAAAAAGCGGAGCGTGTCTCTTGTGACACCCCTCCCTGGCACATATCACCAGAGAGGCAGTCGTCCCGTGCGCCATCCCAAGAAACTGGCCGCACGTCACAACAGTGTAACATAATGGAAATCATTACACAATCAAGCACATCAGTGCTACAAATGGTTTACAAGGCCAACAAGGAATGACAAAATATCAATCCCAGCATGGCACGATACAGAGTTTTAACTGGCAGCGGAAGACATGTGAGAGGCGGCTTGGAGCGGCTCCACTCCACAGGTTCTGGCTGGGCTACTGATCCTGGCACGCTCTTGCTTCAAATCCTTACTAAGGTGGAAGATGAATCCTCGACGAAACCTGGCCACAATCACAAGGCCCGTGAGTACATTAATATGCACTCAGCAAGAATCGCCACTCACCACAAACAATCCCACAATCATGCAACAAGATATACATTGGAAATAAAATCCTTCACATGGCAAGTGTGTACTCTAGACAGACAAATATACAGTATAACATGAAGGTAGCATGGCATCACAAGCAAAACATGGCATAAGCAAACAACGGGTATCACCAGTACAGAGTCCAAGCCAGGTGGGGTTGGATCGTTCACCGGCAATCATACAAAGGGCTTACCTGTGACAAGAAGACGGGTGTACCCAGTGGGTACCAAATAATACACAACATCACCTGTGATCACTGCTAGGCCCACTGGCCTCGTCATTTCACTCTGGGCATGCACGTTGATGTGGGCTCTGGCCTAACTATAGGCTTCCCAACGCATCACACCGCCATCCCTAAACTTGGTTCACAATCACATCTCAAGTAACATTCCCTGCATCACTTATTGTTCAATTAGTGAAATCAGGTTGTTCATCTTTCTTTCAAACAGACTTATGTTTAACCTCCTGACTCGACAAAGACAATAGTGTGACTGACACTGAACTGTTGTTCCATAACCTTGGAACGAGGCTAGACATCCAGATTTGACACTCTCGAGAGGTTGCAATACTTCACTCATCTAAGTGGATCATTAACAACCGGTACTTTAGGATCACATCCATAAGACGGTCTGATACACTCACTCGACCGTTCACACCATCAAGACACTCCCTGTATAGCCACCGACATAACTATATGCCTTATGCAGAAGTGAATCCGGCACGTCCCAACCCATGAGCGACGCCTAGCTCCGGAACCTTCGCAAGACTAGCCCCGACCAACTATGGTAACCGACTAGACTTGCCAAAAGGTGGCATCAAAGGAGGCTCAATAGGATTATGTAGGTCAAGGCCCGCCCATGTGAGCGACAGTGGTAGTGCTTTCGATGTTCAGATTAGTGGCACTATGGACTGACCCTATCGAAGTTTGGAGGGGTGTTTCATTTAATCAAGTTTTATCATAACAAGTCCAAACAACAGAGGGTTAGTTCAACATAATAATCACGTCATCAATATCATATATCAACAACAATAAGGCATTAGCAACATAATGCTTGCACATATAGATATCAACATAACAATAATAAGAATACCCGGGTGACTGTGGCGGGAGACCCGGCCGGTGTCACTCGGGGGTTAGTGTTCACAGAATAATAGCATGATGTTTCAAACGGATGACGATGGCGGGAGACCCGGCCGGTGTCACCGCAAAAGAATGAACCGAAAAGCACTCATAAAAAATGAGAGAGCATCCATTCCACTCGAGGGTTACCCCGACGTGGTGTCAGCAATCTCGGCAATAAGAACCAAATGGAAAGTCAGCTCCTAAGCGTCGCAGTCCGGGTGGTCTAAGCCAACCATATTTGATGGAGGGACAAGGCAAATAACTCTTTTGGCAAATGCCCCCAACTCTGAGGATCATAAGACGACATTCGTCCGCTCCTCACCTCGGCGAAGAAGAAATAAGCAAACAAAGCCCCGCAAGTGCGAGACGCACAGTTGTAATAATTCCCCCATTCCTTTGACTGAGGCGGTACCACCGGCCATTGTCTCGGGAATGTGAGTGATGCACAGATAAGCAGTTATATGGTAATGCAATAACTTAAAATGCAACATGATAAACATACAACAATACAAGGTTCATATGGACAACATACAGACATGCAACGATAATAGCAGACAGACATAACAATATAACGGAAGACAGACATAACACCCATGGTATTAAGCAATCAAACAAACAAGCATTGCAGGATGGCTCATAGCAAGGGGTTAGCTTGCCTCCGAAGGTCGACACCGTTTGGCTTGGGGGTCACGGACGTCGCGGTTTAGGGCCTCGGTTTGCCGGTACCGCGGAAAAACCCTAGGCATGCATACAAGGTGCTGAGCATACAAGTATTTTACAAAATTGTGAAACTGATACTACTGGACAGAGCTCTCCAAACTAAGAATTTACAAATTTGAATCACCTGAATCGGAGTTACGGTTTGAGAGAAACAAGCGAGCGAAGGATAGCTATCCGCTGCCCAGTGCGGCAGATAAGCAGCTCGGGTTGGCTGAGCTGGCTGGGTCGTGTATTTCCAGGGAGTACGTTTTCTGAGCTGGAAAGCGGAAAACAGAGAGTACGCTTTGGCTTGAGGAAAGCGTAAAACCGAGAATACGCCGATCAGTACACTGTGCAACTCTCTGGCTTCTCTGCTAGCTTGCTCCCGCGTGCAGCACGCACGGGAGCTGGCCGGCGGTCGCCGGTGCGGGCTGCTGGGATGGCCGGAGCGCCGGGAGATGGCGGGGACGGAATGGCGGCGGTGTACCGTGGCCGGGGAGGCTGCTCCGGCGACGGGGACGCTTCCCTCGCGTCGGGCGCGAGCTCGCCGGCTCGGCCATGGCGGGAGGCACGGGTGGCCGGCAGCGCCGTCTGCTGGCTGGCCAGGGAGCCAGGCCGACGGCGGGGAAGGGCGCGTTGCGCCTCGCGGCGCTCGGGAAGGAGCTCCAGAGGGCAGGGGAGAGTTAGGCACCGATGGCCACCGGTGCAACAACTTGCCTCCAAGCAATGAATGGCAAGGGATAGGAACGGGGCTGGATTGGGGTGAGGAGCTGGACACACAGCAACGCATGAGGTGGTACTGCAGCTCTGGGGTTAGGCCGGGTTTAGGGCTAAGCAACGTTTAGGTCATGCGAAAGCGGGTGTCTAGGGTGCGACACGGGCGGCATCGTCGCGTTCCCGGCGACTCGGAGCTCCAAACGCGATGGGGTTTTCACCACTGCATGCCAAATTTAAAACTCTACAACTTTGGTGACTAAAGTTTTTGCAAATTCGAAAGTTGGTGCGACTAAAACTTTTGAAAAAACAGTACTGGTCAAATTTGAAATTGATTATTTGAGGAGGCAAATGATTTTTGTTTTGGTCAAGACTTTGCCCAGAGGTGTAGGCACCACCAGGGCTTGCATCTAGGTACTCTCCTCTCACTACAAAAATCATTTGGCTTAGTTTTGAAAACATTTGAAAATTAGGGAAGAAGCTTGGACAGAGGAAAAGTCAAATATTTTCTTAACAAGATATCCAATATTTTTACATAAATGGTCTACATACTGCCTAGGGGTCATCCCCTAATTTTCGTAGAATTTTTGGAGACATAAAAATAGGGGTTCCTTTGGAATTTGCTAATAGGCAAGAAAAGAGCACTACAAAGGAAGTACCTCAAATATTGCTCAAATGAGGTTGGGACAGTGGAGTGAAATGTTCAAAAGGTGGATTTATGCGTCTACCCAAAATGGTAGAATTTTTGGATGAGTAGAAGGTGTCTGGATAATTTTCGGATTGAAACCGACATAACAGAAAATAGGGTTTAACTTTGGAATATTGCATGGGGCTATGAAGTATTTTCCGTGGAAGTGATCTCTGTGTATGAGGGAACCATATGGTAGCTGGGTAGAATTTATTTCAAGCTGAAATTGCGGTGGAGGCTTTTAGTAGGACAGGCAGAAGGGTTTTTGCACTTTCCAGATGGGACCAATGTTTAGCAGATAAAACAATATCCGGGAATTACGGTGGAGGTCGACAAGTCTCGAGGATTGTTGGGAATTTTCTGAGAGAGCGAAACCAAGGTCAAATCAAAGACCAACGGGTTCAAAGAAAACATTTAGAAACCCGAAAAGTTTTTTTCCGGCGTCCAAAATAAATTTAAAATTCGGTCTAAATTTTCGGGGTGTTACATCTCTCTCCCAATCAAGAATGCTAGGGTCCTGTCAAGTTTTATTGAAATGAAAGTACAATACTAAAAATAAAAGCACACAGACGCTCCAAGAAAAGCACATATGATGTGAAAGAATTAAAATATAGTTTCACTAGAGATGACCTGATAATTTTGACGATGAAGAAGGGGATGCCTTGGGCATCCCCAAGCTTAGACGCTTGAGTCTTCTTGAAATATGCTGGGGAGATCCATGGGAGCCTCCCCAAGCTTAAGCTCTTCACTCTTCTTGATCCTATTATATCATCCTTCTCTCTTGACCCTTGAAAACTTCCGTCACACCAAACTCAAAGTAGATCTCATTAGAGGGTTAGTGCATAATCAAAAATTCACATGTTCTATAAAGACGCAATATGATTTGTTACTTTAAACATTAGCTACAGCCACTGATGTTATGTGAAGCTCTTCCACCCAAAAAAGAATTTCACTCAACACTAGTAAAAGAGAGAATGCAAAATAAAAAGGCATAATCTGTCTAAAACAGAACAGTCCGCAAAGACGAATTTTTTCGAGGCACTTACGACGCTCAGATCGAAAACTTGAACTAATGAAAGATTCAGACATTCATAAAGATTACGCACAAAAATTTCAGATTTAATTAACAATCTGGTGATTTTAGGAATTTCGTACAGTGAACAGCAAAAATCTGTTTCTGCGCAGCAATCAAAATTAAGCATCATCTTAACATTAGAGGCTACTCTTGGCACAACAATGCGAGAAAATAAAGATACAAAGGAGTTGCTACAGAAGTAAACACCTCCTTGACTCAATAAAAGAAAAATTGCAGAAAAAAAATAATGGGTTGCCTCCCATAAGCGCTTTTCTTTAACGCCTTTTAGCTAGGCACAAAGCATGCATCAAGTATTACCAAGTGAAGAAGCATCAACATTGTAATTTGTTCGAACAATAGAATCATAAGGTGGCTTAATCTTCTTCCTAGGAAAGTGTTCCATACCTTTCTTGAGAGGAAATTGATATTTTATATTCCCTTCTTTCATATCAATAATAGCACCTACAGTTCTAAGAAAAGGTCTTCCCAAGCACAATAGGGCATGATGGATTGCATTCAATATCCAAGACAATAAAATCAACGGGGACATAATTGTTGTTAACCATGATAAGAACATCATCAATTCTTCCCAAAGGTTTTTTAATAGTAGAATCAGCAAGGTGAACATCCAAGTAACAATTTTCCAAAGGTGCTAAATCAAGCATATCATAAATCTTTTAGGCATAACAGAAATACTAGCACCAAGGTCACACAAAGCATTGCAATCAAAGTCATTCAATTTCATTTTAATGATGGGCTCCCAACCATCTTCTAACTTCCTAGGGATAGAACTTCATGTTTAATTTCCTTCCCTAACTTGTATGAGAGCATTAGTAATATGTTTAGTAAAAGCCATGTTTATCTCACTAGCATTAGGACTTCTAGCTAGCTTTTGCAAGAACTTAATTACTTCAGAAATATTGCAACCATCAAAATCAAAGTCATTATCATCAAAAGTAATGGAGTTATTATCTTCCTTATTGCTAGAAATTTCAGCATCTTTATCAAGGACAGTTTCAGAGTTATCAGGCAATTTAGGACATTTTGCAATAGAAGTGGAAACATTACCAACACCAATTATCTTGCCATTAATGGTAGGAGGTTTGCTAACACTTGAGTTTGAAGCATTTTCAGAAGTAGTAATAGTATAAACTCTAGCAATATTATTCTTTCTAGCAATTTCATCCTCTCTTTCCCATCTAGCATGCAATTCAGCTAACATCCTCACATTGTTATCAATTTTAACTTGTATAGCATTGAGAGTTTTGCTCTCTTTAACATCATGAGGCATGTTCTTTAGTTTCAACAAGTCAACATCAAGAGCAAGACTATCAACTTTAGAGGCAAAACATCAATTTTCCCAAATTTCTCCTCAACAGTTTTATTGAAAGCAGTTTGTGTACTAATAAAATCCTTAAGCATAACTTCAAGATCAGAGGGTACACTCTTATTATTGTTGTAGGAGTTACATAGGAATTTCCATAACCATTGCCACTATTAGAAGGATAGGGCCTATAATTGCTATTACCAAAATTATTCCTATAAGCATTGTTGTTGAAGTTATTATTTTTAATGAAGTTCACATCAACATGCTCTTCTTGAGCAACCAAAGAAGCTAAAGGAACATTATTTGGATCAACATGTGTTTGACCATTTGCAAGCATAGACATAATAGTATCAATTTTGGCACTCAAGGAAGAGGTTTCCTCAACAGAATTTACCTTCTTACCTGTTGGAGCTCTCTCGGTGTGCCACTCAGAATAATTCATATCATCTAGAAGCTTTGTTGCAGCACCCAAAGTGATGGACATAAAGGTACCTCCAGCGGCCGAATCCAATAAATTCCTGAAGAAAAATTTAATCCTGCATAGAAGGTTTGGATGATCATCCAAGTAGTCAGTCCATGAGTGGGACAATTTTTAACCAATGATTTCATTCTCTCCCATGCTTGAGCAACATGTTCATTATCAAATTGCTTAAAATTCATTATGCTACTTCTCAAAGAAATAATCTTAGCAGGAGGATAATATTTTCCAATAAAAGCATCTTTGCATTTAGTCCATGAATCAATACTATTTCTAGGCAAAGATAGCAACCATTCTTTAGCACGTCCTCTCAAGGAGAAAGGAAAAAGTTTCAGTTTAATAATATCACCATCTACTTCCTTGAGCTTTTGCATTTCACAAAGTTCAACAAAGTTATTAAGGTGAACAGCAGCATCATCAGTACTAACACCAGAAAATTGCTCTTTCATAACAAGATTTAAAAGTGCAGGTTTAATTTCATAAAATTCTGCTGAAGCAGCAGGTGGAGCAATAGGTGTGCATATGAAATCATTGTTGTTCGTGCTAGTGAAATCACACAACTTAGTGTTCTCAGGAGTACTCATTTTAGCAGAATTAAAAACAGGACAGAAAATAACTTGAAAGTAAACTAGATGCAAGTAACTAATTTTTTTGTGTTTTTGATAATTGAAAGCAAACAAGATAAAATAAAATAAACTAAGCAAGACAAAAACAAAGTAAAGAGATTGGAAGCGTGAAACTCCCCTTGCAGAAGCTCTGCTCCCCGGCAACGGCGCCAGAAAAAAGCTTGATGCGTGAACACACGTTCGTTGGGAGACCCCAAGAGGAAGGTATGATGCAGTTCAGCAGCAAGTTTTCCCTCAGAAAGAAACCAAGGTTATCGAACCAGTAGGAGCAGCAACTTCAGAAGGTTGTCAACGGCGAAATATGACGGCGCACCAGAGATCCCTGACGTGGAATCTGCACACAACACAATCAAACTACTTTGCCCCAACGAAACAGTGAGGTTGTCAATCTCACGGCTTGCTGAAAACAAAGGATTAAACGTATGGTGTGGAAAATGAGTATTAAATTGCAGAGAATGAAAAGGAACAGTTTGCAGTTTGTGGTTTAATCAGTGTAAAAGAATGGACCGGGGTCCACAGTTCACTAGTGGTGTCTCTCCATAAAAGATAACTAACATGTTGGGTGAACAAATTACAGCTGGGCAATTGACAAATAGTGAGCGCATGACAATGCATATACATGACATGATGACTACTATGATATTTAATTGGGCATTACGACAAAATACATAGACCGTTATCCAACAGTCTATGACTAATAATCCACCGCCGGGTTGTCATCCGAGTCCCCCGTTGGTATTAAGTTGCAAGCAACGGATAATTGCATTAAGTAAAGTGCGTAATGTAAACAAACACATATGCCCGTGGACATAGCATCGTTAGGTTATCCCTAGTGGCAACAGCACATCCACAACCTTAGAACTTTCTGTCACTGTCCCAGATTACGGAGGCATGAACCCACTATCTAGCATAAATACTCTCTCTTGGAGTTACAAGCATCTACTTGGCCAAAGCATCTACTAGTAACGGAAAGCATGCAAGATCATAAATAACATAAGATAGATTGATAATCAACTTGACATAATATTCAATATTCATCGGATCCCAGCAAACACAACATGTAGCATTACAATAATATGATCTTGATCATGTAGGGCAGCTCACAAGATCTAAACATGATGGCACAAAGTGGAGAGACAACCATCTAGCTACTGCTATGGACCCGTAGTCCAAGGATGAACTACTCACGCATCACTCCGGAGGCAGGCATGGCGATGTAGAGGCCTCCGGTGATGATTCCCCTCTCCGGCAGGGTGCCGAGAAGAGGTTCTGGACCCTCCCGAGCTAGGGTTGACGGCGGCGGCGTCTCTGAAACTTTTCGTGGATAATGGCTCGGGTATCTAGGGTTTTGCATCGGAGGGAATAAGTAGGCGAAAGGGTGGCGGCTGATGACCCTCGAGGGGCCCACACCACCCTAGGGCGCGCCAGAGGGGGGGGGCCCTAGTGGCGTGTGGGGCCCTGGTGGCTCTTCTCCGTCTCTCCTTTGGACTTCCTGGTGTGTTCTGATAAAATAGGACCCTCCGTGAAGTTTCGTCCAATTCCGAGAATATTTCCAGACTAGCTTTTCTGGAATACAAAAACAGCAGAAAACAGGAACTGGCACTTCGGCATCTTGTTAATAGGTTAGTCCCAATTTTTTTATAAAAGTGATATAAAGTGGATGCAGAACATGTAGCAATTGGTATAATATCAGCATGGAACATCAAAAATTATAGATACGTTTGAGACGTATCAGCCGGTCCCCAGGCCGGCCTAGGCTGGGCTCCAGGCCGGGCGGCTCTGCGGGGTGACCGACCCCCAGGCCGGCCCAGGCCGGGCTCTAGGCCGGGCGGCTCAGCGGGCAGGCCGGCCCCCAAGCCGGCCCAGGCCGGACTCCAGGCCGGTCGGGTCTGTGAGCAAGCCGACCCAGGCCAGGCCTCAGGCCGGTTCTCCTGGTTGTTCCTGCGTGAAAAACTGAGGCCGGCCCCCTGGTCGGGCTCCCGTACCCCTTCAACGGTCACCTTTTTAGGGGACCTATTTAAGGGGCTTTCTTCCCCAACGGTTCCCAAACCCTTTTGAGCTCGTTTTCCCCTCTCTCTCCTCCATTGTTGACATTTGGAAAAGCTTGCCTTCCTCTCAATCTCTCCCATGATTCTTGCATATCTTTGAGGGAAAGTGAGAGGAGAACTAGATCTATATTTCTACCAATCCATTCCTCATCTAAGTGAGGGGAACCTAGTAGATCTTGATCTTGTAGTTCTTGGTGTTCTCCTACTTTGTTCTTCCTCTCTTATTCCCCCATAAGCATTTGTTGCTTTGTTAGAATTTGAGAGTGATGGACTTGAGCACTTGTGCTCTTGCCATTGCTTTGTGCATCGGTTTGTGCTCTCCATGAGGATTCGTGGAAGTTGAAAGTTTGTGAGCTTGTTACTCTTGGGTCTTTGGACCCTAGACGCCTTTGTGGTGGTTGAGACCTTGTGTGGTCACTTGTAGCTGTTCGAGAGCCCCCAATTCGGCTGTGGGTGTGTGCCCTGGATCGTTGTTGTAAAGGTTCCGGTTTCCGCCTAGAAGGATTCCGATAGTGGAAGGTGAACCAAACCTTTGTGGTGCGGTTCATCGGTGAAGAAGGTGAAGCCTTTGTGGCGTTGTGATAGACCTTTGTGGTGCCTCACACCTCTCCAACGAGATGTACTCCCCTAAAAAGGAGGAACTCGGGAATACATCTTCGTCTCCGTGTGCCTCGGTTATTTCTATATCCGAGCTCTTTACTTATGCACTTTTCTTTGTGATAGCCTTCGTGCTTGAAGTTCTTTATCTTGCTATAACTTTGTTGCTTGTATTGCTTAGCATAAGTTGTTGGTGCACATAGGTGAGCCTAGTTTATTTAGGTTATTGGCTTGTTAATTTAAACACCTAGTTTTATTCCGTAATTAGCAAGCCTAAACCGGAAAAGTTTTAATCGCCAATTCACCCCCTCTAGGCGACATCCTTGTCCTTTCAGTAGGTTTCAACATAAGAAGTTTATAGCTTAGGCATCCTGGCTCATGTATGATGTTGGCGGTGGAGGTTTCTTGGTCCATGCTTCAAAACTTGTAGTACCTGGTCTATGATACATTTTGGAGCTTCTAGCTCTAACTTTATTTCATGTATTGAACTATTTGTTGTTTGAGTTCTCGAAAATGGAACCGGTAAGAGTGTATTTTTCTCCAAGTGTGCTTTTGGTGTAAATAACAACATGATCAGTGGACTAACCATGTGCTTGAGCTATCTAACAGTAACTAGCCACATCCTTAGAAAGCATAACATAGTTAAAGACCCCTCAAGGTTAAAAGAGATGATGTCCCAAGATTTTTGGTTATTTTAGTCATTGGAAATTTGTACTATTTGTTTCAGATAGTATGGATCAAATTAAATCACACACAAAACATTATTTCACCCACTAAACTTGCCATGGAGGAAAAACTTACATGTAGTCATGTTTTTGAAGCATGTGTTTTTTCAGGCCCGAAACTTCCATGTTCGAGAATACCCCAGAACTTTCAGACTAGGTAGAAAACGGTATGCAAAGAATCTCATATAAATAGCCCCCTTATTCCCCATGAAGCAAGGCCGACCTTTATCCTATATCTCCTTTATTGTTGACAAAGCTTAAACCTAATATCTCCTCCCCTACTAAATCATGTTGCATTAACGAAAGATAGAGGAGATCCCGATCTACCATTTCACCGAAGAAACTAGATTCCCCTTGATATCCATTATGGATCTTGTTATCTTGGTGCTTGGTCACCCTAGACATAAAAGGTTATCGCAGAGCTCAATCATTGTGGTGCAAAGCTCCAAGATATTCTTAGACCCTCCAATTAAGGTGCGAAACATGCCCCAATATTGTTTGTAATGGTTCATTTGACGCCTTGATGGCCCTTGACGTAGTTACCTGCGTCAAAAGAATATGGGTTAGGTTGAGACTCCAAGTGCAGAGTGTATAGTATAAGAAAGGTTTTCCCTGCGAGGGGTGACTCAAGGGTTTAATATCGAACTCTCGGGGAACCAATAGTGAAAGATTTATCTTCTTATCCTTCTCTTGAAAACCTACAAAATAAAGTAAATTGTTTGTGCCCTCAACCTCACCTAGTGGTTGTCAAGCACAAGATGTGAGAATGATATGAAAATAAAATGAATGCAAAACAGTAAATAAATATGCAATGATGATAAATAAATATGCAAGGATGGTGGAAACAATGATGGATGATATTTTTGGGGTTTTGTATTGTGAATGCAAGATGCAAAAGTGTTTTTGTATTTTTGGATTTTTAAATGGCAGAAAATGTAAAGTGGATAAAAGTTGTTTCTTATGATTAAAAATGGACCGGGGTTCATGATTTCACAAATGCACTCTCTTTAATAAAGTGGTAGACAATGGAACACTAGAATTGACATATGAGATTGCAACATAAAGGTTTCATGACAAGTTACTAATTATATGGGCATCACGTCCTAACATAGAGATCTTTTGTTTATTAATCTCTCTTATACTCCACCAAGATGCGAACTAAATCATAACACCTTAGTAATTAAGATAAATCAGAGCATATCATTAACTTTCATGACATGAAGTTAAAATAAGAACATGCTGGATCTAGTCATGGAGTAGTGGCAATGGTCACACCCACATCTCCGGTAGCAAGGTATTTTTCTTTATCCCTAGTGAGGCAACAAAGTAAGGTAAAAACCCAAGTGGATCGCGGAACTTTTGTCACTTTCACCGCACTAGCCACCCCCGTTACTCCATCTAATGCACACGTTCCCCCTCACACGCTCTCATACACAAGTTTGATCATAACAAGTGAACAAGAACGGGGTACATAATATGCATCTACTTTTATAACTGAAACAAACTATTGCAATCTCAAACATATATTACCTCATAAAAAGATCCACCACAAAGGTATTACATAGATGACTGTAATCATGTTCAGCAGCTCATACGGTGCTAATTAGTGAAGCTCAAAGAGAGGAGAGATACATAAGTTACTTACACAAACCCATAGTCCAGGGGTGGACTACTCCTTATTCTTCATGGAGACGGTGGAGAAGCCGTTGGGAAGATGGAGACCACCCCGGCAGCGCCCCGCCGGAGTTTTTCCCTTCAACTCTGCAACTCCAGGTCTCTGTTTCGTGGTTTCTATGTTTCGGCGGCGCTCCCCTCCGAAGGGCGTCGGGGACTATTTTTATAGTCGGTTTTAGGTCAAGACGAAGGTTCTGGAGAAAATATCGACGGCAACGGAGCCTCGAGGCCCCAAATGGCGGGTCCCACGTGGCCAAGGAATCTGGCCGCGTGGGCCACCCTATATTGGCCCTCGGGTCTCCGTTTGTTCGCTTCCTTCGCTCCCACGCTTTGTTCCTTCCAAAAACTGATGCTCGTAAATTTCCAGGTCATTTGGACGTCGTTTGGGTCCATGAAACATCAAAATATAGAAAATAGGGTTTTCTGCCAGTGCAGGGTTAATTCCAAAAAAATAGGTAAACTGTGAAATATTCCCAAAATCAATATAAAACAATGATATAACCCTTATATGATGCAAATATGGTTGAAATATAAGTAATATAATGCAAAGTTCATGTACGCATTTTACATGCATCATGCCTCCACGAGAAGAACTTAGTGACTCGAAGAACTTTAAATTGCATGTCCGCTCTAGTAGACACTAGTATAGAACGACAGATCAGATACCCCTCTATGGTAATGGCAGGAGATAGGCGACGGAAAATCACGATTTTAGCATTGCGGACAAGACCTGGCAGAACTGGGCCACGGCTGGTCCGTCAACATTGGTTACGGAGGATTTTAGATCTCCGTTACCAAAAGTATTGGCAACGGTCATAAATTCACCTCCGTTTCCAATATTTATCTCTATGGCAATGGTTGTTGAAGGATTTCCGTTTGCGATGTGTTTGGGAAATTGCAGTTGCAAAATGGAAGTGCGTCTGTTCAATGCAGCTTAATTCACGAGGGATTGGAACCGCCTTCTCGCCGCTAATAAAATGTGACTGGAACCGCGTGAAGCCATGCCGTTCTCGCATTCTCCCCTTCGTTCTCTCACACGTTCTCTACCACACTACCACAACCGCCATGGAGAAACCCTGGTGGCAGAACGAGGAAGTCCCTAGCGACGACGTGAGCTATGAAGAACACGGTGAAGTCCCATGGTGGGATCAAGACGGGCCGCCGGACTCGGACCCGCCGTCTTCACACTTGTAGAAGACGACTCCGACGACTCGGACCCACCGTCTTCGCGCGAAGGAGAAGGCGACTCCGAATTGGAGGAGTCGCCGGAGGAAGAGGAGCCAGAGGACCCGCCAGAGCCGTATTCTAGCCAGGAAGAATACGACTCCGACGAGGTGGAGGAGGAAGCGTCGGAGGAGGCGCCAGAGAAGGACGCGCTGGAGAAGGAGCACGAGCCGGAGGAGAAGGCAACCAGCAAGAAGCGACGCCGCACCGTGGACGACAATGGCGCGGAGGCAGGGTGGAAGAAGAAACAAGTATAGATAGTTAGTTCTGATCGTACTGTTAAGTAGGCCCAGTGTGTCAGTGAGCAAATAAAAGGATACGGTTATTTATCGCCTCCGTTTCCGATATTGTACTTGTGCTATAAATACGCCATTCCAACAACCCTAACGCTCTCGCTCTCACCCTCACAGTGTGGCGGCGACTCGATGCAGCGCCAGATCTAACCCTTATCTCGCAGAACTGAGCGCGGCCGGCCGACATCGCCGCCGCATAGCATCTACCCCTAGCCGTGCATCTTCCCCCAGCGGTGTGTCGGCCAGTCGCGGCGCATCTTCGCTCAGCGGCGCGTCGGCTAGCCGCCGCGCATCTTCCCCGAGCGGCACGTCGGATCTTCCCGAGCGGCGATGCTACCGCCGGTAAGCTCATCCATGCACTAGACAAGTCGGATAACGTTATGTGTAGTTGCCACAGTTTGTTGCTCGAATGACTAGCCATAGATAATTATGCATGGGCTTGATCTGTTTGTTCTAATTGGGCACTGTAAGTAGATCGATCTGTTCTCTCAAATATGTAATCATTAATTGATTTGCACTCAATATTATACACCTACATGTTTTCAATATGTAGATCTATACTGACCATGCATTAATATCCTCATCAGATGCACAGAAGATGTGTCCTTGCTAAAGATGTGGTTGCCAAGGCTGATGCTCTTCTGTGGAGAATTGATAACCCACAAGTATAGGGGATCGTGTGTAGCCTTTTTGATAAGTAAGAGTGTCGAACCCAACGAGGAGCTAAAGGTAGGATAAGTATTCTCTCAACTTCTATCAACCACGGATACAACTCTACGCACACTAAATGTTTACTTTATCTAGGAAATAATACTAGAGTAATAATACGGGTATGAGAGATAGCTTTGCGAGATAATAAATACAAGAAAGTAAATGTTAGTGCTGCAGCAATAAAATACACTAAGTAACCTTAAAATAACAGTACCATGAGTGTGGAAAAGTGGTGGTAATTGTGATGGCTTTGTCCAAGATTAATTAGTGAAGGTACTTGGTTCATTGTCCTCGATGCAGTTTTCTATGTAGGAGAGCCTAAATATACATGCACTCCACTAATCGGGATTACAAGTACTATATGATTGGATTGTTTGCAGGCATCCGCAAATACTAACAATGCATTAAGGTTTCCACAACCATAGCCTTAAGTTCATGGTCCTCTTACTCCCATACGTGCAACTAACCGGTTCGCGTTCTCAGGTTTCTGTCACTCCGGCAGAACTTCCCCGCTTCGTTTACAAATACTACCAACCCTAAGATGTTGATCCATGCGCGCACAAGTATAATGGACATCAAAGGACAGTACCATATAGACATATAACTCTAATGAACCTCATGCATTCAACTAAGTAATCAAAAGACAAATAAACTACGGAAACATGATGTAAATCATAGGATAAATATTATAGCATCAAACACCATGTTTACATAGAACGGTACAGAGATTTGTGGGAGGATGAACCACTGCATACAAGGAGGAATTGGCGGTGGAGATGGCGGTGAAGACGGCGGAGAGGGCAGTGAGGAGCGCAGGGCGGCGCCGGCGCCGGCGGTGGCGCGGGGAACTCCTCCCGCGCCGCCGGCATCAAGGGGATGTGCCGCCCCTTAGCCCTCTTCCTTCATGGCTTTTTGGGAGCCCTCCCCCATGGAGATGGGATCCATGGGGGAGGCAAAAACATGGCTTTGGTGGCTACAAATTCGTGGGTATGGGTGCTCCCCACGACCTAGGGTTTCCTCCTTATATATGTACTCTCGGATTTCTATCTAGGGTTGCAGTGGTACGGCGATATCTGGAGGGTCGGACTCGGATTGGGCCGAATTTTTAGTCCAGAATTATTGGGAGAAAATTCCCTGCAACTTTCGCGACTAGACTTTTTCCATTTGATGTCATCTTCGGGCCGAAACGTGTCCATATTCGAAAATAGTTTTCAGACAGATTTAGGAAAGTCCAAATTCGACTCCAACAATGTTTCCTCTTATATTCTTGATAATTTCTACACATCAAAGAGTAAAACAAGAACATTGTGCACTTTTGCAACCATTAGTAGGTTAGTCCAAATAAATAATAAACTTAATATAAAAACAAGTGCTAAAAGCATAAAAATGGCATGAAACAATCAAAAATTATAGATACGTTTTGGACGTATCAACATCCCCAAGCTTAATTCCTGCTCGTCCTCGAGTAGGTAAATGATAACAAAATAATTTTTGATTGTAAATGCTATGATCAGGTTTTAACAATTGCATGATGTATGGATAATAAAACTTAGCAATCATGTTACTAATGAAAAGTATCAACGAACTAATAGCTCATAACATGAAATTTATAAACATCAACAAGATTGTAATGATCATAATAAAGCATGATAGAGTGGTATCTCGCTTGCCCTTAATTGTGGAGCAAAACATAAATGTCAAGGCACCTCTGAAGTTCAAGTGAAGACTAGATGTAAAGATATCAAAGTTAAAAGCATCATAGTTATACCGCAGATAACCGCATTCTGGGACAAGCACATTACACTAAGAATGACAGTTATGCTCTCGAGGAAGTGCTCAAAGAAAGGATGATGACTCAACATTAAAATAAAAGATTGGCCCTTCGCAGAGGGAAGCAGGGATTAACATGTGCTAGAGTTTTTATTAAAAACAGAAGTAAAAATGTTTTGAGAGTGGTTGTTCTTGTCAACGAATCAGTAATAGAGTTCTTGTTATCTTCCATACTAAACAAGTTGAGAGCGGTTCCGAGTTATTGATATAAGGCATTTATAGCATGCACTTTTATATAGTATGACACTCCTCCCAACCTTTGCTTTCACAAACCATGGCTAACCGAATCCTCGGGTGCCTGCCAACAATCTCATACCATGGAGGAGTGCCTATTTTATTAATTTATTACTACTTTATTTATTACAATGGTCTAACCAGCTCTTTGCAAAATTAGTGACGAGCAGATGAAGCATGCAAGTCGGGGACTTAATTTAGTATGGAAGATAACAAACCCAACTACTACGTCCTCATGAGCTAAAAACAGTGTCACAAAATGAGAAGTATTTTGAAGGTTTTAAAGGTAGCACATGAAAATTTACTTGGAATGGTTTGAAATACCATGCATAGGAATTTATGGTGGACTCTTTGGGATAACTTGGTTTTAAGATTTTGGATGCACGAGCAGCATTCCCGCTCAGTACAAGTGAAGGCTAGCAATAGACTGGGAAGCGACAATCAAGAGAGCAATAACCGTCATAATCATACTTGCGACAGAATAAAATTAACGGAGGCATAAAAATGATACTAAAACTCTGAGGCAAAATAGATCATCAAGGCTTAATTGACTTTTATTTTTCAGTCATAAACATGTGTGAGCATGTGCCAAGTCGATTCAAGTAAATCATTCAGAGGAGGATACCACAATACATACCATCTTATGAACAGGACAATGCATGTTAATATCAAAATATCATAATATGCACTATTAGCTAGTTGAGCTAACCATAAGAAAACATAAACTACTAAAATATATTCACACATCATTTTTAAGTTTCAACAAATAATCCATTAACCAAGTAAACGTTGAAACAGAGGATAAATAAAATATGTGACGATCAACTTATTAATGTAACCGGTGTTTGATGCTAAGATAAATAAATAATAAGATACAGACGCTCCAAGAACAGCACATATGATGTGAAAGAATAAAAATATAGTTTCACTAGAGATGACCTGATAATTTTGACGATGAAGAAGGGGATGCCTTGGGCATCCCCAAGCTTAGACGCTTGAGTCTTCTTGAAATATGCTGGGGAGATCCATGGGAGCATCCCAAGCTTGAGCTCTTCACTCTTCTCCATCCTATTATATCTCTCTTCCTCTTGACCCTTGAAAACTTCGTCACACCAAACTCAAAGTAAATCTCATTAGAGGGTTAGTGCACAATCAAAAACTCACATGTTCTGTAAGGACGCAATATGACCGTTACTTTAAACATTAACTACTGCCACTAATGTTATGTGAAGCTCTTCCACCCAAAAAAGAATTCCACTCAACACTAGTAAAAGAGAGAATGCAAAATAAAAGACATAATCTGTCTAAAACAGAACAGTCCGCAAAACGAATTTTTTCGAGGCACTTACGTTACTCAGATCGAAAAACTTTGAACTAACAAAAGATGCATACATATATCAGGATTACGCACAAAATTTTCAGATTTAATTCACTTTCTGGTGATTTTATGAATTAATACGGTGAACAGAAGAAATCTGTTCCTGCGCAGCAATCAAAATTTAGCATCATCTTATCATTAGAGACTACTCTTGGCACAACATGCGAAAAAGTAAAGATACAAAGGAGTTGCTACAGAAGTAAACACCCTCCTTGACTCAATAAAAAAAAATTGCAGAAATAAAAATAATGGGTTGCCTCCCATAAGCGCTTTTCTTTAACGCCTTTTAGCTTGCACTTAGTGCATTGCAATACATAATATTTCCAAGGTGCTGCTATTAAACCAAATCAAATTTTGTTTCTAAGTTACAGAAAGGTTGCTTAAATGGCCAACTTCTAAATGAAAGGTAAGAACCATTAAGAATCAAATGAAAACGCAAAGAGCCACTCTTGCAACAAAAGTCAGAATCTGTCCAGAAAAACAGCAGTGGAAACGTAATTTTTAGGTGCACTTAAACATGTCCTAAATTTTAGCCAATTTTTGTGCATGCAGAGGATTAGGTGCTACAACATCAAATTTTAGTGATTTTTAGAGTTTCCAGTAAAATATGAAAATCGCGCAATGAGCAGTAGATGCTGAAAACAGAAAATCACTTTTTACATATGTATCAACTAAGCTAAATGGTAAAACTTGGTACTTTATTTTTGATAAACTAAGAGACCAGAGGCTAACAAGACCTAAACATGCTAGCTACAGAAAGGAAAACTCTAAATAAAAATCAAAAGTAAAAACCAAATAAAATCAAAATAAAGAACCAAACAAAGAAGTAAAACAAAAGAAAATATTTTTGTTTTTTGAATTTATAAGTGAAAGTAAAGAAGCAATAGAAACCAAATAAAAGCCTAATAAAACTAAAGAAGGCAAAACAAGACATATAAAAGCAATTATAATACAAGTTAAGACAATACATATCATGTGGACGGGTAATATAGAGTATGAACGAGACAACCTCATGTTAGTTGATGAATAGGGGGATGACTCGGGCATCCCCAAGCTTAGATGATTGTATCTTCTTGAATATGTTCTTGGGATGCACCTATACATCCCCAAGCTTGAGCTCTTGCGTCTTCTTGTTCATCTCATATCACCATATTGATTAGAACTTATAGGCTACATCCACATAAAACTTCACAAAACTCATTAGTAGGGTTAGTACTCATTAAATAAAATCCACTCATGTTCAAGTGTTGTCAAATTTCATAATATTTATTAAACATTAGCCACTGTAATACCGAGGTTTCTTATTATTTCCGTTGTCCATCGAAAAACTAAGGAAACTTTTGAACCCTAAGTACAATATTTAAATAAAAGAATAGAAATCTGCCAAAACTGAACAGTCTGTAAAGATGACACTCAACGAGATAGTTACGTAGCTCAAATGAAAAAACTTAAAACTATGAAAGAAGATAATGATCTCAGGTTTATGCACAAAAAATTTCAGGTCAAAATAATATTCTGAGATTTATCACGATTTTATTTACAGAGAAGCACAGAAATCTGTCTAAACTAAACAGTCAGTAAAGATCGAATTTTTAGATATTTACATAATTCAAATCAGAAAAGTTATAACTAATGAAAGAAAGGTAATAACTTTGCTTTGCACTCAAAAAATTCAGATCAAGATCACGTTCTGGTGATTTTAAACATTTTATACGGTGGAGCATAAAAATCTGTTTCTGGACAGCAAAGCAAAACTATCAACTTTCAATTAACTAAAGACTAAATTAGCATTTTATTTTTATGTACAGGGTATATACACAATATTTACATGTTTTTGATGAAAAGCTTCCATGGAAAGATTTGTTTTGGTTTCATAGGCATGAACACAAGTGTTCAAGGTCGACCCCCATTTAACCATTACTCATCTTTCCAATCACTTTTCTTTTTGAAAACGTTTTTAGATAACAACTACAACTTTTTTTTTGTAATTCACATTCCCTATCCATAGTAAGATAAAGAACATCTTAATATACTGAAAATAAAAACTATTAGAGATAAAGCAAACAAGTGCACACAAGAATATTAACTACGCTATGGCTCCCCGGCAACGGCGCCAGAAAAGGTCTTGATAACCCACAAGTTTAGGGGATCGCGTGTAGCCTTTTCGATAAGTAAGAGTGTCGAACCCAACGAGGAGCTAAAGGTAGGATAAGTATTCTCTCAAGTTCTATCAACCGCTGATACAACTCTACGCACACTAAACGTTTATTTTATCTAGGAAATAATATTAGAGTAATAATACGGGTATGAGAGATAGCTTTGCGAGATAATAAATAGAAGAAAGTAAATGTTAGTGCTGCAGCAATAAAATACACTAAGTAACCTTAAAATAACAGTACCATGAGTGTGGAAAAGTGGTGGTAATTGTGATGGCTTTGTCCAAGATTAATTAGTGAAGGTACTTGGTTCATTATCCTCGATGCAGTTTTCTATGTGGGAGAGGCTAAATATACATGCACTCCACTACTCAGGATTACAAGTACTATATGATTGGATTGTTAGCAGGCATCCACAAATACTAACAATGCATTAAGGTTTCCCCAACCATAGCCTTAAGTTCATGGTCCTCTTACTCCCATACGTGCAACTAACCGGTTCGCGTTCTCAGGTTTCTGTCCCTCCGGCAGAACTTCCCCCGCTTCGTTTACAAATACTACCAACCCTAAGATGTTGATCTATACACGCACAAGTATAATGGACATCAAAGGACAGTACCATATGGACATACAACTCTAATGAACCTCATGCATTCAACTAAGTAATCAAAAGACAAATAAACTACGGAAACATGATGTAAATCATAAGATAAATATTATAGCATCAAACACCATGTTTACATAGACGGTACAGAGGTTTGTAGGAGGATGAACCACTGTATACAAGGAGGAATTGGCGGTGGAGATGGCGGTGAAGACAGCGGAGAGGGCAGCGAGGAGCGCAGGGCGGCGCCGGCGGGGGGAACTCCTCCCGCGCCGCCGGCATCAAGGGGATGCGCCGCCCCTTAGCCCTCTTCCTTCATAGCTTATTGGGAGCCCTCCCCCATGGAGATGGGATCCATGGGGGAGGCAAAAACATGGCTTTGGTGGCTGCAAATTCGTGGGTATGGGTGCTCCCCACGACCTAGGGTTTCCTCCTTATATATGGACTCTCGGATTTCCATCTAGGGTTGTAGTGGGACAGCGATATCTGGAGCGTCCGAACTCGGATTGAGCCGAATTTTTAGTCCAGATTTATTGGGAGAAAATTCCCTGCAACTTTCGCGACTAGAGTTTTTCCATTTGACGCCATCTTCGGGCCGAAACGGGTCCATCTTCGAAAATAGTTTTAAGACAGATTCAGGAAAGTCCAAATTCGACTCCAACAATGTTTCCTCTTATATTCTTGATAATTTCTACACATCAAAGAGTAAAACAAGAACATTGTGCACTTTTGCAAACAATAGTAGGTTAGTCCAAATAAATAATAAACTTAATATAAAAACAAGTGCTAAAAACATAAAAATGGCATGAAACAATCAAAAATTATAGATACGTTTTGGATGTATCAAGTATCAATGATTGTCCAGCTTTGGCCACTATGGCAGGAAGAAGGGTCACAAGAGGTTATAAAGCATGTTGTCAGTGCTACCAAAATCATTTGTTCATACCAAGGAGAGTTGAAGATGTATCACAATTTGCTACATCCGTACTTACTAAAGATGTGCTTGTCAAGACTGATGCTCTTCTGTGGAGTATTAATGATTATCAAGCTTTGGAAACTCTGGCATGAAGAAGAGTGGCAGGAGGTTATAAAGCATGTCGTCACTGCTACAAAAAACATTTGTCAGTAGCTAGCAGGTTATAGAGATGTATCACTGTAATGGTAATGTAGTGATGTATCACTGTAATGTAGAGCTACTTTATGAATCTGAGCTACTTCCCTATGAATCTGATCTGTCATTCTTGTGCTTGTGCTGTGAGATTTTAAATGCCCAGTGGCATATGTATTCCTGCTATATGCTTATGAAAAAATCCAATGCAAACGAGTAATTTACAAACTCCGTTACTGATGAGCTCGACACTGAGGAAACGGAGATATGTGCAGAACCGTTGCCAAACTTGGCCTCATCGGATACGGTTTTTGGGCTCTGTTACCGATGAGGGTCTTCACATCAGCCACGGGGGCAGGAACACGGACCACTTCTCCGTTTCCGATTAGGGTTTTGGCCCGTTTTCGATGTGTCGTTTTGTACTAGTGAGAATACAATGAGCCATCATGACTATGTATACCATGTCACCACACCGCTCCAAGAGAGACTACCCCTCCCAAGGTGGGGAATTCAAAATACATCCGCGTGGCCGTTGTGTTCTTGTCTCTCAACCCTTAATTACGCATATCTAGTTTGTTATGTTTTTTAATCTTGTGTAGCTAGATTATATTTCCATATAGGTTGCTCGTATCTAGCTACATAATGTAGATAATAAATATTCTTGGTAATCCTCAAATTGCTAAAGAAAATTATATATTTTGTTATCGCTTGTTGACTCCCCCACCACCCTCCCCTCTAGTCGATCTGTTTGATCCTCTTGACCAAGGTGCAATCTTTGAGAATCTGAAAACAAACGAGTTAATCCAAGATGTTTGATTGCAAATGGACGATGAGGAGTGCTTAAGCCTAGCATGGAGTGTTAAATGATAATGATCGTAATTTGATGGATATCAACGGATGAAATTGAATGACACACTTTTAAACATTTTCTATTTTAACCGAACTCATTTTTTAGGTTAGTATTGCCGCGTAGAAATACCAACAATTAAGGAAAGGCGAGCTGTCACACACTAGTACAGAACGACACATAGGATACCCCTCTATGGAAACGGCAGCAAAAAGACAACAGACTATGCTCACAAAGGCCACGGTTAAAAAAATTGCACGTCACCAGTGAGCCTTTACAGGAATGGAATCGCGACACATCGGCAACGGTTATATATTCAACTGTATGCAATATATTAGAAACGGTTGAAAATATTCGTCCGTATGCAATTAAAGTGGGCCGAAAGGCCTGTTCACACATGCTCAATAAATAGTCCCCAACCCTAGTGTCGCACGCCTGCAACTTATCCTCTCCTGCAGCCACAGGCTTCTTATCCCCTCTACCACCTTCCTCTCCCGTATCTCTACTCTGCCAGCCGCCACCAGTGACGAGGGAACACTGCCCGGCGAGATCAGGCCCAGGAAGGGCGTCGAGGATGCTGCTGGCGCGGCAGCAACGCTGGATCTTTGCGGACAGCCAAGCGGCGGATCTGGAGCATCATCTGGAGCTCCACTCCGCCATCGGTGCCACGGCTGTGTGCGTCGTTGTCCCCTGCACCGGATCCTTTGCCCCGATCTGGTGTACACCAGCGACAACAGTACCAACATCTTGAGCTGCTTGATTCCAAGGTATGCATGTGCTCGTACAAGCTGCTTCCGTGTTGTTGGGTAGTGTACGCGTGTGTTCCGGCCGGCCGATTTCTTAATCTAATGGTTGGTGCTCCTATAGTATCTCATGGGTGATGGCTGTAGCCGGATTCACTTCTTCACCTCGTGCGGATCTTCTTTTATTTTTCTTGATTCTTTCTCTGTGTGGGATTCGATGTCTTTTGGCTCGACCGGATCTTGTGGGGTTTCCTAGTTCGGTGTACTGCTCTTTTGATGGTGATTTGCATTTGCTGCTTTGCCCCCTTAATTTATTGTGCTAGTACTAATATTGAGTTTGTCGATGTGCTAATATACTGATCTGAATGCCAGATTACTAGTTTTTGTTGCTGTGATGGTACTGCATGCGAGATAACTAGCTTTTGTTGTTTCTTCAAAAAATGCAGCTGTATGCAAGGATCTGGAGCATCATCTGTAGCGATGGCCGCCCTACTTCGATTTCTATTGCCAGTAAAGACAGATGCAGCAAAGCGTGATGGGTTGGATGGATTCTTTTTGAGAGTCCATTAGTTAATTTTTTGCGAGAGTATGCATTTTTAGTGTATACTAGGCATAGTTCTATCGTGTATACTGAACCTTGTACCTTGTGTATTTTTGACATAGTTATTTATAATATTGTATCATGTGCGAAAGAGTACAGTAAAATGCAGTGCTGTCGGTATCAATTATTGCTTTCGCTACCGGTCACCACCGGTGGCCTGTATTTTTTTTTTTAATATTTATGACCCACAAAGGAAACGGACAAAACTACGTAACAGATGAGATGCTCTCACATCAGCATCGGAAGGGGGCAACGGATGGTTTTTCCGTTGCCATAGAAGGTTTTGCTCCGTTGCTGATGTGTCGTTCTGTACTAGTGACAACACAGACGCGCTGCCGCCGGTACTCACCCATCTCGGTGTCCTCCATCTTCTAAGGTGAACTAACCATTTTTCCTTCTCGTCCCACAATTCTAGGGTTTTCTATTATTTGTTTGTGTTCTAGTTAGGACAAGACAAACTAGGTTGACAACTTAGGGGGATTCGATGTCTTTTGGCTCGATCGGATCTTGTGGGGTTTCCTAGTTCGGTGTACTGCTCTGTTGATGGTGATTTGCATTTGCTGCTTTGCCCCCTTAATTTATTGTGCTAGTACTAATATTGAGTTTGTCGATGTGCTAATATACTGATCTGAATGCCAGATTACTAGTTTTTGTTGCTGTGATGGTACTGCATGCGAGATAACTAGCTTTTGTTGTTTCTTCAAAAAATGCAGCTGTATGCAAGGATCTGGAGCATCATCTGTAGCGATGGCCGCCCTACTTCGATTTCTATTGCCAGTAAAGACAGATGCAGCAAAGCGTGATGGGTTGGATGGATTCTTTTTGAGAGTCCATTAGTTAATTTTTTGCGAGAGTATGCATTTTTAGTGTATACTAGGCATAGTTCTATCGTGTATACTGAACCTTGTACCTTGTGTATTTTTGACATAGTCATTTATAAATATTGTATCATGTGCGAAAGAGTACAGTAAAATGCAGTGCTGTCGGTATCAATTATTGCTTTCGCTACCGGTCACCACCGGTGGCCTGTATTTTTTTTTTAATATTTATGACCCACAAAGGAAACGGACAAAACTACGTAACAGATGAGATGCTCTCACATCAGCATCGGAAGCGGGGCAACGGATGGTTTTTCCGTTGCCATAGAAGGTTTTGCTCCGTTGCTGATGTGTCGTTCTGTACTAGTGACAACACAGACGCGCTGCCGCCGGTACTCACCCATCTCGGTGTCCTCCATCTTCTAAGGTGAACTAACCATTTTTCCTTCTCGTCCCACAATTCTAGGGTTTTCTATTATTTGTTTGTGTTCTAGTTAGGACAAGACAAACTAGGTTGACAACTTAAGAGGCTTACAACTACAGAGAGAGGAGTAATGGATTTACTTGATGTCTACTAGGTTGTTGGGTGGCCTCTAAGTTCACAACGCCCGCCCACCCCCCCCCCCCCCCCCCCCCCCCAACACACACACAGCTCCGACGTGGTGGCTCGGGCGGAAATTAATAACTTTGAGAAGTTTAACGATAATTGATCACTTTAAGCAAGTAATCACAAATTGCATGAATTATTATATCGTTGACAAAAGTGAGAAATGCATATAAGCGACACAATTATGTTATACCATATTCTAATCTCGCTAATGAATATCAACTTTTTTTTTTGCGAGATAATGAATATCAACCTTGCAAGACTGATACTCCGTAGATAAATATTGAATGAAAGTTAAATACATCAATGAATTTAATTCTCATCATTAAGTTTATTATTACTACTACTACTACAGACTAGGAAAGGGCATGTATTCGGAACAAATGCTGCCGCTCACTTCCTGTACACACACCCTCTACATTTGTGTACTCTCCAATCCATACATGACAAGAAAACCCTTCTGTTTCGCAAAAAAAAAAAAAAAAAAAACCCAAAACTTTAAATTCTTGTGTTTTCCTCTCCATGCACGGAATGTACACACACAATTTAATCACCACTCACACTGTTACACCAATATGTATCCTTGGTTCTTATTACATCAAACAACAACAAATTAATGATAAAACATATACACACCATCCACAACACCAAAAACCAATAATAACTCTCCAATAACCGGCATTTGCAGGTTCCCATGGAGCATTCCGCATGCGGATGCACTTCTGACGATGTAGATTTTACCTGCCATAACCCCACAAATCCATTTCCCCGCCTCGCTGGCCGGGGTTCATGGCACTCATCTGCTGCACCCCGGCGGCGCTTCCTCCGTTGCCGAATCCGTCCATCGCCTGCCACTGCTGATCAGCAGAAGCAGTACCGTTCGTCTGATCTCTTCCTTCGGCCAGGCCATCTGCCGCGACGCCGTCGCTGCTGCCGACGTCCAGGCCTCCAGGGTGCTCGACCGGGAGGCCGGAGAAGTCGTACCCAGCGCCTCCGGAAGCGTCGGTGGCCGGACGATGGTTCGTGAGTAGGTCCTGGACCTGCACGTGATGCGAGTATGCCGTCTCCGGTGGCTGCATCTGGGAGTAGTAGAAGGAGGAAGCGTGCTGCTGGTGGTACTGCGGGTGCATCCCGTGCATGTAGTGCGACCCCATGCTAGCGTGGTCGTGGCCACCCTGCAGCGGTGATGACACGGCCATGTGGCCGCCGCCGGCGTCCGCGCTATGGCTGGAGCTGCCCTCGCCTCCTCCTCCGGCTATCTTAAAGAAGCACTTCTTCTTGAACACGCGGCACACCACCCATCCGTCCTCCTGCAATCAACACGACAGTCGATCAACCTTGTAGCTAACGCGGATCACTGCATGCATGCATCAACACTCAAACATAATTTTAATAGAGAGAGGGATCGTCGAGGGCTTACGCTGGTGCCGCCCTGGGCTTCGTCAATTTCCTCGAGGCGGTACTCGTGCATGATCCAGTCGGACTTCTGGCCGTGCGGGGCTCGGCCGCGGTAGAAGACGAGCGTCTTGCGCATCCCGATCTTGCGGTAGCTGGTGCGGATGCACTTGTCCCGCCCCGTCGCCTTCCAGAACCCGGCCGTCGTCGCGCGGTTCGTCCGCGACCCCGTCGGGTACTTGCGGTCCTTGTGGCTGAAGAAGTACCACTCGTTCTGCGGCGCAGACCCGATCCGGCACCTCTCTGCACACGCACCATGCATGGCACAAGTACAACATTCAGAAATTCAGCATCACCATGAAAGAATGGATAATTTAGACATGTTAATCACTATTCACTAGTAGTAGTACCTTGGAGGTCCCATGGCTCGATCTTGTTGAGGTCGACCTCCCTGATGACCTCGAGGTCGAACTTCTCGAAGCCGATCTTCTTCTTGAGGTAGTAGAGTAGCAGCTCCTCGTCGGTCGGGTGGAACCGGAACCCCGGCGGGACGCCGTTGCTAGACGAGAAGTCAGCCATCGATCGAGACGATTGATGCACGCCAAATTAGCTGCTTTCGATCTTTGACGCGGGAGAGGCCTGTAGACTGTTATATACCGCGTGGCCGGACTCCACGTACATCAAGCTGCTAGGTACCTAGCTAGCTGCTGGAGGGTGGTGGTGGTGAGGAAGAGTTGACGCCGGCCGCCACGGCGCTGGACGGGGATAAAAGTGCTCACGTAGGATGCAAGGCAAGGCCATGATCGTCGAGGCCTGCGCGCGCGGAGCTAGACGGTCAGCTCCATTATTCTACGCCGTTAACGATCCCGAGGCTCCCAGCAGCCTTTGTTTACGGATCGCTTGATTGCTACCGAAGCAAGTGCGACCTAGCTTGGGGAGAGCTGCTATTCATCACTAAATGAAAAATCTTGGATCGATCGACGGACATAGGCAGTTTTGCGTTCATATACACATCAGTGAGACGGAAAGATTAACTCGGTCTTCAGTTAAGCTTTTCTTGACATTTCAATATATATTGAACATTTGACATGGGCGCGCCTCCCTTGGTAAATACGTGAACTTAACTTCGAATACTCTTCATGCATTAGGAAACTTGTTTCGTATTATGATGATGTCTTTAATTCAAAGGATTTTCATAAAAATTCTGGAGGAATTAAATCCTTAGAAACTTTTCTATGTCGTTTGGTTTGTAGGAGCGAATCCTATATAAATTTTTTCCAAGTATTCTTCACACAAACATTTCATCGAAATTTTGCAAAACACTCAAACCTCTTGGAAAGAGTGTGTTGTTATTCCGATGACAAACTAGTGTCATGTTTAAATCATGTGTTTTTCCTATTCTCGTCTTCTTAGAATCATGGGAATCGAAGTGACCATAAGTGTTCATAGTTTTCTACTACCACATGCACCTCCTACAAAATGTAATTGTGCAAAATACACAAGATCCCATGCGAATGTCTAAAACGGCATACATTTATGGACAATGGAATACATATGGTGGAACTGTAAGAATTGGTAACTACTGCTGCATTGCATGCATAGAAATCGCCGTGATTTTCATACACATATGGGTACAACCCTATGTCATGTTTCTTATCGCTAGCTAGAGGGTTATGTAGATATACTTCACGTTCAGTGACTTGAGTTGCATTGCATGTCCCAACCAATCCACCCAAAAGCCCATGTATTTGGAGGCTTACGCGATATGGATATGAACAATGTAACTCTAATAATATGGTACCAACTTGAGATGCACACGCCAATTAGTTCACCCAATAGCTATAAATGTTGAGTATATATTTGCGATATTTAGACATATATATTCTCACTGGGAGAGGCTATTAGGAGGCGACATGTATTAGAGGGTGCACCATAACACTGTTGTAGTTGTGGGAGTCAAGGTGAAGTAGGGACACACAGGGGACGATGACACATATATCTGTGATGTGGAAGCTAAAGTGCAGAGAAGGAGAAGGTGCTACTGGGCGGGAAAAGAGCTCAAAGAATTTTTTTGATGATTAACTAACGTAAATTTAAAAGCTTTATATGTACATATTCATATGTTGGATTGTGAGTTTAATAAAGCGCCATTTATCAAAAAAAAAATTGGGATTACCATCATCAGAACCCCTCCATGCACATTTTTTCATGAGCAAGGAAAAGGCATGAAATGACCAAATACTATAATGTGTATTTCAATATAAAATCAAAATTCAAGGTACTAGAAAGTAAAGTGGTCTCACACTAATCCTCGGAAACTACGAGACCTTGGATAAGATGGAAACTCTGGGTGTGGAAAACCACATTAATTAATAATGTGACTTGTTTTTTAACAGTAATGTAAATGTTAATCATGCGACTGATGTTAAAAAGTGTGTAACTAAGAAGTTTTTATTGTTAATTAGGTCTAGTTGATAGGAATCATGGGATCATTTTCATGAATATGCTCATGCACAGGGTTTTAGGACTGGGAAAGAGATAGCTAGGGCAAGATCCAATAAGAACCATAAACGAATTGGGTTCTGACTTATAGTTTTTTTTTTGAAACAAGGGGCAAAAGGTTTGCCCCCATTTTCTTTATTAAGAGAGAGTTAGGGCATAGTGTTTAGTTTCAATTCCTTGATTCAGCTGACTATGTAGTATATGGTAACTGGCATGCATGAATTGCAACAATGTAGCTACACTTTTTTTTACCTGAATGTATAGCTACACTTGAATTATAATAAAGTGAAATCAGCGAGTAATCAAGGGGTTTTCTACTGTACTAGTATATTTTACACTGCATGCAGTCCATGCAAGTTTTTGCTAGGAGTTACAACGTGATTTGAAGCATGGGGTGGCTTATGTGGCCCAAACACTTCGTAGCAAGCACCCAAAACAACCAATCTCCCTAGGGATCGGGCACCACACACATGCAGGCACAGTTTTCCCAGAACCTTAACTGGGGTTAACTAGAATCGAAGGATTAGTTGACATCCATCCTCAGTTAGTAAACTAAGAGTTCTAGTACTCCACCGATCGATCGACGTGCCGAACCAGGTCTACAGGATGCGGGAGATTTTTGAAAAGTATCTGTACTGCAAGCCATAGCCAGCTCTAATCTGGGTTGGGTTGATTAGCTTAGAGTTTAATTAGTCATCCTCACATATATATTTCTCGAAGGTTGAATCATAATCCACGCGTACTAAGCAGTGCCATGATAATTCAGAATAACTGAATAATCAGCTTAGCATGAGATAGGGAGATTTTCATGTGAGGGCAGGCAAGCTCAGAGCTATAGCCAAGACTTGTAGGGAGTCCTCAGCGTGTGCACCTTGAGTGAAATCCACTCCTAGCTCCGCCCGTCACCGTGACGCGCCTCCCCGGCGAGGTTCCCGATGAGGGGAGCTCGTGCGGGCGCGGGGCGCGCGCGAGTCGCACGATCTTGTGTGGCGCAGAAGGAACCACCAACAGAGGACCTATACAATTCGCGCGAGGGTCGAGATGAACGTGAGGCGCTGCCTTTGAGTGAGGATCGATCGATATCGAGCAAATGATTAGGAGTGGTGTTTAGGAGTAATATGCAGTTTACAGCAATTAACTGGCTCTGATTCTTACCTAGGAACCTAGTTTCTGCTGCCTGCTGCCGCCATCAGCTGATTGCTTCCTGTGCCATTTGCTTGCTGCTCTTGGTAATCTGCAGGTGTACGTGTGTTTGTTTGTGTGGTGAAACATATGTACTTGCCATGGAGTCTTGGGCCTCCAGCCTCTATTATTTTAACGCTTGCCAATTTGCTAACATCTCAATTCATGCATGCTTCAGGAACGAATCTGTCTCAGCTGTCTGCTCTACATGTTTGGGTCCGGGGGTTACTAGGAACCTCTGTAAGTATGCATTCAGAAACAAAACACAACTTACTTTGCAAAGAAGAGAAGAAATAATCACTACATAAAGTGAAAACAGCCAAGAAAGTACGTCTGCCGAAAAGATATGTCGACTATCCAACTACACAGGCCAACTCATGTAAGCATACAATTTAATTCTATTCGACAGGGCTTGTGTATCCAAAAATATAAAGCGAATAAACTGATTAATTGCAACAGCACAAGGAGGCGATGTGTTATTTTTCGCATAAACTTCTCTGTATCTGATGCTTTTTTTTTGTCTGTGTCTGATGCATAATCTGCACAGGTGGGAACACCGTTATAGTTAGTGTGCCTATACCAATTTTCTGGAGAGGGTCTCCATAGGTGCTCTGATCAGCACTTCTTGAGCTCGGCTGACCCTTCTCATGCGAGGAAAACCTGCCTCAGGACAATCCTCTCCCCTCCTTAGAGAAAGGTTTAATTGGAGGTAAATATTTCCTTCAGTGCTCTTCGCCATCTTGCCAGATTTTCCGACAACTGATTCATCCTATGCATTTTAATTTTTCTGATTGGTGGCTCGAAGGACGGTGTGTGTGTGCGCTACACTCGAATACCTGATACTGGAAACATGCACCAAACTAAGTATGATATTCAAAAGAAGATGCGTCTCTCCTCTATGAAGGTGCATAGTTACCTGATGCAGGCATTGGGGGAATCAGGTTTCTAGGGGGCATTGGGGGCCTTATGCGAACCGGTTTGCTTTCTTGCGCCTCGACGATCACCACGTCGGAGGTCAGAAAAGACTTGGCAACAACAGCAGCATGCTCAATGCAACACCTCACAACCTGGTACATGTGTGCAGGGTTAATAAATTTCTGAGTTAAGTATATGTCGTTCAGCATTATTAATTGGTTTAGTTCGAACTTTGGAGTGCCACTACACTTTTTTGAATTTATCTATGGATTTTCACTAAACCTTTGATGGGTCAGTATTCCAGCAGCCACCAAGTCCTCGTAGCACTCATTGGCAGCATTGTAGCCATAACTTATATTGTCATTTGACAGTACCTTTAAAGAGCAGCAGTCAAATCTATGTTAGCGAGAACCTATCCTCATGTAGATAATTCACAAGAAAAATGCGGTAACATGTAACTGAACCGAAGTAGCTACTGCTCGCTATTGATAACCTTTTCGACAACGAACTTCCCACTTATCCCAGCGTTGTTTGCTATTAATGTGGTAGGGTAGCTCAGGGCATGTTTGAAGATGTCAGCACCAATCTAAACAGGGAAGGAAGGAAGTTACAGCACATGCCAGAAAAATCAGTGCATGGTAAATTTGGTAAATAGCAATCCAAACTAGATCTATTTTACTGTAAAATCTATTGAGCAACAAATCTTCACCTTGTCTGTTGCAAAAGCAGAGTTACACAAGTACGTCAAGATTGGTTAACTTGCGTTGGTCCTGTGGGTTGTTGCATAAGTTTGTTCGTATTTGAATATATGACCAACAGTACGATAGATAAAATTAATCAAAATTTTATGTGCGTCATGCAATGTTTGGTTGACAAATGAAATCAATATGGAAGTATGCGTTCTACACTTTCCTATTGCGGGTTATTGTGCTTTCTAGTTTCTTTTGTTGTGCACTGTAGTTTGTCTATATGCATTTATGTTCATTGGATGGAAATTGTATAGTAACTCAGCTTTAATATAGATTAATACTAAGATAATTTAACATCCAAAATTAGCAAGATGAATGTTTTAAGATTTAGTAACTGGTACTCATCCGGCTCCTGCCGTGTAGTTATTATATATCCTAGCAGACAGTTACATAGCAATAGGTAGGCCACATGTTATTATCTCTAGAGCTAAAGAGGTCAATCCCTAGTTGCATTTTGCATAGCAAATGAAACCATAGTATGTTTATTCGATGGTAATCATGTTACCTTCTGCTCAACATTATCCAATGATTCCTTGATTATGTCAATCTTCTTGGATAATCTCAATAGACTACATCCACCACCAACTACAACACCTTCCTCAATAGCTGCCTGAAATATCCAAAATCTTCTTAGGAAATAGGAAAGTGTAATTTACAGAATCTCGCATAATATGATTGCAGGTTGGGTAGTGATACCATGGTTGCATAAGGGCATCTTCAATTCTCAGCTTCTTATCTTTGAGCTCAATGACTGTTTGAGCACCGACCTGCAATTAAATTCGCACAAGGTTTTTAAAATCATGCAGTCCAATGGCACAAAATGCTCGCTGCACGAAGTTTTTCTTAGTTTACTAGAAATACTTGTGACACCTGATGACCTGAATGATTGCAATTGCACCACATAATCTTGCAATCCTCTCACCAAGTATCTTTTTCTGGTACTTTTCCTTTGAGTTCTGGAAATTATAAGTGAAACATATTACGGTAAAGATGACTATATTCATGGATGCATGGTAGCTTTAGGAAGCTTTAACTGCAGTTTCTTCTGGACGTACAAATAAAAGGTCACAAGGACAATTCCATGTTTCGCATCAAACTATTGGGCTTGCTAAGTATACCTCGACTTGGCCTTTTATCTGAGCAACCCTTTTCTCAACTGCATGGAGGGTGCTTCCGTCAGTAACAATCAGTGTTGACTCATTCTTGATTACCACTTTAGAAGCAGAACCTAAAACCTCTTTGCCTGCCTCTTCTAGTGTGTATCCCATGTCCTCTCTCACTACTGTACCTGAAAACCAACAAGAGCATGTCGACGACTGGAATTCCATCAGTTGAGTTGGTGATCCAGTTATGTACCTCCTGTTATGACTGCAATGTCCTCCAAACATTGGGTTTTCTGTTCTCCAAAAGAAGGGGCCTTAGTTGCAGCCACTTTGATCATCCCTGATAGCTTGTTTCTGGTCAAAGTAGACAATGCTTCTTCCACGATATCCTCAGCAATTATTAACAATGGAAAATCTTTTACAGCACTAAAGCATACCCTTAAGAGCTCCCTTGGATCCGAAATTACCTTGTCAACCAACAGGATCTACAACAGACAACATAACTCTCGTAATTATTTCGCAGAGCGACATTTTACCACGGAGATATCCACACTACCTTAATGTCAGCGAACTCCATGGACATGTTCGCATGATTAATCTCGAAGTAAGGTGAGAACTCTAGTAATTATTCCGTAGAGTAATATTTTATCATGGAGATATCCGCAATACCTTACAGTCAGTGAACTCCGTGGACATACTCGTATGATTGGTGACAAAGTAAGGTGAGAGGAAACCACGTTCAAATTGCATTCCTTCAACGATCTCTAAACTGTTTTCAGTGCCTCTCCCATTTTCAATTCTAACCATCCCTTTCCTGCCCACTCTTTTGAAAGCATCAGAAATCATGTTTCCAACAGCGTAATCATTTCCAGCGCTAACTGCCGCCACGTGCGCTATCTCATGGTCTTCAATCTAGAAAAAAACAAATTAAAGATATATGCTTAGTAGGAAATACAGAAATATTCAGTCATAGATTAAGTGATACTAGTAAATCATACCTCCCGTGACATCAACTTGAGTTCAGAAACCAAGGCATCAGAAGTCTTCCCAATGCCACGCGCGATCTGGACCGGATTCATTCCAGCAGCAAGAACCTACTTTTTGAGAATAATTATAGGATGCAGGTTTAGATTTCAGAGTGTTGTGTGTCAATGTCAAGGTTTTCGTTACCGGTCGGGAAATCCGGTTACCGCCCGGTAACCAGATATCCCGAGCACCCCCGGAAATGGTCATCCCGGGCAAAAAATATCGGAAATTTTGAAAAAAATAAATGTTAACAAAAACCCTCGGCAAATGGTCAAATCGGGAACCAAATTTTTTGAATTTTTAAATTTTTGGTTTTCAAATTCATCCGGTAACCGGTCGGGATTTTCCGGTTACCACGGTAACCGGTAATCCCGACCCCCCTGGGGAATTTTTTTTCTACCGGGAACCAAAACCTTGGTCAATGTTCATTACACGAACAATTTTCTAATGTTAAATAGTTAAACGAATTTTTTTATTAAACTACAATCCTGTATCAGAGTGTTCATCACACGGACATACCTTCATTCCTTCAGCAATCAGGCCTTGAGCAAGGATTATAGAAGTAGTACACCCATCGCCAGCAATAGCGTTCGTCCTGGCGCCGGCTTGTCGGACCAATTTAACTCCTAGATTTTCCAACGGGTCCTCCAATTCGATCTTGTGTAAACCAAATAGATAATAAAATTCAGTTTACTGAAATTTCTGAATTCTAAACACTCCAAATTGAGCCTAAAATAAGCAGCATTGCAAAAAACATGTACTGAATTTCAAGAACAGACCATTGAATTTCAAGAACAGACCAGCATGAGATGAAAGGGGTACCTCCTTGAGGACCGTCTCCCATCGTTGACGATCTTGGGAGGGCCATACTTGTTGCCGAGCACCACATTCCTCCCCTGGGCCCCAGGGTCACCCCGACCAGCCGCGCCACCAGGTCCACGCCTGCCTGCATCCAGTGCACACCCATTGCCATCGAAAGAAAATTAGACTGATTACTCCCTTCTAGGACACAAGGCAGCTAAATCGGCAGCGCTGGACAAGGAGGGCATACTGCCGTGTTACCTGCATCTTCTTGGTGGCGGAGAGGTCGCGGTTGAAATGGAGGTCCTTGTAGACGGGCATCGGCGGCGGCTTCTTGGGGGAGAAGGGCAGGGTGGGGGCCTTGCTGGAGAGGGATGGAGGAGGAGGGAGCGGCATCCTTGACATGCTGCCTCTCTGAGCAGAGGTGATAGGTTGGGGTGAAGAAAATGATAAGGCTGCTGTCAACTGCTGCTAGAAAGAAGGGGGAGGAAGACCGCAGATATGAAGTTGCGTCGCGCCAAAAAGCTCCCTTGAAAAATATCTTTCGAGTCCCGCCCGGCGTCCCCTCCCCGTCCGTTCCGTGGGCGACGACGAAGACGTCGAGGCCGCTGTTGCGGCGGAGGAGCCGGGCGAAGAGAGGCGCCGCCAGTTGTTGGGGCTTGGCCAAGGCTTTCTGAGCCCGTGTAGGGAGAAACGGGTGGCGGCCACTGCCAGGGCTGAAAACCAGCCCACGTAAAAAATGGGATAGTAGCCCATAAGATAGACTGGCCGGAGCCGGACGCAAAGACTGGAAATTTTCGTCATATTTTTTAGCAATTTTGCAAACAACTTGATTTATTTTTAACAAAATAAATTACATCAGATAAAACAAACTGAACAAATAAGAATAAATTAATAATGAAGATATGTGATAAACGTATATATAAATTTGAGAGTCATAACAAAGTTATTCAAACTCGTCGCCTCTAACTTTCTCTTTACACCTCGAGCAATGTCACCTCAGTACAAAACGATTTTTATAAGCAATGTCACCGCACTACAAAACCTAAAATTGTACGAGCTGTACTAAACTCAAATGTTTTGATAAGCCATATGAGACGACAACTCTAATAGTTAACAATTTAAATCATTGAATAGATTTTAGACATGATGTTTTCACATCCTATTAGTATACAAGACACGAAGATCGACTCAAGCAGTATAGAAAAAATATAAGATTGTAAGTCATCAATCTACCAGATAAAAACACGACATAATCTCAGAGCCGGTCCAAAGAAAAAATTGCGCCTGAGACAAGTTGAAATAAATACAATTTGCACTAAATTTTTATACTTTACTACATCTTATTTTTAACATTTTACAATATTACAAATGTAATTATCTATTTATTCACATAGTTTAACGACATAATTGAAATATTACTAAATATTCTAGTTGGTGTTTTTTCTTTGTTATGAATATCACTGAAAGATATAGGTTGTATGTTTTAACAAAAGTCTGCTCTACAATTATGCTTCTCTATAATGCATAATATATACAGTTTATACATTTACGGAAAAAGTATCGTAACGAGATGATATTTCAATAGCGGTTTGTAGTGTATTATTAAGTAAGCATATTTATAAAATATTCTAGATTACAAATTGAACCAATGACACTACTTTGTCATGGTCAAAATTGTCTGGAAAGTTAAAATTGAAAGAAGTGTTCATGCTATGTACTTGGTATTGAAACATCACTGGTTAGAGTAATCTCAAATGAAAATACAATAGTTTGAAGTCTAAAATGCTTGCATATGTAATTTTATTATTTAATATGCTCTTATGCAATATACTTGTTATCATTTTGTGTATACACATCGCTTCTAGTTTCTGAGATAGAATATGTTGCACAGAATTAAAGATGAAAATCTAGTTAAACATGAAAGAAGTGTTCATGCTATGTACTTGGTATTGAAACATCACTGGTTAGAGTAATCTCAAATGAAAATACAATGGTGTGAAGTCTAAAATGCTTGCATATGTAATTTTATTATTTAATACGCTCTTATGCAATATACTTGTTATCATTTTGTATATACACATCGCTTCTAGTTTCTGAGATAGAATATGTTGCACAGAATTAAACATGAAAATCTAGTTACATTGTTTTCCATAAAACATACAAGACTTTCCACCGGAAAGATAATAATATCCTTATTGAGCTTGTTGTTGGTGGTCACATTGGTTTGCCCAGCATGACTTCCCATGGTTTGTATTTGCTTCCACAAATTAACCATATTATTTTGTCGAAATACTCGTTCTGTTCCAAAATGTAAGGAGAGCATGATTTGGCGTCTTCCACCACTAATATATACATAATGGTATAGTTGAGCTTGTATAAATCGCATAATTGCATTTTTTGTCTTGCGGGATAATTTTTCATATATATTTATACTATTATTTCACAAAGTTATGTGTTGTTTACTAGCAATAAGTCTTGCATGCTTTAATTTTTTTATAAGGGTTATTAATGTTCTTGGATGCAACGGAAAATATCATAGTGATTAGTTAAACATTGCCATTTTGGGCCCTTCTTTTCTCGAAGCCCTGGGCGGTTGCCCTTGTTACCAGGCCTATGGGTCGGCACTGCATACTCTCGTGTTGACTGCGTCAAGCATGACATTCACACTCTGTGAATTTTGCTCTTAACAACGTCATCTTCTCCGTTGGCGTGTTTTCCCAAGGACACAAGGATTTAACATGGTCAAAACAAGATTGTACTAGGCCATCGAAGATGGCTAAGAGGTTACCAAAGATGAGGTGAGTCAAACAACAAAAGAGCTTCTCCGGAGGGCGGAGGTCACCATGTGTTGATAGGATCATTTAACCAAGTTTTCTACAAAATACCCCAAGGATGTTCAACCAGCACCTCTTTCCTATGTACTCCGCCAATACTATTTTATTTATATTTTTGTTTTTATGTCTCTTTTTTCATTTTCATGTTTCTTTTATTTTCTATTCTTTAATAGCTCATTTAAATTTTTATGTATGTATCATTCTTCACTTTTGTGCTTCTATTTTCTATTCTTGGTAGCCCCAATATATTATGATTTATATTGTTTCAAAGTACTTATGTAATATTAATTCCTTGTTCATGCAAGTATATATTTTCAACATAAATAAATATAAATGTAATGATGTTGTTTATCGTATTCTTTGTATAGAATATTATTTATATATTCATAAATTTCATAACTAGTGTGAGTATTTAATTTGGCATACATGACTATTTCCTGGAGAACTTGAAACATATATCATCAAGAATATTCTTGTACAATTTTTTATGTTGGAAACAATATTTCGAAGTTCCCTGACATTTTATTTAGCAACTCAAAAATTTCTATAAATCGTGAACTGCACTCAATTTTTTATAACATTAATTTAAAAATAGAAATTAGACACAAATTATAAATTAGTTTCTACGTATCAAAGGGTGGTGATATAACCCCCACTTTAGCCCATGGCATATTTAATCCCTTGCATATCTAGTGGCATCTATATCACAAGTTGTATACACAACGCAAAAATTACAAAAAATATTAACGTGAAATCCAACTTTATTGAGAATATGACCACACTACAACACGAATGAACTAAAATTGCATGATCAACAATGATCCCTCGTAAAAAAGGAAAGCTACAATTAAATCCCTTGAGATTGTCGTCTCTCAACCTTTACATTGTAGAAATTTCAAGTTTCGGGACAAAAACCATGAGAGATAGTTCGACATCTAAAAGCAAAGATAAGCTAACTGGCTCATACAACTTTGATTTTGATATCTTCTAACATACATTTTTTAATAAACTGTGCTTTTATTAAATTAAAAAACTCATCAATACGATACAATCAGATCGAGTTCATATCCGACCTCTACATGCTGAGTATGCACACAACCGCCACAAAACACATGCACACTAAAAATGTAAAACCTAGTGATGACGTGACACGTTCGTTGGGAGACCCCAAGAGGATTGTATGATGTAGTCCAGCAGCAAGTTTTCCCTCAGTATGAAACCAAGGTTTATCGAACCAGTAGGAGCAGTAGCACTTCAAAAGGTTGTCAACGGCGAAATATGATGCGGCGCAACACCAGAGAATCCGGCGCTGACGTTGAATCTGCACACAACACAATCAAACTACTTTGTCCCAAAGAAACAGTGAGGTTGTCAATCTCACCGGCTTGCCGAAAACAAAGGATTAAACCTATGGTGTGGAAAACAGTATTTAATTGCAGAAAATGAAAATGAACAATGTTTGCAGTTGCTTGTATTATCAGTGTAAAAGAATGGATCGGGGTCCACAATTCACTAGAGCTGTCTCTCCATAAAAAATAACTAACATGCTGGGTGAACAAATTACAGCTGGGCAATTGACAAAATATTGAGCGCATGACAATGCATATATATGACATGATGATTACTATGATATTTAATTGGGCATTACGACAAAATACATAGACCGTTATCCAACAGCGTCTATGACTAATAATCTACCGCTAGGTTGTCATCTGAGTTCCCCGTTGGTATTAAGTTGCAAGCAACGAATAATTGCATTAAGTAATGTGCGTAATGTAAACAAATACATATGACCGTGGACATATCATTGTTAGGTTACCCCTAGTAGCAACATCACATCCACAACCTTAGGCGTTGCTGTCACTCGCCCAGATTACTGGAGACTGAACCCACTATCTAGCATAAATACTCCCTCTTGGAGTTACAAACATCTACTTGGCCAAAGCATCTACTAGTAACGGAAAGCATGCAAGATCATAAATAGCATAAAAGATAGATTGATAATCAACTTGACATAGTATTCAATATTCATCGGATCCCAGCAAACACAACATGTAGCATTACAATAAGATGATCTTGATCATGTTAGGCAGCTCACAAGATCTAAACATGATGACACAAATTGGAGAGACAACCATCTAGCTACTGCTATGGACCCGTAGTCCAAGGATGAACTACTCACGCATCACTCCGGAGGCAGGCATGGTGATGTAGAGCCCTCCGGTGATGATTCCCCTCTTCGGCAGGGTGCCGGGAAGAGGTTCTGGACCCTCCCGAGTTAGGGTTGACGACGGCGGCGCCTCTGGAACTTTTCGTGGATAATGGCTCGGGTGTTTAGGGTTTTCGCATCGGGGGGAATAAGTAGGCGAAAGGGCGGCGACTGACGACCCCCGAGGGGCCCACACGCACCCTGGGCGCGCTAGGAGGGGGGCCGCGCCCATCCCACGTGTGGGGCCCTCGTGGCTCCTCTTCGTTGCTCCTTTGGACTTTCAGGTGTCTTCTGATAAAATAAGTGCCTCCGTGAATTTTCGTCCAATTCCGAGAATATTTCCTGACTAGCTTTTCTGGAATACAAAAACAGCAGAAAACAGCCAATTTCCACGAAAAATTCCAGAGACACGCTCCGCTTTTTCATGAGAATACTCCTATTCTTCACTTATATTTGTTGAGTATTCATATCTAGCGCTGTTCAGCTTTTAGCTCTTGTTTTCATGTATCTCTTGTCAGAGCTATTAGATTTCTTTTGTAGAAAATACTCTCTTGCTTCACTTATATCTATTTGGAGAGTGGATGAAATAAATTGATTGGTGTTTGGTTGGTTCATAAAATGTTGCATGTGGTAATTGGTATAAGGAAAAACTTGCTTAATCTTGTAGATCACTAATATGGATAACTTGATGCTTGTCAATTGTTTTGAGTTAACAAGTAGATCATGATTAAATTTGTGCATCACATGAGTTAAGCCTATTAGTGAAGAACTACCGTAAAGCTTGTTGAAAATTTGGTTTGCATCGGTGGTATCTCTAAGGTCTAGATATTTTCTAGTAAACGGGTTTGGTTAACAAGGAAGACGGTATGAAGTCTTATAACGTTTGCAATATGTTTGTCATATAAAACTTGGTGTACGGGTTGATATTCTTGTTTGCTTACATAAGCTTTGCTAGCCTAAACTCTGTACTGAGGGGGAATGCTTCTCGTGCATCCAAATCCTTGAGCCAAAATCCATGCCATTTGTGTCCACCATATCTACCTATATGTGGTATTTCCTTGCCACTCCAAGTAAATTTTCATGTGCTACCTTTAAATTATTCAAAATGTTATTATTCCCTTTTTGTGTCAATGTTTACCAGCTCATGAGGAATTAGTGTGGTTATTCTTTATTTTGGTTGTCAAATGGACTTTTACACCTGGACTAGCGGCATATACATCCGCTTATCCTCTAATTTTGCAAAAAGAGCTGGTAACGGGGTGCCCAGTCCAAATTATTTACAACTTTAACCATTAATTCTCTTCACACTTTTGCCCTGATTCATCAGTAAGCAATGACAAACCAGTGAAATATCTGCATGTGTGTAAACCAAAGAGAAAAAGGGATGATCTGCCTTGCTGGTAGAAATAACGTCCCTATGGGAGCCGCTCTTGAAAGTCCGTTTGACAGGTAGAATACTGCTCTCACCCGCTACCATTCGTTGACAATTAACAAACACCTCTCAAAAATAGATATTCCTCCATGGTATGTGATTGATGGAAGGCACCCGAGGATTCGGCTAGCCATGGCTTGTGTTAGCAAGGTTGGGAGGAGTATCAAATATTTTATGCAATTTCTATATGCTTTCAAAAACCTTAAAGCTCTAGCACATGACTTAATCTCTGCTTCCCTCTGCGAAGTGCCTTTCTTTTACTTTTATGTTGAATCAGTTTTCCTATTCTTTCTGTCTTCCACAAGCAAACACTAGTGTTAACTTTGTTACAACATGGGTTATATGCTACGTATTGGACTTGTTATACTACTTTGTGTTGACGATATCCATGAGATAAATATGTTGAAAGTTGAAGCAAATGCTGAAACTTAATTCTTCCTTTGTGTTGATTGAATACCTTTTATTAGAAACTATTGCTTTATGAGTTAACACCTATGCAAAATAGTTTGATGCTTGTCTTGAAAGTACTATTCATGAAAACGATTAGCTTGTGTGATTCATTGTTTACTCATTATCTAATTGGTAGCAAATTATAGATCATTGACTTGGATCACTTCATTCATTTACATGTGCCTTGCAATATTATATGATCAAGATTATGATGGTAGCATGTCACCTAAAAAATTATTTTGTTTTTATCGTTTACCTACTCGAGGACGAGCAGGAACTAAGCTTGGGGATGCTGATACGTCTCAAACGTATCTATAATTTTTGATGTCCCATGCTTGTTTTATACCAAATGCTACATGTTTTGCATCTACTTTATGGCACTTTTATACATTTTTTGGGACTAACCTATTAACAAGATGCCGAAGTGCCAGTTCCTGTTTTCTGCTATTTTTGTATTCCAGAAAAGCTAGTCTGGAAATATTCTCGGAATTGGACGAAACTTCACGGGGGATGCTATTTTGCCAGAACACACCTGAAGGACCAAAGGATCAACAGAGGAGAGCCACGTGGGCCCCACACGTGGCCAGGGCACGGGCCCCCCTCTGGCGCGCCCAGGGTGCGTGTGGGCCCCACGGTGGCCTCCAGCCACCGCCCTTTCGCCTACTTGTTCCCCCCGAAAAAATAACCCTAGGTGCCTGAGCCAATTTCCACGGAAAGTTCCAGAGACGCCGCCGCCGTCAACCCTAGATCGGGAGGGTCCAGAACCTCTTCCCGGCACCCTTCCGGAGAGGGGAATCGTCACCGGAGGCTTCTACATCGCCATGCCTGCCTCCGGAGTGATGCGTGAGTAGTTCATCCTTGGACTATGAGTCCATAGCAGTAGCTAGATGGTTGTCTCTCCAATTTGTGCCATCATGTTTAGCTCTTGTGAGCTGCCCTACATGATCAAGATCATATTATTGTAATGCTACATGTTGTGTTTGCTGGGATCCGATGAATATTGAATACTATGTCAAGTTGATTATCAATCTATGCCCTATGTTATTTATGATCTTGCATGCTTTCCGTTACTAGTAGATGCTTTGGCCAAGTAGATGCTTGTAACTCCAAGAGAGAGTATTTATGCTAGATAGTTGGTTCATGCCTCCGTTTAATCTGGGACAGTGACAGAAAGTTCTAAGGTTGTGGATGTGCTGTTGCCACTAGGGGTAACCTAACAATGCTATGTCCACGGGCATATGTGTTTGTTTACATTACGCGCTTTACTTAATGTGATTATCCGTTGCTTGCAACTTAATACCAACGGGGAACTCGGATGACAACCCGGCGGTGGATTATTAGTCATAGACGCTGTTGGATAACGGTCTATGTATTATGTCGTAATGCCCAATTAAATACCATAGTAATCATCATGTCATATTTATGCATTGTCATGCGCTCACTATTTGTCAATTGCCCAGCTGTAATTTGTTTACCCAGCATGCTAGTTATCTTTTATGGAGAGACACCACTAGTGAACTGTGGACCCCGGTCCATTTTTTACACTGATTAAACAGCCACAAACTGCAAATTGTTCCTTTTTCATTCGCTGCAATTTAATACTCATTTTCCACACCATACGTTTAATCCTTTGTTTTCAGCAAGCCGGTGAGATTGACAACCTCACTGTTTCGTTGGGCCAAAATAGTTTGATTGTGTTGTGTGCAGGTTCCACGTTGGTGATCGAGTAACGGCGCCACCAACAACCTTCTGAAGAGTTGCTGCTCCTACTGGTCCGTCAACCTTGGTTTCATACTGAGGGAAAACTTGCTGCTGAACTGCATCATACCTTCCTCTTTGGGTCTCCCAACGAACGTGTGATTCACGTCATCACTGTCGCATCTTGTTAATAGGTTAGTCCCAAAAATGTATAAAAGTGACATAAAGTGGATGCAAAACATGTAATAATTGGTACAATATCAGCATGGAACATCAAAAATTATAGATACGTTTGAGACGTATCAGCATCCCCAAGCTTAGTTCCTGCTCGTCCTCGAGTAGGTAAACGATAAAACAATATAATTTTTGAGGTGACATGCTACCATCATAATCTTGATCATATAATATTGTAAGGCACATATAAATGAATGAAATGATCCAAGTCAATGGTCTATAGTTTGCTACCAAATAGATAATGAGTAAACAATGAATCACACAAGATAAACTTTTTCATGAATAGTACTTTGGAGACAATGCATCCACAGGTTCACATAAGAGTTAACTCATAAAGCAATAGATTATAACAAAAGGTATTTAATCAACACAAAGGAAGATTTAAGTTTCAGCATTTTTTTGACGCGTCGGATAGTGGGGAAGACCCCCACTGCGTCATTTTCTCATTTTCTCATTAATAAGGATATTTACAAACAGTGTTCAGCAAAAGAATTACAAGCTATCAATCCAAATTTGTAAACCATCCTTTAAACTAGGCTTTATTCTATGTCTAATATCACCTACAGAAGCTTTAAAAAAATTGAAGCAAGTCTCTTGATCTCTGATTTCAACATCAAAGATAATCTTGTTTCGGTGATTCCAAATGCTCCAACATCCAGCAATCATGGAGAGCTTGAAGAAAGGATTCTGAGTTCTATTTTTCGCCTCAATAAGCATATCCATTAAATCTCTGTCTGAATTCCAGTCCTCTCCTAATTTTTCCCAGAAAGCTCGACTAAAATTACAAGTAAAGAACAGATGATTCATTGTTTCTCTGCTGCTCTGATCACATAAAACGCAGTCGGTGGACTCCACATAAAATTGTTTCCTATCCATCATGTCCTTGGTATTTAGTCTATCTTGGATTAATAACCAGAAAAAGAATTTATGTTTTGGCAAGCATGGTGACTTCCAAATCCATTTAAAAGGAGGTGCAACATCAGTAACTTTTGAAGAAAGATTTAAGTTTCAGCATTTGCTTCAACTTTCAACATATTTATCTCATGGATACTGTCAACACAAAGCAATATAATAAGTCCAATATGTAGCATATAACAAATGTTGTAACAAAGTTGACACTAGTGTTTGCTTGTGGAAGATAGAAGGAATAGGAAAACTGACTCAACATAAAAGTAAAAGAAAGGCCCTTCGTAGAGGGAAGCAGGGATTAAATCATGTGCTAGAGCTTTATAGTTTTTGAAATCATATAGAGAGTAAAAAGTAAGTTTTGAGAGGTGTTTGTTAATTGTCAACGAATGGTAGTGGATAAAAACAGTATTCTCCCTATCAAACAGACTTTTAAGAGCGGCTCCCATGAAGAACGTTATTTCTACCAGCAAGGCAGATCATCCCTCTTTCTCTTTTGTTTACACATGCAGGTATTTCACTGTTTGTCGTTGCTTACTGATAAATCAGGGCAAAAATGTGAAGGGAATTAAGCGGTTAAAGTTGTAATTAATTGGGACTGGGCACCCCGTTGCCAGCTCTTTTTGCAAAATTATTGGATAAGTGCTGGCGTGAAACACACGTTCGTTGGGTTCATGCCTCCGTTTAATCTGGGACAGTGACAGAAAGTTCTAAGGTTATGGATGTGCTGTTGCCACTAGGGATAACCTAACGATGCCATGTCCACGGGCATATGTGTTTGTTTACATTACGTGCTTTACTTAATGCGATTATCCGTTGCTTGCAACTTAATACCAACGGGGAACTCGGATGACAACCCGGCGGTGGATTATTAGTCATAGACGCTGTTGGATAACGGTCTATGTATTATGTCGTAATGCCCAATTAAATACCATAGTAATCATCATGTCATATTTATGCATTGTCATGCGCTCACTATTTGTCAATTGCCCAGCTGTAATTTCTTTACCCAGCATGTTAGTTATCTTTTATGCACCACTAGTGAACAGTGGACCCCGGTCCATTCTTTTACACTGATTAAACAACCACAAACTGCAAATTGTTCCTTTTTCATTCGCTGCAATTTAATACTCATTTTCCACACCATACGTTTAATCCTTTGTTTTCAGCAAGCCGGTGAGATTGACAACCTCACTGTTTCTGTTGCGCTCGAAACGCGTCACACGAACACATCCTCGTGTACCCGCGGTGCCGGGGGAGATACTCCGCAACTCGCCCCGCGGGAGGCCTGCTTCCAGCGCGATACGCAAGACAGCAAGCAGGCGCTTTTTAGACCAGACGCCCCAGCCCCTCGGGAAGCCCCGTCTGAGGAAGCCGGCGACGATTGGCTGAACTAAGCCGGACTTGGCCGCTCTCAGCTCGGTTTTCGATACCCGGCGAAATCTAGATGAAGTCGCCGAACAACGGAAGCATAAACAAGGGTTTGAGGAGATAAAAGTAGGTTGTATTGATAGGTTGTCGATTGTTTGCTTAATTTCAATCGGCCGTCACCTCTCACATATATATGAGGCGGCTGGACTTCCCGTACAAGTAATGGACTTCTACAAGGCTTACAAATCATAGTCTAAGTCGAATCCATCTCTAAAATAGGCAACTTTTGGCCGGCAACGTTGGCTTCAAACTTGTTGGCTACTTCGGAAAGTTGCCTTTTGCCTTCCGTACTGGCTTCCAACTTGCTGGCTACTGGAAAGTTGCCTTTTTCCCTTCCGTATTGGCTTCAAACTTGCCTTCTTTCTTAGAGACGAGATATCTTGATCGGCTTCGTATTAGACCCGGATTTCTGTCCGGCTTCTTTTAGAAAGTTGCCTCCCATTTTCCAGCCTTGATCTTAGAAAGTTGTCTTCTCGTTTTCCGCCTTGATCTTGACCTTGAAAGTTGTCTTCTATTTTTCTGCCTTGATCGGTGGAAAGTTGACTTGCCGGCTTGTATTTGACAAAGTTGGCTTTATGCCGTCTTGTCTTGACAATGTTGACTTCTTTTCTGCCGCCTTGTCTTGACAACATTGACTTCCTTTTTGCCACCTTGTGTTGACAAAGTTGGCTTCTTTTCAGCCACCTTTATTGCTTCCTTTGACTTAGCTCGCTATGTCTTCAGGCAACTTCGCACTCCCGAATCCAGCTTCCGCCTTGTTCCGGTTGCCGGATTATTGGCAGCCTTCTTCCGGCCATCTTTTCCTGGAAAGCTTCCCAGATCACCATTTTAGCCTTCTTTGTTGCCTTCTTTAAGCCGCCAAATCCTCCTTGAACCTGAAACTGGCAATCTGCCAAAAACGGGTGCTAACACATGCCCCCCTGTTTTCTAGTAGAGCTTGCGTACTAGAAAATATTCAATGTAGAAGTTTTTGTCTAAGGGCGATGCTTAAGCTCATCGGCCATATGCTAAGGGCGATATATGTATATCGGCCATACGTGCAACTCATGCAGTTTGCCACACGCTCGGGTGGAATTTCTTCAAGTATTTCCCATTGATAGCTCGAGGCAACATGCTGCCTTCCAATGTCTCCACCAGATAAGAGTTGCCGGGTACTATTCTCGCGACTCGCAGCGGCCCTTCCCAGTTTGGGGACCATTTGCCAAATTTCCGGCTTCTAGAGCCAACTGGCAATATAACTTTCCAGACCAAGTCGCCAATTTGAAAGTCTTTTAGCCGGACCTTCTTATTGTAAGTTTTTGCCACCCGCAACTTTTCCTTCTCAATTTCTCGCAAGGCAATAACACGCTTGTCGGCTACTTCATCAACATTGTCCATCATCAAGCTGCAGTAGTCTTCAGCCGACAAGTCATCTTGCTTAGCAAGCCTCAAGGCAGCCAGATTCACTTCTACTGGCAAAACGGCTTCTTGTCCATACACCAACTCAAAAGGAGTTGCCTTGGTTGCTCCATGCCTTGAGATCCTGTGCGCCCACAATGCTTCGGACAGTACCTCGTGCCACCTCCTTGGATGATCCTGTACCTTCTTCTTGATCAATTTGACCAAGATTTTATTGCTTGACTCGGCTTGTCCGTTGGCTTGTGCATAGTAGGGAGATGAACTGAGCATCTTGATTCCAAGTGATTCGGCAAATTGCTTCACCTCCTTAGCCATGAAGGAAGTACCTTGATCTGTGGTAAGAGTCTGCGGAATGCCGAATCGATGGATGATATGTTCTGTAATAAACTGGATCACCTCCTTGTGGGTCATGTTTCTGAGAGGTACTGCTTCAGACCACTTGGTGAAATAATCAGTAGCCACCAATACGAACCGATGCCCCTTGGATGAAGGCGGATGGATCATGCCGACAAAGTCAAGCGCCCAACCCCGGAAAGGCCACGGTTTTATAATTGGATTAAGAGGTGAAGCTGGCACCAACTGAATATCTCCAAACTTCTGGCAGGTTTCACATCCCCTGTAATATCTGAAGCAGTCATTGATCATTGTCGGCCAATAAAAACCTGCTCGCCTGAGCATCCACTTCATCTTGTGGGCCGACTGATGTGTTCCACATAAACCATCATGTACCTCTCCCATGGCAACTCTAGCTTCGTCTTCATTCAAGCACTTTAGAAGAAGACCATCGGCAGTTCGGCGATATAAGGCGGCATCCACCAATGTATACTTGAGAGCTAGGCGCCGAACTGCTCTGTCTGTTTTTCGACTTGGATCTTGTAAATAGTCAATATAAGGTTGTCTCCAGTCGTCCGCCAAGTTGTCACTTGACTCCTCCTTAGCCGGCTCCAACAAGCCGGCTTCCTGTTTGGCTTTCTCCTTAGCCGGCTCCAACAAGCCGGCTTCCTGACTGGCTTCCTCCAAGTTGGCAACATGAGTTGTTGGCTGTTCCTTGATAAAGAATAAACCACGACTGACGTGATAGCCAGATGCCTGTTGTGCCAACTCATTCGCAAGCCAATTGTCTTGCCTAGGAACATGAGATATGTGGAAATAATCCAACGTTGAAATCATATCCAGGCATCTATCAAGATAAATGTTGAGAGACCCGCTGTTGCATTGACAAATCTTGGCCACTTGCTGGACAATAAGCAACGAATCTCCATATGCCTCGACATGAGTTACCCCTGCGTCCACCAATATTTCTAGCCCGAATAGAAGTGCTTCGTATTCGGCTTCATTGTTAGTGCATAAATAGTCAAGACGACAAGAGGCTTCAAAAACAGTACCGTGTGGTGAGATGTACACAATGCCAACTCCTTGTCCGCTGCTGCAGACTGAGCCGTCAAAATAAAGCTTCCACGGTACAGCCGACACAATATTTAAGCCGGCTTCTTCCTCCAGGTCAATCCGATGTTCAACAATAAAGTCAGCTACAATTTGGCCTTTCATAGATTTTAGTGGTTCATAAGCCAAATCATATTCAATCAACCCGTACGCCCACTTGCCGATTCGCCCACTAAGAATCGGCCTTTGTATCATGTGTTTGAGAACATCGGTCTGACCAAAGACTTTGCATTCACTGGATAGCAGATAATGTCGCAATTTGGTGCAGGCAAAGTAAAGAGACAAACACAACCTTTCTACAAAGCTGTACCTTGACTCGGCATCCAGCAAACGTCTACTCAGATAAGTGATGATGTACTCTTGTCCTTCGGCTTCCTGAGTTAAGGCAGCTCCGATCACTTTGTCCTCAGCAGCAATATAAAGCCGGAAAGGTTGACCATGAGCCGGCTTCCTGAGAACTGGAGGAGTAGACAGGCAAGTTTTTATCTTGTCAAACGCCTCTTGCTGCTTTGCCCCCCAGGTGAATTCATCATCATTCTTGAGCCGAAGGATCTGTGTAAATGCATCAACTTTTCCAGACAAGTTAGCAATGAATCTTCTCAAATAGTTTACCTTGCCCAGAAACTTCTGCATGTCATTTTTGCAACCCGGCGCCTGTATCTTCTGGATGGCTTCAATCTTTGCCGGATCAACTTCTATGCCATGTTCATGTATGATGAAACCAAGGAATCTCCCAGCCGACACGCCAAAGGCACACTTCAAAGGATTCATCTTGAGCCCGTACTTCCTCATTCTTTCAAACGCCAGCCGCAAGTCGGCCAAGTGATTTGACTCGCCGTCCGACTTAACCACCACGTCATCAATATATACCTCCAGTACGACTCCCAGAAGATCATGGAATATCAGGTTCATCGCTCTTTGATAGGTGGCTCCGGCATTCTTCAATCCAAAAGTCATCACGGTCCATTCGAACAAGCCAACAAAGCCTGGGCAGCGAAACGCCGTCTTAGCCGAATCTTCTTCGGCCATAAATATTTGGTTGTAACCTGCGTTGCCATCCAAGAAGCTGATAACTTTGTGACCTGAGGCTTCGTTGATAAGCATGTCGGCTATTGGCATAGGGTACTCATCCTTTGGCGTGGCTCGATTCAAATCCCTGAAATCAATACATGCCCTAATCTTGTCGGATCCTTTCTTTTCGACCGGCACAATGTTGGATAACCATTCGGCATACTTACAGGGCCGAATAAAGTTGGCTTTCAAAAGCCTGCCAATTTCCGCCTTTATCCGATCATAGATCAGTGGATTAAATTTGCGAGCCGGCTGCTTGTATGGTCTGAAGCCGGCTTTGATAGGCAACCGATGTTCGACCAACTCTCGGCTTAACCCAGGCATCTCGTGGTATTCCCATGCAAAGCAATCCACGTACTCTTTGACTAGCGCGATTAATTCAGACTTATAATCGGCCGCCAACTTTTGCTTTACAAATGTCGGTCTAGGGACAGTGCCATCCCCAATGTCAACTTCTTCCAGCAAGTCAGCCGATGTAAAGCCTTGTCCCAACTTATCCATGTCATCTGGTTCTTCAATTGCTTCATACATATCGTTCCTTTCGGTCCGATACTCGTCCAGACGCTTCTGCAGCCACTCATCATTTTGATCCATCTACTTGAGCGGCAGCCGATTGCTACCAATCGGCTTTAGAGATACTGGCACGAATCCGTCCCTGGTAGCACTTAGGAAGTCGAATCCGGATAAATCACGCCCAGAAAGGCATGTGACATTAGAATGTTGCCAGTCAACAATCGACTCGGCTAACGCAATGCATGCCGATTCGTCAGCATGGACAACTTCAACTTCGTCGTCAACCCATTGCACTAGTTGCTGGTGCATAGTAGACGGAACACACTGGTTAGCATGAAGCCAATCCCGTCCTAGCAGCACATTGTAGTTTCCCTGCACCTCAGCAACAAAGAAGGCGGTAGCCAAAGTCTTGCTTCCTACTGTGAGCTCCAAGCTGATAACGCCTTTGGCTTCTACTCCTTCTCCTCCTTCGAACCCATTTAACACCATGTTTGTCTTCATCAGGTCGCCATCATCTAGTTGTAGCTTCTTGAAGACAGAATATGGCATCAAGTTTACCACAGCGCCGCCATCCACCATCATCCTGGTGACCGGCTTGCCATCAATGTGTCCTCTGACATACAGAGGCCTGAGGTGTTTCACCGGCTTGTCAGGTTTTTCGAAGACAACATTTTTTGGTCCAAAGTTGATTTGCGCAACCTCGCCTTCTTTGACAGCACGGAACTCGGCCGGCAAGTAATACACCATGTTGATGTCCATTCCTGTCCGAGTCGGCGATTCTTCATAATCTAGCAGATCTTCATCTGTCAAATTGCCTGACTCATCCATTGTTGACTCTGACATTGCTGGTTCTTCTTCTGCCTTTTCTTCCATTGCGAGGTCTTCACTTGCCGGCTTCTCTGTGGCCGGATCTTGGATTGCCAGCTCCTTTGCCAAACTTGCCATCGCCAAGTCTGCTGCTTCGACTTCGTCAGCCCATGAAGAATAGGTGATAGCCGGCGTAGCTGCCGGCTCTATTTCACCATCGACAGCAGGACTCATGGTAGTTGGTGCGGAAGCCGCCATAAGGACTGGCCTAGGAATCCACTTTTGCGCCGGCAACATTGGTCGCTCAGCATTGAATTTGACGTCCCTGGATTGCTCAGCTCTTTCTTCTGCCTTCTCCCGGTTCCTTGCTCTTTGCAGTTTCCGCTTTTGTGTCTTTGTTATACCTGGCGGGCACCACTTTGGCTGAGTATATTTTGGATCCCGGGGTTGAGCTTTCATGGCTTGACTGGAGCTAGCTTCATGATCATTGGTTGCTGGCTTTGGCGCGATAGCAAGTATCGGCTCACTGTTTGCCGGCTCTGTAATCGGGTCCTTCAATTTTAGCACATGAGTTCCAACAACCAATAAGTTGTCTGAGACTAATCCGCCTTCTGGCTCCGCCTTTTTAGCACCTTGCGCCTTGATCCGCCAATATGACATGTCTCCGGGATACACAAGCCGGCTTTGCATAGATGGCCGGATTGCCCTGCGTTTGACCTCGTCAGCCGGCCTCTGGTGCCGGCTATTTTCCTCCGTGGATGGTGACCTTGGTCGTTTCCCATACTGCCACTGGTGCGACCTCGACCCGGCCTGGCGCACGTACTTGTTCAGCAGCATGTCAAAAGTTGGCTTTGTCTTCCTTGGTCTATATTCAACCTGGTTTGTCTTCCATCTGCCAACTTCTGGGCTCTTGGGCTTGATAAATCTAGGCGGCGACTTGTCTGGCCGTGGTACTTGCCCCCGAGTGTAGGGTTGTTGATGGTAATCTTGATGACTTCGCCTCCATCGGGTTGCCGGCTCACTATAACTTGTCTTCCTGCCGCCTTGCTGCTGGCCACCTTCCTGGGTTCACCAACAACAACATTTGATTTATTAGCGGCTTCGGCTGCCTCTGGCCGAAGTAGAACTTTCTTTCCCTCCAGATCTAGCACGTTTACTGGAAACGGCTGTGTATCAATTGCCATGCCGGCAAAGCTCAATCGTCCGTCGTTGAGGGCCGATTGGATCTGTTTACGAAAGACATTGCAATCATTAGTAGCATGAGAGAAAGAATTGTGATACTTGCAATAAGCCCGCCGCCTTAATTCATCAGGCGATGGTATAACATGATTTATCCTTATCACTTTATCCTTCAACAAGGCCTAAGAATCGGCCTTTGCATCATGTGTTTGAGAACATCGGTCTGACCAAAGACTTTGCATTCACTGGATAGCAGATAATGTCGCAATTTGGTGCAGGCAAAGTAAAGAGACAAACACAACCTTTCTACAAAGCTGTACCTTGACTCGGCATCCAGCAAACGTCTACTCAGATAAGTGATGATGTACTCTTGTCCTTCGGCTTCCTGAGTTAAGGCAGCTCCGATCACTTTGTCCTCAGCAGCAATATAAAGCCGGAAAGGTTGACCATGAGCCGGCTTCCTGAGAACTGGAGGAGTAGACAGGCAAGTTTTTATCTTGTCAAACGCCTCTTGCTGCTTTGCCCCCCAGGTGAATTCATCATCATTCTTGAGCCGAAGGATCTGTGTAAATGCATCAACTTTTCCAGACAAGTTAGCAATGAATCTTCTCAAATAGTTTACCTTGCCCAGAAACTTCTGCATGTCATTTTTGCAACCCGGCGCCTGTATCTTCTGGATGGCTTCAATCTTTGCCGGATCAACTTCTATGCCATGTTCATGTATGATGAAACCAAGGAATCTCCCAGCCGACACGCCAAAGGCACACTTCAAAGGATTCATCTTGAGCCCGTACTTCCTCATTCTTTCAAACGCCAGCCGCAAGTCGGCCAAGTGATTTGACTCGCCGTCCGACTTAACCACCACGTCATCAATATATACCTCCAGTACGACTCCCAGAAGATCATGGAATATCAGGTTCATCGCTCTTTGATAGGTGGCTCCGGCATTCTTCAATCCAAAAGTCATCACGGTCCATTCGAACAAGCCAACAAAGCCTGGGCAGCGAAACGCCGTCTTAGCCGAATCTTCTTCGGCCATAAATATTTGGTTGTAACCTGCGTTGCCATCCAAGAAGCTGATAACTTTGTGACCTGAGGCTTCGTTGATAAGCATGTCGGCTATTGGCATAGGGTACTCATCCTTTGGCGTGGCTCGATTCAAATCCCTGAAATCAATACATGCCCTAATCTTGTCGGATCCTTTCTTTTCGACCGGCACAATGTTGGATAACCATTCGGCATACTTACAGGGCCGAATAAAGTTGGCTTTCAAAAGCCTGCCAATTTCCGCCTTTATCCGATCATAGATCAGTGGATTAAATTTGCGAGCCGGCTGCTTGTATGGTCTGAAGCCGGCTTTGATAGGCAACCGATGTTCGACCAACTCTCGGCTTAACCCAGGCATCTCGTGGTATTCCCATGCAAAGCAATCCACGTACTCTTTGACTAGCGCGATTAATTCAGACTTATAATCGGCCGCCAACTTTTGCTTTACAAATGTCGGTCTAGGGACAGTGCCATCCCCAATGTCAACTTCTTCCAGCAAGTCAGCCGATGTAAAGCCTTGTCCCAACTTATCCATGTCATCTGGTTCTTCAATTGCTTCATACATATCGTTCCTTTCGGTCCGATACTCGTCCAGACGCTTCTGCAGCCACTCATCATTTTGATCCATCTACTTGAGCGGCAGCCGATTGCTACCAATCGGCTTTAGAGATACTGGCACGAATCCGTCCCTGGTAGCACTTAGGAAGTCGAATCCGGATAAATCACGCCCAGAAAGGCATGTGACATTAGAATGTTGCCAGTCAACAATCGACTCGGCTAACGCAATGCATGCCGATTCGTCAGCATGGACAACTTCAACTTCGTCGTCAACCCATTGCACTAGTTGCTGGTGCATAGTAGACGGAACACACTGGTTAGCATGAAGCCAATCCCGTCCTAGCAGCACATTGTAGTTTCCCTGCACCTCAGCAACAAAGAAGGCGGTAGCCAAAGTCTTGCTTCCTACTGTGAGCTCCAAGCTGATAACGCCTTTGGCTTCTACTCCTTCTCCTCCTTCGAACCCATTTAACACCATGTTTGTCTTCATCAGGTCGCCATCATCTAGTTGTAGCTTCTTGAAGACAGAATATGGCATCAAGTTTACCACAGCGCCGCCATCCACCATCATCCTGGTGACCGGCTTGCCATCAATGTGTCCTCTGACATACAGAGGCCTGAGGTGTTTCACCGGCTTGTCAGGTTTTTCGAAGACAACATTTTTTGGTCCAAAGTTGATTTGCGCAACCTCGCCTTCTTTGACAGCACGGAACTCGGCCGGCAAGTAATACACCATGTTGATGTCCATTCCTGTCCGAGTCGGCGATTCTTCATAATCTAGCAGATCTTCATCTGTCAAATTGCCTGACTCATCCATTGTTGACTCTGACATTGCTGGTTCTTCTTCTGCCTTTTCTTCCATTGCGAGGTCTTCACTTGCCGGCTTCTCTGTGGCCGGATCTTGGATTGCCAGCTCCTTTGCCAAACTTGCCATCGCCAAGTCTGCTGCTTCGACTTCGTCAGCCCATGAAGAATAGGTGATAGCCGGCGTAGCTGCCGGCTCTATTTCACCATCGACAGCAGGACTCATGGTAGTTGGTGCGGAAGCCGCCATAAGGACTGGCCTAGGAATCCACTTTTGCGCCGGCAACATTGGTCGCTCAGCATTGAATTTGACGTCCCTGGATTGCTCAGCTCTTTCTTCTGCCTTCTCCCGGTTCCTTGCTCTTTGCAGTTTCCGCTTTTGTGTCTTTGTTATACCTGGCGGGCACCACTTTGGCTGAGTATATTTTGGATCCCGGGGTTGAGCTTTCATGGCTTGACTGGAGCTAGCTTCATGATCATTGGTTGCTGGCTTTGGCGCGATAGCAAGTATCGGCTCACTGTTTGCCGGCTCTGTAATCGGGTCCTTCAATTTTAGCACATGAGTTCCAACAACCAATAAGTTGTCTGAGACTAATCCGCCTTCTGGCTCCGCCTTTTTAGCACCTTGCGCCTTGATCCGCCAATATGACATGTCTCCGGGATACACAAGCCGGCTTTGCATAGATGGCCGGATTGCCCTGCGTTTGACCTCGTCAGCCGGCCTCTGGTGCCGGCTATTTTCCTCCGTGGATGGTGACCTTGGTCGTTTCCCATACTGCCACTGGTGCGACCTCGACCCGGCCTGGCGCACGTACTTGTTCAGCAGCATGTCAAAAGTTGGCTTTGTCTTCCTTGGTCTATATTCAACCTGGTTTGTCTTCCATCTGCCAACTTCTGGGCTCTTGGGCTTGATAAATCTAGGCGGCGACTTGTCTGGCCGTGGTACTTGCCCCCCGAGTGTAGGGTTGTTGATGGTAATCTTGATGACTTCGCCTCCATCGGGTTGCCGGCTCACTATAACTTGTCTTCCTGCCGCCTTGCTGCTGGCCACCTTCCTGGGTTCACCAACAACAACATTTGATTTATTAGCGGCTTCGGCTGCCTCTGGCCGAAGTAGAACTTTATCTACTGGAAACGGCTGTGTATCAATTGCCATGCCGGCAAAGCTCAATCGTCCGTCGTTGAGGGCCGATTGGATCTGTTTACGAAAGACATTGCAATCATTAGTAGCATGAGAGAAAGAATTGTGATACTTGCAATAAGCCCGCCGCCTTAATTCATCAGGCGATGGTATAACATGATTTATCCTTATCACTTTATCCTTCAACAAGGCATCAAATATTCTATCACACTTGCCTACGTCAAAGCTGCATTTTATTTCGTCATCCCGATTTTTACGAATCGGCTTTAGATCATCACACATGTATGGTTTGGCCTTGCTGGGCCAAACAAACTCAGCGGAATAAACATCGGCTTCATCACCGGAGTCGGCATCGTTGTCAACAATATTAAGCCGGCTCCTGCTCATCCGATGCGAGTCTTTTGACTCATTGACCCGGCTCTCTTGAGCCAACGCTCTCTCCTGGACTTGGCCAACAGACAAGAATTCATGTCCTTCTAACCTCTCTTTCAGGTAGGACCTTAAACCATTGAAAACCAAGTCAGCCATGTCTCTTTCAGTTATTGCCAAACTATAACATCGGTTTCTGGTATTTCTAAATCTCTTGACGTAATCAGATACCGATTCATCCTGCTTCTGCCTAACCGATGTAAGGTGAGACAATTTTAACTCTATTTCGCCGGCAAAGAAGTGTTCATGGAACTTTTGCTCTAGATGAAACCATGTATGTATAGAATTAGGAGCTAAAGCCGAAAACCAAGAAAACGCAATGCCGGTTAAAGACAATGAGAACAGGCGAACTTTAATGTGATCATGGTTAGCTTCGCCTAATTGAGCCAAATATTGACTGATATGTTCCCATGTTGACTTACTATCCACCCCATTAAATTTGGCAAATTCAGGGACTCTATAACCAGGTGGATAAGGTTGCAGATCAAAGTAATCGGGGTAAGGCTTAGTGTAAGTTCTATGTTTTGGCATCACCCCGAGCTTGTCAAAAGCTATCTGGTCCAATCTTCTCCTGAATTCGGCTAAGGAATCGTCCATAATGGCCGATTGAGCCGGCACGAGAGAAGAATTGGCGGCAGGGCCAGCTTGCACCCAAGTAGCCGAATTTTGATTCGGCATTGACTCATGACCCAGAATCCGCCTTGTCTGACTCGGCTGGCTTGCCGAGTTAGGCATACTCTGGACAGGAGTTGGACATGGCAGCGTAGGCACAAGTTGGTTTTCCCTACTTTGACCGATCGGTTGTTTGTCCGATGGTTGGTCATGGGACGTGTTTTTCTTAGCCTTTTCATGTTCTAGCATAAGGTCGTAAACATTGGCAGTGCCTTGCGAAACATGAAATTGAATTTCGGCTATCTGTTCAGAGGAAAAAAGGCTACTACTTACAGCGGGTTTGTCAATGTTGGCATCCAGCGGTACAAATTCCGGCTCCTTGATCGGCGAGATTATACCTTGCCGATCTACCTTGAAGCTGGATAAGTACAGGTCTTGATCCCGCTTGGCTCGCAGCGCCTCGAACTCCTCATCTCTCTTCTTCTTCCACGCCTCCAGACCTTGGCGTTGTTCTTCCGACAACTTCTCGAGAGTTGGCTTGATGATGTTGTCGGTATTGATACCGGCAGCGTCGGTCTTGGAATTGGTCATTGCTGTCCAATTTTCAGATCGAATCGTCCCCAGCGGAGTCGCCAAAAAGTGTGTTGCGCTCGAAACGCGTCACACGAACACGTCCTCGTGTACCCGCGGTGCCGGGGGAGATACTCCGCAACTCGCCCCGCGGGAGGCCTGCTTCCAGCGCGATACGCAAGACAGCAAGCAGGCGCTTTTTAGACCAGACGCCCCAGCCCCTCGGGAAGCCCCGTCTGAGGAAGCCGGCGACGATTGGCTGAACTAAGCCGGACTTGGCCGCTCTCAGCTCGGTTTTCGATACCCGGCGAAATCTAGATGAAGTCGCCGAACAACGGAAGCATAAACAAGGGTTTGAGGAGATAAAAGTAGGTTGTATTGATAGGTTGTCGATTGTTTGCTTAATTTCAATCGGCCGTCACCTCTCACATATATATGAGGCGGCTGGACTTCCCGTACAAGTAATGGACTTCTACAAGGCTTACAAATCATAGTCTAAGTCGAATCCATCTCTAAAATAGGCAACTTTTGGCCGGCAACGTTGGCTTCAAACTTGTTGGCTACTTCGGAAAGTTGCCTTTTGCCTTCCGTACTGGCTTCCAACTTGCTGGCTACTGGAAAGTTGCCTTTTTCCCTTCCGTATTGGCTTCAAACTTGCCTTCTTTCTTAGAGACGAGATATCTTGATCGGCTTCGTATTAGACCCGGATTTCTGTCCGGCTTCTTTTAGAAAGTTGCCTCCCATTTTCCAGCCTTGATCTTAGAAAGTTGTCTTCTCGTTTTCCGCCTTGATCTTGACCTTGAAAGTTGTCTTCTATTTTTCTGCCTTGATCGGTGGAAAGTTGACTTGCCGGCTTGTATTTGACAAAGTTGGCTTTATGCCGTCTTGTCTTGACAATGTTGACTTCTTTTCTGCCGCCTTGTCTTGACAACATTGACTTCCTTTTTGCCACCTTGTGTTGACAAAGTTGGCTTCTTTTCAGCCACCTTTATTGCTTCCTTTGACTTAGCTCGCTATGTCTTCAGGCAACTTCGCACTCCCGAATCCAGCTTCCGCCTTGTTCCGGTTGCCGGATTATTGGCAGCCTTCTTCCGGCCATCTTTTCCTGGAAAGCTTCCCAGATCACCATTTTAGCCTTCTTTGTTGCCTTCTTTAAGCCATCAAATCCTCCTGAACCTGAAACTGGCAATCTGCCAAAAACGGGTACTAACAGTTTCATTGGGGCAAAGTAGTTTGATTGTGTTGTGTGCAGGTTCCACGTTGGTGATCGAGTAACAGCGGCGCCAACAACCTTCTGAAGAGTTGCTGCTCCTACTGGTCCGACAACCTTGGTTTCATACTGAGGGAAAACTTGCTGCTGAACTGCATCTTACCTTCCTCTTGGGGTCTCCCAACGAATGTGTGATTCACTTCATCAAGCCATTTTTCTGGCGCCGTTGCCGGGAGACAGCAGTCTTCTGCAAGGGGAGTTTCACGCTTCCAATCTCTTTACTTTGTTTTTGTCTTGCTTAGTTTACTTTTATCAAGTTATGTTTTGCTTGTTTACTTGGAAACCCATAAAAATTTTAAAACTGAAAATCCTATAAAAACTTTTGCTATGGAAGAATTTACTAGAACCTCTATGTTGATGGAAGCTAGAGAATTATATATAAAGTATAGAGAATCAAGAGAGGTAAAATCATGAGAGGCATGTTAAAAAAGTTAAATCAAATTGCTGAAATTTTGCTGGAACGCCATGATATAAATTGGTGCTCTGAACAGGATACTAAACGTCTTAAATTCCAATGTGGATTTAGTGAAGAAGTTGTTATTATGAACTATCATTGGAATAACTATATTCAATTGGGAGCTGAACAAGTGGAACAATTTGTTACATTTATGGGAGCTTCTGAAATGGATTCCTTCATGGCTAAAAATTATGAAACCTGTATTCCTTGTAATAAACTTAAAGAGACGGTCTCTTTTATCCTTGATTATTGCCTAGAAAATTTTAGCAATAATTGTTATATCATTGATTATAAAGAGAGACTCATTAATGCACAAGCATGTACTCACAATTTGCAGGAACCTGTGGAAGAAGAAATTGCTGAAGCTGAAAGCTCATTGGATGAAAAAGAGGAGGAGAGTGATGAACAAAAGGAGGAAGAATGGAACCCATGCCTACCTTCTAATGAGAGTAACTCTTTATCTCTTACACTATTTGATTGCCCTCCATGCTTACCAAAGGAGGATGAATGTTATGTTCCTGTGGATTCTCTTGAAATATTCCCTATGAGTAAAACTTGTGGAAATGATTATGCTACTGTTATTTATGATAATCCATGCTATTTTGATAAATCTTATGATAATCCTTTATTTGTGCCTGATATCGAAATGCATGGTACTAAAGAGTTTTGCTTAGAAAATGTTTATGATAAAGCTCTAGATGATGGTCCTATATTGGTTGATAATATTAATTGTACTACTAATGAAAATGGGATTGGAGAGGTCTTGACTTTATCTAGGAGTCCCATACCTCTTGAGAATGATCAATCATCTTGTTATAAATTTTTTAAAGGTGGGTTTGAAAGTTTTAATCCCACTATTTTTGAGCTTGATAAGAATTATGTGTTTGTAGATCATGAAAAACATGCGTTATGTGATAGTTATATTGTTGAGTTTGTTCATGATGCTACTGAAAATTATTATGAGAGAGGAAAATATGGTTGTAGAAATTTTCATGGTACTAAAACATCTCTCTATATGCTGAAAGTTCTGAAGTTACTCTTGTTTTATCTTTCTATGCTTGTCACTTTGTTCTTTATGAATTTATTTGTGTACAAGATTCCTATGCATAGGAAGCGGGTTAGACTTAAATGTGTTTCGAATTTGCTTCTTGATGCTCCTTTTGCTTCATTTTCTATTTTTATATGAGCATCATTAAAACTTTCAAGCCTAGCTAAAAGGCGTTAAAGAAAAGCGCTTATGGGAGGCAACCCATTATTTTTATTTCTGCATTTTTTCTTTTATTGAGTCAAGGAGAATGTTTACTTCTGTAGCAACTCCTTTGTATCTTTATTTTCTCGCATTGTTGTGCCAAGAGTAGCCTCTAGTGTTAAGACGATGCTTAATTTTGATTGCTGCGCAGAAACAGATTTTTGCTGTCCACTGTACGAAAATCCTAAATTCACCAGATTGTTGAAAAAATCTGAATTTTTTTGTGCGTAATCTTTATGAATGTCTGAATCTTTCATTAGTTCAAAGTTTTTTGATCTGAGCGTTGTAAGTGCCTCGAAAAAATTCATCTTTACTGGCTATTCTGTTTTGACAGATTCTGTCTCGGTTTTTTGCATTGTCTCTTGTGGGTTTTAGGCAAGGCTCTCTAATGGAGGTCTGTAGCTAATGTTTTATTGAGTTCTTACAATGTGTCACAACAGAACCAGTAGATTAAAAATTTTGAGTACTAACCCTCTAATGAGATTTACTTTGAGTTTGGTGTGACGGAAGTTTTCAAGGGTCAGGAGAGAAGGATGATAATAGGATCAAGAAGAGTGAAGAGCTTAAGCTTGGGGAAGCTCCCATGGATCTCCCAGCATATTTCAAGAAGACTCAAGCGTCTAAGCTTGGGGATGCCCAAGGCATTTCCTTCTTCATCGTCAAATTATCAGGTCATCTCTAGTGAAACTATATTTTAATTCTTTCACATCATATGTGCTTTTCTTGGAGCGTCTGTGTGCTTTTATTTTCAGTATTGTCTTTTATTCTCAATAAGCTTGACTGGACCCTAGCATTCTTGATTGGTAGAGAGACACGCTCCGCTTTTTCATGAGAATACTCCTATTCTTCACTTATATTTGTTGAGTATTCATATCTAGCGTTGTTCAGCTTTTAGCTCTTGTTTTCATGTATCTCTTGTCAGAGCTATTAGATTTCTTTTGTAGAAAGTACTCTCTTGCTTCACTTATATCTATTTGGAGAGTGGATGAAATAAATTGATTGGTGTTTGGTTGGTTCAGAAAATGTTGCATGTGGTAATTGGTATAAGGAAAAACTTGTTTAATCTTGTAGATCACTAATATGGATAACTTGATGCTTGTCAATTGTTTTGAGTTAACAAGTATATCATGATTAAATTTGTGCATCACATGAGTTAAGCCTATTAGTGAAGAACTACCGTAAAGCTTGTTGAAAATTTGGTTTGCATCGGTGGTATCTCTAAGGTCTTGATATTTTCTAGTAAACGGGTTTGGTTAACAAGGAAGACGGTATGAAGTCTTATAACGTTTGCAATATGTTTTCATATAAAACTTGGTGTGTGGGCCCCACGGTGGCCTCCAGCCGCCGCCCTTTCGCCTACTTATTCTCCCGAGAAAATAACCCTAGGTGCCTGAGCCAATTTCCACGAAAAGTTCCAGAGACGCCGCCGCCGTCAACCCTAGCTCGGGACGGTCCAGAACCTCTCCCGGCACCCTGCCGGAGAGGGGAATCATCACCGGAGGCTTCTACATCGCCATGCCTGCCTCCGGAGTGATGCGTGAGTAGTTCATCCTTGGACTACGGGTCCATAGCAGTAGCTAGATGGTTGTCTCTCCAATTTGTGCCATCATGTTTAGATCTTGTGAGCTGCCTACATGATCAAGATCATATTATTTTAATGCTACATGTTGTGTTTGCTGGGATCCGATCAATATTGAATACTATGTCAAGTTGATTATCAATCTATGCCCTATGTTATTTATAATCTTGCATGCTTTCCGTTACTAGTAGATGCTTTGGCCAAGTAGATGCTTGTAACTCCAAGAGAGAGTATTTATGCTAGATAGTGGGTTCATGCCTCCGTTTAATCTGGGACAGTGACAGAAAGTTCTAAGGTTGTGGATGTGCTGTTGCCACTAGGGGTAACCTAACGATGCTATGTCCACGGGCATATGTGTTTGTTTACATTACGCGCTTTACTTAATGCGATTATCCGTTGCTTGCAACTTAATACCAACGGGGAACTCGGATGACAACCCGGCGGTGGATTATTAGTCATAGACGCTGTTGGATAACGGTCTATGTATTATGTCGTAATGCCCAATTAAATACCATAGTAATCATCATGTCATATTTATGCATTGTCATGCGCTCACTATTTGTCAATTGCCCAGCTGTAATTTGTTTACCCAGCATGTTAGTTATCTTTTATGGAGAGACACCACTAGTGAACTGTGGACCCCGGTCCATTCTTTTACACTGATTAAACAACCACAAACTGCAAATTGTTCCGTTTTCATTCGCTGCAATTTAATACTCATTTTCCACACCATACGTTTTAAACCTTTGTTTTCAGCAAGCCAGTGAGATTGACAACGTCAATGTTTCGTTGGGGCAAAGTAGTTTGATTGTGTTGTGTGCAGGTTCCACGTTGGTGATTGAGTAACGGCGGCGCCAACAACCTTCTGAAGAGTTGTTGCTCCTACTGGTCCGACAACCTTGGTTTCATACTGAGGGAAAACTTGCTGCTGAACTGCATCATACCTTCCTCTTGGGGTCTCCCAACGAACGTGTGATTCACGTCATCACTGTGGCATCTTGTTAATAGGTTAGTCCCAAAAATGTATAAAAGTGACATAAAGTGGATGCAAAACATGTAACAATTGGTACAATATCAGCATGGAACATCAAAAATTATAGATACGTTTGAGACGTATCAGCATCCCCAAGCTTAGTTCCTGCTCGTCCTCGAGTAGGTAAACGATAAAACAATATAATTTTTGAGGTGACATGCTACCATCATAATGTTGATCATATAATATTGTAAGGCACATGTAAATGAATGAAGTGATCCAAGTCAATGGTCTATAGTTTGCTACCAAATAGATAATGAGTAAACAATGAATCACACAAGCTAAATTTTTTCATGAATAGTACTTTGGAGACAATGCATCCACAGGTTCACATAAAAGTTAACTCATAAAGCAATTGATTCTAACAAAAGGTATTTAATCAACACAAAGGAAGATTTAAGTTTCAGCATTTTTTTGACGCGTCGGACAGTGGGGAAGACCCCCACTGCGTCATTTTCTCATTTTCTCATTAATAAGGATATTTACAAACAGTGTTCAGCAAAATAATTACAAGCTATCAATCCAAATTTGTAAACCATCCTTTAAACTAGGCTTTATTCTATGTCTAATATCACCTACAGAAGTTTTAAAAAATTGAAGCAAGTCTCCTGATCTCTGATTTCAACATCAAAGATAATCTTGTTTCGGTGATTCCAAATGCTCCAACATCCAGCAATCATGGAGAGCTTGAAGAAAGGATTCTAAGTTCTATTTTTCGCCTCAATAAGCATATCCATTAAATATCTTTCTGAATTCCAGTCCTCTCCTAATTTTTCCCAGAAAGCTCGACTAAAATCTATTATATAATTAAAGTACAAGATAACCAATGGTTAGGATTAACCAGCTAAAAATAACGGCTCAGATTTTACTAGAAAGAAGACACGGAAGTAAGAGACGTGTACGCCGAGCCACTTTTAATAGAGGTCTAGGTTAAGAAAAGAGTCCGCAACAAATAATTATCGGTTGGGAAACCGATTTGTTTTTCCTTGCATGGAGATTTCTTTTGCCAAACTCAAGTGCTCCACCACGGCTGTAGGACGGCGGCCGGTGACGGAGACCTAAATCTCGGTTCCAGATCGATTAACTGTTGTCTTTCATCCTCTTGCATGCAGGTTCATGCATTCACCGACCAGATTTTCCATCCAGCTGATTATGGAGCTGCCGACGCGGACGAAGCCGGATCGATAGTGCTATACGTATTCCTGCCCATTGGTCTCATATTATTATCTTCTACATTAATCTGCCGATTGATTATTGAGCTGCCGCCGCCGACGAGAAGCCGAATCAATGGTAATCCAACTTACTCCTGCCCATTGGTCTCAGATTTATTACTTCTAAATTAATCTACCCGTTCACTATGAAACTAATTTGCAGAATCTGAACTTAACGATGCAGTGATAACTGTACCTATGATAGGTGCATGGCCGATAGATTTAAGTTACATGCCAGAACGGAAGGTAGCTGGACCAGCAAACATGTCCCACGAGCTGCCGACATGAACCTAGCTGTAACCTACTTGGACAAGGACGAAGCTACGCTAATTTCTACTTTTCTATATCCAGCCATCTATTGCTTTAAAAAAAAATCCAAGCAGCCGCCTCCGAGGTCGACTACAAGATAGAGAGCTCTGGTCCTGATTGATCGTTGTTGATACAAGATGATGGAAGCAATTTATACAGATTTATTTCACTGGCTGCATTAGGAGTTACTTATTTTGGATGACACAAGATATATTCGCTGATATTATGTTGATACATACGGGCCAATCGTTTTCATCCAGACAAAAAGTATTTCCAGCTTTTCATTCTCCTTCTATCGGTACGCGAACTAACTGCAATAGTACCAATACTCAGTAGTTCTTATTTTTGTTGTTTGGTCCTTTCATTTATATTATGGATTTTGTGAAGAATATATAAATCTAGATGGAGCCCAAGAGATCAATGATCAAATAGTGTTCCTTCTTTGCTTAGTCATTGGAAGTTTGGAACGGAATCTCTTCCATCAAGGTTAGCATAAAACTAGGCATTACAGTAACCAATGTGAGATTTTATTTTCAGATGTTTTTCTTATGAACCATGTTGAAATTACTATGTTTTTGTGATCTGACCTATTTAATTTTCTTCTTAATTAAGATACTCATTGGATGTAAGTTTCGATCACTCTGAAGATAGAAAGTGTCATGTAAAACATGTGTCACTGAGGTAAGACAATGAGAGTATCTCCAAAGACTGATATCATTTTTTACACATTCATAGATTGTTTTGGAGCTGGAAATTCCCCATTAGTAATTAGGTATTCATATATTGTCTACATTTCCTTCAGTTATAATGGAACCAACAAGAATCAATTGTCAGGAGATCATATATCCATTGCTACAATTAATGTGAGGACGATAGGGAAATTCATCATCGCCATATTTGCGTCCATATCACTTCTCAATGTATCCTGGGTTGTGGTTTTCTAAATGGTTGAAGATCGAACGTATTTACAAACACGATTTAGAGAGGACTACTACTATACTTGTGCAATTCACGTTCCTGTATGCAAATTAATCTCTCTCTCTCTCTCTCAGTTAGATGACATGGATGGATTGATTTTAATGCAGTGATGAGGCTGCGTTCAAGAAATGCTCATGGTGCAAAAGATGTTTTGTAGGTAATTAATATCCCTCTAATACTATCTACGGTAGATGCTTTCAGTTTCATCAGTTAATTTTTTTTTTGTCTCCCATGCCAAGATTCTCGGTATATCAATTACCACCATCAGCCTAAGCATCAATAAAGCACTACAAGGGTGGTCATTAGATGGAACTATCGTACGAGCACTATGCATGATCCTGACTTTGTTCTGCATGTGAAACATTGATGGTTGCCTGATGCCGTTGAGAATTTTTCATCATTAAACATAGTCTTCTCTGTAATCTGCATGTAGACTTCCAACTTTTTCAGTTCATGTTTTCAGTGCTTTCAAATTTCTCGATCCAGGAAAAGTTTGATCCATTTTGAGAACAGACAATAGATTACCAAGTTTATAAGAAAATGCAGCTGGTTGGCTGCATGATGCATCATTTACTACATTGTAATTGAAATACGTTTGGCACAACAAAAACTAAGTTACCCATACAAATAGGAAAGCATTATATTTGGACTTACCTTTGCTTATCAAATGAAACAATATTAGGCACCAAGTTAATACAAATAAACAGAAAGCGCCAGTAACAAAACAATATTTTGGCCTGGCAGGGTAATCCCACAGCTAAACGAAATTAAATACACACGCAAAGCATAGATACATGGAAATGTGCACATTGTACTGGCTGTGCATGGAATTTACTGTTTACATATATAGCCCCACACCGCCCACGATAAAACAATATGATGGCATATTTGACCATTCAGCACGACCTGACATCAAGAAGAATAGCAAAATTTGGAACTGCAAGGTAGCAGAAATACTGAAATTAAAGATATACTTAGTATGGATCTGCAAGGAATTATTCAACTCATTTTAAATAGAGAAGAAATCGAATCTACCATGTGGGAATCACACTGTTGCCCCAAATTCAGTTAAGCGTGCATCTCTTTTTCCTTCTAGGGACAATGCATGGTATTGATGTCAAGGATATAGAGTTACGGTAGGAGATTCGCTTCACAGTCTTTCACCATAAATTACCACGAGGTAATTTTTTTGTATTTTTTTTCAAATGCCCCAGTAAGATCACGTGATTAATAAAGAAATATAATCTAAAACTTATGGTTTGTTTATCGTGGAAGAATAGCATTCTATATAATAAACAAATACATCATACCCATTAAGCGTCAAGTGCGGGGATTAATGCATACGAACTAAGAAAATATCAACGATATGCTTTTCACTAAAGGGAAAGTATTAATACCAAGTATATATCAAATATATGTTAATAGGAACTTTCTGGAAACATACAACAAAAATCTAATTAAAGGGATTTTTCAAAAAACAATACACACAGTACTTTCTTCAAAACCTTAAATAATTTACCCGATGTATAAAAGTCAAACACTTATATCTTGGTGGAATTAAATCAGATGGTTGTACTAGAGATAATGTAGTTCACATGGTATATCACCAGGGTAGAAACATGAGAAAAGTAACCAAGCTATACAAACTGAGTGTCGTCATTTTATAAAATACATGTACACTTCTTCTTTATCTTCGAACTGAGAAGAAAAATCATATATTATATATCACAGTTGAAATATTATCATTGGTAGCCGCGCAATTGCGCGGGCCACCTAGCTAGTTACAAGTAAAGAACAGATGATTCATTGTTTCTCTGCTGCTCTGATCACATAAAACGCAGTCGGTGGACTCCACATAAAGTGTTTCCTATCCATCATGTCCTTGGTATTTAGTCTATCTTGGATTAATAACCAGATTTTTTTTTATGTTTTGGCAAGCATGGTGACTTCCAAATCCATTTAAAAGGAGGTGCAACATCAGTAGCTTTTGAAGAAAGATTTAAGTTTCAGCATTTGCTTCAACTTTCAACATATTTATCTCATGGATACTGTCTACACAAAGCAATATAATAAGTCCAATATTTAGCATATAACAAATGTTGTAACAAAGTTGACACTAGTGTTTTCTTGTGGAAGATAGAAGGAATAGGAAAACTGACTCAACATAAAAGTAAAAGAAAGGCCCTTCGCAGAGGGAAGCAGGGATTAAATCATGTGCTAGAGCTTTATAGTTTTTGAAATCATATAGAGAGTAAAAAGTAAGTTTTGAGAGGTGTTTGTTAATTGTCAACGAATGGTAGCGGATAAAAACAGTATTCTCCCTATCAAACAGACTTTTAAGAGCAGCTCCCATGAATGACGTTATTTCTACCAGCAAGGCAGATCATCTCTCTTTCTCTTTTGTTTACACATGCAGGTATTTCACTGTTTGTCATTGCTTACTGATAAATCAGGGCAAAAATGTGAAGAGAATTAAGCGGTTAAAGTTGTAATTAATTAGGACTGGGCACCCAGTTGCCAGCTCTTTTTGCAAAATTATTGGGTAAGTGCTGGCGTGAACCACACGTTCGTTGGGAGACCCCAAGAGGAAGGTATGATGCAGTCTAGCTGCAAGTTTTCCCTCAGTATGAAACCAAGGTTTATCGAAACAGTAGGAGCAGCGGCGCTTCTGAAGGTTGTCAACGGCGAATTATGATGCGGCGCAACACCAGGGAATCCGACACTGACGTGGAACCTGCACACAACACAATCAAACTACTTTGCCCCAACGAAACAGTGAGGTTGTCAATCTCACCGGCTTGCTGAAAACAAAGGATTAAACGTATGGTGTGGAAAACAGTAGTAAATTGCAGAGAATGAAAAGGAACAATGTTTGCAGTTTGTGGTTTAATCAATGTAAAAGAATGGACCGGGTCCACAGTTCACTAGAGGTGTCTCTCCATAAAAGATAACTAACATGCTGGGTGAACAAATTATAGCTGGGCAATGGACAAAATATTGAGCGCATGACAATGCATATATATGACATGATGATTACTATGATATTTAATTGGGCATTACGACAAAATACATAGACCGTTATCCAACAGCGTCTGACTAATAATCCACCGCCAGGTTGCCATCCGAGTTCCCCGTTGGTATTAAGTTGCAAGCAACGGATAATCGCATTAAGTAAAGTGCGTAATGTAAACAAATGCATATGACCGTGGACATAGCATTGTTAGGTTACCCCTAGTAGCAACAGCACATCCGCAATCTTAGAAGTTGCTGTCACTCTTCCAGATTACCGGAGGCATGAACCCACTATCTAGCATAAATACTCCCTCTTGGAGTTACAAGCATCTACTTGGCCAAAGCATCTACTAGTAATGGAAAGCATGCAAGATCATAAATAACATATAAGATAGATTGATAATCAACTTGACATAATATTCAATATTCATCGGATCCCAGCAAACACAACATGTAGCATTACAATAAGATGATCTTGATCATGTAGGGCAGCTCACAAGATCTAAACATGATGACATAAAGTGGAGAGACAACCATCTAGCTACTGCTATGGACCCGTAGTCTAAGGATGAACTACTCACGCATCACTCCGGAGGCAGGCATGGCGATGTAGAGCCCTCCAGTGATGATTCCCCTGTCCGGCAGAGTGCCGGGAAGAGGTTCAGGACCCTCCTGAGCTAGGGTTGATGGCGGCGGCGTCTCTGGAACTTTTCGTGGATAATGGCTCGGGTATTTAGGGTTTTCGCATCGGGGGGAATAAGTAGGCGAAAGGGCGGTGGCTGACGAGCCCCAAGGGCCCACACCACCCTAGGGCGCGCCAGAGGGGACCCGCGCCCTAGGTGCGTGTGGGGCCCTCCTGGCTCCTCTTCGTTGCTCCTTTGGACCTTCAGGTGTGTTCTGATAAAATAGGTCCCTCCGTGAAGTTTCGTCCAATTCCGAGAATATTTCCAGACTAGCTTTTCTGGAATACAAAAATAGCAGAAAACAGGAACTGGCACTGCGGCATCTTGTTAATAGGTTAGTCCCAAAAAATGTATGAAAGTGACATAAAGTGGATGCAAAACATGTAACAATTGGTATAATATCAGCATGGAACATCAAAAATTATAGATACGTTTGAGACGTATCAATAAGCGGATGTATATGCCACTAGTCCAGGTGTAAAGTCTGTTTGACAAGTCGAATAAAGAATAACCCACTACTTCCTCATGAGCTAGTAAACATTGACACAAAAAGGAATAATCAGTCTAAAACAGAACAGTCCGCAAAGTCGAACTTTTTCGAGGCACTTACGGCGCTCAGATCGAAAAAATTTGAACTAACGAAAGATTCAGACATTGTCAATTCAGATTTAATTGACAATCTGGTGAATTTAGGAATTTCGTACAATGAACAGCAAAAATCTGTTTCTGCGCAGCAATCAAAATTTAGCATCATCTTAACATTAGAGGCTACTCTTGACACAACAATGCGAGAAAATAAAGATACAAAGGAGTTGCTACAGAAGTAAACAAACTCCTTGACTCAAATAAAGAAAAATTGCAGAAATAAAATAATGGGTTGCCTCCCATAAGCGCTTTTCTTTAACGCCTTTTAGCTAGGCACAAAGCATGCATCAAGTATTATCAAGTGAAGAAGTATCAACATTGTAATTTGTTCGAACAATAGAATCATAAGGTGGCTTAATCTTCTTCATAGGAAAGTGTTCCATACCTTTCTTGAGAGGAAATTGATATTTAATATTCCCTTCTTTCATATCAACTAGCTGGGTGGCCCGCGCATTTGCGCGGCTAGATTTTTACAAACTTTCAGCTTTGCAAATATGTTTTCGTCAGTTTCATGACCTTAACACGCGTAATGTTCTATTTTAATTCAACACTAATTGCATGTCATGAAAATAGACTACATGGGATATGATGTATTTATAATCCAAGACACTTTAGTGATTTAGTCTAATGAATCATTGTAGTTATCAAATTCATTTTGCAATCACAGTTCTGCAAGATAATAATAAAGAATTATGTCAATATTAACCATAGATGTATTTTCAACGCAAAGAGTACGATTATTTGATTCTGAAAAGTGATATGAGCCATGTTAATTACCACTATTGTCTCACCATCTATATTCTTGAGAAAATATTCCTATGAACCTGCTGATGAACACCGTCTCTCCCTTGATATATTTCTTATAAAAACATCAGGTTCAATATTATGGGCTTCCATTATAACCTTTCTTTTGGGATGGACATAATAAAATATTTTCCATGTAAGAAAATGCTATCCAGATTCAATGATTAGCCTTTCATTAACAAAAAATGTTAGATCTTATGCACCATAAGCGCTAAAGTCATAAGAAGATTTTAGCCCAACCCGATTTCAGTCTAATTGATATACCAGGATGATGACTTTGAGTAGAGAATAATTTGTGTGGACAAAAAAAAATATGCATTGTGCTAAGAGAATATTATCTGCAGCTGATGCTTTCTATATTTATCTAAGATAGTGTCTTCGACACATGCATGGTTTTTGCACCGTTTTGAAAGAAAAATGTTTCATTCTCACGTATAACTGAGATCAACAGTTACCAATTGAGCAGGAAATTCTTAGTTGTTTCCTTGTGCTACTAAAAGCACTACTTCACCGTGTACTCTAATTTTAAACAGCCTAATCAAGTAATAAAATATATTGTGGGAAGTAGATGTACATGACATATATGAGTTCTGCCCATGCAGAATACTAAATATTTTCAGTAGCACCATGCATCTACACACCAGCTCACGAAAGGTACATGTTTGAAGATATTTCCTTTAACCTTGAAAGGATTTGGCAGTGCCATCGAAGATGAATAATTTGAATACATTAAAATTGTCCACAAATAGGAAACCAAGTTAGAATATGAAATATATGACGGAAAAAGAGGAGATATACTGTGTTGAAAATAATGCAGTGCCTCGTGAAGGCTATAGCTTCGTCATCTGGTTGAATCCTGCAAATTACATCTATGTGCAACAAATATAATATCAACTTGGATACAACGAAACTCTGAAGGAATATAACCTCCCCAAATTCTAAGGAAATTCTTTTGAGTTATAGTTTAGTTTCTAAAATGCTTCAAATTCCTCCATCCAAATTCTGTTGTGGTACTGCAAAAAAATGTGAGATTATTTATTTGCGGTTGCACAAAGTAGGCCAGAACTAAATGTGTATATGCTACAAAAAAAATCACCAGTTTCATAGGAGTGACACATACGTACATGCGTGGCCAATCTTTTTTCTTCCATGATGCGTCGATCCCATGCAAAATGTCCTCGTCCCATCTGAACTCGAAACCAATCCGAGAAGAGTCCGTATTTGCTCCGTGATTGCAGTCTATTTGATCACCAACCAAACCCGAAGAATTCCATTAAAATCCGTTCATTCATGTCTAACTGGAGGAGAGACTAAATTGTCTGCACATGAAACAGAAACTACTTAGATGTTCTTGAATAAATATATTGTACCTGCCATAAAGACTTATGGTGTACGGAGAACCAAACTGGATATGTACACTGATTTGGTAGCAGTTAGGATATTAATGAATTCTTTGAAAAAATTTATCAACCTCTAAACATTACCGGAAAATGAAGATTTTTATAGTCTCAGCTGAAAGATTAGCCGACTGTCACGTCCAAATAGACAAAGTTGTTATTTCACCTTCAGTCCAATATGGAATCGCTCTGCCTCGCACCTCACATGGCGTGCCCTCCGCCGCATCCATCACTTTGTATTACTCATGCGTTTCTTGGACTTCCTATCCAAGTAGTGAAATGAAATACACATGTATTGTTTATTTAAAACACATCCTAGAAAACAAAATTCAGTCAGCGCTGTTCATTGGCATCACTGATACAGGAAAAAAATTACTGCGGTGAGTAAAAATACTTGGCAAGCTCAACAAAAATCATAAACTGACATTTACTTGGAGCAAAATATAAGGTGGAATAATAATGTTTCCATGGTCGATCCTTCAATGTTTTATGTTCAGTTAAAAGAGACGAAGATTAGGGAAAGCATACTGCTATCCATTTCTTCAAAATCCAATCTCTCGTGTCCACTTTACATATTTCTGTAAAGATGATCTGGAGCTTCAACCATATCTGTCAGAGATAGCACACGTAATGAATTTATTCCCAAACCTACACCAGGAAAAGAAGGTGACCATATAAGAGGAATAAACACGTATCTCCTATAATCAGTGGTCGGGAACGCGGAGAGCCGCGTGCATTTTCTGGTCATTCGGCTGGCATCTGCGCTTGTTGTTCTGTGCAGCTGTATGCTTTGGTCAATGGTGTACGTATCACTGGGTAGATACATACCCCTGGCTAGCTGGATGGCCCGCGCAAATTGCGCGGCTAGCAATGGGTTTATTTTAATCTTCATGTCTAATATATTTATTTAAGTTCTTGATATCATTTTTTGAACCATTTAAGAGAAATATATAGAACCAGAAAAAAATTAGTTTTATTTTATTTTCAATTTATGGCGCTTCCCTACTGCTCGGAGCTTACTATTCAATTTGGATGTATAAACTTTTCCGCATGTTGTAAATTCTAAAAAGATGAGTAAATTCAACTTTAATTCTATTAAGTTCTATTGTGCATCATCAGACAATTACATTCAACTCGTATTGTTTCCTTAAACTCTAAAAATCAATTACCTATCATCATTATGGAATATACTCTTTCATGTTCAGAAACATTATCCAAGATCAGTGATGTGCCCGTTTGATTCAGTAGTGATATCATGTACTGATTACACTCCGTCTTGATAAAAAAACGTGAATTAAAATATCTTAAACATAATCATCTAATTGAATTTATTATGGTGATAGAAAGTACTGCAATATATCACGAATATGTTTTAGTTGTGACTTTTCAGCCAAGAGGGAAGCAAACTAATGAATCTATTTAATAAGTATTTACTTTTTATTTTTGTTTGTTCCCCCCAAAAAACTCCTCCCGCTGCAACGTCTTTTGTGTTTTCTTGTGGACGTGCTGTTTTGGGTGTATGCAGTATGTTTCGGTATCCATGTACATGATCAGCATAGTAAATTGACCTTAAATTTAGCTTATCTTTCCCTATTAATCTTGCTCGCGTGTGTCCAAATTTTTATCTGGCAGTAATTTAGAAAAAGCTTTAGCGCCTATTTGAGTTACACTTAATCATATAATTTTTTTAAGCCAATTGATTTACAGAAATTGACCTGCCGGTTTAGCAAAAAGTAAACGATACCTAACATCTGCCCAATTGATTTGTCTCAATTTATGTTGTCATCTAGCTGGGTGGCCCGCGCAATTGCGTGGCTAGATAAGTTATGAACGTAATTTTAGCTTGGAAAATAATATTTCCGAGCTTCATGACCTTCGCTCACCTATTGTCCTATTTTAAATCAACACTAATTGCATCTCATATAAATAAACTCTATGGGGGTATTAATGTATTTATAAACCAACACACTTTACATATTTGGTATAAAGAACCATTGTGGATATCATATTCATTTTGCAGTCACGGTTCAGGAAGAGAATAATAAACGATTATGTCAATGTGTTAACAATTAATGTATTTTCAACACAAATTGGACTATCACTTGAATTTAATAACTGATCGGAGCTATGTTTATTACCACTATTGCGTCACCCTCTATATTCTGGAGCAAATATTCCTATGATCCTTTATGAACGCTGTCTCTCCCTCGAGTTATTTCTTACAAAAAAGCTGGTTCAGTATGCTTCCGGCATAATCTTTCTTTCAGCATGAACATAGAAAGATTAGTTTTTCTATGTAATCAACGATTATGTCAAATGTTTTTCCCTGTAAGCAAATGCAATCAACATTCAATGATTAGTTTCTCATTGACACAACTGTCATATCATATATATGCAGAAAAAAAGCGTTAACGAACTAACCATAAGAAGATTTTAGCCCACCCTGATTTAAGTCTAATTGGTAGACAGAGGCTGGTGATTTTGAGAAGGGACTAATCTGTGTGTACAAAAAATGCACTCTGCTAAGATAACATTCCTATGCACCCGATGCATCATATATTTATCTAAGATAGCGTCTTTGACACATGGCTGGGGTTTTGCACCATTTGAAAAAATAAAGTGTCTTTCATCTGTGTAACAGAGATCAACATTTACCAATTGAGCAGCCGAAAGTACTGCTTTCAGACTACATGACAGTGTACTAAGTTTTGAAACATGCTAATCAAGTTATAACATATATATATATTGTGGGAAGTAGATGTCGCATGACATACCTGAGTTCTGCACATGCAGAATACGAAATATTTGTAGTAGAACCACGCATCTACACCAGCTCATAAAAGGTACTTTTTTTATTGTGATCACTGTAAATTCTGAAGATATTTGCATTAATCTTGAAAGTATTTGCATGGTGTTGATAAATAATGTAATGTCTCGTGATGGCCATAGCTTCGTGAGCTCGTCGAATCCCGCAACTTACATCTATGCGCAACAATTATGATAGCAACTTGCATACAACGTAACTCTTAAGGTATATACCTCCTCAAATATTCTAGGAAGTTCTTGAGCAATAGTTTAGACGCTAAAATGGTTTATATTCCTCCATCTAAATTGTGTTGTTGAATATTGCAAAAGAAAAAACAAACTATAAGTAATGGAAGTGCAAAATTATTTATTTGTGGTTGTACAAATTAGGCCAAAACTTAATCTGTATATTATACAAAAAAGCACCAGTTGCGTAGGAGTGAAATAAGAAGGTTTAGATATACTAAATTTAATTAACGTTTCACCTAGCGGGGTGGCCCGCGCATTTGCGTCGCTAGATGTGTAAATGTACAACTATATACATGGTTTTAGTACATACATATGGAAGTTAAGTGATTTTACTCACCACTACACCTTCATGTAAGAAATCTTCTCTACTAAGATGCAAAACGTTGTTATTTTGTATTCCTTGGGCTCTCCATCTTGTCCTTGCTTGGATGCAGCTTACCACGAATTCATACTTGCATCATGCATGCAAAAGTCAGTTCGGTCTTCTGTTGCGTCATGACAATATTTTCTTTCGAGGAGCTGTATCAAAGTTCAATACTTTTTTAGAACATTTATATTTGGCATTTACTTTTGACAAAATAAATTTCGAATGATATATCAATGCCTATGTAGCGGTGATATAAAATTGAATAAGATTTGTAGAGAAGCAGTGCCAATGACAAATTTTTATGGCACGTGGAGTAAAAATAAATTTTAAGTAAAGTTAAATATGTGCAACACTGGATGTACAAACTCGAACAAAACCGAGAACCTGAAACAAAAGGAGTAAATATGCATGCAGATAACAGAGATACTAACCTATCTCTTGATTTGTTTTTTGTCTTTCCCTCGCTTAATGATAAATTTTTCTCCATTGCATAACGAAACCATCAATGTTTCACCTGCAAGAGAAAGCGGTGCTCGCACTCCACAACGGTCATCCGCGGTTGAATCCCAGAAAAGGAAAAGACAATCTTTACAAATTTTTAGGCCGACAAACTTAAGAAATTATGTTCAATCTAAAAGAACTGACACAACAGGTCCAAAGAAAGTTCATGTACTTTCTTGTAGTTAGCAGGCTTACCTGCGTTGTGCAGAGGATGAAGAAGGGCATGAGGACTGGTCGTTTAGTCATTCCTTCTTGTATATAGAGACATCCTGCCCCTGGAGAACCACCCGCCGGGACACCCGCTGTGTACGCAAAAGACGACGGCCGTTGGATGTATAGATATACAGGGTGAGGATACGAAACGGGGCTGAGTTGCGACTGCAATCAAGGAATCTCCAACAGTCATTAGGACTGAAGCAGCACCACTATTGTCTTTCGTACTAATTCTGAATTACTTGATTGTAGATCAATTTTAGTGTAGCTGTAATATTCCTTCTAAAACTATTTGAGCTGACACCTACATCAAGTCGCAAAGAAAATAAAAATGAAACTGAGCAAAGTGACGTTTCAAGCAAATATGCATTTCTTATTCCATCACATAATAGAACCCCAGCGATATATCTTCGAACCAACCGACACGACGTGTCCATAAAAAAGATATATACATGCATAGATTTAACACACCTTACATTATAGCATCGGAAATATGTCGGGGTGATCTGCTCCAGCCTCCAGCGTCGCAATATAGTACTCCAGAAACGATGATGCTCCGGCCGGACACTCAGATCAGAGTTGTGATTCTTCCATTTGAGATGTATATGTGCGGTGGTATGAAGAATTGGCACCAGGTGATCTTACTACATATATCTGCCTCGGACGCAAAGACAAATAAAATACTGGTATCTCGCTGCTACTTTGCTTGTCATCGCCGCCGGCGTGAAGCCATCAAACACACCTTCATGCAAGACATGAATATCGATAAACACTTGCCTTGCTCTTGATTAGATTTCGGCGGTGGATATGAACTCTGTGGGTATCGATTAACGACCTGATTTATAAGCTGTTATTAGATTTAATTCACCACTACATAAGAACTAATATGGACGTGGATTAATCTGCTCGTAGTTTTCAGTATACTGAAATACTATAAGCAAATAATGTAAGATTTACGTCAACTGACGCGCACGGTAGTAGTAGCCATACATTTCCTTTCTTGCGAAAAAGATATGTTGTAGTTTCCACGGTCATATGCAACCAAGGGTTTTTCATGTGTACCATACAAAAATAATTGGATTATTAGGAAGTTAATCACATCATTAGTTTAGTGATCTATACTAATAAGAATGGTTGACGAAAATAACAAAATAATATGCAATATATACACTGAGAACCGTTCAAATTAGACTTAATGGCTAACTTTTGTACCTTTTGAGTTATGACACATCTTCTACCGTGCTCCATGCAGTTCAACTCACACCATAACACCTGTGAGTACTACATGTAACCGACGTGATGCAGCGGCTTATCTCATTGACCATGTTTCTCCAGTTGATTTCGCCCAGGAGAATTTACTGAAATCATATTGTTCCACCAACCATTATCCCACCTTAAAAAATATGAGATATCCACTTACCACACTCCAATTGATCTGTCGAACAAAATATAAATTATTACCAACTGGATTGGATAAGTAAGATTTGATTCTAGATAGGAGAGTAGAAACTGAGAACACTGAAATTAATCACCTAAGCGTCTTGCTAGCAAGGAAAACCACCAGAAAAAATATGAGATTAAGGAGCCGCAAAACACCTTGAATCCTGAACGGAACTTCAATTACTACAGCTCGGTCAACAACTAATGATCGGCAGTATTGAAACATGGGACGTTGATTCCGAGGAATCAGTTGCATCATGGTCAAGCTGCCAGAGTGCCAATCAAATCAACAGCCACACATATCTTACTCTTGTTTCTCAATGGTAGACGTTGAAGTGAAGAGCAATCCTGCTAAAAAAAGTACAGATCAATCTATTTTAATGAACGCCGGGAATGAGACTCGTGCGACGGCGTGTGCGACGGCATGTGCCGGCATGACCATGATGCATGAGCTGGTGAATACCTAGGGATCTTGCGTTGGTCGAGGAACCGATCTGGAAGACAGCGAACACATGAATATCTAGGGATCTTGCGTTGGTCGAGGAACCAATCTGGAAGACAGCGAACACATGCGCCGCACCGCACCGCCGGTGAGAATCATCGTCGTGTTTCCCTGGCCTTCTAATCTTGCACCGTTTTCTCTCCCTGTCGTTGTTGTAACGATTTGGCTGCATCTTTCTCTTTCTAAATAAGCATGCAATCACACGTACGTCCCGTATGAGAAAGGGATTCTTATCCGTGTACGTTGCTAATCTCCTGGCGCTCTACGGATGCGCGCCTTTCTCATAAAATCTGAACCGTTTATATGTGTGTGCTAAATCTAAACCGTTGGTTATCCTGTGTTTTAATTATATAATAGATAGATTATGGCACCTACAGTTCTAAGAAAAGGCCTTCCAAGCACAATAGGGCAAGATGGATTGCATTCAATATCCAAGACAATAAAATCAACAGGGAAAAAATTGTTATTAACCATGATAAGAACATTATCAATTTTCCCCAAAAGTTTCTTAATAGTAGAATCAGCAAGGTGAACATCCAAATAACAATTTTCCAAAGGTGCTAAATCAATCATATCATAAAGTCTTTTAGGCATAACAGAAATACTAGCACCAAGGTCACACAAAGCATTGCAATCAAAGTCATTCAATTTCATTTTAATGATGGGCTCCCAACCATCTTCTAACTTCCTAGGAATAGATACTTCACGTTTCAATTTTTCTTCTCTCACTTGTATGAGAGCATTAGTAATATGTTTAGTAAAAGCCATATTTATCTCACTTGCCTTAGGACTTCTATCAAGCTTTTGCAAGAACGTAATTACTTCAGAAAGATTACAACCATCAAAATCAAAATCATTATCATCAAAGTGATGGAGATTGTCTTCCTTATTACTAGAAATTTCAGCATCTTTATCAAGACAGTTTCAGAGTTATCAGGCAATTTAGGACATTTTGCAATAGAAGTGGAAACATTACCAACACCAATTATCTTGCCATTAATGGTAGGAGGTTTGCTAACACTTGAGTTTGAAGCTTTTCAGAAGTAGTAATAGTTAAACTCTAGCAATATTATTCTTTCTAGCAATTTCATCCTCTCTTTCCCATCTAGCATGCAATTCGGCTAACATCCTCACATTGTTATCAATTTTAACTTGTATAGCATTGAGAGTTTTGCTCTCTTTAACATCATGAGGCATGTTTTTAGTTTCAATAAGTCAACATCAAGAGCAAGACTATCAACTTTAGAGGCAAGAACATCAATTTTCCCAAATTTCTCCTCAACAGTTTTATTGAAAGCAGTTTGTGTACTAATAAAATCCTTAAGCATGACTTCAAGATCAGAGGGTACACTTTTATTATTGTTGTAGGAACTACCATAGGAATTTCCATAACCATTGCCACTATTAGAAGGATAGGGCCTATAATTGCTATTACCAAAATTATTCCTATAAGCATTGTTGTTGAAGTTATTATTTTTAATGAAGTTCACATCAACATGCTCTTCTTGAGCAACCAAAGAAGCTAAAGGGATCAACATGTGTTTGACCATTTGCAAGCATAGACATAATAGTATCAATTTTGGCACTCAAGGAAGAGGTTTCTTCAACAGAATTTACCTTTTACCTGTTGGAGCTCTCTCGGTGTGCCACTCAGAATAATTAATCATCATATCATCTAGAAGCTTTGTTGCAGCACCCAAAGTGATGGACATAAAGGTACCTCCAGCGGCCGAATCCAATAAATTCCTTGAAGAAAAATTTAATCCTGCATAGAAGGTTTGGATGATCATCCAAGTAGTCAGTCCGTGAGTGGGACAATTTTTAACCAATGATTTCATTCTCTCCCATGCTTGAGCAACATGTTCATTATCAAATTGCTTAAAATTCATTATGCTACTTCTCAAAGAAATAATCTTAGCAGGAGGATAATATTTTCCAATAAAAGCATCTTTGCATTTAGTCCATGAATCAATACTATTTCTAGGCAAAGATAGCAACCATTTTTAGCACGTCCTCTCAAGGAGAAAGGAAAAAGTTTCAGTTTAATAATATCACCATCTACTTCCTTGAGCTTTTGCATTTCACAAAGTTCAACAAAGTTATTAAGGTGAACAGCAGCATCATCAGTACTAACACCAGAAAATTGCTCTTTCATAACAAGATTTAAAAGTGCAGGTTTAATTTCATAAAATTCTGCTGAAGCAGCAGGTGGAGCAATAGGTGTGCATATGAAATCATTGTTGTTCGTGCTAGTGAAATCACACAACTTAGTGTTCTCAGGAGTACTCATTTTAGCAAAATTAAAAAGGACAGAAAATAACTTGAAAATAAACTAGATGCAAGTAACTAATTTTTTTGTGTTTTTGATAATTGAAAGCAAACAAGATAAAATAAAATAAACTAAGCAAGACAAAAACAAAGTAAAGAGATTGGAAGCGTGAAACTCCCCTTGCAGAAATGCTTCTCTCCCCGGCAACGGCGCCAGAAAATAGCTTGATGGCGTGAACACACGTTCGTTGGGAGACCCCAAGAGGAAGGTATGATGCAGTCAGCAGCAAGTTTTCCCTCAGTATGAAACCAAGGTTATCGAACCAGTAGGAGCAGCCTCTTCAGAAGGTTGTCAACGGCAAATATGATGCGGCGCAACACCAGGGATCTGACGCTGACGTGGAATCTGCACACAACACAATCAAACTACTTTGCCCCAACGAAACAGTGAGGTTGTCAATCTCACCGGCTTGCTGAAAACAAAGGATTAAACGTATGGTGTGGAAAACAGTATTAAATTGCAGAGAATGAAAAGGAACAGTTTGCAGTTTGTGGTTTAATCAATGTAAAAGAATGGACCGGGTCCACAGTTCACTAGTGGTGTCTCTCCATAAAAGATAACTAACATGTTGGGTGAACAAATTACAGCTGGGCAATTGACAAATAGTGAGCGCATGACAATGCATATATATGACATGATGATTACTATGATATTTAATTGGGCATTACGACAAATACATAGACCGTTATCCAACAGCGTCTATGACTAATAATCCACCGCCAGGTTGTCATCCGAGTTCCCCGTTGGTATTAAGTTGCAAGCAACGGATAATCGCATTAAGTAAAGTGCGTAATGTAAACAAACATATGACCGTGGACATAGCATTGTTAGGTTATCCCTAGTGGCAACAGCACATCCGCAACCTTAGAAGTTGCTGTCACTCTCCCGATTACGGAGGCATGAACCCACTATCTAGCATAAATACTCCTCTTGGAGTTACAAGCATCTACTTGGCCAAAGCATCTACTAGTAACGGAAAGCATGCAAGATTAAATAACATATAAGATAGATTGATAATCAACTTGACATAATATTCAATATTCATCGGATCCCAGCAAACACACATGTAGCATTACAATAATATGATCTTGATCATGTAGGGCAGCTCACAAGATCTAAACATGATGCACAAAGTGGAGAGACAACCATCTAGCTACTGCTATGGACCCGTAGTCCAAGGATGAACTACTCACGCATCACTCCGGAGGCAGGCATGGCGATGTAGAGCCTCCGGTGATGATTCCCCTCTCCGGCAGAGTGCCGGGAAGAGGTTCTGGACCCTCCCGAGCTAGGGTTGACGGCGGCGGCGTCTCTGGAACTTTTCGTGAATAATGGCTCGGGTATTTAGGGTTTTCGCATCGGGGGGAATAAGTAGGCGAAAGGGCGGCTGCTGACGAGCCCCAAGGGGTCCACACCACCCTAGGGCGCGCCAGAGGGGACCCGCGCCCTAGGTGCGTGTGGGGCCCTCCTGGCTCCTCTTCGTTGCTCCTTTGGACCTTCAGGTGTGTTCTGATAAAATAGGTCCCTCCGTGAAGTTTCGTCCAATTCCGAGAATATTTCCAGACTAGCTTTTCTGGAATACAAAAATAGCAGAAAACAGGAACTGGCACTGCGGCATCTTGTTAATAGGTTAGTCCCAAAAAATGTATGAAAGTGACATAAAGTGGATGCAAAACATGTAACAATTGGTATAATATCAGCATGGAACATCAAAAATTCTAGATACGTTTGAGACTTATCAATAAGCGGATGTATATGCCACTAGTCCAGGTGTAAAGTCTGTTTGACAAGTCGAATAAAGAATAACCCACTACTTCCTCATGAGCTAGTAAACATTGACACAAAAAGGAATAATAACAATTTTGAATAATTTAAAGGTAGGACATGAAAATTTTACTTGGCAAGGAAATACCACATATAGGTAGTTATGGTGGACACAAATGGCATGGATTTTGGCTCAAGGATTTGGATGCACGATGTAACATCCCAATTTTCAAATTCCAAAAGAATGCATACATTCATCATCTCATCATTGCATTTCTTTTAAATTATAAAACTTTCAAACTTTATTATCTAGATTCTATTTATTCACAAGAGTATAAAACTTTCAAACTTTATTATCTAAATTCTATTTATTCACAAGAGAGTATTTTTAAACCCCACTTAATATTTTAAATCTATCAAATTATTTTTGTGTCCTAAGGACTACAATTTTGTTCTACTCTTATCAAGCCCTCCAAATCATATTTTAAAATATTTTTCTGGAAAACTTTTGAGCAAAGTTTTAAAAACAGAAAAAGGAAAACAGAAGGGCGCAGGACAAAAAAAAAGAATTAGCTAGCCGGGCCAGCCGAGCCGGCCCAGCAATTACCTGCCGCACGCGCAGCGCGTAGGAGCCCAGCAACCAGCCCAGCCCACGGCTCTCTCTTCTCTCTCTACCAGCGTGGCCCCACTGGTCAGCACCTTCTTCTCCAACTGCTCGCGCACGACGCGCACACAACCGTCGCCGCGACGCCCATTCCGCGCACGCTCCCCACTCGCCCGAGCTTTGCAACGGCGCGCTGACCCGCGCCCTTAAATCTCCCTCCACCCCCGCATCTTCTCCCCAGCAAGCGCGCCCCAGATACGCCGCCTGCTGCTTAATTCCGAAGCTCGCGAAACGTACGGCCGCCGCTGTCCACCGGTGAATTACGGTGAGCACCGTCTACCCCTTGCCCTCTCCCTTGTTTACTCGACATCGCCGTCCTCTGGCTCACCCACCTGACAATGTTCATGGCCGTAGGTGGGCAGAGTCGACGACACCATCTGCAACCCGAGCTCGGCGACCACCGCAGTTCGTCGCAGTTCCTGGTGAGCCAAGCCCCCCTCTCGACCTATTCTTCACGCTCGAGTATTCTAAGTTCTCATGCGCATCTTTTGAATATCTTGTCGCGGACCTTCTTCCTCTAGATCATCCACGCTGCCTCCGATCGAATCCGCCTCCCGCTGCATCCATTCCGGTGAGCAATTGCCGGCGCAGGAGAGCACCCCTGCCACTGTCGATCAAACGAACGACTTCGCTTCGCTGTCATCTACCGTTAGGTATGCACGCGTTAGCTCCTTCCTCTCTGTTTCGTCGAACTCGTGCACGGCGGCAATGGCGCCACCGCCACCGGAGTTACTCCGGCACACCGGCGCCGCCTGTCCTAGGTCATTATGACCTGGACCGTTAGATCCAGATCGGACGGCCCTCGTTTGTTTAGATTTCGAACCGGTACGGGTTAATCTGGACCGTCCGTTTAAGTTGGAACGGACGGCTGAGATTAATCCAGTTTCTGAAATTTATTAAATAAAACAGAATACATTTCAAACTTCAAAAATTCGTAACTTTCAAACCATAAGTCCAAATTTAACAAACTTTATACCGTTAGAAAGCTAGGAACATGTAGTTTATTGTTGCATCATTAGTTATGCATTTTGCATCTGTTAAAATTGATCTAAATGCAGAGAGCCATTTCGGCCATTTAATTCAAAACTCGAGTTTTAAAAATTATTTTAAACTGAATCTTTTTGGTAAATGTCAACAATTAACTCCTCTGTCCAGAGAGCCTAACACACCATTTTATTTATTAATAAAAGTTAAAAGGTATCAAATTTACTTGTAAACGCTCTAGTATTTCAAAAATGTTTCATTTAATAACAATGCATTAAACTTTGCTCATTTCATCATGCATCATTTAAAAACCAGAGAAATAATAAAGTGTACTATCCTTTTAATAATGTTGTTTGCATCCATACATGCATAGCATTGTTTTTGTAATGTGCATGTGTATTGAATTGTTGTATGTTTGTTGTCTTTTAGATTGTGCGGAGTGTCTCACGTGTTGTGAAGAGTGTAACTTCAACTCTTCAGTTGGCCAAGGCAAGTGACACCATAAAAGTCCTACTACTTTTACTACTATGCATCTAGTGTTTTCAGTAGTATGCATGATAGGCTTGTTACTGAATATTATGCTATGCTATGCTCCTATTAGTGTGTAGCCAACCCCCACCCAGAGCTTGTAGTATGGAACTTAGTATAGTCATGCTATGAAAAATGTTTTGATTAGTTCAATAGTGATGAAAATTAATAACTAATCAATGAACTACCTGGATGCTGGTTGGTAGACCATGGTGGGTGACTACTCAGGGGGTCCATGTCTATGGTTAATGTCTATGGTAATTTGCCCTTGGTGGAAGTGCACACTTGTGGAAAGTCACCCAGGCTTAAAGAGATTGTAGACTCTCCTTGTTCAGTAGCTTCCAGTGCAGCCATGTCATATGGGCTCTGTCTTGACGGAATAGGTTGTGAGAACCCGAATTCCTCGTGACCAGTAGATGTAGTGGGTGTAGGTTGAGTGGGTCTGAGGTAAGGGCAATTTCTTCTGAAAAGTCTCGTCCTGGTCTTCTCTCTTCCATTGCATAAATGGTTGCAATGGAGGATGGAATGATTGGGTCTTGTGGTGAAAGTGCACACCCTCTCGAGAGTAAAAACTGAGTATACTTAGCCGTGTCCCGGTTATGGACAATTTTGAGCAACTAGACCGGGAAGCTGTTGAAGATCTCCTCATCCCAATTTCTAAATTAAAACTTGAGGGTGAACAAGGGTGGGAGCTCACTGTTTTCTATCAGTGGTGCTTGCCATGAGTAGTTGTCAAAGGTGTTCACTGATGTCTATCAGTGGTACTCTTTGTCTATGATGAAAATTGTTTTACAAATGATAGGATAAAACTGGCTTTATGCAAATCAGCCTCAAAACTCCACTTAGCCAAATATTCATGTAGAATATAGGTTGCCATTTATATCCACATAAGTGTCATCTTGCCATCACAATTCAATTGTGCTGACCCATATAGTTGGGCTGTAACTCACCGTTGCAGGTCCGTCAGACGATGAGTGAGGTTGCGACAGGGTTTCGAGTCTACAACCAACATGCTTGCCTGTGGCACATGAAGATGATGGGCTCACTGTATCATTTGCTTTCCGCTGTGTGTTTACTTTGGTTTGAGCTAGCCTTCGGCTATGCACCTTGTATCGAATCTTTTAAATTCTGGATCATCGTGTAATATACTTTGATACAATGTTATGGTATTGCATCTCAAACTGTGTGTGCTAGCAAGTCGATCCAGGGACTAGCACGTTACACGGGGAATCCCAACTTTGTTAAAAGGTGGGGGTTCTACAGATGGTATCAGAGCACTGTGTTGCCTGTAGGTTCGTGACCCTAGGTTGGTTTTAGAACATAGGAAAGACCATAGGACAAAAACTATATACTATTTTATCTTAAAAGAAAATGCTTTATAAGGAAGTTTGACTTTGCATTTATTTGTTTCATAATTTCATCTCATAACACTTGTCTAATCTTTTACCTCCTCTCTCAAAATTGTTTTGTAGATGTCTACCTTCACGCACCGTATTGTGGCTGGAAACGGAGAGACTGAGCACTTTGATCAGCAGCTGGCTGAACTGGCCCAGTTGGTGGGATACCTCCGCCAATATTCCAGGGTCAGCTGTTGTACCAGCAGTACGGCATAGAGAGGTGGCTGATTGAGACGACGATCCGGCTCGCATGATGACCCCACGACTCGGGAGGAGATCTATGAGGAGAGGTACCCTGACTGGGATATGTCCGTGCAGGTGGCTATGCAAGGAGCCATGGCACGCATATGCGGACTGTACCGCTGCTACATACCTTCTGGATCCCCTTACCGTACCTTTGGGAGACGCCGCATGGATGGTACCCCGTACTTCTTCCCCAACAATGAGAACATGACGGTACATCGTCAACATCTGGTGGAGCGTGAGTGCAACGCGGTAGACCTCGAGGAGTTGATGAGGGGCCAGATGACTTACCTGGATCAAGCTATCAACACTCTTGAGGAAGCCAACACCAAGATTGAGCATTGTGAGCTAGCCAACGCGTACGTTCTCAACAAGAGGAATGAACTGCTGGAAGCCAACAAAGTACTAGAGGAAAGCAACAAGAAGTTGTTGGAGAGGATTGAGAAGTTGGAAGAGCCACGGAAGCTGGAGGAAGAACTTCTTGGAGTCAAGGTGTTTGATGACGTTCTGGTCAAGACCATGAAGTTGATGATAGAGCAGGGAGTTGCTAGCACAGGAGAATGCTGAACTGAAGAAGAAGCTGGTGGAGGCGCAAGCCCCAAGATAGATCAGGTGATGGCTGATGCAGAAGAGGAGGACCCAGAGGAGCGGGCCATAGAGACCTCGGATGGACAGACCATTTGGATTGTTCCTGAGGATGAGGACAAACCAGCATTCAACACTCGGTCCCATGCACGCAAGGTCATCTGTCTCAAGGCCATCAGAGAGTTTCCCCAGTAGTAGTTCGACCACCATTTATCCTTCGATTAGTCATTTCGATTTGAGTATTGATCTACCAACTTGTGGTATGGCAGTACATGTTAGCCTATTTGTTTTCCAAAACTCTTTCATTTATCACTTTTGAGATTATCAAAGTACTACATTTGATTTAAAATCCTTATGTTGAGTTGTTTGCTTGATGTGTTACCTAGTATTGTTTGCATGGGTAGATTTTTCCTTTCCTTCTATCTTGTTCTCATCTATGCTAAACCCACAGATGCCTCCTCGCGCAACAACACAACAACAACAACAATGAGAACAACAACAATGATGGGATGCAGCAAGTGATGACCAACTCATGCAAGTGATGACCAGATCTTAGCAAACAACAACAACAACAACAACCCACCACCACCACATTGGACATGCTCACCCGATTCTGAGGCTGAGACCAGCAACATTCACTAGTGCCTCAGAGCCCGTCGTGGCTGATGACTGGTACGCTCAGTGAATAAGAATCTGGTGACCATTGGCTGTTCTGATGCTGAGAAGGTTCGGTTTGCGGCACACTTGTTAGAAGGACCCGCCGCTAGCTGGTGGGACAACTTTCAGATCACTCACCCAATTGAGGAGGTCACTTGGGAACTATTCCAAGAAGGTTTCCGCACTGCCACATATCAACTGGGGTGATGAGTCTGAAGAAGAGAGAGTTCCGCAACCTGCGACAGGGTAACCGCACAGTGGCTGCATACATAGAGGAATTCAACAATCTGGCACGCTATGCGCCGGACGACGTCGACAGCGACACTAAAAGAAGGGAGAGATTCTTGGATGGACTGAATGATGAACTAGCTATTCAGCTGTCAGTTGTCTACACGCCCAACTATCAATCCCTGCTTGACAAGGCCACTATCTTAGAGAGCAAACAGAAGCAGCCGAGAACAGGAAGAGGAAGCACACCTTTGAAAAGAATTATGCTGGACCATCCCAGAAGATGCGTGGCTTCCAGGAGGCAATGGGAGTTCAGGGTTCCACAAGCACAACAACAGTGGACACCAGCATGGCGGGAACAACCACAACCACAACCACAACCACAACCCCAATGGAGGCTATCGGGGCCACAACCACAATGGAAACGGAAACCACCATGGGCAGCATCGTCACAACCCTCAGAGAGAGGGACATCAGTCAGGTGCAATGCTACTCATGAAGAAGATGGGACACTACTCCAATGAGTGCCCAGAGAAGAAGGATCAAATCAAGCCAAACGTGTCCAGAAGGGGCATGTGAACCACATGGATGTTGAAGAAATCATAGATCAACCTGACATGGTGATAGGTAAGTTCTTGATCAATACATGTCCAACACTTGTACTTTTTGATTCTGGAGCATCCCATTCATTCATTTCAAGAACCTTTGTGAAAAAGCATGATTTACCTACCACCACTCTGGTTAGACCTATCAGGGTTAGTTCTCCCGGGGGGAGATGTTAGCTAAATCGGGTAGTAGCCCACTGACTCTAGACATTGGAATCACAAATTCCCCACTGAACTGATCATTTTGGAAAACCAAGGCCTGGATATCATACTAGGAATGGATTGGCTATCGCAGTATAAGGGTCAGATAGACTGCTCTAGTAGAGCCATTATTCTCACTACCCCGGAGAAGAAAAGGATCAGGTACCAGTCCTTCTATGGATAAAGGAAAGTAAGCTTAATTCTCTTAAGGGGGTTAGCATGGAAGAGATACCTATAGTGAAGGATTCGGATGTATTTCCGGAGGAACTACCAGGATGCCACCAAATAGAGATGTAGAATTTCTCATAGAGCTACTGCCGGCACAGGACCAATAGCCAAGAGACCTTACCCAATGTCAGTGGAGGAACTTAAGGAACTTAAGTCACAGCTTGAAGAACAGTTAGGAAAGGGGTTCATCGCCCAAGTTCGTCTCATGGGGAGCCCTGTTCTGTTTGTGGAGAAGAAGGATAAAGCATGAGGTTGTGCATGGACTATCGTTCCCTGAATGAAGTGACCATTAAGAATAAATACCCACTACCGAGGATCAATGACTTATTTGACCAGTTAGAAGGAGCTACAGTATTCTCTAAGATCGACCTTCGGTCTGGATATTTTCAACTAAAGATCAGGAACATGACATTCCAAAAACAGCCTTTGTCACTAGATATGGACTCTATGAGTATACCGTCATGCCATTCGGGTTGACCAATGCCCCAGCCTACTTCATGAACATGATGAATAAGGTATTCATGGAGTTCCTAGATAAGTTTGTTGTCATTTTTATCGACGACATACTGATCTACTCTAAGAACAAGGAAGAACATGAAGAACACCTACGTCTGGTCATGGAGAAGCTCAGAGAGCATAAGTTATATGCCAAATTCAGCAAGTGTGAATTTTGGCTACAAGAGGTTGGATTCTTGGGACATATAGTATCAAAGAAGGGATTGCAGTTGACCCTGCAAAGGTCGCAGCAGTAATGGAATGGTTGTCACCCAAGACAGTAGCAGAGATACGCAGTTTCTTAGGTTTGGCAGGGTACTATCGGAGATTCATTGAGAACTTCTCCAAGATAGCTAAACCCATGACAGAATTGCTAAAGAAAGGGAAGAAGTTTGAATGGACAGAAGCTTGTGAAGCCAGTTTCCAAGAGTTGAAGAAACGATTGTGTCAGCCCCAGTTCTATGCCTACCTGATTGGAGAAGGATTTCCAGGTTTATTGTGATGCCTCTCGCCAAGGTTTAGGATGCGTCTTGATGCAGACGGGCAAAGTAGTATCTTATGCCTCGAGACAACTCAAGAAGCATGAGGGCAATTATCCCACACATGATCTTGAGTTGGCAGCTGTGGGCATGCATTGAAGACTTGGAGGCATTACCTGATGGGAAAGCGTTGTGAAGTATTCACTGACCACAAGAGTTTGAAGTATATTTTCACTCAGAAGGAGCTAAACCTGAGACAGAGAAGGTGGTTAGAACTAATCAAGGATTATGACCTAAGCCTTCAGTACCACCCTGGCAAGGCTAATGTATTGGCCGACGCCTTCAGTCGTAAGGTTTATGTAAATGGCCTCACGGCGGGAGAATTACCCGAAGACTTGTGTGAACAGTTTAAGGAGCTAAGATTGGAAGTGGTGTCAGAAGGATATGTGGCATCACTAGAAGTTCAGCCCACATTGATGGATAGGATCAGAGAAGCACAAAAGACCGACAAGGAGATGGAAGAAATCAGAGTTAACATAAGCAAAGATAAAGCAAGGGGTTCCGCAAGGATGAACAAGGAACCCTATGGTTCGAAAATCATATTTGTGTACCCTGTGACGCAGAGCTTAGGGGCCTAATTCTGCAAGAGGCTCATGATTCACCATAAAGGGTAGATTTTGGTGGAGTAACCTGAAGAAAGACATAGCTAAGCACATCGCATTATGCGACGTGTGTAACAAAGTTAAAGCGGAACATCAGAAACCAACTGGGCTACTACAACCCCTGCCTGTGCCTAAATGGAAGTGGGACAATATAGGGATGGATTTTATCACGGGTTTACCCAGAACCAAGTCCGGATATGACTCTATATGGGTAGTAGTGGATCGTTTAACCAAGGTGGCTCACTTTATTCCCGTAAAGACCACTTACACTAGTGCTAAGTTAGCAAAGCTGTACATCAATAGGATTGTGTGTCTGCACGGTGTGTCGAAGAGCATTGTTTCCGACAGAGGAACACAATTCACATCACATTTTTGGAAGCAACTACATGAGTCCTTAGGGACAAGGCTAGAGTTCAGCACTGCCTTCCACCCACAAACTGATGGACAAACAGAAAGGGTGAACCAGATCCTGGAGGATATGCTGAGAGCATGTGCGTTAGATTATGGGTCTAGTTGGGACGATAATCTGCCATATGCCGAGTTTTCATATAACAATAGTTACCAGGCCAGCATTGAGATGGCACCATTTGAGGCCTTGTATGGAAGGAAATGCACCACCCCATTGTTATGGGGCGGTGTCGGAGAGCGCAGTTTGTTTGGACCAGACATCATTCAAGAGGCCGAAGAGAAAGTCAGATTGATTAAGGATAGACTAAAGATAGCTCAGTCTAGACAGAAGAGCTACGCAGATTCTAAGCGTAGGGATGTCACGTATGAGATCGGAGATAGGGCTTACCTCAGAGTTTCTCAACTGCGTGGTGTGAAGAGGTTTGGAATCAAAGGAAAGTTAGCACCACGATTCATTGGACCATACAAAATCCTCTCTCGTAGAGGAGAAGTAGCTTACGAGTTAGAACTTCCAAGAGTACTATCAGCAGTACACAATGTGTTTCACGTGAGTCAGTTGAAGAAGTGTCACCCAGAAATGGCAGAAACCTCATTGAAAGACACGGTACCTTTGGAGGAAGTCCAGCTCGAGAGTGATCTCACTTACGAAGAAAAACCTATCAAGATCTTAGAAATAGCCGAAAGACTTACCCGTACCAAGACAATCATGCTTTGCAAGGTTCAGTGGAATCACCACACCGAAGAAGAAGCCACTTGGGAAAGAGAAGAAGATCTTCGTGAAGACCACCCACACCTCTTTGCTATCCCATCCGAACCTCGAGGGCGAGATTCATCTTAAGGGGGTTAGATTTGTAACATCCCAATTTTCAAATTCCAAAAGCATGCATACATTCATCATCTCATCATTGCATTTCTTTTAAATTATAAAACTTTCAAACTTTATTATCTAGATTCTATTTATTCACAAGAGTATAAAACTTTCAAACTTTATTATCTAAATTCTATTTATTCACAAGAGAGTATTTTTAAACCCCACTTAATATTTTAAATCTATCAAATTATTTTTGTGTCCTAAGGACTACAATTTTGTTCTACTCTTATCAAGCCCTCCAAATCATATTTTAAAATATTTTTCTGGAAAACTTTTGAGCAAAGTTTTAAAAACAGAAAAAGGAAAAGAGAAGAGCGCAGGGCAAAAAAAAGAAGAATTAGCTAGCCGGGCCAGCCGAGCCGGCCCAGCAATTACCTGCCGCACGTGCATCGCGTAGGAGCCCAGCAACCAGCCCAGCCCGCGGCTCTCTCTTCTCTCTCTACCAGCGCGGCCCCACCGGTCAGCACCTTCTTCTCCAACCGCTCGCGCACGACGCGCACACAACCGTCGCCGCGACGCCCACTCCGCGCACGCTCCCCACTCGCCCGAGCTTCGCAACGGCGCGCTGACCCGCGCCCTTAAATCTCCCTCCACCCCCGCATCTTCTCCCCAGCAAGCGCGCCCCAGATACGCCGCCTAGCTGCTTAATTCCGAAGCTCGCGAAACGTACGGCCGCCGCCGTCCACCGGCGAATTACGGTGAGCACCGTCTACCCCTTGCCCTCTCCCTTGTTTACTCGACATCACCGTCCTCTGGCTCACCCACCTGACAATGTTCGTGGCCGTAGGTGGGCGGAGTCGACGACACCATCTGCAACCCGAGCTCGGCGACCACCGCAGTTCGTCGCAGTTCCTGGTGAGCCAAGCCCCCCTCTCGACCTATTCTTCACGCTCGAGTATTCTAAGTTCTCATGCGCATCTTTTGAATATCTTGTCGCGGACCTTCTTCCTCCAGATCATCCACGCTGCCTCCGATCGAATCCACCGGCCGCTGCATCCATTCCGGCAAGCAATTGCCGGCGCAGGAGAGCACCCCTGCCACTGTCGATCAAACGAACGACTTCGCTTTGCCTTCATCTACCGTTAGGTATGCACGCGTTAGCTCCTTCCTCTCTGTTTCGTCGAACTCGTGCACGGCGGCAATGGCGCCACCGCCACCGGAGTTTTCCGGCACACCGGCGCCGCCTGTCCTAGGTCATTATGACCTGGACCGTTAGATCCAGATCAGACGGCCCTCGTTTGTTTAGATTTCGAACCGGTACGGGTTAATCTGGACCGTCCGTTTAAGTTGGAACGGACGGCTGAGATTAATCCAGTTTCTGAAATTTGTTAAATAAAACAGAATACATTTCAAACTTCAAAAATTCATAACTTTCAAACCATAAGTCCAAATTTAACAAACTTTATACCGTTAGAAAGCTAGGAACATGTAGTTTATTGTTGCATCATTAGTTCTGCATTTTGCATCTGTTAAATGCAAAGAGCCATTTCGGCCATTTAATTCAAAACTCGAGTTTTAAAAATTATTTTAAACTGAATCTTTTTGGTAAATGTCAACAATTAACTCCTCTGTCCAGAGAGCCTAACACACCATTTTATTTATTAATAAAAGTTCAAAGGTATCAAATTTACTTGTAAACACTCTAGTATTTCAAAAATGTTTTCATTTAATAACAATGCATTAAACTTTGCTCATTTCATCATGCATCATTTAAAAACCAGAGAAATAATAAAGTGTACTACCCTTTTAATAATGTTGTTTGCGTCCATACATGCATAGCATTGTTTTTGTAATGTGCATGTGTATTGAATTGTTGTATGTTTGTTGTCTTTTAGATTGTGCGGAGTGTCTCACGTGTTGTGAAGAGTGTAACTTCAACTCTTCAGTTGGCCAAGGCAAGTGACACCATAAAAGTCCTACTACTTTTACTACTATGCATCTAGTGTTTTCAGTAGTATGCATGATAGGCTTGTTACTGAATATTATGCTATGCTATGCTCCTATTAGTGTGTAGCCAACCCTCACCCAGAGCTTGTAGTATGGAACTTAGTATAGTCATGCTATGAAAAATGTTTTGATTAGTTCAATAGTGATGAAAATTAATAACTAATCAATGAACTACCTGGGTGCTGGTTGGTAGACCATGGTGGGTGACTACTCAGGGGGTCCATGTCTATGGTTAATGTCTATGGTAATTTGCCCTTGGTGGAAGTGCATACTTGTGGAAAGTCACCCAGGCTTAAAGAGATTGTAGACTCTCCTTGTTCAGTAGCTTCCAGTGCAGCCACATGTCATATGGGCTCTGTCTTGACGGAATAGGTTGTGAGAACCCGAATTCCTCGTGACCAGCAGATGTAGTGGGTGTAGGTTGAAGTGGGTCTGAGGTAAGGGCAATTTCTTCTGAAAAGTCTCGTCCTGGTCTTCTCTCTTCCATTGCATAAATGGTTGCAATGGAGGAAGGAATGATTTGGTCTTGTGGTGAAAGTGCACACCCTCTCGAGAGTAAAAACTGAGTATACTTAGCCGTGTCCCCGGTTATGGACAATTTTGAGCAACTAGACCGGGAAGCTGTTGAAGATCTCCTCATCCCAATTTCTAAATTAAAACTTGAGGGTGAACAGGGGTGGGAGCTCACTGTTTTCTATCAGTGGTGCTTGCCATGAGTAGTTGTCAAAGGTGTTCACTGATGTCTATCAGTGGTACTCTTTGTCTATGATGAAAATTGATTTACAAATGACAGGATAAAACTGGCTTTATGCAAATCAGCCTCAAAACTCCACTTAGCCAAATATTCATGTAGAATATAGGTTGCCATTTATATCCACATGAGTGTCATCGTGCCATCACAATTCAATTGTGCTGACCCATATAGTTGGGCTGTAACTCACCGTTGTAGGTCTGTCAGACGATGAGTGAGGTTGCGACAGGGTTTCGAGTCTACAACCAACATGCTTGCCTGTGGCACATGAAGATGATGGGCTCACTGTATCATTTGCTTTCCGCTGTGTGTTTATTTTGGTTTGAGCTAGCCTACGGCTATGCACCTTGTATCGAATCTTTTAAATTCTGGATCATCGTGTAATATACTTTGATACAATGTTATGGTATTGCATCTCAAACTGTGTGTGCTAGCAAGTCGATCCAGGGACTAGCACGTTACACGGGGAATCCCAACTTTTGTTAAAAGGTGGGGGTTCTACACACGAGAAGCATTCCCTCTCAGTACAGAGTTTAGGCTAGCAAGGTTATGTAAGCAAACAAGAATATCAACCAGTACACAGAGTTTTATATGACAAACATATTGCAAACATTATACGACTTCAAACTGTCTTCCTTGTTAACCAAACCCTTTTATTAGAAAATATCTAGACCTTAGAGATACCACTCATGCAAACCAAATTTCAACAAGCTTTACGGTAGTTCTTCACTAATGGGCTTAACTTACGTGATGCAAAAGTTTAATCATGATCTACTTGTTAACTCAAAACAATTGACAAGTATCAAATTATCCAAATTAGTGATCTACAAGAATATGCAAGTTTTTTCCATTATACCATTTACCACATGCAACATTTTTTTCCAACCAAACACCAATCAATTTATTTCAATAACTCTCCAAACAAGTATAAGTGAAGCAAGAGAGTACTTTTTAAAAAGAAAACTAATAGCTCTGATAAGAGATACATGAAAACAAGAGCTAAAAGCTGAACAGCGCTAGATATGAATACTCAACAAATATAAGTGAAGAATAGGAGTATTCTCATGAAAAAGCGGAGCGTGTCTCTCTCCCAATCAAGAATGCTAGGGTCCAATCAAGTTTATTACAAAATGAAAATAAAGTACTGAAAATAAAAGCACACAGACGCTCCAAGAAAAGCACATATGATGTGAAAGAATAAAAATATAGTTTCACTAGAGATGACCTGATAATTTTGCCGATGAAGAAGGGGATGCCTTGGGCATCCCCAAGCTTAGACGCTTGAGTCTTCTTGAAATATGCTGGGGAGATCCATGGAGCCTCCCCAAGCTTAAGCTCTTCACTCTTCTTGATCCTATTATATCATCCTTCTCTCTTGACCCTTGAAAACTTCCGTCACACCAAACTCAAAGCAAATCTCATTAGAGGGTTAGTGCATAATCAAAAACTCACATGTTCTATAAAGACGCAATATGACTTGTTACTTTAAACATTAGCTACTGCCACTGATGTTATGTGAAGCTCTTCCACCCAAAAAAGAATTTCACTCAACACTAGTAAAAGAGAGAATGCAAAATAAAAAGGCATAATCTGTCTAAAACAGAACAGTCCGCAAAGACGAATTTTTTCGAGGCACTTACGACGCTCAGATCAAAAACTTTGAACTAATGAAAGATTCAGACATTCATAAAGATTACGCAAAAAAATTTAGATTTAATTAACAATCTGGTGATTTTAGGAATTTCGTACAGTGAACAGCAAAAATCTGTTTCTGCGCAGCAATCAAAATTTAGCATCATCTTAACATTAGAGGCTACTCTTGGCACAACAATGCGAAAAAGTAAAGATACAAAGGAGTTGCTACAGAAGTAAACAACTCCTTGATTAAAATAAAATGAAAAAAAAGATAATGGGTTGCCTCCCAAAAGCGCTTTCTTTAATGCCTTTTAGCTAGGCTAGAAGATTTTAATGATGCTCTCATAAGAATAAGAGTTGAAAAAAAAAGAGAGCATCAAGAGGCAAATATCAAACACATTTAAGTCTAACCCACTTCCTATGCAAGGAATATTGTAATAAAATAAATTGTTGAAGCATGAAGCAACTAGCATAGAAAGACGAAACAAATGCAACTTCAAAACTTTCAACATAAAGAGAGGTGTTTTAGTAACTTGAAAACTTTTACAACCATATTTTCCTCTCTCATAATAACTTTCAGTAGCATCATGAACAAACTCACAACATAACTATCACATAAAGCATGCTTTTCATGATCTACAAACACATAATTTTTATTAAGCTAAAAATAGTGGGGTTATTAAACCCACTTTTGACAATAGTAGTATAATAAATATCATTAGGCAATATAGGACCATCATCAAGAGCATTATCATATATAACATTAGGGAGCACATTTTTACTTTCTGCAATTTCCTTTTCTTGAGTCAAGGTGTTGTTACTTCAAATTTATCAAAAGGAGATATTTCAATAGAATCATGACATTCAACAATATAGCACTCTTCCTCCTTAGGTAGGCATGGAGGGCAATCAAATAATGTAAGAGTTAAAGAGTTACTATCTTTAGGAGGTAGATCCTCCTTTTGTTCATCAATCTCCTCCCTTTTTCATCCAATGAGTTTCAGTTTCTGCAATTTCTTCTCCCACAGGTTCCTGAAAGGTAGCAAGTTGTTCTGGAGAATAAGTTTTCTCAAGAAATTCAGTGATATAAGGATTATCATTGTAATATTCAAGGCAATAACCAAGTATAGCATAATTCTCAGTTTACAAGGAGCATCATCATTTTGAATATAACCAGCAATTTCATAGGCACCCTTAAAAACAACAAATTCTTCAATTTGTTCAAGATTATCAAAGTCATAGTTTCCTTTAGCATAAGCAGCCAAGGTTTCATTATCATTATAATCACATTGGAAAGGAGGTGTTTATGCCTTCTACAACAAAAGATTCATTAAAGCAGTAGGATTCATCATAAGTAGAGCACAACTTTCTAGCAAAACAATTCAATTTATATATTTGTACCCATAAGTGTTTCCCTTTTTGAGACAAGCGGTATTCCTTATAATAATTTTGTTGTTCCTCCGTGAACCCACTTAGCCAACAAGATTTTGTTTTCATTGATAGCAAGTAAACAACTAGACATAATAACAAACCGAAATAAACTAGATGCAAGTAACTAATTTTTTTATGTTTTTGATAATTAAAAGCAAACAAGATAAAATAAAATAAACTAAGCAAGGCAAAAACAAAGTAAAGAGATTGGAAGCGTGAAACTCCCCTTGCAGAAGCTTGCTGTCTCCCCGGCAACGGCGCCAGAAAAAGTGCTTGATGACATGAAACACACGTTCGTTGGAGACCCCAAGAGGAAGGTATGATGTAGTCCAGCAGCAAGTTTTATCGAACCAGTAGGAGCAGTAGCACTTCAGAAGGTTGTCAACGGCGAAATATGATGCAGCGCAACACCAGGGAATCCGGCGCTGACGTGGAATCTGCACACAACACAATCAAACTAATTTGTCCCAACAGTGAGGTTGTCAATCTCACCGGCTTGCTGAAAACAAAGGATTAAACGTATGGTGTGGAAAACAGTATTTAATTGCAGAAATGAAAAGGAACAATGTTTGCAGTTGGTTGTATTATCAGTGTAAAAGAATGGACCGGGGTCCACAGTTCACTAGAGGTGTCTCTCCATAAAAGATAACTAACATGCTAGGTGAACAAATTATAGCTGGGCAATTGACAAAATATTGAGCGCATGACAATGCATATATATGACATGATGATTACTATGATATTTAATTGGGCATTACGACAAAATACATAGACCGTTATCCAACAACGTCTATGAGTAATAATCCACCGCCAGGTTGTCATCCGAGTTCACCGTTGGTATTAAGTTGCAACCAACGGATAATCGCATTAAGTAATGTGCATAATGTAAACAAATACATATGACCGTGGACATAGCATTGTTAGGTTACCCCTAGTAGCAACAACACATCCAGAACCTTAGGCGTTGCTGTCACTCGCCCAGATTACTAGAGACTGAACCCACTATCTAGCATAAATACTCCCTCTTGGAGTTACAAGCATCTACTTGGCCAAAGCATCTACTACTAACGGAAAGCATGCAAGATCATAAATAACATAAAAATAGATTGATAATCAACTTGACATAGTATTCAATATTCATCGAATCCCAGCAAACACAACATATAGCATTACAATAAAATGATCTTGATCATGTTAGGCAGCTCACAAAATCTAAACATGATGGCACAAAGTGGAGAGACAACCATCTAGCTACTGCTATGGACCCGTAGTCCAAGGATGAACTACTCACGCATCACTCCGGGGCAGGCATGGTGATGTAGAGCCCTCCGATGATGATTCCCCTCGCCGGCAGGGTGCCGGGAAGAGGTTCTGGACCCTCCCGAGCTAGGGTTGACGACGGCGGCGCCTCTGGAACTTTTCGTGGATAATGGCTCGGGTGTTTAGGGTTTTCGCATCAGGGGGAATAAGTAGGCGAAAGGGCGGCGGCTGACGACCCCCGAGGGGCCCACACGCACCTAGGGCGCACCAGGAGGGGGGGCCGCGCCCAGCCCACGTGTGGGGCCCTCGTGGCTCCTCTTCGTTGCTCCTTTGGACTTTTAGGTGTCTTCTGATAAAATAGGTGCCTCCGTGAATTTTTGTACAATTCCGAGAATATTTCCTGACTAGCTTTTCTGGAATACAAAAACAACAGAAAACAAGAACTTGCACTGTGGCATCTTGTTAATAGGTTAGTCCCAAAAAATATATAAAAGTGACATAAAGTGGATGCAAAACATGTAACAATTGGTATAATATCAGCATGGAACATCAAAAATTATAGATACGTTTGAGACGTATCAGCATCCCCAAGCTTAGTTTCTGCTCGTCCTCGAGTAGGTAAACGATAAAACAATATAATTATTGAGGTAACATGCTACCATCATAATCTTGATCATATAATATTGTAATGCACATGTAAATGAATGAAATGATCCAAGTCAATGGTCTATAGTTTGCTACCAAATAGATAATGAGTAAACAATGAATCATACAAGCTAAACTTTTTCATGAATAGTAACAATCTTTTAACATGGAAAGACTTCGCCATTAAGAAGGGTAAAAAACCGCGGGCGCCAGCCAACAAAATTTAACTATTTCGGGAGACGAGGTTACAAATGTCGGGGATTTACAACGATTCGAATTCTCCCGTGTGGCGGTTTACAAGCGGTATTTAAAAGTTACCACTATGGCCGAAGTCTCTCGCGATGGGCCTCCACTTTCCTCCGGCAGAAGTTGACCTCTATCTGAATAGTTTTATATTGAATTTGGGTCACCACAAAATAACAACTAAAACCTATGCCGGTGGATGGACGGTTCGCATACTACACTGTCATCCTTTTTTGGTATATACATCCTTGGCTACCTGCTACAAATGTGTATACACACCGTAAGCTGCTCAAGGTATTCCTTTAGCTGAAAATAAACCGAATGGAGTAAATGCGTTTATTGGTAGATAAAACCTGCAGCGGTGTTGAGCTTTACTATTAAACACTATGTCATTTCTACCAAATAATGGTCATTTCTACACAGATATAGTCACCAAATGAAGGTTGCCACTAGGGATGAAAACAGAGCGGATACGGACGGAACTGGGTGGTGCCACATTTGTTTTCATTTTTTTTTTTGTAGAAGTGGAAACGAATACAGAAACCCCGGAAACAAATATTGTTGGAAACAGATACATATCGAATATGGTGTGAACACGGAACATAAAACAAATGTTTGCCGGAACCAAGTGACCCCTTGAATAATGCAGGAAAACTCAAGCAAAATAATAAACTTGTCAAGTTTGTAAGATGAAATAAACTAAAGTATAATATAGTGTTTATAAGTTTCAAGTTTGACCAGAAAAATACATACTATCGTCCCTAACTCTAGTGCAACACTGAAATGCCGAACTGGGAATGCCTTTAGAGGGAGGTGATATGCAAGTATGTAGGGCCTAAACATGGTCACTTTAAATACTTCTTTTTTTTGTTAATATCTTGGGTTGTGCCTCAATGTTTCTTAAAATTGTTAAGCCTGCTGCATTCAGATAACAAAAAGCGGCAAGTTCCGTATTACCGGAAATAGAGTTTTCGTTTCGGTGGTCGTTCCGTCGGAATACGCCGTTCCTTTTCCGTTTCCGTTTCCGCATAAAAGTTTCCATTTTGCAAAATTCCGTTTCCGCTTCCATATTTCCATTCCATTTCCGTTTTTCTACGGGAAAGTCGGAAAGTTTCCGCACCTTTTTCATCCCTAGTTACCACTCCCACCCGAGTGAGGATTATAAACTTGCGTTTAATGCCCATTTACTAGTTGCTAAAAACAGTTACGGCTATACGAGGCAGATACAAGTTAGAAACCGTTATTTATTTGACATCACAAACAGATCAAATCTGACAAGCAAAATTGCATTGAAAGAGAAGATGATTGATTGACTCATCATGATGATATAAATAACAATTCTTCTTTTAGTCCAGTTACGTTTTGCAACGTTATTCTCGTTAGCATCACAAATATATCACTGAAAAATTCTAATTTTCACAGAAACCTTCGATTTTCAAATTTGTTTATTAGTGTTGACGGACAAATCATACGTAATTAGTACCGAGATAAGAAATTTATAGATGTACCATTCTCACTTAATTTCATCGGAATTTTCTATGGTCTTGCACTAATTGGACCATGGCCAAACATTCTTGCAGGGGTTTCCATGCCACAAAACGAGACCGACCATATCATGCTATCGCCACATCAGACACAGACAACACCATCACCCAGGCTGCCAATTTGCTTTTGCTAAGAAAAATATGTTACATAGCTGGATATGAAAGCCTAACAAGACTAGCTCTTGGTGTCATTGATATAGTAGGAATCTAAATTAGAGAGAATTCCCGAAATTCTGCTCCCGGCGGGAGTCAAACTCTGGTTACTAGCTAGAATCAGCACCACGCCCCTAACCACTGGCCCACGACCCTGTTCTTGGAGCCACATATTCTCACCAAAACGAATATTTGAACCGTCCTTGATAGAAACAATATACTAGGATTTTGCTGTCTGTCAGCCAACTGTTTTTGATTTGGCGAACAGTCGAATCCGTGTCCATTCATCTCTTGTCAAGATTCGGGCTGTCTCCTCCCCTCTGTCGGCCCGCCTGTTTGTTTGGTTCGCGGGAGTATTTGTCTCTTTATCGGGTCTAGATACGGGGCCCGCTGGCGGGTTTTTGTCCATTCCTTTTTTCGCCGTGTGCCCGTGTGTCTGTTTGCGAGAGCGAGAGAGAGAAAAGGGGGCGGTGGAACAGAGGAGCTCATCGCTCGTCGCGTCATGGCGGAGATCCGCGGTGGTGAAGGAGTGTGGAGGTGTCGCCGGCGTCGGGACAGGTGCTCCCTCTTGTAATCTTAGCTCTATCGTCATTTTTCTCCTGTCGTGTTGCTTGGTTCCATGTATATAGTCGCCAGAGTCGGATGCATGCGACGGGGGGTGTAGAGGTTGGGGAAAGATGCAGCTGCCGGCGCTTTTTGTTCTGACCCCCACGCAGCTCTCCGTCGCGGCGGCGAACGAGTCCCTTGTCTACAGCGTTGTGGATTGGGGATTTTTGTATACCTCATGTCTGAATCCCCTGAAATCTGTCGTGTTTGCTCAGTTGTCATTGATGCGCGTACGGTTAGGGGTCTGTGTGTTGATCTCGCTGATGTATAGGTGGTTTATTTCCAGAGAATCTCCTTTCACGGTACAACAAGATCTCGATCTCTGCGAAGTATTCCACATGCTGGATTCGTGCGAAGGTCTCTCGGTGAGGAGTGGCAGTGAGTTTGAGCACTTAGGTCATGGTGGAGTCTGACAATTAGGGTGCGATTTCTCTTTTCCACCTTTCTGGTTTCTCTCCCCTTATCCCTTGTCTTGATCCGCTTCTGATTTTTCTAGGATTTTTGTGGAACCTTGCTTATATCTCTGTGTTAATTTATCTAGTGCTTTGCTACTCTGTGTTTATACAGAGGATATTATCCAGAGGTCATTGCAAAAACTTCCTGCAGTCAAGAATGTGCATGCTCTTGTTCCTAAGTGTCACTGCTTGTGATCCATTATGTTGTGATTCTTTTGTTATTTTTTAATCAGGATTTTCAAGTGAAGCTGATCATCATATACTAGTTCATTCCGGACTCATAGTATATCATGGTTTACCTAACCGTGGCCATAATCAACAGTCCTACAAGGATCAAGAGGTCAGCACTAGTATTATGTATCTGTATTATCATTGATTATTTTCAGGGAAAAAATCCCATAGCAGTATTATGGATCCTTAATGATTCAACCTCGCATTTTCTGTAATAATACTAAATGAATATGTCCCGCATGCATGCTGCAATGACCACACTTCTAATTTTGTTTGCCAATGTTGTTTGTGTCTGTGACTGTATGTTTTATTTTTGCTTCCAGCACATTGGCATTCTTAGTAAGGTGATGATGTCGCTGCGCTTGTAAGTACACACACTTATTGGCTTCTGAATAAAACGATGGATTCCTTAGTTATACCCCTGTCAGTATCTCTCTCTATCTCCCTTCTTTATTTATCATATTATCTGTCTCTCTAATAGCTGTGGTCAAGAGACCTCTCTCTCTCTCTCTTTCTCAGTAAAGTTTATATTTATCTATCTATATCTGTTATTTATATCTCTCTATTTTTCCAGGGTTGTCTGTGTATATAGGGTTGATTAGCTGGTTGTTTATTTTGAATTAATATCAGTATTGTATATTTTTTCCAGGGTTGTCATTGTGTCTAGGGTTGATTATCTGGTTCAAATGATTAGATAGCCGAGATGAACACGAGATGTTGTTCAAATGATTTGATACCCGAGAAGTAGGGGGGGCTCTTCCTAGTGCAGAAGTAGGCGTCGAGGAGAGTCGTCCTCCTAGTTGTGTTTGATTTTTAGGCTTTTATTCACTTTCCTATGTTGCTTTGTTTATTGTATATATTTCGTCAGTCCTACAGTTTCTGTCTGAAAGGTGTATGTTTGTGTGACAGTTTGTTCTATGCTTATGTCTTATTTTCAATTGTTGTGTAATATTTTCAGATGCGCTGTGAAACTTGTGGATGGCCAGATGGACCTTGCCAAGAGAAGAGGAGGAAGTCTTCTTTCTTTTATGTGTATCTTGGTGAAAGGTTCTTTGAGTCAATGGTATATCTGTTTCACACTCGTTTTATCGTATGGGAAAAGGGTTCCTTTTTTAGTCAATGGTGCAAATCATGCTGATAGCTTATTTCTTTCATGGTTAATATCCATCCCCATTTTGCGCAGACTATCCCTTGTTTCATGAGAGCACAGTTCGACAACATGACTGGCAAGATCATGCTTGCCATGTCCCCCGATGAAGCATAGTGTACTCACACAAGGTATTGGTTTGGGACATGTCTTTGTCCACACCATAACAGTCACACATGTTGCACACGATGGACTGGTAATTAGAGAGCAGTCCTTTTTTCTTTTTGTCTAGTGGTTATCGACCCTTCTCTTTTTTGTTTCCTGAAGCTTTTTTCATGTTTATTTTTTATTGCCTACAGCGCATCCCAAAGGAGATTGCCTTCTGTTCTCAATGTTTCTCAGGCGGGAAATGTGGCTCTCATCTATGGATATGATTGGAACAACTATGAAGCTTCATACTACACCTGCAAAGATGAAGGATATGCTTCAAGGCTGGATGGCTGTAATTTGCCACCCAGCACCAGATAGGCCATGGGACGGTTGTGCTGACCCTCTTCCACAAAGACAATGAAGACCGCCTGATCTTCTCTAAACTCATTACGGGGAGACATGCCAGTGTGTTGCGATGCTAGAAACCATCTATATTTGTGTTTTGGCTCCTATTCTTAGTTTATGGGCTGCTATGTCAGTTTATCTACTGTAATGCATGAACAAATCTATGTGTTTTCAGTCTTGTTTGGACCTAGTCTATTTTTGTGGTCTGCTATGTTAGTTTCATCATAATGCCTGCACCATATTTTGTGTTTGCAATATGTAATAGTCTACCAGTTTGTTGCACTGCTAGAAACCTCTATATATCTGTTTGTCTTTTCATGAAACCATTTGAAATGTTGAACATGGAAGCATTTTCATAGTTAGTTGCATGATTTCTCTTTTTTTTGTAGATGATTTACCTGCAGCCAGTAGGGTTGTTGCGTGATCAACGTGGTGCTTGTTTTGTCCATACATCTAGCCTGCTCAATTTTTTGCACCTGTTTCTAATCTAGCTGGAAGGAGTAGGTGAGTTTCCTGATCAGGACCTAGACTTTGAGATGCAAATCTGACAGTGTTGGGCCTCGCTGTGTTGGGTCGGCATTTTTTCAGTCTTTTTAATGCGAAATGGGCAGTGTTGGTTTTGGGTTGGGCTGTGCACACAGGACCCGTTAGTGTTTTGGCTGAACTTTTTCCTGCGCGCGGGAAGTGAAATTGAGTTGTGGAGGGAGTGGGCCAACGTGGCGACTGATGATCGGAGGAAAAATTCGACTGAGCCCCAAATGAAAATCAGTTACTATCATCGAAACTGGGAGAAGAGCTCTCATTATTTGAGGCTTGGAGCAACCAACATAGAGTAACCTAATTCATTCTAGTTTATGATATTATTTTCGCCGATGTGTCGTCAGCTCAACTCAAGCACTACTCCTCAACCACACCAACACACCAACTCTATCCGGTCAGTCCAAGTACACTACCATACCCTCTCCAACAAAGCAGCAAAGTATTAAGAGACCAACTAAGCTCTGATAAGTCATATCCGGCCACCAGAGGACTAGACATATACGAAGCTCACTGCTCACGGCGAAGTGCGCGCGGAGGCGTGCATCAACATGTCAACCTTGCCGGAGGACGACGTGGGCAGCGTCCTACCCAGTGCACCGACTCCCACCACGGTGGTCGACGGCGACGTCGTCTTCTCCTTTATCGCCCTCATTTTCCTCGCTCTTGTCCTCCTCTTCGTTCTATACCACTACATCGTCGTGAATCGCGGCGGCGTTCGACGTGCCGTAGCGACGGCGTCGAGCAATCCGCGCCGTGGCATTGGCGCCCCTGCCTCTGCTTCCGGCGTCGGAAAAGGCGTTGATCCGGTGGTGCTGCGGGCGCTGCCGGTTACTCTGTACCGCGCGAAGGACTTCCCGGAGGCGCTGGAGTGCGCCGTGTGCCTCGCCGATCTGTCGGACGGCGAGGCGGCAAGGTTCCTGCCCAAGTGCGGGCACGGCTTCCACGCCGAGTGCGTCGACCTGTGGCTGCGCTCCCACCCCACCTGTCCCCTCTGCCGCGTCGACGTCGACAAGACGGACGCCTTGCCACTGGCTCTGCCTCCGGTGCGGCCTGAACGAGCGAACTACGGCACGAACCTGCCGACCAACGTGCTCTTCTGGGGATCCCAGGACGCGTTGACGACAGCAAGAACCGCCGGCGTGATGGACGCCACGAGATCGTCCGGTGGGGTGCCGATGGTTGTAATTGAGGTCCCGGAGACGGCGTCACCGGCGGGAGCGCCGCGCGATGGTGATGCGGCGAAGCTGCAGGGTTTGGCGAGGTTGAGGTCGATCGGGAGGCTGTGGAGCAACGGGAGGCGTGAGGTGGGCGCTAGCAGCAGCACTGGTTCCACAGGGTCACTGCGGGTGCTCACACAGGACAGCACTAGTGTCGCCGCTGGCAATTTCAAATCGTAGGGACGACCGGACGACTCATGTGTTGTTCGTCCATGAATGCAGATCAGCAACTCTAGCAGATTCTCTACATTTCAGAAAACTGCCAGCTAACCGAACGGAGGGCAAAAAATAGAGTCCTGCAGATCGTTTGAACGAGCTCTCCCTCACCCCACTAGTGGACGGCAAGGATATTGGGGCACTTTGCTAGGGACATTTTAGCAAAATGCCCCAAATTGTATCTAAAAGAAAACATTTTGATCAGAGTGTCCTAAAAACTTAACTTATAAAAGCATTTTTCGAAAATGCCCCAATAGGCATGGGCTTTTAAGGACACTTTAGGGTCTTTTTGGGGTATTTATCAAAGTATCCCAATAGATGGGGTCTTTTGGGGGCATTTATCAAGTTGCCCCTAAAACTCAATACATGCTAGATATTGAAATATGCATCAAGCTTGATTAGCGGCATATATAATATTGCAAGCATGTCATACATAATCAGACCTAATATTGATTAAACTAGCTAAATGCCCGTGCATTGCAACGGGATAAGAAATAACTTACCGTTTAGTGATATTATGTTTGGAAACTCAGCCGACAACGCAGCTGCGCTGAAGATGGTGCTCCCCGTGACTTTACCGTCGCCGTGTTGGCTCCGTCTGGTCATCGTCTCCTTGCTCCTCCTCCAAATCAATCGGGCGAATGCCGAGCTCGTCCCCGTCCCAACTCCCAAACTCGTCATTGGTGGGATGGTGAGACCAAGGCTCCTGCTCGCTCGCCATCTTTGCCTGATTCCAAAACTATGTATATAGTCGTTAGTACAAAACAATGACTTCTGAAAACCCATCATTCTCTAAATTGCCGTGTCAAGCTAAAAGAACCCAAGAACAATAATTTATGCATGAATGCAGATGAATTAGAAGCAAAAATTTCATGAGAAGTCAAGCTTTACTCATATGCAAGAACGACAATTTTTGAAAAGAAATATCTTCTACTTTACAATATTATAATCCAAAAGTACCACCAGAAAATAAGCAAATTAGTCCCCAGTAAAACAATTCATTGATAACCAATTTTACAGTGCATTAGAAACACGTTCTGCTGCCCTTCCACTGATAGAAGAAAAATACATCTAACAAGCTGCCATTCCTTTGGAGTTTGTGGAAATTAATAATTCAAAATGGATCAACAGAGAGCATGTTAGGCTCATAGAGATTTATACGAAATGTCAATTACTATACCGTTTATTTGGTTGGACTTTGGAGCATACAAAACATGCAAACTTATTGAGAAGGGGTTAGAACACCTGATGCAAAAGGCCTGATGCTGGTGCGCTCAAGTGCTCAACCTACACGAAGAACGTATACATCACCACTTGATTGCATGATCCGCTTGAGTGAATTAATGCAGGAGTAGCAGAACACGCCGTTGTTTATTTTAGCTGCTAATGACACTATGGTCATGACATCTCACACATACTTTTCTCTGTTTTCGTTTAAGTAAAGAAATTAAAAGAAACACTACCATATACAAAATAAATGTTTGAGTATATTTCCTAATAAAATGCTTTAAAATCTCTCAACAATTGTATTTCTTAAAAAAAGTCATCTTCAAGGATCCCTGCCAAGAACAGAGTGAGAGTAAGTATTCAAAATAACACAAATAAATCATGGTATTTTCAGTAATATAAATACCACAATTATCGCACACTCTGGATATCATAATCGATCGTACCACCCATATATGAACAGTTCCAGCACACGTAGATGATTTTTTCCCTAAATGCAAGCGCTGGATTAACGTAGACTGAATTATAACGAATTATAATCATAAATAAGGATGTGAAAGCTTGTAAATCGAAAGCTCCCCGGCTTCCATCCCAAACTGAATACATGAATATGAAGACACAAGGACGGAGTCAGTACCAAACCGATTGCTGTCAGGTGTATACGCCGGTTGGGTCCGGCTGATTTGACGGTTTGAAACCGTAGAGCGATGGAAGCAGAGACATGTCGGGCAGTGTCGACGGCCTCAAATTTCTGTCAGCGCTTGACGAGGCTGTGGGATTAGCCGAGTAGCTAGGCACAGAAAGGTGAAGGAGCACCCGCTCTCGTGACGCAAGCGGGCCATGCGTATGCGTGGATGAACATGTCGGAAATGACGACGGCGCCGCCGCCGGCCTGCACGTAGCTGTTGAACGCGGGCTGCAGGGACTCGAAGGCCTTGAAGTCAAAGAGGCTGACCATGTCGGCGATAGGGAGGGCACCTCTGCACTCGGCGTCGGCCTGGAGCTGGAGGTCGAGGTCGTGGCCTGGAGGGAGTGGATGGCGAGCCATGGCTGCATAGCCCCAGAGATGGCGGCGACGTTCCGGGCAGCGGAGACGAGCATGACGGTGGCGGTCGGGCGATCGCTGTACTACGGTCCTGCACCTGCACCGCCACACGTCGAGCCGCCGTTGAACAACGCGCGCTGAGCTCACGACCACCGTTGCAGGCCGTTGAACAGCGTCGAGCGCGCTGCCGAAGCCACCGCTGGCGGTGCACAGAGCAATGACGTGGCCGCCTAGTTCCCAAGACCACGAGCGTCGTCATGAGCTGCGTCCGAGAGCGTCGGTGGCGTCGCCATGTCCGCTGCCGCTAGCGGACTCGATTTTGGCACCCTCCATGACCTGTGCGGAGACCACGACCGAGAGTGTCGGTGGCGTCGCCATGGATGTTCCTGTTCAGGATCCACGGGGCGGAGGCGCGGATCTGGTGCGAGGCGATGGAGGAGCTCCCTGGCTCATCTAGGGCTGGTGCGGTGCTCGCAGTCGAGAGGTTCCTGACCCAGCGCGCGACCGTCGACGCCGTGGGCGTGGCCCGGTGGCGGCCATGTTGGACGCCGCAAGGCGACCGCAGGACGTGCTGGTGGTGTGCCCTCGCGGACATCGTCGCCGAGAGCGACTGCAACCGATCTTACTACGAGGCTGCGCTCGGCGCCGTGGCGTTCCTCGTGTCCGTCGTCAAGAAACGGCGGTCTCCGATTCGGTCCGTGGCGGAGCTCCACGTCGGTGTGTGCTCCACGCAGCGGCGACCTCGCGACGGTGATAGTGATAAGGGAGGAACTTGGTTGGTTCTTGGTGGTTGCCGCCTCACCGTAGCGGTGAGCGGCGGCGCGATCTGTACAGGCGATGGGGGTCGCCGAGGACGGCGAGAGGCCGCTGCGCGGAAGCTGGGAGGGAAGGTCTTGCAAGAGGGAGGTTGAAGAGGGGGCCGGTGGGAGAAGACGAAGGTCTGGGAGGCGGGGATGGAGTAAAAGGGGAAGGAGCAGATGATTGGGCGTGTAATAAATGCCGAAATAACTGTGTAGGAGGAGGACAAAAAAAATCACATAGCGTGGAGTCGGACGATGCACTCTGTCATACGTACGAAGGAATCAAAATTTTCTTTTAGGTAGTAGAGATATAGCTCAGATAGATTATCATAGCTCAAACCATTGCAGCACAGCTGAAACCATTGATGTGATGCAAGAGCATAGATGCAAAGTATACAAGCATACAAACACAGATAGATTAACATAGCTCAAACCATTGCTGCTAGTTAAATTTTGCTGTAGCTCAAACCATCAGAGATGCACAGTCCGCAGCAACATTACCACTAAAATTGCTACTCATCTTCATCTTCAGAGTCATATCAATCTTCAACTTCTGTTACTCCTGTAGAACTGCTTATCCACTTCTAGCATCACTTTAAATTGGTGACTAACATAAGTAAGTAAGATAATGTGAACAATACAGATAGAAATAGTAAATGGAGGTCCAAAAAGATTCATACATAGAGCTTTGTTATCACCAGCCTTAGCCAGGCAAAGCTATCTCTCCCTTTCTTTGGGTATACCCTCTCATCCCTGAAGCTAAACATGCAGATCTCACCATCTTTCAGGTCGAATTTTTGTGCAGCTGCTTTCCAGCCACCAACAATGCTTGCCTTTCCCAATTCTCCAATCTTGATTCTACAGTGTATGTCCCTTGTGTAGTTAGTATAGTTTACTACTACGCCGAGTGTAGGCATGTTTGTTGGTGATTTTCGGGATTTCAGTCAAGTGGTAGCTTGTGAACTCAACACTAAATTCCTGGTGGTAGATAGAAAATGCATGATAACCAAGTTACTGTAAGCATACACCACTAATCCACTAATCTATTCTAGAGACAACAAGTAGATATAGTAAATTGCAAGTGAACTCACCATCTTGAAATCAGGTAGCACATTTGGTTTCATAATTGCACATACATATTCTTTGATCTTTGGTCTTGGCACAACATCTACCAAACTTTTGAGTTTTTTAGCTTGATTATAGGTAATCTGCACTTTGTTTCCAAAATAGCAGTTCCTATCAATAACCTCATCTCCTCCAACATGCCCTGGTCCTACATGAACAATGTAAATGTCTAGGAGTTTGTACATGTACAATGAAACCACAGGCTGCACACAGATTAACCTAAGCTTTACCATAACAAGCACCATCTGCTGCAAGTAAAGCACCTGCTCCTGCCAAGAACAAGTTGTTACAAAAGAAGCACCATCTGCTGCAAGTAAATCACCTGTTGGAGCCAAGCCACAAAAACTACCAAGAAAAGCACCATCGGCTGCAAGGAAATCACCTGTTGAAGCCAAGCAACAAAAAGTTCACAGAGGTGCACCATCTGCAGCAAGAAAAGCACCAGCTAGATCCAAGCAACAAAAAGATCACACAGATGCACCATCTGTAGCAAGAAAAGCACATTAACGAGGGGTAGACTCATCAAGACCCATGGTTAAGGTCCTTGGGTTATGAATATGGGGAAGAGAACGTGGTAGAGCTGGTAGTATCGTCGGCTGACAAGCGGGGCAAGGATTTTACCCAGGTTTAGGGCCCTCATGTGGAGGTAACACCCTTACGTCCTGCCTGTCTATTATTGATTCGAGAGTATATGCTGGTTACAAGGGGATTCCGACGAGATGCTGATCTCGCTAGGGTTCTGGTGCTTCTGAAAGTACGTGTCCTGAATTGGCTGCCCTCCCAGCCTTTATATAATAGGCTGGGTCTCAGGATTTTGTAACCGACTCAGATTACATGTAAGGAAAGTCTAAACCGACTATGGTTTCGCTAACTTGGAGGATACTCGTTCTCGTGGGCCTTCCTTCATGGGCTTCACATAGGCTCTTGATAGTTGGGCCTAGTCGATAGGTGCACCAGGTACCCTCACGGTAGGGTACCCGATAGGTATATCCCTGTCAGTAGCCCCCGAGTACTTGTCTGATTCAAAGAGTCGGGCATGGACTCACTCATATGTGCACGTCATATTCTTTGCATCTGTGTTTTATAATTGGAAGTCCTGTATGAATAGCACATGTTGGCTATGTCGAGTATTTCATCGACTATGGTTTTTGTTTATGATAGTCAAGGGATAATTAGCTTAGCAGGCCCGGTACACACGACGGACCGGGACCGGTTAACTACACATTCGGGTAAAACCATATTAGCTTTCAATCAAACTCGAGTCCCCGGACTCGAATGTGGAACAGACTGGTCAGACTCGAATCAGGTCGTTGAGGTCTTACTGAATTGAACTGCAGTATAACTTTGAGGTTACCCAACGCGTCCGTCGGGATTTTCATCATGTCTGCTGACACGGAAAGTTTTAAGGATTAACGCTGCTGGAGCGGTCCCTAGCCCAGCTCGACTGATCGGCGGGTCTTACATTTGCACTATGCATGCAACATCCGAGGTAATTTGCGGCGGACGCAACTCGGGAATGTTTCGTGTATGATTTTATATTTTGCTATGACAGCTGAGTCGAGTATGTGTCGACTGATCTTTTGCCATTATTCTATCGGGTGCGCGACAGATCTCCCGATGGGAGTAGCCCCCGAGATTATGCTTTATTGCTTGCAATGGAGGATAATCTCAAAATCTTTTTATCCTGCATATGTTAGTCAAAGAAAATTTTGATACGCTCCCGATGGGAGTTCTTTGCTTCAGTCGAAGAAGCATCGACTGTCATATTTTTGTCTCAGTCAAAAGACTAGTCGAAAGTCTTATGTACATCAGTCAAAGAAGACATGGAGTGACTCTTATGTCCTTGCATGCCAATTGTGTAAGCTGAAGTAACGTCAGCAGTGACGCATTCTGCGACTACCATTTCTGACAAACGGTGGCGTGCCTGCTATGACTGATGGGACGCGACATACCTGTGGACCCATCCTGCAGAGCTGACCAAGGACGGCGCCGTTTGGACTGGATTTGACCACTCTGGCACGATTTTCGTGGGATATGATGACGGTTCCTAGATTCCCGTGCGTAGTGGACGAAGTGGCCGGCGACGGTTGCCCTCCGTGGCTGCCACGTGTACGGCAGGATCCTGTGCAGAGCGCACGATTATGGAACTAACGGTGATGATTGATTTGGATCTGTGGTAAATAGGAAGAGCGGCGCTGGCAGATTTTTTTACTTGCCATTTGCTTCCTGCGCCTTTGCCCTCTCATCGTCTTCCTTGCGCCGCTTCCCCCATTGTTCTTGCGCCCAAGCTTTTGCGCCCAATCCATCCACGCTGGCAATGGCGAAGGGTGGAGGATCCAAGCGAGCCGCCGCGGCCTCCGCCGTGACTGACGTGGCGATGAAGACGAAGAAGAGCATGGCTAGCGCATCTGCAGCCGCCACTGGCCTGAAGAAGGGTGTTGGGGACTGGGCGAAGTCCTAAATCAAAGAAGCCCAACTGGTCAAGTTCCGCGAGCAGGGTCTGCTGCCTCCCGCAGATCAGCTGGCCGTCCGCGCGCCGTCGCCCAAGGAGGTACTCCCTGAACCATGCGCCGATGAGCGTGTTTGTTTTGCGGAGTTTCTCCCTAGAGGTTTTTCTCTTCCGCTCCACGACTTTGTTCGTGGATTGATGTATGCCTACGGGGTGCAAATCCATGATTTCACCCCGAATGGTATCTTGCACATTGCGTGTTTCATCACGCTTTGAGAATGTTTTCTTGGAGTTGCCCCGAGCTGGGCATTGTGGAAGGCCATCTTCATGGTGCGGCCGAATAGGGGAGGTGGCCAGGTGCCGAACGACACCCGCTACTTCGCCCTGAAGCCAGTCGACTCCGCGCAAGGGTGAAGAAAAGGGTGGTTCTACGTTCGTGTCGAGCAAGACGGAGTTACCGCATTTTCGACTGCGAGCTTCTTTGCGAGGACCAAGGCATGGGACCACCAGCTTTCGACTGAAGAACTGGCGGAGGCAGGGCCCCTTCTATCGCAGATTGGAGGTCTGCTGGATAAGGTGATAGGTGTGCATCTGATGGCCACCTTTGTGAAGAGGCGAGTATGGCCAATCCGTGCCCAGGCTCATCCTATGTGGCAGTATGAAGGTGCAGCTGACGCCACCCGAATGAGCCCAAACGAACTGTCAAAGAATGAGCTCGTCGGGCATGTGCGATCCATTACTAGCATCACTGCATCTGAGCCCTGCAACGTCGACTGCCCTGTCGATCCATATGGGATGGACAATCCTTTACCTGAGGTTAGTTTTTTGTATGCAATATTTGCAGTTGGGAGTTTCCACTCGTATGCTTTGTGATGTTCAACTTTGGTCTGTACTGTATGATATACAGGATCACTCAACGGCATCCTCCCTTCCTCCCCTTCCAGAGAATGGACCAACTGAAGAGACACAGTTGCAGGAAGTGGAAGCGAAGGGAGATCACTCGCCGGTCCCATTTGCCAACACCTCTCATGTGGAGGAGATTGAAGAGGAGGGAGCTGACGAAGTATAGACTGAGGAGCTGCCCGCACCTGATCATGAAATCGATGTCGCCCCTCCAAAGCGTCGTCGATTGATCAAAAGGTTCTCCTCCTCGACGAGTTCACCCGCGAAGGAGCAGGACTTGGGAGATGATGGCGACTCAGGCTCGCCGCCTGTTGCCAAGGCCGCTCCCTTGACGGTATGCACGTTAAGCTCAATCCCTCCTCCCCCTTCGGGTGGCGCCCTACCTTTTGGAGGCCCAAATTTTGAAGATCTCGACAGTGAGAAAGAGGAAGAGCACAAGTTTGTGTATCTGCTTATGATATGAAAGTTTCTGCTATCGCGTACTTGTGATGATTGTGTGTTTCTTTGTGTTATTTGCAGTGCGGAGATGGAGCATCCTTTGTCTCCTCCAGCTGATAAGGTTTCCAGTCCGGATCACCCGGATATTTCTCCGCCCGCAGCCGAGGTCGTGCAGCCAGTAGCCACGACTAATGTCATGGAGGCGACCAAGGTTACAAGTGCGGCGACTCTGGATGCCGGGACGTCCGGCATGCAACCCACGTCCTGGATGGATCACGTAAGTATCTGCTTGCTCAGTCGCCATACTTTGGATTGTTTGGATGTAACTTATGATAATTTCATATGCTTACAGCTCTTCTACCGCAACCTAGCGGAGTCAGGCAAGGCTTACGTCCAGGTGGAGCAGGAGAGGGACGTCCTGCGTGCTGACCTGGAGCGGCTCAGCAGTAAGTCTGTTATGCTGTTTGTCCTGAAGCTCTTTTTTGCAATACTGTACCTTGTCGATTATGATCTTTATGTTGACGTCCACCGTAGGCGAAAAGACATCGGCTGAGTCCCGCGTGAAGGAGCTGGAGCAGACACTCGCCGCGCAATGCGCTGAGTCGAAGAAAGCATTGGATGCTGCCAACGACTCAGCCGCCAGGCGCGAGAGAGTGTACGCTGAGCAACTGGCTGGCTTTGCTCGGGATATCGAAGGTGAGCAGCTTTTCCCTTTGATATTTTGATGCAGCTGCTGAGTACTATGTGTTAATTTGTATTCTTTTTTATTTTTGTTGAAGGAGCCATTGGCACGCCAGCACCTGCAAACGTGGTCAGTGACGAATTGCCACTCGACCATGTCATAGGTGACCTTGGGACCGTGGTCGCCCAGGCGAAGGACGCACTCGCCAAGTCTGCGAGCACGCTCGGCGCTGTATACAAGGGCGTGTTCCTGTCTGGTGAGCTGCCAACAACTATGGATGGCTTCGCTGACGTCTTTGGCCCGGGGACTTCGACCATGGAGGATTTTGCTCGCACCTTCACGGTACACGGCTCAGAGTCCACCCTCAAGCTCCTTTTAGGTCACGGGATAGAGGGTGACTACGAGATGGCTCTGTCTGATTTCCCACGGAAGCCGGACGGGAAGCTGATATCTTTGAGGGGAGTTAGCGAGCCAACCGCGTGACTGGCCGAAACCTTTATGGCTACCATGGAGCGCCGGGCCGCAGAGGTCGCCGCTCGGGCGTGTAGGGCTAGATCAGAGTCTGCATCCTAGGTTTAGGGCAGCTGAACCTTTTATGAGTTGTAATGACATATGAATCACGCCAGGGTGTGTGTCTTTGCTACTCGTTTATGCGAATGGCTTTTGTGCATGTATATCTACTCGAGAAGCTGTGTGCTGCTTTGTTTCGACTTATGCCTTGGGATTTCCCTTCTGATATGAACTTTTTTGTGGTGGACGTGCTTTTGAACAGCCACGCGAACCGATGCGCCAGGCGGTTCCTCGCAGCCTCAAACTGTCACCCGGTCACAAGCTCAGGTGGAAAATGATGCCAGAATTATGGAGTTTATGAAAACTCGATTTGTGAGAATGGAGCAAGACTTAAAGAGTGCCCAGAACGAGCTGAAGAGGTTGAAAATGAGACCAGGGCTGGCCACCCAATGCGAAGATTATGTGCTTGGAGAGATGGAGCTTGTAAACAGGCAACTCGATTGTGAGCACAACTCGTAGCTTGTTTACAAGCGTTTTGCGTAATCCCTTCTTTTAACTCGACTTGTATGTTTTGCAGGCTTTGTTGTCGACTTCCAAGCAGAGCGAGCTCGCGTTGAGGAGCGTTTGGACAGTGTTGTTGACAATCCAACTACTGGTCGCCAGCATTTTTGGCTTGATAGGTTCCATGCGCGCACACTCGCCACCTTGAAGGATCGTGCCTGGCGAAGTGCGCAGCTACTCGAATTGTGCAGGAAAGCCTTCATTCGCCTGAATGAGACCATCTTTCCCACGGGACCACAACCACAAGGAATCCAAGCTTTGCTGGATATTTTTTGTCAGGCGGGTCCTGTGCAGGAGCTGCTTACCCAGAAGCTAGTGGTTGGAGCAAACACAGCGATGGCGTATGTTCGGAGTAAACGTCCAACTTTGGTGCTACCGCCACCCGTAATTGGGGCGCCTCTGGCTCAGGAGGATCTGGATGGTACCGTACTTTCAGCGGAAATGTTGGTTGAGCGTATGCATGACCAACTTTGTGGTCCTATGTTACCCATCAAGGAGGAGCCTGAGAGTTAAGGCGACTTGTGAATGTGAATGTTTTTGTACGGGGGCAGCCCCCGAGTGTAAATTTTGTAAAGGCGGGAGCCCCGAGCGTATTTTTGCCTCTTGTATATAATATGAGTTTGGTATTTTGGTATTTCCGCAGCCCCCGAGTCCATCGAGTGGGGTTTTATGAAATATGTGTTGATTATGAAGTAACAATTGCACAGCCCCCGAGTAGTCGAGCGCGGCTACGAAGTTTTGCGTTTTGTTTAAACCGTTATGACGCAGCCCCCGAGTGTTCGGGTGCGGCTAAGATGTTATGCTTTGTAAGAGCGAGAGCTTGTATGCTTGATAACGCAGCCCCCGAGTGGTCGGGTGCGATTAAGGTATGAGTTATGCCAGTAGTAAATATAGAGAGATAGGAGGAATATTGATTATATTCCACTTTTGAATGTTAAGCTGCAGGCCGACTCATTAAAAACCTTCTAGCCCCCGTAGGTACCCTGGTAAGGAAAAGAATGCGTCTGGAACCTGCAGCTATCCGACATATTGCCTATTACAGTGTATGACTATGAATATGCTAAGCATAGAAACGGTGCAGGTGCGCAACGTTCCAAGGATTGTGCGAGAGTTCGCCTGTCTTCGCGTGCTTCAGTCTGTATGTGCCACCACCGAGGACTTCAGTGATGATAAAGGGGCCTTCCCATGGGGAGGCGAGCTTGTGCACCTTCTTCTGCTTCAGTCGAAGAACTAGGTCGCCAACCTCGAAGGACCTGGTGCGCAGTCGACGGCTATGGTAGTTGGGGAGATCCTGCTGGTAGACAGATGTGCGTGCTAGCGCCGTGTCGCGTGCTTCGTCGAGCAAGTCGACTGCGTCTTCGAGTGCTTCATCTGCATCTTATTCGTTGTATGCTTCGACTCTTGGCGCATTGAATCGTACATCTGATGGCAGGATTGCCTCTGCGCCGTAGACCATGAAAAATGGGGTGAACTGCGTTGATGCATTAGGAGTTGTGCGTACGCTCCATAACACAGATGGGAGTTCTTCGACCCAAGCACCCGCGGCCCTTTTGAGTAGCACCAGGAGGCGTTTTTTGATTCCACTTGTCACGAGTCCATTGGCTTTTTTGACTTGGCCATTGGACTGCGGGTGTGCCACTGATGCATAGTTGAGCGTGATGTCTTGCTCTTTGCAGAAAGTTCGGAACTCCTCAGCCGTGAAGTTTGTGCCGTTATCAGTGATAATACTGTTTGGGACACCGAAACGGTAGATGATACTCTTTATGAAGTTAACTGCCGTAGAAGCAGTCGAGTTTGTGATTGGAACTGCTTCGATCCACTTTGTGAACTTGTCGACTGCCACCAGAAGGTGAGTGTGCCCGCCATGCGAAGATTTTTTGAGTGGCCCAACCATATCGAGCCCCCATTGGGCGAAAGGCCAAGCCAATGGTATGGTCTTCAATGCTGATGCAGGTGCGTGCGGCTTTGTTGCGAATTTCTGACAGCCGATGCACCTTTTGACTATGTCCTCCGCGTCTTTGAGTGTTGTGGGCCAGTAAAAACCTGCTCGAAAGGCTTTGGCTACGAGTGATCGACTGCTGGCGTGATGCCCGCAGGTACCTGCATGAATATCTCGAAGTATAGCCTGGCCATCTTCGAATGCGATGCACCGTTGGAACATACCTGATATGCTTGTTTGTATGACTCGCCGTTGATGACAGTGTATGCTTTGGATCTTCGAGTGACGTGTCGGGACTCGGTTATGTCATATGGTAGCTCGTTGCGGAGTATGTACGCCAGAAAAGGTTGAGTCCAAGTTGGCGCGATGAGGAGTACCTCGACTGGCGGGTCCTCTGTGCTGGGTGTTTTGCTCTTGGTTGATGCAGTCGATGCAGGAGGTGCTCTTTTTTCCTTGATGGATCTGTGCTCAATGCGGTCGAGGAAGATGCCAGGTGGAACTTGCGCGTCAGTAGAGCCAAGGTTGGCTAGCATATCAGCTTCTTCGTTGCTTTCTCTTCCAATATGCCGCAACTCGCAGCCATCAAAGCTACCCTCCAGTGTGTTGTACAGGTCGCGGTAGGCGATCATGTTGTCTGCTATGGCATCGCAAGCCTTCATTGTTTGCTGTACCACCAGATTCGAGTCGCCGTAGATCATCAATCGAGTGCACCCGAGTGCTTTGGCCATCCACATGCCATGGATCAAGGCCTCATACTCGGCTGGTTTGTTTGATGGTAACTTGAATCCCATTTGTAGGACATAGCGGAGCTTGTCGCCTTTTGGTGATATGAGGATGACGCCTGCGCCTTCACCTTCATTTTTCTTGGACCCATCAAAGTACATGGTTCATGAGTTGGACACATCTGGCACTCCAGGCAATTGAGCTTCTATCCACTCGGTTGTGAAGTCGGGTAAGACTTGTGCCTTGATGGCTTTCGGGTGCTCGTACTTGATGTCCCTTGGTCCTAGCTCGATGAGCCATTTTGCGACTCGCCCAGTTGCGTTGGGGTTTGTGAGGATATCCCCGATTGCTGAGTTACTCACCACTATGATCGGGTGTTCTGCGAAGTAGTGCGTCAATTTCCTTGAGGACATGAACACGGCGTAGGCCAGCTTTTGATAGTGCGGGTACCGCTGTTTTGATGTGGAGAGAACCTTGGTCAGGTAGTAGACTGGCGTTGTATGCTTTGGGCGTGTCCCTCTTCAATGCGCTCGACCACCAGTACGGTACTCACCACCCTATTTGTAGCTGAGACATACAGGTATAGCGGCTCCCGTTCCTTAGGTGCGACAAGGATTGGAGGGATTGTGAGGATTCGCTTGAGATCCGTAAAGGCTGCTTCGGCTTCTGGTGTCCACTCGAACTTGTCTGCTTTCTTCATCAGTCGATAGAACGACAATGATTTTTTGCCTAATTTGCTAATGAATCGACTGAGCGCTGCCACTCGACCTGCTAACTTCTGCACGTCATGAAGCTTTGAAGGCCTTTGCATTGTCAGGATGGCCTGTATTTTCTCTGGGTCAGCTTCGATTCCACGAGTGGAGACTAGATACCCTAAGAGTTGCCCGTCTGGTACACCAAACGTGCACTTCTTATGATTGAGCTTGATGTGGAAGCGATTGAGGTTGGCGAACGTCCTCTCAGGTCGTCGAGTAGTGTGTGTTCTTCCCTTGTTGTGATAACAATGTCATCCACGTAGACTTGGACGTTTCGTCCGATTTGCTTTTTGAGACAATCTTGCATCATGCGCTGGTATGTTGCACCCGCGTTTTTGAGCCCAAAGGGCATTGTTGTGTAGCAGTAGACCCCGAGTGGGGTTATGAACGCCGTTTTTTCTTCATCTTCTTCCTTCATCCTTATCTGGTGATAACTAGAGTAAGCATCCAGGAAGGACAGTCGTGCGCATCCGGCGGTGGAGTCGACGATCTGGTCGATTCGAGGTAGCGAAAGTGATCTTTTGGACAGCACTTGTTGAGGGCTGTAAAGTCCCACACATCCGAAGGATGTCTGTGTGCTTCTTCTCTACAAGTACGGGGTTAGCTACCCATTGTGATTTCTTGATTTCTCTGATGAACCCTGCCGCGAGTAGCCTGTCAACCTCAGACTCGACAGCGGTTCGTTTTGGGCCGAGATTCGGCGCGTTGTTTGCTTGACTGGCTTGGCATCTGGAAACAATTGGAGAGAGTGCTCGGCGAATTCCCTGGAATACCTGGCATGTCGCTGGACACCACGCAAATATTTCCCAGTTCTCACGGAGGAATTCGACGAGCGCGCCTTCCTATGCGATAGGCAGACTCGACGATACATTGACTGTCTTGGACGGATCGGTCGGGTGCACCTGATGTGACCTTGTGTCATTTGTTGCGTTGAACGCTCTGTCGACTGCCAGCCTTTTATGTTCCGGCATGAGTGTACGATCATTGGAGATCGCCAAATTGGCGAGTGTCTCTTCCATGCCGAATGTCTCGGAGATTTTGCTAAACTCGCGGTCGCAAGCATCGGACCTTTGAAAGTTCCCGCTGACAGTGATGACTCCTTTTGGTCCTGGCATCTTCAACTTGAGGTACGCGTAATGTTGTACTGCCATGAATCGAGCAAACGTTGGGCGTCCAAGGATAGCATGGTACTGTGACTTTCAGTCGACGACCTCGAACTCAATCGATTCCGTCCTGAAGTGGCTTTTGTCCCTGAACGTGACGTCGAGTTGTATTGTGCCTTCTGGGCTGACTGCTCTGCCAGGAACTATACCGTGGAAGGTATTTGAGAATTTTGGGAGATTTTTGACTGACCTGTTCATTTTACGGAGTGTATCCGCGAAGATGATATTTATGCCACTGCCTCCGTCCATGAAGACATTGGTCATGGCGTAGCCTCCAATTTACGCGTCGAGTACCAGAGCAGCGTGCCCTGGTCGAACTACAGCTGGGGGGTGGTCCTCCCGACTGAAGCTTAAAGTGGTTCCCGACTGGAGGTGTCATGACAGCCATGTTCACTTATCGAGTGAGTAGTTTCCGCTGCCTGTTGGAGGGGCGACCCTTCTATATCATGTACATCTGCCCTTGAGGTTGAGGGTATCCATCATCTTCCACCCGATGTACGGGTTGTATGGCACCTGCAATATGTGCTCCTGTACCAGGCTGTGGGGGTGGTTGCGGTGGCGGCTGAGGACCCATTATGGCGGGTACAACGTTTGGCTGCTGTACCGGTGCAGGGGTCGGCTGAGCGGATGTAGGGCCATACCTTTTGAATCGAATCATGTAATCAGACGCTAATTGGTCAAATTCCCTGCAGTTCCTTAGCGAGTGGTTGGAGCGTAACTTTCCATCTTCCCCTTTGAACAAGTGGAATCTGCAATGGTCGTCCATCTTTTCTTCGAATGATCGCTCGGATTTTGTGTCGGTGCGTTTGCGCCACTCTTGCCTTTTGTAGTTGTCGCTTCTCTGATCGCGGTCTCGACTATCCCGTCAATCATCCGACCTCCGGTTGCTTCTGTCCTGCTCATCACGGGATTGTGTAAATCCAGCCGCCATGAACTCGGGTCTGTCATCGTCGTAATGACGTTTTGAACATTTGCGCCTTCGATCATCTCTGTATGAGTCTCTGCGGCCTCGACTGCCGCTGTCATGACTATCACGTGGTGGAGAAGCGCGAGATCCTCGCACAGAGTCTTCTCCATCTGCCCACTCAGTCGCGATTTTTATGAGGTGAGCCAAGGAGGTTGGCTTTTCGGGAGCAAGTGCTTCTTTGAAATCCTTCCTGGCGAGACCCATGATAAAAGCATCCATGGCCCTATCTTTCGATATTGGGCCCACTGAGTTACGTATTTCGGTCCATCGCCGTACGTATGATCTCAACAATTCGTCTGATCGTTGAGTGCAGGCTCTCAGTTCTTCGAATGTCTTCGGGCGCTCGCAGAGAGGCTCGAAGTTTTTGATGAAGTCCCTACGGAAGTGATCCCACGAGTCGTATGACGACGGAGGTAACGCTTTGAGCCAGTCGCGGGCTGTTCCTTTGAGCATGAGTCATATGTATTGCATTGCCGTAGTATTCGTGCCTCGCTGGCATGAGACAGCGAGTCTGTAGTCTTCCAGCCATGCTGAAGGTTCCTGTCGACCGTTGTACTTGGGTTGTTCAGATGTTAATTTGAACCCTTTGGGTATCCTTGTCTCGCGGATGCGGCGAGTGAAACACAAGGCTCCGGCTCCCGATCGTAATATGAATCGCTGCTTGAAGACCTGCGAGATCTGCTTCTGCTGGACCTATGTCGGCGTGTGCTTCTCCTTCCTTCCTCCGAGTGGTGACTGCGACCACTACGATCGCGTGTTGCGTGTCGCGGGCTTGCTACCTGGCGATCTCGACTCCCTCCTGGAGTGTGTGCATCCATCTGTATGGTCTTTGCCGCTAGGGCCAGTGATTTGAGCAGTTGGCGATGCAAGGCAGCGTTGGGATCGTCCGCCGGAGGCTGCATTACCTTAAGGTAAGCACCCACGGAGATCAAAGCACCCTCAACTGTTTTGGGCACTGGGATTCCATCGGCGTCGTGTGTCATGAATGACAAGTTGCGAGTAATTGCTGCTCTCTCATCTTCTGGGAGGCGTGCCAGCCTTGACCTCTGTCTTGGGCTTGGTTGCCTTGTGGAGCTAAGGGACAACTGTCTCCTTCGTGCACTCGACAGGTTGGCTTGCCATTTGTGTTCTTCGAGTGTAGCTCGGTAGTTCTGCAGTCGAATCGATTTCTGCCAGTTGAAATACTGGAAGGTTAACATCTCTTCTGGAGTTGAATCTGCTGGCATCATTGTGCACTCCTTGATGACTTTGTCTGCTTTTGCCACCATCTCTGCAGTGATTGTCAAGGTTGTGACCCCATCCGGCATGGTTACCGGGCATGGGAATTGTGTAGGCCTGCGGCAGGCTGCGGCGGCGGATGATTCATCAGAAATAGCCACATAAACCTGATGGGGGATGGCCCGTGGGTATGTGTATATGCTGTCGATTCCCGTCATGGACTCGACGTCTTCATCAAGGCTCATATCAGAGTCAGTATGTCCGTCGAGTAGATCTTCTAGGTGGAGCTCGTTGTCGATGTGCTCATCGACTATGCCCATCTCGGTGTCAATGAAACCGTTATGAATTTCAGAGTCGAGGTTGGTGTTGGTGCAGATCTCGGAGTCGACGTTGCTGTCGTTTGTAGGTTCGTAGAAGTCGTCGAGGGAGATCCCGCAGTCGAAGTTCCCATCGTGTGGAAGATCGAACTCGATGTCGTTTGTGCGGTATGTTGATTCGGCTTCCTCACCTTGGAGTTCCTTTGTCATGAATTCATTGATCTCGCCGGTCGACATGGTTGTTGCAGGTGAGGCAGCTCCAAGAATCGACAATGGGGCAGATGCAGTCGATGGGTCCTCGGGTGCGGCCAACGCGAGTTGTCGTGCATCTGTCAAGTCCTGCGTACCGAGATTGTCTACGAAAAAACTAAACGCTCTAACAGTTAAATCCAAACCTGACTCGAGACCAGAAAACGTCTCTTGAAGCTCTGGCGAGTGCGGATCAAAGTGCATCAGAGGAGCAGATGCGCTTTTTGCTGGTGAAACCGGCGGGCTGCCGCTTTTTGAGTGAGTCGGCGAGTTGCCGTGTGTCGCCCGAGTCGGCGAGTTGTGGTTTGTCGATGTAGCCGGCGAGTTGCCGTTTGCAGATGCGATCGGCGAGTTGCCGTTTTCTGATGGAACCGCCAAAACTTCGAGTCCAGCACTATTCTTTCCCACAGACGGCGCAACATGACGAGGGGTAGACTTATCAAGACCCATGGTTAAGGTCCTTGGGTTATGGATATGGGGGAGAGAACGTGGTAGAGCTGGTAGTATCGTCGGCTGACAAGCGGGGCAAGGATTTTACCCAGGTTCAGGGCCCTCGTGTGGAGGTAACACCCTTACGTCCTGCCAGTCTATTATTGATTCGAGAGTATATGGTGGTTACAAGGGGATTCCGGCGAGATGCTGATCTCGCTAGGGTTCTGGTGGTTCTGAAAGTACGTGTCCTGAATCGGCTGCCCTCCCAGCCTTTATATAATACGCTGGATCTCGGGATTTCGTAACCGACTCAGATTACATGTAAGAAAAGTCTAAACCGACTATGGTTTCGCTAACTTGGAGGATACTCCTTCTTCGTGGGCCTTCCTTCATGGGCTTCACATAGGCTCTTGATAGTTGGGCCTAGTCGATACGTGCACCAGGTACCCTCACGGTAGGGTACCCGATAGGTATATCCCTGTCACACATGCTGGAGCCAAGCAACAAAAAGTTCACACATATGCACCAGCCAATAAACAGCAAACTGGGAACAATCTAAAACTGGGAAGCAACATCCAATGTGCAGCAGCATAAATAGAGACAGTTGAGAATCATCACAGAAAAGATAAAGCAAGCATTGTAGGTTCAACAGGAAAACAAGTAAACTCAAGCCAAGTTACATCTGGAAAGCAAATAAAACGGAACAGAGATTCAGAAAGAACTGATGCTTCAAGCTTGAAGGTATCAGGACCTAGTAAACCATCAGAAGAAGCAACTGGATCCTTAAAGGGGAAACTTTGTACACTAGCTAAAGCAGCTCTAGAAGTTTCAACTAGCAAACAAAAATATGTTGGTACTGAAACAACATCAGAAACTCAAGAAGGAGGTGAGAAGACAAGTTACAACAAGTTACTTGCAGATCAAACACAATTCAAGAAGATAAAGGTTGAAAACTAGATGAGTCCAGAACTGTAAAGTTAAAGGATCGGAGAAGAAGAGAGGTTGTGAAGAAAGGCATGGAAGTGACTATTAGATGTGCATAGCTGCAATGGGAATAGTTCAAAATGCACACGATGATTATGTGGAGGTCCTTGTGAACCTAGTTGTCAGGAAGAACACAAAGCTACTACGTGCACAAGGGAGACTGAAGGAAATCGCCAATGCACAGTCAAAGTGTATTAATTGGCCAAGGGTAAATGTAAGAAATAACTATCTTCAAACATGTAGTATCCTTCATAGGAGTAAATACTATGATGCATGCTACCTTGCTACAACTATAATGTGTGCACTTTGCAGGTTCATCAGGTCACACAAGCAGACACGCATAATTGTTTCCCTAATTCAGAGTCACAACAAGAAGCGAATAAAAAGAAGAGAAAGAGAAGCATTATTGATGTCATAAACACACAAGAAGGTACGAACTGTAGTTCAATCGTGTACTTCCTGATAAGTTTGTTGACACAAAACTAGATGTAGTTCAATCATATACAAAGCATTACTAACTGTAGTTGCTCTTACTCTACTTGCCATATGTACAGTATTGTTATCATGTCCTGTTTATTTATATGTACTTTTATTCCACTTGGCAGGTGACACCCTAGGTGTTGATTGATGAAGCCACAGTCGATAATTTTATGCTACCACTCAAATGATGGCCACTTTGCCTACTGATGAACCTTGTTGCTTCATGTTCAGATGTTGCCAAAACCATGTTGCTTCATCTTCAAATGTGCCAGAACCTTGTTACTTAGCTTAGCTTCATGTTGCTTAATCTCAAATGTGCCAAAACCTTGTTGCTTAGCTTAGCTTCATGTTGCTTCATCTTCAAATGTGCCAAAACATTGTAATGATCAGATGTTGCTTAGCTTCATGTTGCGACAACCTTCAGAACCTTGTATTGATGCGACAACCTTCAGAACCTTGTATTGATGATACAACCTTCAGAACCTTGTGTTGGATTTTGGGCATCATGTCTAATATTTAGCTTACTAGATGTAAATTAGGCAAAGTGCCCTAAAACATTTTAGGGCGGATAGGCAAAGTGCCCTAATAGGTTTTTGGGGGCATTTTGGCATAGTGCCCTAATAGATTTTTAGGGCATGTAGACAAATAATGCCCAAAAAACCTATTAGGGCATTTCACAATAATGCCCGAAAAACCTATTAGGGCATTTCTAAAACTGCCCCAAATTGTAAGTTTTAGGGGCACTTAAAACAAATGCCCTAATAACCTTTCCAATCACGAGTATATTGGGCATTTCAGAAAGTGCCCTAATAACTTTTTGGGGCATTTCCTTGAATTTTCGGGGCACTTTCAAGTGCCCCAATATCCAGACCGTGACTTAGTGCCCCTTGTGTCCCACAGCTCACATCCTCTTGCGTCGCCACCGCTGTAGCATAGACCTTGCCCGCCTCGTCCATGACGTCGCTGTCCCTGTTTGACGCAAGGTCAAATATGTTCGCACAACCAGTGGACCGGAAAACCATTGTGGTGCCCTCAGAGGACGAAGACTCTGACATGGCCAAGGCTGCAGAGGAGCACAATGCCAGAGTGCAGTCCGGAAATTTTTATTAAGGGGGCTAATGAAAGATTTATTCCTCTTGTCATTTTTTGGGAGGGCCAAAGTGCTAAAATGTATAATTTTGAGGGGATTTAAGAAAGAAATTAGTGGGTCTAGAAAAAATTCTGCATGTTAGGGGGCTAGGCCCCTGCTGGTCCCTCTGTCTCCACCACTGCACGAGGCGGTGAAGACGGCGCTCTGGATGCCCCTCACAAAGGCCCGTCACATGTGGTCAAGATCGAGGGAAAGAAAGTCAAGGATGTCGAAGAGGAGAACTTCAATGATGAACATGGGCAGAGCTAGGGGTGGGTGAGCACGGACTATATATGGCTTCCCCCATTATCCATTAATCGTACGTGTACACATTTATACAAATTTGGACTGTATTTTCTCCTATCTGCCCATCTCATTAAATAGATTACATTGCGTAGCTTGATTGGCCCTCTCTTTATGTAATTCCTTGCTCCGTCCCTCATGATCACAACAACTCGTTGATCATCCCCCAGGAATAAATGACGTCATTTGATACCGGGGTCATTAGCTGCCACCCTCAGATGGAGTACGTACACACGCAATCTCGACTCATTCAAGAACATAAATAAGGGAATAAATAGTAGATGAAGTTTGGTGTTACGTGTGCTGTTTTAATTTCAACTACGTTATGTTGGTTACAAATTCGAACTATATTTTTGTATGCTTGAATTTGAGCTATATTATTGGATTGTATATCTAAATAGAACTATGTTATATTCAAATTTGAACTTTGTGAAAACATTAGTCTTGAATAATATGGAAATGTTTATATGCGTACATCTCTTGCAAGTAGAGGAATTGTTTTTTTTTTTGAAGGATACAAGTTTAGAGAATCTGAAAAAACTACATCCTCTGCATGCTATAAAATAGTTTTTAACAAGATATAAACGCACCGTTGGTCACTGAATTATTCGGAGATGAGTATTTTGGTCACCAATGGTGCATTTATATCTTTAAACAAATCCTCTAAAACCATTTTAGAGGACCTACTTTTGGAGGATCTGCGAGAGTTGCCATTACTTTGTGTCTAGTGACACGCTAGTTTTTGGATTTGTTCCAAGAACAATAAACGATATAGACGGTTGGATATCCAGATAGGTCTGTATAGCTCTCCATTCCTACTTAACGTCCTGAGTCGTTGTCGTATGGTCATTTTCTCAATACTTTAAAACTTGTTGCTCTTCTAAAAGACTTAAGGACGAGTAACCTCTCTAACCGCGAGGGGACATGATTAGAAGTCAACACGCTAGGGAGGGATCGAAAGGTCCTATTCTTGAGCGGGGGTATGCATCCAATTTTGGCATTTTCATTTCTTCTACAAAAATAAGATGAAACATTTGTCTGAATTACAAACTATTTTCACCGTTGTGCTTCTTGTGTTGATATGTTCCACATTAGATCTCATATATTGTAGATTCCAACGAACTTTTGCTGTACGCTGAATATACTTTCTATTTAGCGTATTGGTACTTTCCCTTGTAGTATATGTATACTTCTCATATTCGTGTGTTTACGTGCTTCCCATCTTTTTGGTATCGTGTTAGCTAGTGTGTTCAGTTCATACATTAGCATACGTAATTTCCATGTTATTGTAGACTTCTTGTGCTTAGTGTGTGCTAATATGACATCTAGGAAACAAGCTGTACTAATATGTTTTCCAAAGGGTCTTCAGATACTTAGTTCAGACAATACCCAGTGCCCTCCATGCGGTACATGTCAGTCTGATGAAAGGAAAGTTCCACAAAGATGAATCGTACTAGCTTTTCAAAAAATGTTGGTTAAAATAATATACGGGACATAATACACCGAAAAAGAAAAGAGCTTAGCTGTTGTCTTTTGGGAAAGAAATTCCTTTGGGAAAAGAAAAACGTGGAGATAAAAGAAGCTTAGCTAGTAAGTAGTACACTCGAGGGGTTAAAGGGGCCTTTGAACCGATGAGGGCGAGGGCCACCTGAGCTGTCTGCAAGGCCATGAAAAGTTCACCTGATCTGTACTTCTTGCAACTTTAGTATATAAGTAGGACAAGGCAACAGGGGGAGCAGGAGGGGAAAACCAGCCGTCATCAGCAATGTCTGGCGGGGCGACGCTCGAGGACACCCCAACATGGATCGTCTCCTCGGTGTGCTCCGTCATCGTCCTCATCTCCATCATCTTCGAGCGCTCCCTCCATTATCTTGGGAAGGTAGTGATCACATCAACCTTAAAGCTAGATTCTTCTCGCAAATTATGTTTCCCAGTGTCACAGATGCAGAGCTAGTTACAAGCTTTGTTTTTCGTCGGAAGAGCTGATCGGTAAGTACTTGCAGGCGCTGGCGCACCGGAGGGAGACGCTGTACGAGGCGTTGCTCAAGCTCAAAGAAGGTCAGCCATATCGTCCATCGATCATCACCAAACAGTAGCTTTCTTGCTTGTCACTTTTTGAACTTGTGCTTACTTGTCAATGCTGCAGAGCTGATGCTGCTGGGATTCATCTCGCTGATTCTCGTCGTGTCCCAAGACCTGATACAAAAGATTTGCATCGATGAGAGCCTCATGGGGCACTGGCTGCCGTGCCTGCCAACCGCCGGCTCAACGACGGCGCACTACGGCGTGCCTACTTCTTCTTCTTCCACCTTAGGCGTCGCCGCAAGGAGGCTGCTCAAGGGAGAACCTGCAGCCCCGGGGCACTGCTCGACCCACCAGGTCTGGAAATATTATTATTACCCCCGTCGACATCATACGTAACCAAAGAGTCGGTCGGGTTTGGGAACATTTCAGTAGTCGCTGTGCAGAAGGTTTAGAAAATAGCATCGCGACAGTAGACTTTGCTGACGCACATGGTTTATTAGTCTGATCAACGTCTTGATACACTGCATTTTCTGTTGTTTACTAGAACTGATAGGGTGGTCGACTAGATTAAGGTGTCAGCGAAACTTTATCTTACTAGTATAGTACACTTGCTTAGTTAATTAGTTTGGAGAAAACATAGATTTAGTACATCAACTTGCCAATAATGTGCGGTTTGGTCACGAAGTTGTAGAATGTGAAAAGTGGGTCATCAAGTTGCCACGCACGAGCGTTTTGGTTAATCCGTGGCGGTCGTGAGTTTGCATGGCAGATTATTTTTTTGCAAATCGCCCTTATAAATTTTATTATTCTAATTGCTATGTCCTTTTTAACTATTTTTGTTTACCTGTTCAGGGAGGAATTGTAAAAAAAAGTTAAGGGATTTGTAAAAAAAATAGTCCGACATGTATGTAAACTCACGGCCGTCGTCATGGAGTGGCCAAAACGCTCGCGTGGCTAATTTGTGACCCCCCCCCCCCCCCCCCCCCCCCTTTTACGGTTTGGAACTTCGTGACAAAATCGCACATTCTCGCCAAGTTCATGTATTAAAATTGTGTTTTTCTCATTAGTTTAACGCATCTTTACCTATTCGGAGACTTTAATTTTCGATCCATGTTGCATATGTTTCAGGGAAAAGTACCGTTGCTGTCGCTTCACGCCTTAGAACAGATACACATCTTCATCTTTCTTCTAGCCATCACGCATGTCGCTCTCAGCGCCTTCACCGTGCTCCTAGGACTTCTACAGGTAACTAAAGTACTAAACTACTAGTCCATGTTAATTATTCCTCTCTGATCTTCCAAAGTTAACCTTCACACTACCTAAACCACGCTTCTCGTGCGCAGATGCGGAGATGGAAACAGTGGGAGAACAGCATCAAGACAGAACACGACAGTGGTAGGGCAACGACTGCATTAGTACTATTTTCTGTTGAAAATATTAGTACTGGGTACCATCAGCTTTGGTAAATTGGTTATTGATTTCATCTTCATAAGGCTTATTAATCGATGCGTGTGGGTACCATCAGCTGCCGCCGCAAAGATGATCCAACGGATGCAGCAACACAAGTTCATCCAGGACCGGTACAAGGGGCACGGCAAGGCCACCATGATCATACTTTGGGTGGTACGTACGCGATGGAATGAGAAGCAAACCTGAGATTTCTTTGATTTTACTTGTTGCATGTCTGAACTCTGTTGTCTGTACTCGGGCGTTGGTTTTTTGCAGCGTTCTTTCTTCAAGCAGTTCTACGGATCGGTGACCAAGGACGACTATGTTGCAATGAGGCTTGGTTTCCTCATGGTAGATGATATATATTTACTTTGCAATCATGTAGCTGCAATTGTTTCATGTTGCTGATTTCTGCTTGCGGCCGCGATTTTTGCTTGGCAGGTGTTGCGCTCGAAACGCGTCACACGAACACGTCCTCGTGTACCCGCGGTGCCGGGGGAGATACTCCGCAACTCGCCCCGCGGGAGGCCTGCTTCCAGCGCGATACGCAAGACAGCAAGCAGGCGCTTTTTAGACCAGACGCCCCAGCCCCTCGGGAAGCCCCGTCTGAGGAAGCCGGCGACGATTGGCTGAACTAAGCCGGACTTGGCCGCTCTCAGCTCGGTTTTCGATACCCGGCGAAATCTAGATGAAGTCGCCGAACAACGGAAGCATAAACAAGGGTTTGAGCAGATAAAAGTAGGTTGTATTGATAGGTTGTCGATTGTTTGCTTTGTTTGCTTCCAATCGGCCGTCACCTCTCACATATATATGAGGCGGCTGGACTTCCCGTACAAGTAATAGACTTCTACAAGGCTTACAAATCATAGTCTAAGTCGAATCCATCTCTAAAATAGGCAACTTTTGGCCGGCAACGTTGGCTTCAACCTTGTTGGCTACTTCGGAAAGTTGCCTTTTGCCTTCCGTACTGGCTTCCAACTTGCTGGCTACTTGGAAAGTTGCCTTTTTCCCTTCCGTATTGGCTTCAAACTTGCCTTCTTCCTTAGAGACGAGATATCTTGATCGGCTTCGTATTAGACCCGGATTTCAGCATCTGTCCGGCTTCTTTTAGAAAGTTGCCTCCCATTTTCCAGCCTTGATCTTAGAAAGTTGTCTTCTCGTTTTCCGCCTTGATCTTGATCTTGAAAGTTGTCTTCTATTTTTCTGCCTTGATCGGTGGAAAGTTGACTTGCCGGCTTGTATTGACAAAGTTGGCTTCTTATGCCGCCTTGTCTTGACAATGTTGACTTCTTTTCTGCCGCCTTGTCTTGACAACGTTGACTTCCTTTTTGCCACCTTGTTTTGACAAAGTTGGCTTTGCCACCATGTTTTGACAAAGTTGGCTTCTTTTCAGCCACTTTTATTGCTTCCTTTGACTTAGCTCGCCATGTCTTCAGGCAACTTCGCACTTCCGAATCCAGCTTCCGCCTTGTTCCGGTTGCCGGATTATTGGCGACCTTCTTCCGGCCATCTTTTCCTGGAAAGCTTCCCAGATCACCATTTTAGCCTTCTTTGCTGCCTTCTTTAAGCCGCCAAATCCTCCTTAAACCTGAAACTGGCAATCTGCCAAAAACAGGTGCTAACATATGCCCCCCTGTTTTCTAGTAGAGCTTGCGTACTAGAAAATATTCAATGTAGAAGTTTTTGTCTAAGGGCGATGCTTAAGCTCATCGGCCATATGCTAAGGGCGATATATGTATATCGGCCATACGTGCAACTCATGCAGTTTGCCACACGCTCGGGTGGAATTTCTTCAAGTATTTCCCATTGATAGCTCGAGGCAATATGCTGCCTTCCAATGTTTCCACCAGATAAGAGTTGCCGGGTACTATTCTCGCGACTCGCAGCGGCCTTTCCCAGTTTGGGGACCATTTGCCAAATTTCCGGCTTCTGGAGCCGACTGGCAGTATAACTTTCCAGACCAAGTCACCAATTTGAAAGTCTTTTAGCCGGACCTTCTTATTGTAAGTTTTTGCCATCCGCAACTTTTCCTTCTCGATTTCCCTCAAGGCAATAACACGCTTGTCGGCTACTTCATCAATATTGTCCATCATCAAGCTGCAGTAATCTTCAGCCGACAAGTCATCTTGCTTAGCAAACCTCAAAGCAGCTAGATTCACTTCTATTGGCAAAACGGCTTCTTGTCCGTACACCAACTCGAAAGGAGTTGTCTTAGTTGCTCCATGCCTTGAGATTCTGTGAGCCCACAATGCTTCGGACATTACTTCATGCCACCTCCTTGGATGGTCCTGTACCTTCTTCTTGATCAGCTTGATCAAGATTTTGTTGCTAGATTCAGCCTGCCCGTTGGCTTGTGCATAGTAGGGAGATGAACTGAGCATCTTGATTCCAAGTGATTCGGCAAATTGCTTCACCTCCTTAGCCATGAAGGAAGTACCTTGATCTGTGGTAAGAGTCTGCGGAATGCCGAATCGATGGATAATATGTTCTGTAATAAACTGAATCACCTCCTTGTGGGTCATGTTCCTGAGAGGTACTGCTTCAGACCACTTGGTGAAATAATCAGTGGCAACCAACACGAACCGATGCCCCTTGGATGAAGGCGGATGGATCATGCCAACAAAGTCAAGCGCCCAACCCCGGAAAGGCCACGGTTTTATAATTGGATTAAGAGGTGAAGCTGGCACCAACTGAATATCTCCAAACTTCTGGCAGGTTTCACATCCCCTGTAATATCTGAAGCAGTCATTGATCATTGTCGGCCAATAAAAACCTGCTCGCCTGAGCATCCACTTCATCTTGTGGGCCGACTGATGTGTTCCACATAAACCATCATGTACCTCTCCCATGGCAACTCTAGCTTCGTCTTCATTCAAGCACTTTAGAAGAAGTCCATCGGCAGTTCGGCGATATAAGGCGGCATCCACCAATGTATACTTGAGAGCTAGGCGCCGAACTGCTCTGTCTATTTTTTGACTTGGATCTTGTAAATAGTCAATATAAGGTTGTCTCCAGTCGTCCGCCAAGTTGTCACTTGACTCCTCCTTAGCCGGCTCTAACAAGCCGGCTTCCTGTTTGGCTTCATCCTTAGCCGGCTCCAACAAGCCGGCTTCCTGACTGGCTTCCTCCAAGTTGGCAACATGAATTGTTGGCTGTTCCTTGATAAAGAATAAACCACGACTGACGTGATAGCCAGATGCCTGTTGTGCCAACTCATTCGCACGCCAATTGTCTTGCCTAGGAACATGAGATATGTGGAAATAATCCAACGTTGAAATCATATCCAGGCATCTATCAAGGTACATGTTAAGGGATCCGCTGTTGCATTGACAAATCTTGGCCACTTGCTGGACAATAAGCAACGAATCTCCATATGCCTCGACATGAGTTACCCCTGCGTCAACTAAGATTTCTAGCCCGAATAAAAGTGCTTCGTATTCGGCTTCATTGTTAGTACATAAATAGTCAAGACGACAAGATGCTTCGAAAACAGTACCGTGTGGTGAAATGTACACAATGCCAACTCCTTGTCCGCCGCTGCAGACTGAGCCGTCAAAATAAAGCTTCCACGGTACAGCCGACACAATATTTAAGCCGGCTTCTTCCTCCAGGTCAATCCGATGTTCAACAATAAAGTCAGCTACAATTTGGCCTTTCATAGATTTTAGTGGTTCATAAGCCAAATCATATTCAATCAACCCGTACGCCCACTTGCCGATTCGTCCACTGAGAATCGGTCTTTGTATCATGTGTTTGAGAACATCAGTCTGACCAAAGACTTTGCATTCGCTTGACTCGGCATCCAGCAAACGTCTACTCAGATATGTGATGACGTATTCTTGTCCTTCGGCTTCTTGAGTTAAGGCAGCTCCGATCACTTTGTCCTCAGCAGCAATGTAAAGCCGGAAAGGCTGACCACGAGCCGGCTTCCTGAGGACTGGAGGAGTAGATAGGCAACTTTTTATCTTGTCAAATACCTCTTGCTGCCTTGCCCCCCAGGTGAATTCATCATCGTTCTTGAGCCGAAGGATATGTGTGAATGCATCAACTTTTCCAGACAAGTTAGCAATGAATCTTCTCAAATAGTTTACCTTGCCTAGAAATTTCTGCATGTCCTTTTTGCAACCCGGCGCCTGTATCTTCTGGATGGCCTCAATCTTTGCCGGATCAACTTCTATGCCATGTTCATGTATGATGAAACCAAGGAATCTCCCAGCCGACACGCCAAAGACACACTTCAAAGGATTCATTTTGAGCCCGTACTTCCTCATTCTTTCAAACGCCAGCCGCAAGTCGGCCAAGTGATTTGACTCGCCGTCCAACTTAACCACCACGTCGTCAATATATACCTCCAGTACGACTCCCAGAAGATCATGGAATATCAGGTTCATCGCTCGTTGATAGGTGGCTCCGGCATTCTTCAATCCAAAAGTCATCATGGTCCATTCGAACAAGCCAACAAAGCCTGGGCAGCGAAACGCCGTCTTAGCCGAATCTTCTTCGGCCATAAATATTTGGTTGTAACCTGCGTTGCCATCCAAGAAGCTGATAACTTTGTGACCTGAGGCTTCGTTGATAAGCATGTCGGCTATTGGCATAGGGTACTCATCCTTTGGCGTGGCTCGATTCAAATCCCTGAAATCAATACACGCCCTGATCTTGTCGGATCCTTTCTTTTCGACCGACACAATGTTGGATAACCATTCGGCATACTTACAGGGCCGAATAAAGTTGGCTTTCAAAAGCCGGCCAATTTCCACCTTTATCCGATCATAGATCAGTGGATTAAATTTGCGAGCCGGCTGCTTGTATGGCCTGAAGCCGGCTTTGATGGGCAACCGATGTTCGACCAACTCTCGGCTTAACCCAGGCATCTCGTGGTATTCCCATGCAAAGCAATCCACGTATTCCTTGACTAGCGCGATTAATTCAGACTTATAATCGGCTGCCAACTTTTGCTTTACAAATGTCGGCCTAGGGACAGTGCCATCCCCAATGTCAACTTCTTCCAGCAAGTCAGCCGATGTAAAGCCTTGTCCCAACTTGTCCATATCGTCTGGTTCTTCAATTGCTTCGTACATATCGTTCCTTTCGGCCCGATACTTGTCCAGACGCTTCTGCAGCCACTCATTGTTTTGATCCATCTACTTGAGCGGCAGCCGATTGCCACCAATCGGCTTTAGAGATACTGGCACGAATCCGTCCCTGGTAGCACTCAGGAAGTCAAACCCGGATAGATCACGCCCAGAAAGGCATGTGACATTAGAATGTTGCCAGTCAACAATCGACTCGGCTAATGCAATGCAAGCTGATTCGTCAGCATGGATGACTTCGATTTCGTCGTCAACCCATTGCACAAGTTGCTGGTGCATAGTAGACGGAACACACTGGTTAGCATGAAGCCAATCCCGTCCCAGTAGCACATTGTAGTTTCCCTGCACCTCAGCAACAAAGAAGGCGGTAGCCAAAGTCTTGCTTCCTACTGTGAGCTCCAAGCTGATAACGCCTTTGGCTTCTACTCCTTCTCCTCCTTCGAACCCATTTAGCACCATGTTCGTCTTCATCAAGTCACCATCATCTAGCTGTAGTTTCTTGAAGATAGAATACGGCATCAAGTTTACCACAGCGCCGCCATCAACCATCATCCTGGTGACCGGCTTACCATCAATATGCCCTCTGACGTACAGAGGCTTGAGGTGTTTCACCGGCTTGTCAGGTTTTTCGAAGACAACATTTTTAGGTCCAAAGTTGATTTGCGCGACCTCGCCTTCTTCCTCGACAGCATGGAACTCAGCCGGCAAGTAGTATACCATATTGATATCCATGCCTGTTCGAGCCGGCGATTCTTCATAATCCAGCAGATCTTCATCTGTCAAATTGCCTGACTCATCTATTGCCGACTCTGACATTGCTGGATCTTCTTCTGCCTTTTCTTCCATCGCGAGGTCTTCACTTGCCAGATTCTCTGTAGCCGGATCTTGAATTGCTAGCTCCTTTGCCAAACTTGCCATCGCCAAGTCTGCTGCTTCGACTTCACTGTCGACAGCAGGACTCATGGTAGTTGGTGCAGATGCCGCTATAAGAACTGGCCTAGGAATCCACCTTTGAGTTGGCAACATTGGTCGCTCAGCATTGAATTTGCCGTCCCTAGATCGCTCAGCTCCTTCTTCCGCCTTCTCCCGGTTCCTTGCCCTTTGCAGTTTCCGCTTTTGTGTCTTTGTTATACCTGGCGGGCACCACTTTGGCTGAGTATATTTTGGGTCCCGGGGTTGAGCTGCGGCTTGACTGGAGCTAGCTTCATGATCATTGGTTGCTGGCTTTGGCGCGATAGCAAGTATCGGCTCACTGTTTGCCGGCTCTGTAACCGGGTCCTTCAACTTTAGCACATGAGTTCCAACAACCAATAATTTGTCTGAGACTAATCCGCCTTCTGGCTTCGCCTTCTTAGAGCCTTGCGCCTTGATCCGCCAATATGACGAGTCCCCGGGATACACAAGCCGGCTTTGCATAAATGGCCGGATTGCCCTGCGTTTGACCTCGTCAGCCGGCCTCTGGTGCCGGCTATTTTCCTCCGTGGATGGTGACCTTGGTCGTTTCCCATACTGCCACTGGTGCGACCTTGACCCGGCCTGGCACACGTACTTGTTCAGCAGCATGTCAAAAGTTAGCTTTGTCTTCCTTGGTCTATATTCAACTTGGTTTGTCTTCCATCTGCCAACTTCTGGGCTCTTGGGCTTCATAAATCTAGGCGGCGACTTGTCTGACCGTGGTCCTTGCCCCCCGAGCGCAGGGTTATTGACGGTAATCTTGATGACCTCGCCTCCGTCGGGTTGCCGGCTCACTGTAACTTGTCTTCCTGCCGCCTTGCTGCTGGCTACTTTCCTGGGTTCACCAACAACAACATTAGATTTATTAGCGGCTTCGGCTGCCTCTGGCCGAAGTAGAACTTTCTTTCCCTCTAGGTCTAGCACGTTTACTGGAAACGGCTGTGTGTCAATCGCCATGCCAGCAAAGCTCAATCGTCCGTCATTGAGGGCCGATTGGACATGTTTACGAAAGACATTGCAATCATTAGTAGCATGAGAGAAAGAATTATGATATTTGCAATAAGCCCGCCGCCTTAATTCATCAGGCGATGGTATAACATGATTGATTCTTATCACTTTATCCTTTAACAAGGCATCGAATATTCTGTCACACTTGCCTACGTCAAAGCTGCATTTTATTTCGTCATCCCGATTTTTACGAATCGGCTTTAGATCATCACACATGTATGGTTTGGCCTTGCTAGGCCAAACAAACTCAGCGGAATAAACATCGACTTCATCACCGGAGTCGGCATCGTTGTCAACAATATTAAGCCGGCTCCTGCTCATCCGATGCGAGTCTTTTGACTCATTGACCCGGCTCTCTTGAGCCAAAGCTCTCTCCTAGACTTGGCCAACAGACAAGAATTCATGTCCTTCTAACCTCTCTTTCAGGTAGGACCTTAACCCATTAAAAACCAAGTCAGCCATATCTCTCTCAGTTATCACCAAGCTATAACATCGGTTTCTGGTGTTTCTAAATCTTTTGACGTAATCGGATACCGATTCATCCTGCTTTTGCCTAACCGATGTAAGGTGGGACAATTTTAGTTCTATTTCTCCGGCAAAGAAGTGCTCATGAAACTTTTGCTCCAGATGAAACCAAGTATGTATAGAGTTAGGAGCTAAATCCGAAAACTAAGAAAACGCAATGCCGGTTAAAGACAACGAGAATAGACGAACTTTAATATGATTATGATTAGCTTCGCCTAATTGAGCCAAATATTGACTGATATGTTCCCATGTTGACTTACTATCCACCCCATTAAATTTGGCAAATTCAGGAACTCTATAACCAGGTGGATAAGGTTGCAGATCAAAGTAATCGGGGTAAGGCTTAGTATAAGTTCTATGTTTTGGCATCACCCCGAGTTTGTCAAAAGCGATCTGGTCCAACCTTCTCCTGAATTCGGCTAAGGAATCGTCCATAACAGCCGATTGAGCCGTCACAAGAGAAGAATTGGCGGCAGGGCCAGCTTGCACCCAAGTAGCCGAATTTTGATTCGGCATTGACTCGTGACCCAAAATCCGCCTTGTTTGACCCGGCTGGTTTGCCGGATTAGGCAGACTCTGGATAGGAGTTGGACATGGCAGCGTAGGCACAAGTTGGTTTTCCCTGCTTTGACCGATCGGCTGTTTGTCCGATGGCTGATCATGGAGCGTGTTTTTCTTAGCATTTTCATGTTCTAGCATAAGATCGTAAACATTGGCAGTGCCTTGCGAAACATGAAATTGAATTTCGGCTATTTGTTCAGAGGAGAAAAGGCTATTGCTTACAGCGGGTTTGTCAACGTTGACGTCCAGGGGCAAGAACTCCGGCTCCTTGATCGGCGAGATGACCCCTTGCCGATCTACCTTGAAGCTGGCTAAGTACAGCTCCTGGTCTTCTTGGTCCCGCTTGGCTCGCAGCGCCTCGAACTCCTCGTCTCTTTTCTTCTTCCACGCCTCCAGACCTTGGCGTTGGTCTTCTGACAACTTCTCGAGAGTTGGCTTGATGATGTTGTCGGTATTGATGCCGGCAGCGTCGGTCTTGGAATTGGTCATTGCTGTCCAATTTTTAGATCGAATCGTCCCCAGCGGAGTCGCCAAAAAGTGTGTTGCGCTCGAAACGCGTCACACGAACACGTCCTCGTGTACCCGCGGTGCCGGGGGAGATACTCCGCAACTCGCCCCGCGGGAGGCCTGCTTCCAGCGCGATACGCAAGACAGCAAGCAGGCGCTTTTTAGACCAGACGCCCCAGCCCCTCGGGAAGCCCCGTCTGAGGAAGCCGGCGACGATTGGCTGAACTAAGCCGGACTTGGCCGCTCTCAGCTCGGTTTTCGATACCCGGCGAAATCTAGATGAAGTCGCCGAACAACGGAAGCATAAACAAGGGTTTGAGCAGATAAAAGTAGGTTGTATTGATAGGTTGTCGATTGTTTGCTTTGTTTGCTTCCAATCGGCCGTCACCTCTCACATATATATGAGGCGGCTGGACTTCCCGTACAAGTAATAGACTTCTACAAGGCTTACAAATCATAGTCTAAGTCGAATCCATCTCTAAAATAGGCAACTTTTGGCCGGCAACGTTGGCTTCAACCTTGTTGGCTACTTCGGAAAGTTGCCTTTTGCCTTCCGTACTGGCTTCCAACTTGCTGGCTACTTGGAAAGTTGCCTTTTTCCCTTCCGTATTGGCTTCAAACTTGCCTTCTTCCTTAGAGACGAGATATCTTGATCGGCTTCGTATTAGACCCGGATTTCAGCATCTGTCCGGCTTCTTTTAGAAAGTTGCCTCCCATTTTCCAGCCTTGATCTTAGAAAGTTGTCTTCTCGTTTTCCGACTTGATCTTGACCTTGAAAGTTGTCTTCTATTTTTCTGCCTTGATCGGTGGAAAGTTGACTTGCCGGCTTGTATTGACAAAGTTGGCTTCTTATGCCGCCTTGTCTTGACAATGTTGACTTCTTTTCTGCCGCCTTGTCTTGACAACGTTGACTTCCTTTTTGCCACCTTGTTTTGACAAAGTTGGCTTTGCCACCATGTTTTGACAAAGTTGGCTTCTTTTCAGCCACCTTTATTGCTTCCTTTGACTTAGCTCGCTATGTCTTCAGGCAACTTCGCACTTCCGAATCCAGCTTCCGCCTTGTTCCGGTTGCCGGATTATTGGCGACCTTCTTCCGGCCATCTTTTCCTGGAAAGCTTCCCAGATCACCATTTTAGCCTTCTTTGCTGCCTTCTTTAAGCCGCCAAATCCTCCTTAAAACTGAAACTGGCAATCTCCCAAAAACAGGTGTTAACAGCAGGAGCACTTCAGGGGGAACCGAAAATTCGACTTCTATGACTACATGATAAAGGCTCTAGAGAAGGATTACAAGAGAGTTGTTGGTATAAAGTAAGTTCGTACTTGCAGAAAAAGATTGGCTGCTGTCAGCCACGACTCACCACTCACGACCGTCTGTTTACTAGCTTCACTCTGATAAATGCAGATGGTATTACTGGATATTCGTGATGATTTTCCTGCTACTTAACGTCACCGGTATGCCTGACTTCCTGAACAACTCGATGACTCTGTGCCTTTTTCCACCGTGGTATTAATTCACAGCGACATTGAGTATATATGATGGTTGAAAATGCTTGCTGCAGGTTGGCACTCCTACTTCTGGATCTCACTTGTCCCGTTGGCTGTAAGTGCTACACTGCTAGCGCCTCTGTACTTCGAGTCTACTACATTACTTGCAACTTGGAAAGCGTGTTGTATTTTTGCCCTTGTGCTTGCTTGTGATCTGTGTGACCCTGCTTGCTCTGAATGCAGCTGCTGCTCCTGATCGGGACGAAGCTGGAGCACATCATAACCGAGATGGCGTACGAGGTGGCCTCCAAGCACGCCACCGTAGATGCCGGCGACATCGCCGTCGACCCCTCCGACGACCTCTTCTGGTTCCACAGCCCCAGGATCCTGCTCATCCTCATCCACTTCATCCTGTTCCAGAACGCGTTCGAGTTTGCCTACTTCTTCTGGACGCTAGTAAGCATATGCATCAGTTCATATCTTTCACGCCATTAACTCCAGTGGTAATTTGCTGAATTCTGGCATTGTTATTTGCGACTGCAGGCGACGTTCGGTTTCAACTCCTGCATTATGGACAAGCTCGGGTTCAACGTGTCAAGAATCGCAATATGGTACTAGCAATGGCTGGGAGGATTCGAACAAATCACGCATATTTCTGTCAGGTTTATTTTTCCAAAAGGATATTTCTGTGAGGTGGCCGATGCATAGCTGACGTTCGTTTACTTGTTCCGTTGTACAGTGTCGTCGTCCAGGTCTTGTGCAGCTACAGCACACTCCCGCTCTACGCCATAGTCTCTCATGTGAGTCACCAGAGGAACCAGCCATGGTTTTCCTTTACTTACTTGAGCTCCGAGTGCATCTTTAACTTAAGCTTGACTGATGGAGCCTTGACTAAATGATGAATGCAGATGGGGAGCTCCTTCAAGAGCGCCGTGTTCGCGGACGACGTGGTTGGCAATCTCAGGGACTGGGCCGACGGCGCTCGGAGGCGAACGGGAGGGACTGCGGGCGCGGGCGCTGGCAACCTGGGCCCGGGCGTAGCGGCCACGTCGCCGAGCAGGGAAGGGCAGGACGTCCGAGCTCCAGCTGCCGAAATTGCATTAAATTAATTATTTTCAGGCTCGAGAGAACTCATGCCTTTCTTTGTGACATGGGAAAAGGTTCAAATGCATGTATGCGCTCGCGCGGGTGTGTTCTTTCACCCCCGCTAGTAGAAACAGACGCATTGGTGTGCCCCTTTAGTACCGGTTGCAAAAAAAAACCAGTACTAAAGGGAGCATTAGCACCGGTTGTGCTTGGTCGCCAGCCAGGGCCCCGCGACGAGGACCTTTAGTACCGGTGGTATTAACAACAGGTACTAAACGGGTGCAGCCCCACAGGCCGCGGTCAGTGGCCCCACGGCAGGCCCTTTAGTACCGGTTGGTAAATAAAACCGGTACTAAAGGTCCTGCCTATATCTTCCACCCGGCCGAGCCAGCTCCATTTTGGAGCAACTCGACCCCAACCCCATTTTTCCTCTCTCCCAAGCTCTCCCAAGCTCTAGGTCACCCATTTTTTCTCCAACATTTGTCAAGATTGGTGGCACCCTATACAAGGGTTAGCAACTTCTTCATCTTCTCTTCCGGCTTTTCAAGTTTAGCTCATTTTCGTGCAAGTTTAGCAAGTTTGATTTTGGTTGTGCTTGCAAGGTGTTTGATGAAATGACTAAGTTAGGGATTTCATTTGTTTTATATGCATTTTGAGCTCGAATTGAAGTATAATTTATGGTTTTATATAGTGTCGTCCCGTCCCCTGATCCTCACCGCCGTCGATCGCCCGCGCCGCTCCGTCGCCGACACCACCTCGGTGAGCCTCTTTTTTATCTTTTATTTTAAAAATTGTTAGTTATATGATTTAAATGCATAATTATTTCTTGTATAATTTTCTTATGTTTTTTTATATATGTATAGTGTCATGGTTTTGATATCCGTCCCCTTCGGCCCTCGTCCGGTCTATGATTCGGATGTGGTATATCTTTTTAACTATTTATTTTGTTTCGTGTTTATAACAATCATGCCGACCAACTTGACGTAGATATATTTTTATTTAGGAGGTAGTTGAACCGGAAATTCCGGCCGACCCTATTGTCGAGTATTTTAAAAAAGAAAACGACGATTTGAGAGCAAAATTGAAGATAAGTGAAGATCTTCGTCTCCAATGCCTAGAAGAGAAGATGGAATTGGACTTGAAGATTGCCGACATCGTTGATGCTCACGGGGTCGAGCTTGCCGACGTCGTCACTGCTCACGAGAGGAAGATGGATGCAATGCGCGCCAAGCTTAAAAAGATTAGAAAATATGCCATTAGTCAAGAGGCTTGGTATCATTATGCTGTTGGTTCAATAGTTACCTTGGTTGCGATTCTGATCGCATTTGTTGTTGGATTTAAATTCTTTAGATAGTTGTATGTTAGTTTCGATTGATGTATGTTTCGTGAGAACTATGTATTACATTTGGGCACTACTCTACTTTGATTTTAATGTGATGAACTTGTATAAATTAATTTGGTCACGTATCTCTATTCATTATTTAGCTGGTGTAATGGTTTTTGATATATTTATGTAATGTAGATGAGCCGAGAATGGATGTACGGTGATCGACGCTGTCCCGAGTTCATTGATGGCATGCATCGTTTTCTCGATGTGGTTAAGTTAAACAAGCTGAAGAATGGTTTTATGATTTGTCCATGTGATGAATGTCGGAATAACAGGAATTACCCGAGCGTAAGAACCATACACTCCCACTTGTTGCGACAAGGCTTCATGCCCAATTATTTTTGTTGGACCAAGCACGGAGAAAGAGGGGTTATAATGGAAAACCCTGAAGAAGAGGATGATGACAACTATCCCGTGTTCTCTGATGAACACGGTGATACTACAATGGGGGAAGAGCATGAGGTCATTGTTGATCAGTCCGACGATGATGATCTTCGTCAGGTCATTCGTGATGAACAGATGAACTGCGTAACTGAAAACGAGTGGTCGAAGCTGGAGCGCATGTTAGAGGATCACAAAAAACCGTTGTACCCAAATTGTGAAGATGACCAGAAAAAGCTAGGTACCACCCTGGAATTGCTGCAGTGGAAGGCAAAGAATGGAATATCTGACAAGGCATTTCAAGAGTTGCTACAAATATTTAAGAAGAATCTTCCGAGGAATAATGAAATGCCCCACAGCACGTACGAAGCAAAGAAGATTGTCTGCCCTCTAGGATTAGAGGTGCAGAAGATACATGCATGCATCAATGACTGCATCCTCTACCGCGGTGAGAAGTACGAGAATTTGAATGCATGCCCGATATGCGGTGCATTGCGGTATAAGATCGCGCGAGATGACCCAGGTGATATTGAGGGCGAGCCGAGCCCCAGGAAGAGGGTTCCCGCGAAGGTGATGTGGTATGCTCCTATAATACCACGGTTGAAACGTTTGTTCCGAAACAAAGAGCATGCCAAGTTGTTGCGATGGCACAAAGAAGACCGTAAGGAAGACGAGACACCCCGCTGATGGGTCTCAGTGGAGAAAAATCGACAGTGCGTTTGGGGATTTTGCAGCTGACGCAAGGAACTTAAGGTTTGGTCTAAGTACAGATGGCTTGAATCCGTTTGGGGAGCAGAGCAGCAGTCATAGCACCTGGCCCGTGACTCTATGTATCTATAACCTTCCCCTTGGTTGTGCATGAAGCAAAAGTATATTATGATGCCAGTGCTTATCCAAGGACCGAAACAACCCGGCAACGACATTGATGTGTATCTGAGGCCATTAGTTGACGAACTTTTACAGTTGTGGTCTGACGAAGGTGTACGTGTGTGGGATGAGTACAAACAAGAGGAATTTCCCCTACGAGCGTTGCTGTTTGTAACCATCAATGATTGGCCTGCTCTTAGTAACATTTCAGGACAGTCGAACAAGGGATACAATGCATGCACGCACTGTTTAGATAAGACTGACAGTGCATATATAGGTAACAAGATTGTGTACATGGGGCATCGTCAGTTTCTTCCAACCGGCATCACGTAAGAAACGGAGGCAAGCACTTCAAAGGTTTGGCAGATATCCGGACGAAGCCTACACGCCGTGATGGTGATGTTGTATATGGCATGGTCAAGGATTTGGAAGTAATATTTGGAAAGGGTCCTGGCAGTCTAAATGTTCCGAAAGACGCAAACAAGCGCGTACCCTTGTGGAAAAAGAAATCTATATTTTGGGATTTACCCTATTGGGAAATCCTAGAGGTTCGCTCTGCAATCGACGTGATGCACGTGACGAAAAATCTTTGCGTGAACCTGCTAAACTTCTTAGGCGTGTATGGGAAGACGAAAGATACAGCGGATGCACGGCAGGACCAGCAAAGTACGCACCACGGAAGAGACAACCTGAATTCAGAGAAGTATCAAGGTACTTCCAGCTACGCTCTTACCAAAGAAGAGAAGGAGATCTTTTTTCAAGTCCTGAGCAGTATCAAGGTCCCGTCTGGCTACTCGTCGAATATAAAGGGAATAATAAACATGGCAGAGAAAAAGTTCCAAAACCTGAAGTCTCATGACTGCCACGTGATTATGACACAATTACTTCCTGTTGCATTGAGGGGCTTCTACCGGAAAACGTTCGAGTACCCATTGTCAAGCTATGTGCATTCCTGAATGCAATTTCTCAGAAGGTAATGATCCAGCAACTCTACCAAGTTTACAGACGGGTGTGGTCCAATGTCTTGTCAGCTTTGAGTTGGTGTTTCCACCGGCCTTCTTCAATATTATGACGCACCTCATAGTTCACCTAGTCGAAGAGATTTCCATTCTCGGTCCTGTATTTCTACACAACATGTTCCCCTTTGAGAGGTTCATGGGAGTCTTAAAGAAATACGTTCATAACCGTGCTAGGCCAGAAGGAAGCATGTCCAAGGGCTATGGAACAGAGGAGGTCATTGAGTTCTGTGTTGACTTTCTTCCAGATCTTAAGCCCATCGGTGTTCCTCAATCACGCCATGAGGGGAGACTGCGTGGAAAAGGCACGCTAGGAAAGAAAGCAACAAGAAGTATGGACGGGCATTCTTTCACTCAAGCACACTACACAGTTCTACAAAATTCCAGATTGGTGGCTCCGTATATCGTGGAACACATGGATATTTTACGCTCAAATACCCGGAGAAGACTGACTTCTGGATTAAAGAAAAACACGTGGATACTTTCGGCAGTTGGTTGCGTACACATCTCATTAATGACAACACTGTTGGACAAGAGCTATACTTGTTGGCCAAGACACCATCTTCGACTATATTGACTTTCCAAGGGTACGAGATAAATGGGAATACATTTTACACGGAAACCCAAGACAAAAAGAGCACTAACCAAAACAGTGGTGTCCGCTTTGATGCAACAAACGATGATGGAACAAAGGACACATATTATGGTTGCATACAGCAGATATGGGAACTTGACTATGGACCTTATTTTAAGATCCCTTTGTTTCAGTGCAAATGGGTTAACCTGTCATGCGGGGTAGAGATAGACAAGCGGTACGGAATGACTACAGTGGATCTCAAAAATCTTGCGTACAAAACCGAGCCATTCGTCCTAGCCAATGATGTGGCTCAGGTTTTCTATGTGAAGGACATGTCTTCCAGACCGAAAAAAAGAAAAGATAAGCAAGCCGGTACATCATACAATGAGCCAAAGCGCCACATAGTTCTTTCAGGAAAAAGAAACATCGTGGGAGTGGAGGACAAGACAGACATGTCAGAAGATTACAATAAGTTTGCTGAAATTCCGCCCTTCAAAGTGAAAACTGACCCAAGCACCGTGTTAAATGATGAAGATTGTCCATGGCTACGACGCAATCAGAAGAAAGGGACACACAAGAAGAAAAAGTGAACACTAGATAGGGATGTTGTTGCTGATGTGTAATAATGTATTAAACCTTTTATGTAACTATGTCCTGAAAACTCAGAAGAGAGATCTAAACACTATATCAATCAGCTGCAGTTTACCAACACAATCGCGTGGTCGTGAGACGGCAAATCGGCCTTCGATCCAGAGAGCGGCAAGACGTCTCTGATGATTTGCAATAAGTGTTGGGATGTTGCTAATCATCAGAGCGTCTTGCCGCTGCTTGAATCCGACCAAACGGTTGCAGGACGTAGCTAGGGAACCCGAATGTTTTTGTGTTTGAGCGCCACTTCGATCCAAGCAGCGGTAAGACGTAGCTAAGAAACACACCTCTGATCCAACATCTCACAAGCGCTTGAAAGAAACACACGATCCGTGTGCTTCTTTAGTACCGGTTGGTAACACCAACTGGGACTAAAGTCGGGCTCACCCCTGATCCAATGTCTCACAAGCACTTAAAAGAAACACACCGCTTGATCCAACGGCTCCCAACCGTTGGAAGGAAACACACGATCCGTGTGCTTCTTCCTGATCCAAGGGCTCACAAGCGCTCGAAAGAAACACACCGCTTGTTCCAACGGCTCCCAATCGCTGGAAGGAAACACACGATACGTGTGCTTCTTCCTGATCCGGTCAGAGTGGCCACTGGAGAAGGTAGGCAACTTCGATCCCGCCACCGTTTCCCGCCCAAATATTTCCCGCTATCGTTCCCCCCAAATGCCGCCACCGGTAGTTCTAGAAAATCTAGTCGAAGGTAGGCATGGTACTCACTTGAGCGCAAGCATGGTGTGTATTGGTCCTTGCGAGAAGTGTGTGTCCGGGTTTCACATTTCCGCATCCGAGCATCTCGCCAGGCTTTCGAGCAATTTGAAGGTAGATGGTAGGGTAGTTCCAATTGAAGAAATTTTGCACACTGAGAGTCATCTCGCTTTGCTCGGGGCGAAGCTATGCCGTGATGGGTTTCCGTATAGGACCCCACTCCAAATTCGTGCAGAAATGCTCATGCTTGCAGAGAAGTTTGACAGGAAAGTTACGAATAGTCCGCTCTACCGAACTGAAGTTGACCGTGATTCGTACGGTCGTTCCTGTCTCTGGGTAGTTGACAGCGATGATGACGATGATTTCATGCCATCGTCAAAGGAAAGGAGGGTTGAAGCACTGAGCAAGAAGGCCGAAGCTTCGTCCAAGGGTAAAGGCAAGAAGGCAGAATCTTCGTCAAAGGGCAAGGAAGGCAAGAAGACAGAATCTTCGTCAAAAGGCATTGATGGGAGATAGGTAGAGTCTTTGTTTTACTTGTGCTGTATCGTAATTTCAAGTTGTACCTTAATTTGTTCTATCCAGTATTTAGAACTAGTGAAGTTGTAACATAGATGTCTAGTTGTATGTTAAATCGTCTCTGTATAAGACGGTTGACCGCACATCGGAGTTGTATCTTGGTTCACATGGTTGCGAAGATGGCGGCCGGCTTTTGGAGATTTTGTCCTCTGTTCCTCTCTTCGTCGCGGTTGGGTTTGCTCTGACCTTTCTGCGGAGGTACTGGAGGTGGTGTGGCCTGCTCCCGGCGGTGGTCGTCGGTTGGCGTGCTCGCCTGAAGAGGATTGAATCGGGGCGTCGCCCCCGCCGATATGGCTTTCCTCCGTCTTCAGATCTCGGCGTCCGCGTCGGGTGACTACTGCGGCGACATCACCTGGTGGCAGTAGAGAAAAAAGTAGAGAAAAAAATAAAATAGAAACCAAATAGATATAAAAAACAGAAAACAAAAGAAAGAAACAAAAACTAGAAAATAAAAAACCAATAAAAGGCCCATTAGTACTGGTTGAATAATACAACCGGTACTAAAGGGTTGGGCTTCGCGCGGCCCAAATTTGAGCTTTAGTACCAGTTGTAATCTACAACCGGTACTAAAGACCCTTTAGTACCGGTTGTAGAGCACAACCGGTGCTAAAGGGGTATTGATTGCAGTTAAGTGAGGAGATCGACGAATCGATCCCCAAAATCGCTAAGTTTCGACGACGAACTCCTCCCGGCTCCAGCGACCTCCCCAGCGGCGAAGCCCTGCCGCGCTCTGTCCCCGCCGCGCTCCGGCGAAGCCCCGCCGCCCTCTGTCCTCCGTCGCGCCCCCCGCCGTCGCCGCGTACGTCCGCGCTCCATCGCCGCGGGTGGCCCCTCCGCCATCGCCGCCTGGCTCCCCTGCTCCGGCCACCACCCTGCTCCACCTCCCTCCTCTCTGCTCCGGCCGTCTCAACCGCGCGCCCCCGCCGTCTCCACTGCGCGCCCCCGACGAGGCCGCACCGTACGTCTCCACCGCGCGCCCCCGACGAGGCCGAGGCCTCCTCTGCTCCGGCCGCCGCACCCTCTCCAATCGAAGGTTAGTTTTTTTATTTTTTCAGTACTGTTTGAAATTTAAGTAGTGTTATTTAGATATTCATTTTTTCAGATTTTGAAATTTAGATGTTATTTAGATGTTGAAATTTAAGTACAGTTTAAATTTTATGTGAGTAAATTTAGAAAATGTGTTAGCAAATTTAGAAAATGTGTTAGAAAATATTTGTAGATAGCATTTTTAGAAATTTGTAGACAGCATTTTTAGAAATTTGTAGATAGCATTGTGTTGTTGCCCATTTTTAAAATATTTGTAGATAGCAATTTAAAAATATTTGTAGATAGCAATTTAAAAATATTTGTAGATAGCAATTTAAAAATGTAGCAATTTGAAAATGTAGCAATTTAAAAGTCATTTTGTTATTATTTAGGTTATTAATGTAACAAAATGTACCAATTTCAATTTGCTAACAAAGTGTAGTTTAAGTTTTTAGTCTAGTTTTCCTTATTAGAAAACTCCAGATTTAAATATGTGTATAAATTCAAAGTTTGAAGACATTTTGTTAGTTAGCATTTTTGAAAGTTTTGCTAGTAAATATGTGAATTTTGCTAAGTTTGAAATTGTAGTAGCAAAGTTTGAAAATTTTAGCTAAGTTTGAAAATTTGAAATATTGTAAAATTTGGAATATTGTAAAGTTTGAAATATTGCTAAGTCATTTAGATAGTTTGAAAATAACATTAGTAAAAATATTAGTGTAGCTAAGTTTAGCTAAGTTTTGTTTAGCTAAGTCTTTTTTATGTCTAGTAGTTGTTCTTTTTTTAGTACTGTTTTTTTTAAGTTAATATTGTTATTAGGTTAATATTGTTTAGATTATTAATATTGTTATTTGGTTAATATTGTTAAGTTAGAAATATTGCTAAGTTTCAAAATTTGCAGTGACAGAGCTATGGCGGACGATGCCCCCACCTTCGTCCGAGATTTGGAGGAAGAAGACCGTCTCCAACAAATAATATATAACACGCTGCCGGACCCAATTCCGATGGAGAATATTCCGATGGAGAAGATTCGTCCGACGGAGAAGACGCCGAAGAATTCAGCGCGAAATGTTTGAATGACTCCGGTGAGGGACTTGAGTTAGAAAAATTCAGAGATGACGACGACGACGAAGAAGAACCGTCTGGATCTAAGTCGTCGGATCATAGCTAAGAAGAAGGTATATATTAAGTCTTGTTGATCACTATAGCTAGATGCATTAATTGATTTATATGCGCACTTATTAACGAAACATTTTTCTTTCAGCCCTCTGGATCTAAGTCGTCAATCCCCGTACGAGGCCCGGCCCAAGGGTTAAAGCTCCCGGAAGGTGCAACGTTGTCGATCGACGAAGTTACCTTCAAAGGCAAACCAGAGAAACCCGATGGAATCTACAATAAATATGTACGGCAGTGCGGAGTTTTTGTAAGGGACATGGTCCCGATCACTGTGACAGAATGGAATGAGCCGAAGAAAGCCAACATAGGCGCAAAATATCTCGAGCAAAGAATTAAAGAGACCCTTTGGGACTCGATGATGTCTAAATTCAACCTACCGGCAGATCTCCCACAGAAGATGAAGGATAAAGTCAAGGAGTGGACTCTTAGCAAGATGGCCCAGCAATTCAACAACTGGAAGAACACATTGTGGAGAAAATATGGGAACAAAGATATAGTTTTCAAAGGACATCTAGAGAAGCTAAAAGATGAATGGGCTGAATTTGCGGCGTATAAGAATTCGGGCGTCGCTGTGGCCCGATCGACACAAAATAAGTTGAATGCCTCGAAGAAGAAATATTTCCATCATTTGGGCTCAGGTGGCTACAAGACTGCCTTGCCTAAGTGGCAAGCCTATGAAGACGAGCTGCGACTAAAAGGGATCACTCCACAGACAGATGACTGGCCCGACAGGTCCAAGTTCTGGTTGTTCGCGCATGGGGCAGTGTTGCACCCAGAAACAGGGCTGATTGTTGCAAAGGGAAAATGGCGGAGAAAAATTAGAAGAGTCATCAGAAAAATAAAAAAGTCATAGTACTAGTCAAGGAGGGAAAATTTGTTCCCGATAGAGAGGACGACGAGCTTTCACAAGCCCTCGGGAATAAAGAACACTGGGGGCGATGTCGAGCCAGAGGAGGCGGGGTTGGTTTTCTTGAAGGGTTTCCGGAAGACGTTGCAACTTATAGAAAACATTGCAGAAGTAAGAAGAGGGAGGCGGAGAGGGTTACTGCATTAGAACGCACGGTGCAGGATGTGCAGAAGCAACTGGCCTCAATGACCCAGACCAGGGAATCTCAACTGCGAGTAGAAGATCCTGCAGGCGATGCCTGCCCATCTCAGCGGAAAAGCAGCGTGGGTTCCACGCAGCTACAAGATCCTGCAGTTGATGAACCAGTTGCTGAACCATCGGCGGCTCACTACCCCGTGGATGATATCACGGAGAAGACAAATTGTGAGTTACATGCGCCGATGATGAACATTACTTATCCGGTGGCGACTGGCTATGCTTTACGACATCAACCTGGAGAAACCTTCCATTTTGGTGTGATTCCGCCTGGATTTGCTCGTGTCGGGGTCACGAAAGTTATGCCGGGATTCAACGCAATACGTCTTGAAATTCCTGGAGCTGAAGGCGAGAAGACATTGGGAGAAGTTGAGCTTGGTATCGTTCTATGGAAGAAGAAATACATCAAGTTTCCAGACTCGGAGCCAAGGCCACCGACTCCTCCCGTTAGACATTCACCACATCAAAGTCCACCCGCCTCCCCCCACGAAGTTTGGGATCCCGCCGCGAGTCCATCTCCCGCGCTGTCCCGTCAACCGACTGATGCGCCCACTAGTAACTTGACAAAGCGGAAGCTGTTCCCGTCGTCCACCCCTGTCAAGAAACGTGGAAAAAGTGTGCGGGCTCCTGAGAACCCCAAGGAAGTCAAGGCTCCTGAGAAGTTAACTTCTGAGATGACTCAGCAGGAAATAGCTGAGAGCCTACGTGAAGGGTCGAGAGCCTTTTTTGAGCAGAAAAAGAAGGAAAGAGTGGAGGCAAGACTTGACCCCATAAAGGAACTTCTGAAGACTATACCAAATGAGGTAAAAGATCACACCGTTGACAACCTATATGACCCTCCACCTCCGCCCATTTCAGACTACGAGCGAGGTATTGACAAGGTACTTTCCTCGCAGAATGAGCAAGAGAAATTGTGCGGGAAAGGAGTTGCCCAGCTCGGAGAACAAGAAGCACAATCGCTCGCCCCGCTCATTGTACCTTCTGAAACTCGGGAAATCGAGCATGGAGAAGTTGTCGTTGGCGACTCAGGTTACCCCATGGCGGAGATTGCCCCACGATTTGATTTTGAACTCGGGCTGCCTATGGTGGAAAATCCGAGCCAGCTAACAACACAGTTATGGAATTTGAATCGCTGGTACATGACCGCCGCAAAAGAAGGGAAATTCTATCTCATGGCGGCGGTTAAGGAACAACACTACTTCCGAGAATATTGTGTGCATGTTGAGTTCCGAGAACTTTTTCAGATGTACAATCAACGTGCTCTCGACAAATCTCTCATCAGCTGCTATTGTCTGTAAGTAATTTATTCGTGTAATTTAATTATTATAGTTATAAGCTCTCGTTCATTGCTTGTAATTATCGTCACAAAATTCTTTTGTACGCTAATTATGCAGAATGAAGATACGTGAATGCAGACTCGGAGGAATCTGGGACATTGGTTTCATTGACCCGGATAAAGTTCATGTCAAGACCGTGGATGAAAATCCCGTGAACACAGAGGACGTTTTGCTAACGTTCTTTAAGCGACAAAGTACCAAAAAGGAAATACTATTTCCTTACAACTTCGGGTGAGTTTTACCGTCTTCTACACATTCTATTTTGCTTCCCCGATATAAAGTGTAATCGATAAGTTCTGAATACCTGCGTATATAAACGTGCGCAGGTTCCACTACATTCTGCTAATCATTAGACTCGAGGAAGGAGAAGTTGAAGTCTGGGACTCACTAAGGAAAGATCAAAATGAATACAAAAGCGTGCGTCTAATGCTCAAGAGGTAATTTCAATCGCACTATATCAGCCTCTTTCGTTCATTTCCGGATATCAAAAGTATAAGTAATAACTACTCAATTCATTTTCTTTTCCGGACAGGGTTTACAGAAAGTTCAAAGCGGAAGAACGCGGTGTATGGCCAGAAAAGCTGGAGTTCAAGTCTAACAACGTAAGTACTACTACGTGTATCTTTCTAATACCATTATCATTCTCTTGATTATTATTTGATTAAATTATATTCTTGTATATATAGTGGTGTCTGCGACAACCACAGGGGACAGAACTATGTGGATACTACGTTTGCGAGTACATTCACACGAAGGTCAATGAGAGAGTCAAGAGTGTAAGAAATCGAGAGGTACGTGAACATCATACACAACTTTTATTTTGCCACCATGCATCAATTGTGTTTAGTTTCGATCATAGCTGATTTTATTTCCTTCTTTTAAAGATGTCAAACAAGCGGAACCAGCTCCTACCACGCAACCGCGTAAAAGCTATTGCGGAGGAATTGGCGGGATTCTTACTTACACATGTCATAGATGAACTCGGTGAATTCTACTTTGACGAAAGACCACCTCCACCCCCTGCAGTCGATGCTACAAGGGAACCGCCGGCAGTCGATGCTACAAGGGAACCGGCTCCATTGTAATTAATTAGGAGTACTTAAATTTATATGTGACGAGAGTACTTTGTATGTGTATAATGACTACTTTATATGTGTAGTGAGTACTTTATACGCGATCTCCTCCGAAACCCTGAAAAATGAGCGAAAAGGAAAAAAACAGAAACCCTAAACCCCGAAAAATAATCGAAAAGAAAAAAAACCAAAACCCCCCTGAAAAAATAAGCAAAAAAAGCAGGAACCTTTAGTACCGGTTTGTATTACAAACCGGTACTAAAGGTCCTCAGGGTCGAGCTCGCTGTGCGCCCACGTGGAGACCCTTTAGTACCGGTTTTATTTAGGTGCCGGTACTAAAGGGTTACCCCTTTAGTGCCGACCCTTTAGTACCGGTTGTGCGGCCGGTACTAAAGGCCATCTACAACCGGTATTAGAAATGGGTTCTCTACTAGTGCCCGGCGTCGCGACGGGCAACAATGTCGTCCCGACAACGGGACAGAACATATGATATGAGAGGTTGATTCACTTGGCATTTATGCGAGATTGTCGTGAATTTGATGGCTAAAATCCATAGTAGAAAAATAACTTGATATAGCGCCGTAGCGCTAATAGCACGTTATTTTGACCAATGTCTCGCTAAATGAAATGCGTGTGCCGTCTGCGCTATAGCCTCATATAATTTTGCTATAGCGGATTTTAAAAGCTGCGCTATTCTATTAAAGCACACCTTTTACGTTGGTAAAAATCCCACCTTGAGTTGGCGAGCACCTTCGAGAGCTTGCTCTAAACTGTTATCGGGTTTGATTGGCTTAAAAGTCCACTCACCACGGATGCCTTCTGTGTGCAGCTGTCCTATCTGAATTTGAAATTGCTGTGCACCGTATAGCAAGATGAGAGAATTTTTGCGGCTGCAAAGGACTGGGCTAGTGCCCGTGTCGGGGGGCTACCCCCGGGTAGGGTCAAGGCTTGGCATAAAGATGAGTTTAAAGATATGCCGAGGTACGGAAAGGGCCGACCTGTTTGGCCTTGGGAGTGTCCGAGCATCATCTTGACCTGGAGGATACAAAGGCCGACCTATCTTGACCCAGAGGGATCCGAGGTATCCCGTCAGCCTGGGCCGAGGTTCACTGTCCGAGCTATGGTCAGCCGACCTAATACCCCGGTGCTATGGTTTGTATGGTGAGTACAGGAGAAGCTGTGTGAAGGAAGTTATATCCGAGGTGGTCGGATCTTAAGTACAAGACCCGAGGTAAGGAACGGGAACAAGACCCGAGCTAACCAAGGTAGGAGGCCGTAGGTCGGCCAGGAGTCAATGCTCCTGTCACTTCTAGCCGGGTACAAGAGCGCCTGACGCGGGAGCGTCTGTCATGGAGCCTGGCAGAGGCGTGCCCCAGGTTCGGCGGGGTTGCATGTCTCTGACCACTGACCACGCGGGATCTGGGAAAAGGCTACGAGGTAGCCCTGCCAGGCCACGTCCTGTCCCTGTCAGAGGAGACAAGCTAGTTCTGCCGTTAGGCAGCAGGAGATGGGCAGGCCACGTCTTGTCCTTGACAGGAGTACAATGATGACCTGCGCAGAGGCATGGCTACAGTGTTCAGCGAGGGGCACAACGGTAACCCGGTTGGCCTATATAGAGGGCTTCACCCCCCTCCTGCTTGAAGCCCCGAGGGAGAGATCGAAAAACAGAAGGAGAAAGAGAGAAAGGAACCTCGGAACACCCCGGAAACACCTCGGAGTGCCTTCTTCCTCCTGCGTAGCTCCATCTTTTACCTCAAGTTCTCACCATTGTATCATCATACAGCTCGAGGAGCAGCTTGTACTTGTCACTTTGAGCTATACACTGAGTAGGATAGTGCTGCAGTAGGGGTGTTACCTCCGCAAGAGGGCCCCGAAGCAGGGTACATCGTGGCGTGCTTTGTGTTCTTGGTTTCTTGGTTTCTCGTTCGTGTTCGTGTGTTCTTGCGTGTGCACTTCTTGAGTGCATAAACCCTCCCCGGATTCCCCCAACGACCATTCGGCCCCATCTTAGCCATACCTATGGCATCTGCCGTGATCCCACCACGACAGCCCGAGCATGAAAGGCAGTTTGGAAACCTCATGTACGAACTCATACTATGTGTTTCTTCTCAGACTAAAATGTTCTTTGTCCCTTCATTTGTGGTGAGCCTGAAACCTAAAATTAAACTGTTAATTCAAACAATGGTTTTAGTTACCGGAGCAACCTCGGGAAATGGTCATATGGACAAAAAATTCCAAAATTTTGAATTTTAACGAAAACTTTTCGTAAATGGTTAAACTAGGAACAAAAAAAGTTGAATTTTCGCATTTCAGATCTCAAATTCGTCCGTAACCGATAACTTGAAATTTTGACCACTCTCGGGATTTTCTTAATACCAGTTACCAAAACCTTCAAACACACATGACTACCATTTATGATGTGTATATGGCCTAGGTGTATAAGCATGTCAATGACCACTTCCGTCGCTCCACGTCCAAGCTTGCCACACCATTCAAGCAAACATTTTCAACATAACAAACATGACACTCGCCACACTTCCAAATTGGTGACAGGAGACTTATGGAAAGCATGCTAGCTCGACACAACACTAATGGACTATGGTTTAAGTGTGGATAAAAAGTAATTTCAAATTATGAGTGTGTTGTCATGTCACACCAGCTCAGTGTGTTGGTTTAATTCTGAGTTTCTTCAGTTTTATTTTAAAATTCTTCAGTTTGTTTCTACATTTTTTTTGGTGTGGTATAAATACAACATGAACAAAATAGTTGCATATATTCGACTTTCATAACTTCGCACTAAATAATGATTTATGTACCAATTGATGCAGAGGCCGTGGCGATGCTCCCATTTCAAAAAAAAATACAATAGTGTGCACAAAAGGGATCAGATAGCCTCTGCACAAGATTCAGTAGCCTAACAAATTGCTTTGAAGTCGGTACAATGACTATATAGTTGAGCTGATGTTCAACACAAACTCAGTAGCTCACCTAGCTATAATATGATAGATTAGCTTAGATTTCTTTATAAAGATTGGACAAGTCGGATTGAAATCCTTGGTTAATCATAATTCATTTTGAACAATCCATATCTGAATGCTCTTTGATATATACCAATTGACGAGGTTATACCAAACGGGTACCCTACCATGAGGGTACCTGGTGCACGTAATGACTAAAATCCCAATTGTCAACAGCCCGATGAAGCCCAGCAAGGAAGGCCCAAGACAATGATTGCTTCCCAAGTTAGGCTTAGTCGGTTGTAGTTTCCTTATCTGTAAAGCCTAGTCGGTTACGTACCCGAGACCCAGCCCCCTATATAAGTGCTGGGAGGGTGGCCGATCAAGGACACGCAACACCAGAGCCCTCAAACCCTAGCGAGATCAAACCCTCGCTAGACCCTTGTAACCGCAACATATTCCATCATCAATACAGACAGGCAGGAAGTAGGGGTGTTACCTTAGTCGATGGCCCTGAACCTGGGTAAATCCCGCTTGTCAGCCGACGATTCTACCTACACTACGCGTTCTCTACCTCATAACTCTAGCCCTAGGTACCTTACCATGGGTATTGCCGATGACACACCTCGTCAATTGGTGCCGTCTGTGGAAACAGGTAGTGTTGGATTCACAGTTTCGCCGGTTCCATCGTCAAACGGCAACTCGCCGGCCACATCCGTAAACGGCAACTCGCCGGCAAGCTCGACTAACGTCGGATCATCGGGCGACCACTCGCCAGCTTCAAAGATCGCATCGCCAAAACGGATCAAACCGTACTCGACAGAAGCTCAAGAGGCCTTTGCCAGCCTCAACTCAGGTTTGGATTTGACTGTTGGAAAGCACAATTTTTTTGTTGATAAGTTTGGAGTGCAGGACTTGACAGATCCGATCGCGGCTGAGACACTCGACGCTCCATCGACTACGATTGCATCACCAGCAGCTATGGAAGCTGCCTCATCACAGATCGATTCGATCTCGCCGCTTGGATCACCAGCCTCATCTATGTCAACCCGAGAATTCAACGAGCTCATGGCACAGGAAATCCCCGATGATGAGGTACAGTCCACCTATCAAGTTGGCGCAGTCGAACACGCCGAATCACTCGACATGGTTCTCGACTACATGCAAACTGAAGACGCAAACAACAGCATCTGCCTCGCCGATTTCGGCGGCCTAGAGATCCAAGCAGATCACGAGCTCCTCTCCAACAACGAAGACAATCCTGAGCAGACACTCGAAACATACGTCGACACCGACGCCCAGATCAGCAAAAGCAACAACTCTGACATGAGCTTGGACGATGAGTTCGAGTCCATGACTGGCATCGACAGCACATACACATGTCTTCCAGTCATACCCCGTCAAGTCTGCGTCGCGTTCAGTGCAGAAGCCTCAGCAACAGCATCCAGTCGAAGACCTACATAATTCCCGTGCACGGTCAACTTACCAGATGGTGTCTCAACATTGACTATCACACTCGAGATGGCGGCAAAAGTGGACAAAGTCATCAAGGAGTGCACAATGATGCCAGCAGATGCGACTCCAGAGGAGATGGTGGCCTACAACTACTTCAACTGGCAAGAGACGATGCGCCTAAAACAGTACAGAGCAACACTCGAGGAACGCAGAAAGCAAGCCTGTATCTCGAGTGTGCGAAGGAGGCAGCTATCCCTCAGCTCCACAGGTGGGACAGAGCCCAGGCACTGATCTCGGTTTGCAAATCTTCCAGAAGGAGAAAGATCAGGAATCACTCGCAACCTAGAACACTCGTTCATGACGCTGGACACGGAAGGAGTGCTGGTACCCAAGACAGCCGAAGGTGTTTTGCTCTCGATCGGAGCTTACCTAAAAGCAACTGCACCTCCAGCAGGCGACCCAGTAGCCGAAGCACATCAGCAGCAGTTAAAGGCGCTCGCACTCGTAGCAAAAGGACTCCAGACAGGGAAAAGCAGAGAGCACAGCAGGAGCCGCTCACGTCATACATCGCGAGATCATCGCAGTCGCAGCCTTCACAGGAGCAGCGCAAGGACAGATTCAGGTGACAATCGAGACACAGGACCCTGCGGAGCTAGATGCTTCACTCGACGCATCTGTCGGGGGAATACTTTCTGGATTAACCCGCGGCCCAGTGCGGCTTACCTTACTCGCACGGACAAAAGCCCAACATTGAACCGCCACAAGGAGAAGGATCTAGAAGACATATCCTGGAAGACGTGAGGAGGAGTTAGTCTCCGAGTAGGTTCCAGTTGATATATTCCTTGTGGAGGAAGTTTTCTTTGTAACCTAGCGAATCTCTGTGTATATAAAGAGGACTCGCAGGACCTAGACAGGGTTAAGCTAGCAAGCCCTAAAACCCTAGCTCCTACAGCGAGTACCAGATCGGATCGCCTCCATTGTAACACCTCGATTATCATATCAATACCAATCTAGGGTAGCCAGGAAGTAGGTCTTTTACCTCACATTGAGGGTGCCGAACCTGGATAAATCTGTGTTGATCTTTGTTCCTGCGATCCCAAGCTCGGAGATGCTTGTCTCGTGTAATCCCACACCTACGAAGTCATCTATGACATCTGACGTGACAAACACACGACAGTTGGCACCCACCGTGGGGCCTGCGGTCAAGAGCGTCACGTTCCGCGCAGGATCCATGAAGGGAGCTGAAGATCTGGTTGTTGGCCGCATCATCATGGTCAATGGCACACCTCTCATTGACGATTCAAGCTAGGGGTCCGAAGCAGATTACTTAGAGACCGGCCACGTCATCCCGTTTGGATCCATCAACGTCTTCGTTGGCTTCATCGGTGGCAGGTCCATTAGCTCGGTCCAAGAAGGTGATTCAGTAGAAGAAGTCGCCGATGATGGGGAGGAATCCCTGGAAAGCATGGACTCGCAAGAATACGGGTCCATTGTACCTGCCTTTGAAGAAAGTTGCTGGGGTTGCCCGCCAGAAATCGCATTATCACCAGATCGAGAGACGGCGCAAGTCACGGTATACACGACCGGAGGAGCAGGTGCATCAGGAACTGCTGGAGAAGCCGAAGCATCGGCACCCCCAAGCAACCCGCTTCTTGTCCCTGTGTCAGCCACAAACGCCGCCCTCTGGGCAACAGAAATTGAGGCCGCCAGGGCCGAGCTCCTGTAGGAGGTTCGAAGGATGGAAGAAGAGCGCCGCAGGCTCGATCAGATAAACCAAGGAATCCAACAGGAGCGGCAAAGAGTAGCCGCGATGGCTGCGACTCAACGACAGGTTGACTCGCAAACACAACTGCGCGCGACTCAACCAACAGTGGAAATCCCGCTTACTCCAGCCGCGGGAGCGAGAATCCAGACAGTTGCGAAAGGATGGGGACCAACAAATCAAGAGACCCAGCAACAACCAAGGAGGTTTCACACCCCGCAGGGCCATTATCAAAACCTTGTCGATAATATGTATGCTGCGGCTAATATCTTGACTCAGATGGTACGAACAGGCGATGACCCGGCCAACGCTGAGGCACGGCGCGTGATTCAGATGCTAAGTACAGCAGTCCTGCAACAAGCCAATAGGGCAGAAGCCGGAGGACAGCTGCCCCTCGTACCAGCCAACCACAGGATTGCAGTAGAAAGAAGCGTCCAAAGCAGGCCACCAGAGAACATATCGGGAGTCGCACAGAGGCAGCAGGAGCAAGTCGTAGAAGTGCAGGCGAATGTGCCAGTGATGCAGACACGGCCCGCAGAAATCAACAATCCAACGGGCACATCCACAACCCTGTCCTCGCGGCTCAAGGGCCCAGCATGTTTTACTGAAAGAATCAGATTGGAACCTTTTCCTGAAGATTTCAAAGGACCACGCAAGGTGGCGAACTACAACGCCAGCATGGATCCAACCACCTGGCTGAACAATTACGAGATGGGATGATCATTTTGAACTCCTCGAGGAAATATGCGCAAGGTACCTCAACATGATGCTAGAAGGTGCAGCGCACATATGGCTGCAGAATTTACCTCCCAACTCTATAAATACTTGGGAGGAACTGAAGGATGCTTTCGTTAAGAACTTCCAAGGAACTTGCAAACGACTCTGCAATATAGAAGATCTCGAGCGTTGTGGCCAGAAGGAAGGCGAGTCAAGTCGCCATTGGATGAAAAGGGTGGCAGAAATAATACACTCCTCAGATAATATATCACCAAGCTCAGCCGTCTTGGTAAAGGAGAAAACTGCAAGTTTGAGCCGCTGATTCATAAGCTGGGTCGCATGAAAGATAAAGTCAAGAGCCTGAGCGAGGTAATGGCTGCGGCTAACAAATATGCCGGCCCGGATAAAACCAGAGACGCGTTAGACGAAGAAGAAGAGGATGTTGCTACCAAAGGAAAGAGAAACTCCAATAATCCCCAGCAGCAACAAACAAGCCACAACAACGCGAATCAAAACAAACGGAAAAACGAAGATGGTCACTCAGGACTCGTCGCCAATACGCGTGGAGGGTTCAGAGGCCAGCGGGAAGGGGCCGAGGATACGGCTCCCGTCCAATCAATATGGAAGAAGTTTTTAATCGGCCGTGCGACCTTCATACGACAGGTGATGGACGGCCAGCGGACCATACCAAGGCACAATGCAGCTATTACAAGAAATGGAAAGAAGAAAGCCAGCACAGCAGGGGAAATTCCCACGAAGGAAACCCCGGTATAGCTCATGACTCAAAGGTTGGGCAGCACAACGCGAGCAACCCCAGGCAAACGGGGCAGTATCACACAATAGTTATCGACACCTCCAAAAGGGAAGAGAAATAGAGTCGCAGGAGTCAACAGGTGAACACCGTGATACCAGCAACGCCCAACTGGCTAAGGTGGTCCGAGTACACAGTAACTTGGAGTCACGATGATCACCCGCCACAAGTACGGGAACCTGGCAAGTTGGCGCTAGTTGTGGCACCATACGTAGCAGGATACAAACTAACCAAATTGCTTATACGCTACGTTCCAGCGTCTAGGACTCAAGGATTCCAGCCTGCAGCCCATGTCAACCGTGTTTCACGGCATTGTCCCATGAAGATCCGCACAGCCGGCGGGGAAGATAACCCTAGGGGTAACGTTTGGGACAGAAGAGAACTTCAGAAGCGAGTTCGTATGTTTTGAAGTGGTAAAATTCCAAAGCCCATATCATGCCTTGTTTGGAAGAAGAGCTTTTGCCAAGTTTATGGCCAGGCCATGCTACGTGTACCTACAGTTGAAGATACCAGGACCAAAAGGGGTCATCACAGTGTACGGAGATAGAGAAAAAGCGATAGAATGTGAAGAAGGAGATGCGGCCTTCGCAGAATCTGCTTGTGCCGCGGAGGAGCTAAAAGGTGGACCCAAATGACATGAGCGTAGTTACCAAGCCGTCTGCCGAGCCACCAATGAAATTCAAAGCGGCCCAGGACACCAAACAGATAAATCTTGTTCCTGGCGACTCATCCAAGCAAACCAGCATTGGAGCACACATGGAAGAAGAGCAGGAGAAGGCTCTCATCGCTTTCCTTCAGGAAAATAAGGACATCTTCGCATGGAAACCGTCAGATATGCCAGGGGTACCAAGAGAATTAGCAGAACATAGCCTCAAAGTGAACCCTGCAGCTAAACCAGTGAAGCAGCCACTACGGCGTTTCCACGATGATAGAAGAAAGGCAATAGGGGAGGAAATAGCTCGCCTACTGGCTGTAGGATTCATCACGGAGGTATACCATCCGGAGTGGGTGGCAAACCCAGTCTTGGTTATGAAAAAGAATGGTACGTGGCAAATGTGTGTTGATTACACCAGTCTTAACAAATCCTGTCCAAAAGATCCATTTGCTTTGCCGCGAATCGACCAAGTGATTGATTCAACGCTGGGTGCGAGATGTTATGCTTTTTGGATGCCTATTCAGGCTACCATCAAATCAAGATGAAGAGGGAGGAACAAGAAAAGACGTCCTTCATCACACCCTTTGGAGCTTTTTGTTATGTCAGCATGCCCTTTGGGTTGAAGAACGCAGGTGCGACTTACCAAAGATGCATTCAGAATTGTCTACATGAGCAAATAGGTCGCAATGTTCACGCCTACGTGGATGATATTGTGGTTAAGTCGCAAGTTGGCCAGGATCTTATCAGTGACCTAGCAGAGACATTCACAAATCTCAGAAAGTACAACATGAGGCTCAACCCCACAAAGTGCGTCTTTGGAGTACCAGCAGGAAAGCTATTGGGGTTCATAGTATCAGAAAGAGGCATTGAAGCCAACCCCGACAAGATAAAGGCCGTGATCGATCAAGATTGGGAGAGAAAGCACTACCTTTGTACAGATTGCTGGGAAAATCAGACACCTTTGTTTGGGATGTAGAGGCCGACGAAGCTCTAACAGCCTTGAAACATCAATTGACAAATGCTCCAGTTCTGGCGGCTCCAAAGGATAAAGAGCCCATGCTACTATACATAGCGGCAAATTCCCGTGCTGTGAGCGCTGTCATGGTTGTGGAGAGACAAGAGCCTGGTAAGGAATACCTGTCTAGAGACCAGTATATTACGTGAGCGAAGTCCTCACAGCTTCCAAGCAGCGTTACCCCAGTGGCAGAAGTTGGTGTTTGGAGTGTTCATGGCGAGTCGAAAGCTGAAGCACTACTTCCAAGAACATCCAATAACTGTGGTTAGTTCAGCACCGTTAGCAGATATCATCCGTAATCGAGAAGCTACTGGAAGAGTCGCTAAGTGGGCGATCGAGTTGGGACCACATCATGTCAGTTATGAGCCACGCACATCAATTAAGTCGCAAGCCCTGCAGATTTTATCAACGATTGGACAGAAATCCAAGTTGCTCCTAGCATGGCAGAAACCAAATACTGGACCATGCATTTTGATGGTCAAGACAGTTGCAAGGCTCGGGGCTGGAGTTGTTTAACATCTCCCAAGGGAGACAAGCTGCGGTATGTGCTACAGATACACTTCAACTGCACAAATAACGTGGCAGAATATGAGGCACTGCTTCATGGTCTACGTATAGCAAAGGAGATAAACATCAGTCGCATACGCTGTTTTGGCGATTCAGACTTGGTGGCACAGCAGGTCTCTGGAACGTGGGACAGCAAGGATGCGAATATGGCTGCATACAGAAGAGAGGTGGACAGAATTGCTGGACATTCACTGGATACCAAGTTGAACACATTGATCGGAGACAAAACGAAGCCGCAGATGCCCTGTCTCGACTTGGATCCAATAGACAGTCAGTCCCACCCAATGTTTTCCTGGATGAACTGCACAATCCATCAGTAAAACCTCCAGCAGAGATTGACATTGCAGAGCCAGAGGATGATTCAACTTTAGTTGCAGCCCTGCATGAACAGCCAGGATGGACAGAGCCATACATAGCATATTTAAGTCGCGGAGTGCTGCAAGACGATGAGATTGAGGCGCGCAAAATTACACGGCGATCCAAGGCCTATACAATCATCAACAACGAATTAACAAGCGCAACGTGTCAGGAGCATTTCAAAGATGTGTCTCACCAGAAGAGGGACAAAAATCTTGCACAAAATTCATTCAGGCGATTGTGGCCATCATGCTTCGTCAAGATCTTTGGTGGCAAAGGTGTTCCGACATGGATTCTTCTGGTTAACAGCATTAGCAGATGCAGAGCAAATAGTCAGAGTGTGCGACGGATGTCAAAGATACGCTAGGCAAGATCATATGCCAGCTCAAGTGCTTCGCACAATACCCATCACATGGCCTTTTGCCGTATGGGGTTTTGACATGGTAGGGCCCTTCAGACGGTCTTCAAATGGAAAAACTCACCTCCTGGTCATGGTGGAAAGTTCACAAAGTGGATAGAAGCAGAACCTGTGGGAGATTGCGAGGCTGAAACAGCAGTCAAGTTCTTGAAGAAGGTCATATTCCGCTTTGGGTACCCCCATAGTATCATTACAGACAACGGGAGCAACACTTCTGAAGGAGCTACATAGATATTTTGCGCAAACAATGGGATAAGGTTGGATCTCACGTCAGTAGCACACCCGCAGAGCAATGGACAAGCTGAGCGAGCTAACCAGGAAATTCTCCATGGAATTAAGCCGCGCCTTATTGAAAAGGTTGAATCATCTCCAGGATGTTGGGTAGAGGAATTGCCAGCAGTACTGTGGAGCTTAAGAACAACCCCTAACAGATCCACAGGTTTACACCATATTTATGGTCTATGGAGCAGAAGCAGTCATGCCCAGCGACATCATACACGATTCACCAAGAGTTGCGGCATACATCGAGATAGATAATGAGATAGCTCGGCAAGACTCGGTGGACACACTAGACGAGGTTAGAGACTTGGCAGCATCAAGGTCAGCGGTATATCAACAAGACTTGCGACGCTATCATGCCAGACACATCAAAACCCGCACCTTTCAAAAAGGCGACCTAGTACTGCGACTTAAACAAGATAACAAGGGAATGCATAAGCTATCCTCTCCATGGGAAGGACCCTACATCATCAGCAAGAAGCTAAACAATGGATCGTACTATCAGCTGGATGTAAGGGAAGAAAGCAGTGAACGCCATGATTTCGAGGATCGTCTCGAGGCACCTCGCCCTTGGAACGTCGCACACCTGCGACCGTACTATACATAAGAAAAGGCTAATTAGAGCCAAACATCATCCTTTCCAGCTTTATAGCTAAGTATCATCACAGCCACTCAGGGCTAGAACTTCAACTTTGGTCGCCACCTAGGCGCGACCTATGCAACATCTGATCGCCACCCAGGCACGATCGACCCTTGTATCAGAAACCGGCTGCCACCTAGGCGCGGCCGTAAGCTTTGTATCATTTCTGGTCGCCACCCAGGCGCGACCGACCCCATGTATCACCCTGGATCGCCACCTACGCGTGATCCAACCCTATGTATAATACTCGGTCGCCACCAAGGCGCGACCTTATGTGTCATCATAATCAAAGCTTATCATAGCTTAGCCTATTATGGCCATATCATTATGTTTCTTGGGGCTTTGTACCCTAAAACAGCCAACCTGCTGGCAATTATCAAACTTACCTTAAGTCGGATTGCTACTCGCATTATGTGGCCAAAGTACTGGGGTGTGGCGTCAATCGAGCTTGATTGCCTATCATGGCCGCTCTCGACCCTGAACACACATGTTCCTAGGAAATACTGAGTCACGCGAGTGCCCACTTAAGGATTCAGATGGCCTAACAAGAGGTCGATGTACTGCTTATAGTACGGTAACACCAATTACAATTACTTGTATCTTAACAATTGTTTTATTCATGATATCAAGTTACCGGTGACGACCTTCAAAAATCTCTGACAAGAATTGAGATGATTATCATATTACATCCTCTCAATCCTTGGGGGCTACATCATATTATCATCCAAAATTTGAAGATGGATCGTCATCATGTTTTGAAGCTATCAGGCTATTTCTAAACAAAGAAGCTTATGAAGTCAGATGATCCTCCAGGTGCGAGTCAAGGCCAATTCAGCGCAATTATAAGTCGCGAGATAAGGAAAAGCGCGGCTTAAACATTCAAGATCAAGAAATCCTATGAAGTTCAGACCACGCTTGGGGGCAAATGTCGGGGGAATACTTTCTGGATTAACCCGCGGCCTAGTGCGGCTTACCTTATTCGCACGGACAAAAGCCCAACATTGAACCACCACAAGGAGAAGGATCTAGAAGACATATCCTGGAAGACATGAGGAGGAGTTAGTCTCCGAGTAGGTTCCAGTTGACATATTCCTTGTGGAGGAAGTTTCCTTTGTAACCTAGCGAACCTCTGTGTATATAAAGAGGACTCGCAGGACCTAGACATGGTTAAGCTATCAAGCCCTAAAACCCTAGCTCCTGCGGCGAGTACCAGATCGGATCGCCTCCATTGTAACACCTCGATTATCATATCAATACCAATCTAGGGTTGGCAGGAAGTAGGTCTTTTACCTCACATTGAGGGGGACCGAACCTGGATAAATCTGTGTTGATCTTTGTTCCTGCGATCCCAAGCTCGGAGATGCTTTACTTGCGTAATCCCACACCTACGAAGTCATCTATGACACCTGACGTGACAAACCCACGACAGCATCCGTGAGGCCCGGATGCCCAATAAGTTCGGGTTGCCAACAGCACCAAAGTTTAACTACAGACAGGAGCCATCAGGCTGGCTCGAGGATTACAAGTTAGCAGTCGTGTGTCAACGCGGCACGACTACAACAGCGTTGCAATACATACAGCTGATGCTCGAGGGCACAGCCCACGACTGGCTCAAAGCACTACCTGAAGGATCATACAACTCTTGGGATCACTTCCGGGAGGACTTCATCAAGTATTTCGACCCTTTGTGTGAGCGGCCTAAAACATTCGCAGAGCTAAGTGATTGCACACAGAGGTCAGATGAAACGCTCAGAGCATACATCAGGCGATGGACAGCAATCCGCAATTCGGTAGGCACAATCTCCAAAGACAGAGCTATGGATGTCTTCACCCAGGGAGTCTTCAGGGAGGATTTCAGAGAAGCACTCGGTCGCCAAAAGCCAAAATCAATGGCGGAGCTCATGAAAATACCAACTGAGTGGGCAGACGGAGAAGATTCCATAAGGGCTAAGCGTCCAGTCTCACCGCGGGACCGCGAAGATCGTCGGGACAGTCGAGATCACCGCGATAGTCACAGAGATGATCGGAGGCACAAACGCAAAGGCCGTTACAACGACGATGATAGAGTAAAGTTCATGGCGGCATGATTCACTCAACCGCAAGACAATCATGGCAGAGATGATAGGCGACCTGAAGAGCGTCGCGACAGTCGAAATGACAATCAGCGTGACAGTTGAAATGATGACCGCCGCGACAGTCGAACGAACGATCACCGTGGCAACTATAGAAGGCCAGAGTGGCGTAGGCACCCAGACGCAAGGCCGGAAAGGACATTCGAAGAGAAGATGGACGACTATTACAGACTCCAACTGTTCAAAGGGGACGATGGAAGGCTAATCTCCAATCACACCATGGGGAATTGTAGAGAGTTTGATCAAATGGCGATGGATTACATGATGAAGATGAGAAGAGTCACACCTTCGACTGCCCAGCCAGTCCCCGCTGCAGCACCACCGGCGCAACCGGTCCCGGCACTCTTACCTCCACCACAGCACAGTGCAGGGAGCCAGGTCGCAGGAGCCATACATCACATACCACAAGTAGCAGAAGATCAGTACCCGAAGCCTCAGGGACAGATGTACATGATACAAAAAGGGCGTCCCTCCAACAGGCAGCAGAAGTTGCATACTCGACATGTCAACATGGCAGTCATGGCGCCACCACCCATACCAGAATACCTAAGGGGATCCGAGATTCCAATAACGTTCACGCGAGAGGACCACCCCATCAGTTTATCGACCAGGCCATGCAGCCTAGTACTCGACGCTCAGATTGGTGGCTACGCCATGACCAAAGTCTTCATGGATGGAGGTAGCGACATCAACATCATCTTCGCTGATACGCTACTCAGGATGAACAGGTCAGTCAAAAATCTACCCAAATCAACAAACACTTTTCATGGTATTGTTCCAGGAAAAGTTGTTGACCCAGAAGGCACAATACAACTCGACGTTACATTTGGTGATGCAAGCCACTTTAGAACAGAATCGATTGAGTTCGAGGTCGTCGACTGGAAGTCACAGTACCACGCCATATTGGGACGCCCAACGTTTGCCCGATTCATGGCAGTACCACATTACGCATACCTCAAGTTGAAGATGCCAGGACCCAAGGGAGTCATCACAGTCACTGGGAACTTCCAAAGGTCTGACGCTTGCGACCGAGATTTCAGCAAGATCTCAGAGATGTTCGGTATGGAGCAAACTTTTGAAGATCTTTCTATCACCAATGACCATACACTCATGCCTGAGCACAAGAAGCAAGCAGTCGACAGGGCGTTCAGCGCCACGGATGACATAAGGAAGCACCAAGTCCACCCGACTGATCCATCCAAGACAGTCAAGGTGTCCACAAGCCTACATCCCGCATAGGAAAGCGCGCTCGTCGAATTTCTCTATGAGAACTGGGATATATTTGCATGGTGTCCAGCCGACATGCCAGGTATTCCCAGGAAATTCGCTGAGCACTCTCTTCAACTTACTCCAGGCGCAAGGCCAGTTAAGCAAGCAACACGTCGTGTAGCCGGTCCCAAAATAGAAGCTATAGAGAAGGAAGTCGACAGATTACTCAAAGCAAACTTTATTCGAGAAAACAAGAAGTCAGATTGGGTGGCCAACCCTGTGCTCATTGAGAAGAAGAAAACAGCAGCTCTTCGGATGTGCATAGACTTTACAGGGCTTAACAAGTGTTGCCCCAAGGATCACTTTCCACTTCCGCGAATCGATCAGATCATCGACTCCACTGCAGGATGTGCGCGTCTATCCTTTCTGGACGCGTACTCGGGGTACCATCAGATACGGATGAAAGTCAAAGACGAAGAAAAAACATCATTCACAACTCCACTTGGAGTATACTGTTACACCACAATGCCCTTCGGGCTCAAGAACGCAGGTGCTACGTACCAACGTATGATGCAAAACTGCTTGAAGAAGCAAATTGGTCATAATGTCGAAGTATATGTAGACGACATAGTTATCAAGTCGAAGGAGGAGGGCACATTACTCGCAGATCTGCGAGAGACCTTCGACAATCTCAAGAGCTACAAATCAAGCTCAACCCAGATAAGTGTACATTCGGTCTCCCAGCCGGAGCACTTTTGGGGTACTTGGTGTCAGCACGAGGAATATAAGCAAATCCTGAGAAGATACATGCCATACTCACCATGCAAAGGCCTACAAAGCTTTACAAAGTGCAGCAGCTAGCAGGTCGAGTTGCGGCACTCAGTCGCTTCATCAGCAAGCTAGGCGAAAAGGCATTGCCACTTTATCGACTGATGAAGAAGGCAGACAAGTTCGAGTGGACGGACGAAGCTGAAGCAGCTTTCATTGATCTCAAGCGACTCCTCACAAATCCTCCAATTCTGGCGGCACCAAGAGAAAAAGAACCATTGTACCTGTACGTTTCAGCCACCAATCGAGTACGGTCTTGGTAGTCGAGCGCATGGAGGATGGAAAAGCTCAAAGTGTGCAAAGGCCAGTCTACTACGTCAGCGAAGTCCTCTGTGCGTCCAAACAGCGGTACCCACACTTTCAAAAGCTAGCATACGCTGTTTTCATGACCTCCAGGAAGTTGCGCCACTACTTCACGGAGCATCCGATAACAGTGATAAGCAAATCTGCAATTGGAGACATTCTCACAAATCCCGATGCAACTGGGCGAGTAGCAAAGTGACTCATCGAGCTAGGGCCACTAGGAATCACGTATGATCACCCGAAGGCCATCAAAGCACAAGTCTTACCTGACTTCACAACCGAGTGGATCGAAGCTCAACTGCAGGAGTTCCTGATGTATCTAACTCCTGGACAATGTACTTTGATGGGTCCAAGAAAAACGAAGGCACAAGCGCACGCGTCATACTCATATCGCCCAAGGGCGACAAACTCTGCTACGTTTTGCAAATGGATTTCGAGTTCCCGTCCAACAACGAAGCATAATACGAAGCCCTGATCCACGGCATGCGAATGGCCAAAGCACTAGGATGCAATCGACTAATGATCTATGGTGATTCTAACCTGGTAGTGCAGCAAACGATGAAAGCTTGTGATGCCTTAGCTGACAACATGATCGCATATCGAGATCTCTACAACACGTTGGAGGGTGGATTCGATGGATGCGAGCTACGGCACATTGGGCGAGAAAGTAACGAAGAAGCAGACAGGTTAGCCAACATTGGTTCAACTAAGGCGCCAATTCCACCAGGTGTCTTCTTAGAATGCATCGAGCACAGGTCCATCAAACCACAGCGGCCTCCGCCCGCTTCGACTGCTACATCAAAAGGTAAAACACCTAGTACAGATGATCCACCAGTCGAAGTACTCATATGCCATGGTGATCTAGTGATACCAGCATGGACTGAACCCTTCTTGGCATACATGCTCCGCGATGAGCTACCCAAAGACACAACAGACGCCCGGCGAGTCACTCGATGATCCAAAGCATACACCATAATCAACGGTGAGTTATACAAACGTAGCATCTCAGGTATGTTTCAAAGATGCATCGACTTCGAGGATGGCAAAGCAATACTCTGTGATATCCATGCAGGTACATGTGGGCATCACGCCAGCAGTCGATCACTCATAGCCAAAGCCTTCCGAGCGGGTTTTACTGGCCAACAGCACTCAAAGACGCAGAAGACATAGTCAAAAGGTGCATCGGGTGTCAAAAATTTGCCACCAAACCTCATGCACCTGCATCGGCGTTAAAAACCATACCAGTGGCGTGGCCTTTCTCCCAATGGGGGCTCGATATGGTCGGACCACTCAAAAAATCTTCGCCTGGAGGACATACTCACCTACTAGTGCGGTGGACAAATTCACAAAGTGGATCGAAGCAGTTCCCATCACAAGTTCGACTGCCGCTACAGCAGTCAATTTCATAAGATCCATCGTGTATCTCTTTGGTGTCCTGAACAGCATCATCACAGATAACGGCACAAACTTCACAGCCGAGGAATTTCGCTCCTTCTGCAAAGAGTGGAATATCACACTCAACTACGCATCGGTGACGCACCCGCGTCCAACGGGCAAGTCGAAAAGGCCAATGGTCTTGTATGCACGGGCATCAAGAAAAGATTGCTGGTACCACTCAAAAGGGCTGCGGGTGCCTGGGTCGATGATCTCCAAGCGGTACTATGGAGTTTGCGTACAACTTCGAATGCCTCGACCCAGTTCACACCGTTCTTTATGGTCTATGGCGCAGAGGCAGTTCTGCCACCAGAAGTAAAGTTCAGCGCACCCCGAGTAGAAGTATACGACGAGGACGACGCGAACGAGTCACTCGAAGACTCTGCCAATCTACTTGAAGAAGCACGCAATACGGCGCTTGCTCGCACAGCTGTCTACCAGCAGGATCTTCGCAACTACCACAGTCGTCGACTGCGTACAAGGTCCTTCATCGTGGGAGACCTGGTACTTCGACTGAAGCGGAAGAAGGTGCACAAACTTGCATCTCCATGGGAAGGACCCTTCATCATTACGGAGGTCATCGATGGTGGTGCCTATCGGCTGAAGCACGCGAAGACAGGAGAGATATCGAATAACCCATGGAATGTGGCGCACTTGCGTCGCTTCTATGGTTAGACTCCTAGTCGACAAATGTAATAGAGCACAATGTCAAACGGCCAGCAGGTTTCAGACGCACTCTTTCCCTTACTAGGGTACCTAAGGGGACTGGAAGGTTTTTAATGAGGCGGCCTGCTGGTCTATATATGAAATAAATAAGAATGTTCCTCTATGAGTTGTTCGCATATTTTCTTATGTCTCCATACCTGAAGATCATAAAATCTTTCTCACAAATCATAACAACATCATACCCCACCCGAGTACTCGGGGGCTGGGCCTTAATTTTGCCAACAAAAACTCAGCCATGCCCGAAGTACTCGGGGGTGGGTCTCAAACAAAAATTGTAACAAAAGTTATATTTTCAAAAGAAGAATTTGATTACTCAAGAGGCAGAAAACAACTGCCAGCAAACCAAGGCAAAGCTAATCTCACACACCCCACTCGACAGGCTCGGGGCTGGCAAAGTACATAAGTTAGAAAACTTATTTATCTCATACACCCCACTCGACATGCTCGGGGGCTGGAAGAAACATAAGTTCAAAAAATGTTACTTGATACCACCCACTCTACAGGCTCGGGGGCTGGGTAATTACATAGCTAAGCATTTTTTACAAATACCCCGCTCAACAGGCTCGGGGGCTGCACATCTTTATACATTCAACTATACAAAAGCATCAAATTTACATGGGCTCATCCTTCATAGGCAGGATTCCTTGTGGTTGCGGCCCGGTTGGAAACAGGTGGTAGTTGATGCGCAAGAATGCTGCTCTGCACTGCTAGTAGGATGGCGCAGCGAAATACTCGATCTTTCAGAGTAGCAAGCTTGCAGGAGCGATATCTGTCCAACCAAAAATGCTGACGCCCTGTAGTTGGGTTATCAGTCGCGTTGTCCAAACATTCATTGACACGCTCCTCTTCTTCTTTGAAGCTTTGCACAAAAACTGCAGGAAGCAGGTCGAGTAAGCAAAACGGAGATGCAATAATTAACGCATCATGTAGACAGATCAATCCTTACCGTCCAGTTGACTGTTCACAATCTCTATTTTGCCGATTACATAATCCTCTCGTTGGGTGGCAAAGGCTGGCATTCCCTTGAGTATTTTCAACTCAGTCTCGGCGTTTTTCAGCTCTTGAGTCAGTTGTACCACTTTCTTCTTCGCAAAAGATAGAACCCTGGCATCATTTCTTACTTGAGAAGGTGATCGAGTGTCAACCCAGGGTGGTGAGGACTTGGCAGAGTTATGTTCAACTGGCTGTCAAGATCCAAAAAGAAAGAAAGTTCAGAAAAGGATACAGATCAGATGGATGCAAAAGAAAGCACTCAAAACAAGCAAGTACTTATATCATAACATTTGTTCGCAAAATGAGTAGCAAAAGCACACTTGATTAGTGTGAGTTATATTTACAAGCCATAACAAGGAGCAGATGTCTTAAGCGCGCGACATAGACTCGGACCTAGTCCTACGTGCCTGCGACTGAGCAGTAATTACAGCCGATCTGCACTCCATAGTAGACATGTAGGCTTCGGCCAGTCGCACCGTGGTGTCATTAATACCCTTGAAAGAAACTGGCTTCCCATCTGGCTTTTTGGGAACATCAGTCATAGCAGACTCATACTCGGCCACTACACCATGTCCTAGTAGGAGCTTGAGAGTGTACTCTGAGCCGCGTACCGTAAGCTCGCGAGCAAACTCTGCCATGGTAGACGAGCCAGGGCCAAGTGCATCAGCAAATCCTTGCGCAGTCGCAGGAACAACGTCAGACGGGAGCACTTCCGAGTGAACGGCGCCAAGCGTACTCATCAGGCTGTTCAAAGTGCCTTGTGCCTTTGCAGTCGCGGACTCTAGCTCGGAGACAGCTTGGTCGAAGGGTAGAGGTCCACTCGCAGTATCTACTGGAGTGGACATGGCAGCAATTGCTTCAAAAATAGTACAGACAAACGGTGTATCAGTAAAAATACTCGAAACTCAAAAGAAAATGTTAGACAGAAAGTGTTTGCTAACCTTCAGCAGCTCGGGCGAGTGTCGAGAGGCGTTCAGCATACTCTTTCTCGCGTAATGCAGCCGCATTTTGAGCATCTTCGAGTGCCTTTTTCGAGTTAGCTTGCTCAGTAGTAAGCTGCGCCTCCAAGTCCTTCACCTGCTTCTTCAGGTCCTCCACTTCCTTCTCAGCTGATTTCTTGTCACCTGAGTTAAGGTACATGCAACTTAATTTTCACCAAGAAGCCAAAGCATATTGAACTTGGTCATAAATTAGCAAAAACTTACTGGCAAGTTCAGTCGAGCTAGAGAGGAGAGAGTCCCTTTCTTGTTCCATTTGGACGTAAGCCTGGCCCCAGGTGGCCAGATTGGCAAAAATCGGCTACAAAATTTATACAAATCACATTTGTTACTTGCACAAGTACTCGAGTGCGGAGTATGGAGAGGAAAGCTTACATGCTCAGTCCAGGATTTGGGATTCGAGGTAGAGGCCTCATCAACCGGAGGCACAGCAGCCTTATCCTTAGTCACTTCAGCAATCACCATGTCAGCGGTGGGCGCAGCAGCTTCTGGAGTGATCTTAGGCGAAATCGCAGTCGAGACAACCGCGGTTGCACGAGGAGACAGCTCTCCATCCATAGCTCCGTACAAAACATTAGTAATCGCATAAAGACAAGCGTCATGAAAACGCAAGTAGAAACGACAAAAGATAAGCATAAGGGGAAACATACTCAAGCTCATCCTCGTCAGAATCGGGTTCAGCACCAATGCGCAGTACTCCAAATCGAGTGGACCTACTCGAGGCTGCCGGATGGCGTGAAGCCAAAGGAGGAGCGGCCAAGGGAGAGGTCTGGGCAGGTGGGGACGTACCCGAGTTGCCATCATCTTGTAGATCATCCTCTTGGGACTCGCTGCTCAAAGAATCAGAAACAATCGTGCGCCGACGTTTGACACGGCGAGTGCTTGCCTCAGGCTCGGTCGAGCGTGCGGCGTCCTCCATAACTTGCTCTACTTCTTCTTCATCATCTTCTTTCCCCACTTCTCCCACAGCGCCAACAGGTGGGGTGTGGGCAGAAGGGAGTTCGGACTCGGGCAGCTTGGCCTCGTCTTGCAGCTCCGCCTCCAAAGAAGATCCTGCTTCTGGTAAAGGGGGTAGGGTGGAAGCTGTCAAGTGGCCTTGTGCATATCAACAGACATGCACCACAGTCATGAATACAGTCGCCAAAAACATTTAACACATTCGAACTTTGAGAAAACTAAGAGAAAGTTCACACTTACTTCGAGTAAAGGATTGTTAGCTGAGAAAGGAGCAACCGGGCCGTCAAGGTTACAAGGCTCTGCAGCCTTGATACTGGTGATGGACCTCACCCGGTCATCAAACTCTTCCTTCGACAGCTCCTCCTGTGTCGTGGTGGGATCACGCAGATGCCTAGGGGTAGGCTTAGTCTGGGGCCAAACGTACGCTTGAGGATTCGGTGAGGGATTGCGCGATGGCGTCGCACACGAAGAACACTGCAAACACAAAGATCTACCCTGCTTCGGGGCCCTCGTGAGGAGGTAAAACCCCTACTCCAGCACTATCCTATTTGGTGTATTTTCCTCTGTATACGCAGTGTGTACAAATGCTCGTCGAGCTGGATACCTCTTCATGCCTCTAAGTGTGCCTCTAATCACTGCTAATTAAGCTGCTAATCACCGCTAAACTCTAGGGAGGAGAGCTCCCGCGGGGGAAAATGAGCTCCCGGGAGTGTGAGGCCTCTCCCTCATGTCCTCCCCTGGTGCCTTTATATAGAGGAGGCCCAAGGGACAAGGAGACAAAGAACACTATGCACGGGTCCCACTTGTACTCTAGTCACATCAACACACTGTAGCCACGCTGCATGTGTACTCTTGTCACACCAGTGGCACTGTAGCCACGCTGCATGTGTCCTTGGTTTTGTCCACTTGTGCTTGTCTCCTGGAGATGGCAGAGGGATCTTGTACTGGATGAGGGAGTTGGAGTGTCAGCGTGTGGCGGTGGCGTGCCGAGGTGAGGCCACGCTGGGCCACCGAGGTAAGCCATCCCGGCCTGGAGCGATGACTCGGTCCTGGGAGATGATCCGGTTCGCTGGGAGGAGGTGGCCCGAGGCTGGGTGCAGCATCGCTGCTGGTGGAACTTGGTCGAGACGTGCGCTGGCCTACCGAGCCTGGGAAGTGCTGGCTGCTCCGGGTAACCGAACCTCGGCCTGCTCCGGGTAACCGAACCTCGGTGAACCTCGGCCTGCTCCGGCCGGCCGAATCTGGCGATCGAATCAAACCGGTCCGATGCGTATTACTCGGCCCAGCAAGGAGATTCGGACTGCCCGCTGAGGTCACCTCGGTCTGGGAAAACTCGGCCTAGCCGGGTGTGGGCAAACTTGGCCCAACCGAGTTAATTTATTTCCAGTCCAGCAGAGGAGAGGCCCGTCTCGGCTGGGAAAGCTCAGCCCGCCCGAGTTAGCTGGAAACTCGGCCCAGCCGAGGTAGTGCTGGAGGATTCGGCCCAGTGTCGGTCCAGTGTGCTTTTTTCCTCCTTTTCCTTTATTCCTTTGCTTATTTCTCTGCTGCCTCTTTTACTAGCTCCACTAAATCACCAGCTTTGGTATACCCGGGGTCACATCCCCGACATTAGTCCCCGAGGCTGCGGGGGACTCGCAGAGTCGCGCGCAGACTTACAAAAATAAATGCCACCATCGAAACCTACATGTACACGACCTCCTGCGTGTATGGGCGCCATTGTAATTCGGTTGTCTTAGCCATGCCCTCCAGGCCAACAGCGACATCCGGTTGACCGAGCTCACCCGAATCAACAACGAGATGGACAGTTTGCGCTGGAAATGTATTGCCTGCATTGTCACTCTTATATGCCGGTTCTTAACCCTCCTGGCTTTTACCGAATTGGGATGCCGCCAGCGTCGGTTAGCCCTCCTGGCTTTTACCGAATTGGGATGCCGCCAGCGTCGGTTAGCCCTCCTGGCTTTTACCGAATTGGGATGCCGCTAGCGTCGGTTAGCCCTCCTGGCTTTTACCGAATTGGGATGCCGCCAGCGTCGGTTATCCCTCCTGGCTTTTACCGAATTGGGATGCCGCCAGCGTCGGTTAGCCCTCCTGGCTTTTACCGAATTGGGATGCCGCCAGCGTCGATTAGCCCTCCTGGCTTTTACCGAACTCGGATGTCGCCAGCACAAGCTGGCCCGACATAAACCTGCATGTTAGTATCTCATATGTCTCGGTATCTCGGCCTCTCTGGGCATATCACACATGTCTCGGTACCTCGGCCCCTCTGGGCGTATCACACATGTCTCGGTACCTCGGCCTCTTTGGGCATTTCACATATGTCTCGGTATCTCGGCCCCTCTGGGCATATCACACATGTCTCGGTATCTCGGCCCCTCTGGGCATTTCACATATGTCTATACCTCGGATGTCCGGCAGCCACTCTAGGCGCTTACCGACATAGATGTCTCCAGCCACTGCTGGTTTGACATAAGCATATCTCGAATGCCGGTTTTAGCCACTCCGGGCGTATACCGACATAGATGTCTCCAGCCACTGCTGGTTTGACATACAACCTGCAAAAACATATCTCAAAGGTTGCCTCTGATTAACCAACATAGACACTGATCTGGTACACAGGTAATGCCATGATACATTGGCAAACAGAACAAACGATGATTTGGGATATGGAATGATGCCAGGATATTGTGACAAACCGAAATAAACAGCGATCCGGGATGTGAAATGATGCCGTGATACTATGGCAAACCGAAACAAACGGCGATCTAGAGAATAATGATAATGCCAGGGTACCTTGGGTAAATTGAGATAACCAATATAACTATGATACCTCAGATTTCCATTATACCTCAGATTTCCACCATACCTCGGAATTCCATTATAACCCGGATTTCCATTATGACCCGGATTTCCAATATGACCCGGATTTCCAATGTACCTCGGATTACCATACACCTCGGATTATAATACACCTTGGATTATAATACACCTCGGATTTCTGGAATACCTCGGAATTCCATTATACCTCGGAATTCAGTTATAACCCGGATTTCCATTATGACCTGGATTTCCAATATACCTCGGATTTCCCATATACCTCGGATTACCAATATGACCCGGATTTCCAATATACCTCGGATTACCAATATGACCCGGATTTCCAATATACCTCGGATTACCAATATACCCCGGATTACAATACACCTCAGATTTCTGGAATGCCTCGGATTTTCCAGGATACCTCAGTAACGAACATTCTCAACAAAACCGATGTCACCTTTCAACGTTAGTCCAACATACATATCATGAAGAATATTTGACGGGAACAACAATTATACTAACCGAGGCAAACCAGTTATAGCACTTAACAGAAAATGAATCTAATAGTAGATACTAAGCACAAAGAACTAGACTCGGTTTCAACCGAGTCCCCGAGTTACTTTTCTTATCTAGGAGGAGGTGCAAAACAGACTGGCTATCCAGTCCCCGGGTCAAGACATCTTGTCCCGGGTAGAACAACTAATCAAAGCAAGGTAGAAACGAGGGGCCAGTCCCCGAGTACTGTTTGAGACTATCTAGAAGAATGAGCATACATATAAATGATACTTACACGGTCAGGTTGTAGGAGAAGTCTTAACTCGGATTTCCATGTCTTAACTCGGACTTCAGAACACCTCGGATTCAGAACAGCTCGGACTTCAGAACACCTCGGATTCAGAACAGCTCGGACTCCAGAACAGCTCGGATTTCAGAACACCTCGGATTCCAGAATCAGCTCGGATTCTAGAACACCTCGGATTCCAGAACAGCTCGGATTCCAGGACACCTTGGATTCAAGAATCAGCTCGGATTCCAGAACACCTCGGATTCCAGCATCAGCTCGGATTCCAGAACACCTCGGATTCCAGAACATCTCGGATTCCAGAATCAGCTCGGATTCCAGAACAGCTCGGATTCCTGAATCAGCTCGGATTCGCACTGTAGCCAACTTGAAAAATGAGTCAACACACGGGGACGATGTCGAAGTTGAGTCCCCGAGTAGATGATGAAGGTCCCATCCGAATTAATCCAGCAAGCGCCACTATCAGCCCCACGGTGGGCGCCAACTGTCGTGGTGGGATCACGCAGATGCCTAGGGGTAGGCTTAGTCTGGGGCCGAACGTACGCTTGAGGATTCGGGGAGGGATTGCGCGATGGCGTCGCACACGAAGAACACTGCAAACACAAAGATCTACCCTGCTTCGGGGCCCTCGTGAGGAGGTAAAACCCCTACTCCAGCACTATCCTATTTGGTGTATTTTCCTCTGTATACGCAGTGTGTACAAATGCTCCTCGAGCTGGATACCTCTTCAGGCCTCTAAGTGTGCCTCTAATCACTGCTAATTAAGCTGCTAATCACCGCTAAACTCTAGGGAGGAGAGCTCCCGCGGGGGAAAATGAGCTCCCGGGAGTGTGAGGCCTCTCCCTCATGTCCTCCCCTGGTGCCTTTATATAGAGGAGGCCCAAGGGACAAGGAGACAAAGAACACTATGCACGGGTCCCACTTGTACTCTAGTCACATCAACACACTGTAGCCACACTGCATGTGTACTCTTGTCACACCAGTGGCACTGTAGCCACGCTGCATGTGTCCTTGGTTTTGTCCACTTGTGCTTGTCTCCTGGAGATGGCAGAGGGATCTTGTACTGGATGAGGGAGTTGGAGTGTCGGCGTGTGGCGGTGGCGTGCCGAGGTGAGGCCACGCTGGGCCACCGAGGTAAGCCATCCCGGCCTGGAGCGATGACTCAGTCCTGGGAGATGATCCGGTTCACTGGGAGGAGGTGGCCCGAGGCTGGGTGCAGCATCGCTGCTGGTGGAACTTGGTCGAGACGTGCGCTGGCCTGCCCGAGCCTGGGAAGTGCTAGCCTGCTCCGGGTAACCGAACCTCGGCCTGCTCCGGGTAACCGAACCTCGGCGAACCTCGGCCTGCTCCGGCCGGCCGAATCTGGTGATCGAATCAAACCGGTCCGATGCGTATAACTCGGCCCAGCAAGGAGATTCGGACTGCCCGCTGAGGTCACCTCGGTCTGGGAAAACTCGGCCCAGCCGGGTGTGGGCAAACTTGGCCCAACCGAGTTAATTTATTTCTAGTCCAGCAGAGGAGAGGCCCGTCTCGGTTGGGAAAGCTCAGCCCGCCCGAGTTAGCTGGAAACTCGGCCCAGCCGAGGTAGTGCTGGAGGATTCGGCCCAGTGTCGGTCCAGTGTGCTTTTTTCCTCCTTTTCCTTTATTCCTTTGCTTATTTCTCTGCTGCCTCTTTTACTAGCTCCACTAAATCACCAGCTTTGGTATACCCGGGGTCACATCCCCGACTTCTTGGCTCATCCGGGTGGCGTTGAGGGGACCTTCGTATTGCCACATCGGGTGAGCCCGGAGACGAAGTGGACATACCCGCAGCTTGACAAAGGTGCCAATGAGTTGGACACCTGAGACAGTGCCGAGCATATTGCCAATCCGCGTCAGAAGAGGCGTCACCTCCGCAATCTCCTCAGTCGAAAGAGGATGGTCCCAGGCCTTGATCTTCAGCAGAGGCTTGGGAATCGAAAAAGCGGGACTAACCGCTTGATCGACTGGCACATAAAACCATCGACTGCGCCATCCTTGAGCAGAGTCGACCGCCATGAGGTTGAAGTAGTTGACGTCGCTCCGCACCTAGATCAGCAGGCCACCGACAGGGAATGGGCGGCCACCTCCACAGTTATGGCGCACTTTGAAAATCGACTTCCAAAGCGTTCAGCTGGGAGACACTCCCAGGAAACACTCGCACAAAACCATAAAAACAGCAATGTGCAAAATCCCATTGGGAGTGAAGTCATGGATTTGCACTCCGTAGGCGTACATCAACCCACGAACAAAATCATGGAGGGGGAGCGAAAAAACTCGAGGCAGAAACTCCGCAAAACACACACGCTCATTAGAGCGGGGTTCAGGGAATACCTCCTTGTTGGAGGGTGCGCGGGCCTTCAGCTCTTCTTCCGGTGGCAATAATCCTTTCTGCCGGAGTTGCTGGAGGCCGGCCTTGGTCATCGTCGACCGCATCCAATCTCCAGGACTCTTCTGGACGCCAGCATCGGTGGCGGCAGCAACCGCAGCCTTCTTCTTCTCTTGTCCACCACATCTGCGGCGGCGGACGCGGCTCCAGCAGCACCACGCTTCGTAGGCTTCCCCATACCGAATGGTGGGTGGAGCGGTGGTTCTGATGAACGGCGGCAAGAAAGGGGCGCGAGGAGGAAGACGAAAGCAGAGGAAGCAAATGGCAGGGTAAAAAAAATTCTGCAGAGAAGAGATCTTTATTTACCACAAACGAGCAAAGCAATCTCGGCCGCCCATGCACGATCTGTGAGACACGTGGCGTGATTGAAGAACAACCGTCGCAGGCCACTCTACCCACTATGCAAGTAAAACGAGGAAGTTATTATTACGCGGCGAAAATTCCGCCACGTCCGGTCAAATCGGAACCGAAGCGGCGTCCTCGGTGGTCAAATCCTGACAAAAGGCCCATACAGACATGTCTTGTCAAAATCCTGCACGCACGCTACAAGCGTCATGCATGACATCACTTGTCAAGGAATCTTGTGAAGCAAAATCAGTTCGACTAAAACAAAAACAAAAGATGGGCAACGTTTGTCGACTAAGATGATGTTATACACTCGACATTCTATCAAGTACAGTATAGTACTCCCATCGGGACCGTATGAACAATTTTCTTCGACTAAGGTACGCAAAATATAGTGAATTTGAGATTATCCTCTATTACAAGTAATAAAGCACAATCTCGGGGGCTACTCCCATCGGGAGCGCTATCACGCACCCGATAGATTCAGAGTAAGAAGAGCAGTCGACGAACAGATCCGACTCAGTCGAAAATGCAAAATAAACAACTGCAAAAGAGCATATTCTATAAGATACCCGAGTTGTGTCAGTCGCAAGTGACTCGGATGCTGCATGCAAGAAGTGCAAAGGTAAGACCCGCTGCTTAGTCGAGCTGGGCTGAGGACCACTCCGGCAGTGGAGTCCTTAAAAATTTCCCGTGTCAGCAGACATGATGAAAATCCTGGCGGACCCGCTGGGTAGCAAATAAATAACTGCGGAGCGATTCAATAAGACCTCAACGGCCTGAGTCGAATCTGTCCAGTATGTTCCAGGTTCGAGCCCGAGGACTCGAATTTGATTGAAAACTAGTAAGGTTTTGCCCAAATGAGCTGTTAACTGGTTTTGATCCGCCGATTAAATCTAGGCCTACTAAGCTATAATCCTTTGTCAAAACACACAAATCTCAGTCAAAATTTAGATGCGAGGCATAAAGCATAGGCATAAGCATAGGACGTGCACTATCGAGTGAGTCCATGCCTGATTCTTCGAGTCAGCCAAGCACTCGGGGGCAAATGACGAGCTTATACCTAACGGGTATCCTACCATGAGAGTACCTGGTGCACGTAATGACTAAATCACAATTGTCAACAGCCCGATGAAGCCCAGCAAGAAAGGCCCAAGACGAAGATTGCTTCCCAAGTTAGGCTTAGTCGGTTGTAGTTTCCTTATCTGTAAAGTCTAGTCGGTTAAGTACCCGAGACCCAGCCACCTATATAAGTGCTGGGAGGGTGGCCAATCGAGGACACGCAACACCAGAGCCCTCAAACCCTAGCGAGATCAAACCCTTGCTAGACCCTTGCAACCGCAACATATTCCATCATCAATACAGACAGGCAGAAAGTAGGGGTGTTACCTCAGTCGAGGGCCCTGAACCTGGGTAAATTCCGCTTGTCAGCCGACGATTCTACCTACACTACGCGTTCTCTACCTCATAACTCTAGCCATAGGTACCTTACCATGGGTATTGCCGAGTACACACCTCGTCACCAATTTTATACTTTATCCAAGGTGTTAGTTTGAAATTGGAAATGTCTATCTGTCCGATTTCATCAAATCGTATATGGATTCTTTGAATAGACCTGGATGTGGATTCAGTATGGAAACTACCCTATTTGTTTGCATTCCTATGATAACAAGTACGCAGCTAAAAAATTAAAGCGCAAATTACAGTAATCAGGGTGTTTGGTTTGTTTGTCTTTCTAAATTCTGATCGAAGGGCACAAAATTTTGCTGGACTAGAATCCCATGATAATTATCTGAGAAGAGCAGTACGTAGGGGGACCTTCAAATGATGGGCATGACATTGATGCCATGACCACCCTATCACAAAATCCAAAACAACAAACAAAAGAAAAAGACGTACTAGTTAACTACAGGTAAGCCGTTGGGCCCGTCGCACCGCGGCCGCCTGACGTCGGCATGAACGCCATCACCAGCAGCATCTCCAGCATTAAAACACAGGACAAACAACGGATGAGATTTAACGATGAAAAGTAACGGCTGTGATTTAAAAAGATCCCTTAGCTTTTCACGTGGTAGTCGGAAGAGAAAAAACAAATCACGTTCAAGAGTCCCACTCGGAGCTGGCAACGAAGGACTTGCACGTGAGCTGTTGAGATTGAAAATTAATTCTGCACCGTGCGCAATAGGAATACTAAGTCGTGCAACGAAAAGGAAAGGGACGAAACTGATCCATCTTTATCTCACCATGGACTCCTCGACAAACCATATATATGTGATTTGGGCTGATTCCACATATATCGTTGGTAGCAGTATATATGTGTTCCGCGAGGGATCGTAAATCGCGACAGTTGATCGTGGCAAATCATAATCGGTTCTAGCCTATATAGGTTTTGCTCGACGGAGAAATCCTACATGTCGGCAATTGATCGATCGGTGTTGCTGCTAGAGCGCCGAGGATGCATGCCAATCTCACGACAATGAATTCGACGTCAGCGAGGCTTGATGAGGGTGTGGATGCTAGAGCATCGAGGATGCATGCCAATCTCACAACGATGAACTCGACATCAACGAGCTTGATGAATATACAAAGGAGCCCTGAGTGTGTGTCGAGTTTTTCTGATGATATTTTTTGAGTGTGTGACGAGTTTTTCTGATGATATTGATGCGGCGAGAAGAAGACATGGATGATATTTGGATCGATGGCGGCCATGCTAGCGAGGTTTGCTTCAGTTCGTCCTCTGATTATTTTCTGATAACACGTGATTGCACGCGTCCAGTTCAGTAGGTTGTATCAGGCGTGGAACAGATCGAACTCGATTCCCTCCGGCGTACAAGTGCGTTGTTTTTCTGAAACTACTCAAGGAATTGGCTGTCACCATCTCATGCTCCGTGATGACGCTGACACATGATGACCAAGCGCAAGGTGCCCAACGTGATTTGGAAGAAGAACAAACCGAGGGCACCAGCAGCTGGATTTATACTGAGCGATAAGAAAAAAAAACAGACAAAGAAACAGTTCGGAATAGCTAAACATGTACTAGGGCAAGCTGCAGACCTAATAGTTTAGAAGCAGGACACGAACCGTGCAATATTGCACGCAGCCTTCCGTCTATAATACATCTTTAGTCTTTCTTTTGCGATCCAATTATTGTTGTGCAGTAACTCTAAAAAATGTTGGTCAAGTGTTGGTCATTGCTCTACAGGTATGTACTCACAGATTTGTTTTATCTCACACAGTTACGCATAAGAATTCTATATGCATTATGCAGTAATGTACATCTGTTGAGGCATTGTATTTGCGACACATGTAATTTTGTAGATAATTTATGATTATTCTTCAGTGACGAGACATGCAGGGCAACAAATGCCATTTGATAACCTTATAGTAAGATATATTTTATATTTATGGACATATAGAGTTATGGATGAAAAATATAAATAATAAGACACATTCGTGTATGTTCAAAAGTTTCTCTGCCACACATTTTTTTTGCGAATTGATCTCATTATGGTATGTTGGCTTCAAGGTCTCAGGGTCACTATCAATAAACACATGCCCACGTGTCGTCACGCCAAAGCTAGCAGTGCTATCACCCAAGCGCACGCAGATTCTCGACTAGAAGAAGTGGATGTGCTCCTGCACTTCAAGGGGGCTAATGATTTGGAACATCACAACAGAAGCAAGAGATGAGACGGTTGGAAACTAGGCCCTCGATTAATGTACAGCTGAGGGACCTTGGTGTCAGTTTTTCACCTCCGATAAGGCCGATCAGCTTATTAGAGGCGTCCTGTGCATTGAGAGGTTGATGTTGTGGAAAAAGCCTAATTACTTATTGCAAGAAATTAGGTCTAAGGAAGTCGCTACCTAGAATATACTGAAAACAACGATTAGATCAATCAAGTCATGTAGTATTGTTATGATCAAGGTTGATTGTAGAGATATTACGACTCTACTATAACTGATGTCCCTAACGTATCCAGGTTAATGTAACGTTGCATGACATGGAAAAATCACTCAACCAGCATCAAGACACAATTGATTGCTGGAATTTTAAACAATAAAAATAATAATGTTATATTTTTTTGAAACTTAAAATAATAATGTTATAGCGAACTTCTGCGTAAGAAAACTTGGAAGCCTAAACAATGAATGTATTCAGGTTTTGCATTTTTAACATGTACAAATGTCATATCATGTAGATTGGAATGTGGAAGCAATTGACAACTCAATAAACCAAGTAACCTAAATCATTCATATATATTTTTGTCGATTTTAATGTGTTTTATATTTGATAAAATATTTGATTTATCAACTCTAGCCGCGCAATTGCGCGGGCCACCCAGCTAGTTCCTATGATAACAAGTACGCAGCTAAAAAATTAAAGCGCAAATTACAGTAATCAGGGTGTTTGGTTTGTTTGTCTTTCTAAATTCTGATCGAAGGGCACAAAATTTTGCTGGACTAGAATCCCATGATAATTATCTGAGAAGAGCAGTACGTAGGGGGACCTTCAAATGATGGGCATGACATTGATGCCATGACCACCCTATCACAAAATCCAAAACAACAAACAAAAGAAAAAGACGTACTAGTTAACTACAGGTAAGCCGTTGGGCCCGTCGCACCGCGGCCGCCTGACGTCGGCATGAACGCCATCACCAGCAGCATCTCCAGCATTGCCACCGGAACCAGCATCAGCATCGACGGCGGCGGAGGCAGAGGCGGCAGCACGAGTGGCAGGATAACCAGCGACGCGGTGACCAGCATGAGCGCCAGGACGGAGAAGTACTTGGAGAAGAAGCTGCCGCTGCCGCTACAACTGGGCTTCTCCTCGTCCCTGCGATGGTGCTGCGCTCTTCGATCGGAAGGCGGAATCGGCGGCGGCCACGACGACGACGCCGTGTTAATTCCGCCGGCCAGCGCTCCACCTCTGCCGCTCTCCATGTCGTTGGCTGCGGTAGATGCGCTGCACTCGGGCTACTCTCGATCAGTTCTTGTATGTCCTCCGACTCCAAGGACTCGTTTCTTGCGCTCAAGAACATGAGGAGCTAGCTAGCATCCAGTTTGATACCGGCCGTTCCCTTTGTGTGATGGGTATTCTTGAAGTCGAAGAGAGTGCACTGCTAGAGCTTGCAGTTGACGCCTTGATAGCTCTGAATTCTCGCTGAATCAGATCAGATCTGCCACTCCAGTTATCCTGTGTGGATTGTTGCAGAAAAAATGAAGATCTTATCAGCATGTGAAGCAATCGAGCTGAGGACCAGTCTTTTCATCGCGTAAGCTTTACGTCTACCTGGCTAGCTAGCTAGCTAGGTTCCGTTTGCTACATTTCAAGGAGAAAAAGTTGGTAAAGCCATAGAAAAAGGGAGGCAAACGTGATGAAAGGAGGCAAAAACGGCATTCCTTGTTCTTTCAGAAAGGGACCTAGCTCCTAGGTTTTCTTAGGTTAAACAGGACAGGTTGATGATTATCTCGAATTTAGGTATAATCAAGTCCCAACCCTGGAATTGCTAATTAATTACATCTATCTATCAGCAAAACCCCTCTAAATCTAGGACAACATAGAAACTATATATATATATAGCTCAATGGATCATTCTATACCACAAGGAGGATCCAGTATGCCATCTGAATTAGAGTCTTAACGGCCCACATATACAAGTATTGGGGTGGTAATTAATATGTAAGCAGGGTCAAACACCAACAAAGTAGACATGTGATCACATGCAAGACACATGCATCGACGCATGCATGAATCGCCACCAAGTTACGATAGCCAGATGTCAATCCCTGATCGTACGTAAAAACCAAAGAATACACATACCTGGTGAAACCGATGGCAGCAGCTCACGGCCGTCTAGCATCTTTTCATGGCGCCATCAGCAGTGCTTCAGCACCGAATCTATCTATCTATATCTATCTATATCTACCTATATCAAAGCAGACCCGTTTAGGGCTTCCCTCGCCGCGGCCGCGTCGCCCCGATTCTTCTCGGCCGTCCGAATGGCCGGCAACGGCCCACGTTCGCAGATAATCGCAGTTCTACAGTGCTCGGTGGGAGGACCGATTTGTAATTCGCAAAAAGATCGGGAGGTTCCGTGTGAAAACGTCACTGCAGCGCAATATCTTGCAAAAAAACCCCACAAAGGTCTAATTCGCAAATTCAAAAAAATCTCAGGGACCTTTATGTAAAAAATCACACACATCTCCTTCCTCGCTTCCGCGCGCTGCCGACCTCGCCGCCGCCGCCGACGCCTGCCGCCGGCGCTCCGCACCTCCCCGCACAGATCGACGGACACGCCGCACTCCGCCGCCGCATCCTGTCCCTCCTCGCCCACTCTCGCGTGCCGGGAGGCCGCCGTGACCGCGGGCCGCCGCCGCGTCCGCACGTCGCCGGCGCTGTTCCGGCGACCAAATCGTGGCGGCGCCGCTCGCTCCGGGCGTCCCGCGACGAGGCGTGTCTGACGCGCCCAGCGGCGCGTGCTGGGACGCCGTGGCGCGCCGCCGCGGGAGCTCCGCCCGACCATGATGTCACGGTGATGTCACTGCGTGTCTGGGCTGGGCCGCGTGCTGTGCGTCTGGCTCAGCCGTTTTTCTTTTTTTTCCTCTTTTTTTTCTTTTCCCAAATCTTTAACTGATTTTAAAATATATCTCAAAATCAATAAAAATTTCTCCAAATCAAAAGTTTATGTAGAAACACTAGATTCTTTTCTAAAATATTCCAACATTTTCAAAACAATAGATTTTTTTTAACAAATTTTGAAAAATCCAAATCAATAAATTTTGAAACAAATCTCCAAACCAATTCAAACCACTTCCTAAAAATTAAAAAAAAATTAAAAATATCAACTCCAAAACAAAATCTTACAACGATAGATTTTTTAAACAGAATCCAAATCAATAAATTTTGAAACAAATCTCCAAATCAACTCAAATCACTTTCTAAAAATTTGAAAAAAATGAAAAAATAACCACTCCAACTACTTTGTAATCTTTCCCAAACTTTTTACAAAAAAAGAATCTTAAACACTAGGAATAATTAACAAATTTATATACTGAATTTGCGAATATATTCAAATATATAATGAATTGGAATATTTAAAATAGTTTCTATTTGAATATACTGATTTGTAAAACATTTATCATTTTCTCAGAGTATTTTATGCATATTTTCCTTATAGTTAGATTTAAATCTATTGATTTTACTTTTAATTCAAAGCCACAATAATTATCCAAATATATACTAAATTGGAATATTTAAATGAGTTTCAAAAATTAACGTTGCCTACTTACAGCATACAATCAAATCCGAAAGTTCGAATATTTCAAAATTTTAAATGCACTGCAAATCTAAACATCCAAAAAACGTAAAGAAGAAATCACATATGAATAACTTCTCACTATCAACAATTTAAAAATTCCAAGAACTTACAAATACAAACTTAAAAAAAATACATTAGAATGTAACCAACTTTTGAATGTCGACAATTTCAAATTTATTAATTTTTTTACAGCACAATATTTACAAATGTGACAAATATATAAACAAAAAAAATACCACATACGTAAATATTCAGAAATAACTGTTTTAAACTCATTTTCATAATTGCATAAAAAAATTCTAAATTAGAACATACTTCAAATAATTTAAAACACTTTACATAAATTGTTTTATGGCAATTAAACATTTTCAAAGACTACTACGAAGTTAAATTTTTAAAATGTTGATTAGATGAAAATTTGCAGAAAATGCAAATTCATAATCTCTAATTATGGATTAAATAAATTTTAAAAATGCTTGATTGGATGACTATTTGCAGGAAATGCAAATTCATAATATCTAATTTTGTATTAAATTTAAATTAAATTTAACAAATTCTCATATAATGTTTTTCCTCCAATTGGGCACCCATGCTATACCATTCCCGGATTTTAGAGCCGTTTTACCAACCGCCGACATGAACGAAATTGGATTTTATTGCGGGAAATTAGGAATTCATGAGGAAGAAAATGGCGAGGCTACCTAATAAAAAATACAAACATATTGTATCAATTCGAACAAGACAATATTTAGATACAATATAACTAAACTCCCCCAAATATGCAATTCAATTTAATAAACACTTACACTGGACTTAACTCTCTCTAATTATGTAGTCAAATTTAAATAATGTTGACTAGACGCATATTGGATAAAACACAAATTCATTCCTTCTAAAAAATGTATTCAACTTAATAAATGATAATACTACATATTCACCATTTAACTTCAATTCAACGAATGCTCAAATTGAACTTAACTCACTCTAATGTCACTATTTCTATTCAAAAAATGTATTTTGTAGCAGAAACAAAAAAAATTATATTCACAAAAAATATCCACCAAGGTCAATCTGGAAAACTTCCCAATTTGAACATTTTATGAAATCTGAACAATTTTTGAACGTAAGCTCTCTTTACATTTCACTATTTTCCAAATTTGCACACTTTTAAATAAGGATATTTTCAAATTTGAATTTTACCACACGGGACGCGGCGTGTCGCCGCGCAATTTTTCCTAGTAAGACTTTTACGATGGCTCATTCTATGGACGGAGATATGCAGATGAAAAAGAGAGAGAGAGGCGGAGAGAGGAAAATGGCAGGAGGGTTGCTGGATGCAGTGCACCCAGCGCTATTAGTCATCGCGTCCAGTGCAAGTTGTGGCGATGGTGGGGGAGTATTATAAGCCGGAGGGGATGGAAAGCAAGCAGGGTTTTTTTTTTTTTTTGTGAACAAGCGACAGCGTTGTATTCAACCATATGAAACCAGAGTACAATACACGAATACAACAGGAAGGCACCAGAAGCCTGCCAGTCTAACACCTTTTCCAGAAACAACCTCAAAGAAAATAAAAACACACCTAGGTCCTCGGAGGTCGTCTCCCATCTCAGCACGCCGCCAGGCTTCGCCGCCGCCGGAGCAGCACAACAAAGCCCAACCCATGGCACGAAGAGAAATCATCGCAACACTTGCTTTGTTGAACCTCTGGATTAGCCACCAACAAAATCGTCGGCACCGTCTTCTTTGTGGCTCATCGGCCGGGGCACCGCCCCGTTCCTCTTCGACCTCGAATCCAAACCTGCCACCGGATTCGCTCACCGAACTTCCTCTCACCCCAAATCCTTCCAGCACCGGGGTCGCATCCCCATCACAGCACCTCACGGGTCCCGCACCGCCCCTGGGGAAGAAGACGGCATGGCAGCGACCGACCCGAAGGACAGGAACTCCAAAGCACAGAGGAGACGTCGCCTTGTCACCCACCTGCACCGAGTACACAAACTCCACCACCCTTCCGGCGAGTGCGCCGCCGGACCGGAGAAAGGAAGTGGAGATCTTATTCTTCACCACCGCCTGCATCACCACCGGAGCAACGCCGACGAGGAAAGACAGTAAAACAAAACTAACTATACCTAAACTACTGCCGCACGGCGAGATCCAACGGTTCCCCCCCACTTCGCGACGCCGCGACGGCGCCGGAGGCGGAGGGAACCAGCGAATCCTCCGGCGGAACTCGAGAATCGCCTTTTTTCCTCCGCTGGATACTGTAGCAAGGGAGGGGAAAGGCGAGTGAATGTTAGCAAGCAGGGTTCGTCTCCCCTGGCCGTCCTCGCTGCGGTCGTACGTGTTTTTGGCCGCCACTTTCCTAGTTTCTATGCACCTGCCCCCACCCCCTTGCAGGAGCCTCGGTCGGGGAACTCCATCGTAAGATCGAGTCTCCAGTACTGCTTCGTGAATCGTAGCGGAAATCTAGGGGCGTTGAGCGGTTCTGCTACTCTCTTTTGTTTAGGTTTTGAGCGGAATCTTGACTCTCTCACTTTTGCCAAAATAGCCAAGGATGTCTCTTGGTCCTACGTGCCAGGTTGCTGGCTTTATCTGGTTATCATACGATGTATATGTATATGATTTTTTTGAGTTAATTGCACTGACGGTCACACAACTCGTCGCGTATGTATACTTAAGTCATATATCTGAAAAAGTGAATAACGGGTCACACAACTGAACAAGTGTGTAAACTTAAGTCACAAACGGGACACGTCATCCCGTTATGAACATAAATTTTTCAAAAAAACCGTACTATAATATTAGGAGGACCATTTTGTAATACTAGGAGGACCATTTTGTAATATCAGTAGGACTATTTTGTAATATCAGGAGGACCATTTTGTAATATATATTGTAATATTAGGGGTTTCCTGAAAAATTTCAGTCCAAAACGGGATGACGTGTCATGTTTGTGACCAAAGTGCACACGTTTGTTCAGTTGTGAGACCAAAAAATCACGTTTTTCAGATGTGTGATTTAAGTGCACATACGTGACGAGATGTGTGACCGCCAGTTGTCGGAGTATCGGCATTGGAGATGGAAGATGGGGGTCCTCTAGCCGAGGGTGAATCGAGGGGAAGATGGTGGACGTCGTCAAGGTCGGGATCGAACACGGCGGATTACCCAGCTTCAGGCTCCACGACGGTGGCGGAACCCTACGTGCTGCTATAACTCACTGCAAGGCAAATCGCCGTGTTACAGATTACAATGAGTAGATCGGATGTAGGATGAGATTGAGAGTATTGGATGAGTCTCCCCTAAAGGCTTCCCTGGTCCGGCTTATATAGGCGGCCGGACCTAGGGTTACAAGGTGTTTACGTGTCCGGCAAGTCTACGGAGTCCTATGCTTGGCCGGCAAGTTACCGCCTTCTTGGACTTGGTGGCTTCGTGGGTTTCAGTCTTGCCAGCTGCCTTGTTTGCCATCCAGCCGGCTGCCTAGTTGTCATCCGCCTTCTTTGGCATCCGCCTTCTTTGTCATCCGCCTTGTTTGCCGGATTGACCCATGTTAGAGATACCCCTACTTGGTATATCCCCAACATTAGCCCCCGGAAAGGTTTAAGTTCTCCAGCTGTCGTCTTCTTTTTTCTGCGATGTCCGCCTTGTTCTTGACTCAGTAGGTGGCTGAAGAGCTTGAAGCATTCCGAAGTTGAAGTAGGCGGCAGTCCGTCTAAAGTAGCCGGACTGGTGCCGCCAACAAGGGAAATACGGCCAGCCTGCTATAAGGAATCTTCTAGGCAAGGTCTTACCAAATGTTGGCGGATCAAGCCAACAGTTAGCACGTTCACGTTGCTCTGGTTCACGACAGTTTGAACGTGCAGAGAGGTGGAACAGTGCCATGATGGCATTAGATGTTGTTTGTGTTACAGAGACAGTCATGACAACGAGGCGTCTGTACCACAGAGGCAACCGTGTTGTTGACAATAAAGGCAGCCGTGTCACAGAAGACAAGGCGGTTGCCACGTTAGCAATTAAGCCGGAACGTGAAGCTAGACTGTTTTGTGTCAATCGATGTCTTCCCAAACTGGGCGATCGGAAATAACAGCTAGCGATGAATTCGCCTATACCGAACGAGATGATGGCGGCGTCCCGCCCAACATTGCGTGTATGGCAAATCTTAAAACTTGGCGACTGAAACAGCCCCTTGCCGCGTTAGCAATCTAAGCCAGATGTCGGATCGGAATCGGACGCGGCAAAGACGGCGGAGTTGTAGTTGGCCGCGGCGGCAATTATGCCAGGAACGCGGTAGCTGGCTACAAATTTGGTTAAAAGCGAAGACACAGATATACTGGACATCTGGCCGCCTTGATCTGAGCAATTGAAACATGGCATGCTTGCCGGAAATTCCATGCATGTGATCGTAGGTCCGGCCGGAAAATCCATGCACTAATTGTGTTGTTGATACCATTAGTAATCAGCCAACCACGATTTAGCAGCTTGGATATTTCTTCCCACGGGACCTGATCCATGGGTTTGTCATTTGTGCTTGTCGCGCGCTCGAGTGATTGCAAGGTTAGCTCCAGGCATAATGCAAACTAGGGCAGGTCGCTGTTTGGAGAACTCCTGCACACAGACCGATGCTTGTCGAGCCTCGAGTTTACGGCGAGGCGGACGTCTCCCGGAGGCGGCCTTGCTGCTGACAACAAGGTGACCGCGTCGCTAACAACAAGGCGGCCGTAACTGATGCTGGAGCTGTATATTGTGCAGCCCCAAGTGTTGGGCGAAGGCATCGTCGTTGTCAAGCCCCCGAGTATCTGGCGAGGGTTAGTGTCGATGTTGAGCCTTCAGGCTTTGTTCGCCAGAGGTTTTCTTGATCCGCCTAGGTACAGCCCCCGAGTGTTGAGTCGATTTTCTTGAAAGTCGGCTCGATACTCAGAAGAACTTGTGGCGTTGTAGATCAGATGATTGTTGTTGCCTAGGTTAGTGCTGCCTTGACGAGAAGGCGGCTCGAGACTTGATGAAAGTGCTGCATTGCAGCCCCCAGGCGTCGAGTATCCTGCATAGTAAACAAAGCTGCATTAAGATGTACTTTGTGAGCTGAATAATTTTAAGGCCTGAGCCGGCAACTTATTGAACAAATACTTATGGGTTGTAAATTTTATGTGACCCGTCTTAATATTTATCTGGCCTATATGCTTGACTTTTCATATGTTAGCAGTACCGCGGCACAGTTACTTGGGCTGAGACAACCAGGGCTAGTACCCGATAGTTTAGACTCAGAGACAAAAGCCGGCAAGTTGGTGCTAAGAACATACTACTAAGTAACCCACATATAGACAATCAGAATAACGGTATTAGGCGGTGCAAAATGATTGCTTAATTTAGCCCGGAGGCGGCAAGTATCTAAAATTTTGAACCACTTAGCACATAGCAGATTTTGGGGTAACTTTGATACTAAGAGCATATGATCATATGAAAATACAAAAAACGGCATGATCTCACAACATAATGAGCAAACCATAGACTTTTATTTCATGACCATACAATTAACTAAATGTTATAAAGAACTTATCTGTTTGATATTTGCTGAGGTTGATGTCGTGGAGGAGGATGACGCGGAAGACGGTAGCCCCAGTCTGAATAAAACAGCCCCAGGATGTAGGCGGCAGCCCCAGGCTGAAGAAGACAGCCACAGGATATAGGCGGCAGCCCCAGTCTGATTCCAGCAAGGCGGCGGCTTCCGAGTTCTCCTCTTATGATGCATGCCACAGTTTGTTTGTGGCTCCATCTTGACGAGCAAGCAACGACGAGTAGGCCGCAACGGCAATTAAGCTGGGACGCGGCGACGATGGTGAATTTGCTAAAAAGGCACATTGACTCTGACGGGTTAGCAACCGAAACCCCACAATAAGTATGCCGTAAAGGTGACGTGCACGTCGAAACGTGACGATAAATATGCTGGACGTGCGACGTGTCACGTCGGAACACGACAATAAATATGTCGAAAAGGCGTTGTGCCGCGTTAGTAATTAAGCCGAAACACGGAGCTTTTATTATTTTATCCAATCGGTGTCTCCCCAAACCGGCCAGGTAGCGATCAGAACGGATCAAGCTGGCTATGAATTTAGCATAAGCCGGACACGATAATGGCGGCGTCCCGCCTCGCATCGCGATCACAGCGAGAGTCGATGAGTTCAATATTTTTGCCGGTCATGCACGCGGTCCAGCTGAATCGCGTGGCGCGATGCTTCCTGTTACATGCGGATTAGCACGCTCGCCGGCAAATCCATGCAGGAATCACGTCACCGAGTATAGCAAGCAGTAATCCCCTTGGATAACCTGATTGTAGCGACTTGCTTTTAGTCGGATCGGACGTGACTCGTCGAGTCTGCCCTGCCGGCGTGCGGTGTGTGCTCAGAAGATTAATCTCCGTCTTCCACGGGAACTGTTGCCATTTATGGCACGCTTTTGTCGGATCGCAAGACCAACTAGGCCGGCAATCTGACGAAGCAGAGAACATCGGCGGAATTTAATTGCTCGATCTGATATCTAATTATGGTTCCGAACGGATTCGGCAAACCAGCGTATGAAGGCAACGGATCGGGACTTGAGCCGTAACCAAAACGGATTTGATCACCGCTGGTTGAATTTGACTCCCACCCGTACACGCTGATCTTGGGCATGTCGGATCCGACGACAATTTCGCCTCGAATCACAGCGTCTCGACGAATCGACGAATCACATGCACGTGTAGTAGCCGAGATTACGGCAGGTCGCGGCGGCCGGCCGCTTAGCCTTCCTCGTTGATGCGCGTCCGGCAAAACGGATAAGCCGGTCGGATCAATGATGTCGCCGTTGATTGCCGGAGAATTTGAGCCGGCCAAATCGATCTGTACGAGGATGTAGGATCCGCGCGTTCCGGCAATACGGATTTGCCAGCCAGATCGATCTGCCGAAGATGATGAGCTAATTGCGCCGGAGCGAATAAGCTGGCGTGCGATCTTGTCGATGATGATTAATGAAAACGCCCGCTGCGGACAGCCGGAGATGTTCCCGCCTGGAACGTGACTCCTGACGCCTTATGCCCCACGGTGGGCGCCAACTGTCGGAGTATTGGCATTGGAGATGGAAGATGGGGGTCCTCTAGCCGAGAGTGAATCGAGGGGAAGAAGGTAGACGTCGTCAACGCCAGGATCGAACACGGCGGATTACCCAGCTTCAGGCTCCGCGACGGCGGCGAAACCCTACGTGCTGCTATAACTCACTGCAAGGCAAATCGCCGTGTTACAGGTTAGAATGAGTAGATCGGATGTAGGATGAGATTGAGAGCCCCTAAAGGCTTCCCTGGTCCGGCTTATATAGGCGGCCGGACCTAGGTTACAAGGTGTTTACGTGTCCGGTAAGTCTACGGAGTCCTATGTTTGGCCGGCAAGTTACCGCCTTCTTGGACTTGGTGGCTTCGTGGGATTCAGTCTTGCCAGCTGCCTTGTTTGCCATCCAGCCGGCTGCCTAGTTGTCATCCGCCTTCTGCCTTGTTGTCATCCGCCTTCTTTGACATCCGCCTTCTTTGCCGGATTGACCCATGTTAGAGATACCCCTACTTGGTATATCCCAACACCAGTGCAATTAACTTTGATTTTTCACATCCGGCGACGTGGTGAACGAGATCAACAAGGCTGAAAAAATAGATGATTACTCGTCTCATGCTAATTAATTAATTTGCTTGCAACAAACTCGGTTATTACAGGATGACAGGATGTCCATTATTCTTTTACGACGAAACACAACTGTATTGTTTCCATTTCTTCAACAATTGTGATTACAATTCGCACCGAAAAACAAAATCTAAAGAAACAAAGGGGGAGATGGGATACGAACTCGACAACAAGATCTTGATGAAACGTCAAAGACCTTCATCTAACCAGCGTGCTAGATGCCATGAGCGTTAGTTTTCTTGCCGCCACGTGATAACACCACTCTCTTCGAGCATCTCCAGCCATTGGATCCCCTCCAGGACAATCGCCGGACCAAAAATACCACGTCCTAGGGGACAAAGCGCTTGCGCCAGTTGAAACGTTAATACTTATTCCAACCTTTGGTGCCCCCAGGACAATCGCCAGACAAAAAGTGACTGGGTGGGCCAAGAAAAAGGATGTGTGGGGGGAACGATTGGTTGTTGCTTCCGCCGGCGCGCCCAACAGTTCCCCAGTGTGCTGGGTCTGGGCTAGGTTCGCCGGTGCTATTTTGAGGTCTTGGGAGGGGGCAGGGCTTGGAGGGCACGACTGAGCCATTTTTTTTTCCTTTTTGCATTGCCGGCGCAAAAAAAAGTGGTCCTGGGGGCTGGCTTCAGATGCCCTTAGATAGAGGGGAAGGAGAGGGGCTCCATTTAGTCACTATTTCAAGCCATTATATAAGGAGCTTTTACAATTCAAAAATTTGAACAGGATCTCAATTTCCATGCTAATGGTGAGAATCTGATGATGAAAATGGCATGTCCATTTTTTTATAGCTTGATGAACTAATGATAACTCGACTTCAGAGCCCAAGGAGTGGGAGGAGGGTAGCACCTGTGGAACCTTTGGAGGCAAGCTAGTATTATGAAGCTTCTTCCAGGGAACAATGACTCCATCTATTTTTGAATGTATGACCATCTCCGTAATCAATCAAATCACAAGTCAGCCATCTTCGAAAGAACACCATCAACGCGGTTGCTAGACGTCATGATATTTGTGCGGAGTGGCTATAGATGGTTGATCATATCATCTACGATTGCCCCTTTTGCTAGTTGCTTCTAGTCGTCACTTGGGTCTGTCTTCCCCCACCAACTCGGCATTGCAAAAATATGCATAACTTCAATATAATTCCATGTTTGTCATCGATCACAAGCGACTCTTCCCACCTTCATGGTGCATTGCTACCTTGGAATCACTATAGCAGTCTTTGCATTAGTATGAGTTGACAAATTCCGTGTGGCCATAACTTATATAACTTCATTTTTGTTTGAGTTGACGATTTTTGTGATAGGTAGACACAATCAGTACCTCAGCAACCGAACCATGACAATTAATAGCCACATCAAATTTACTTTTTTCGCTCACTTATCAAGATATTGTCAAGGTACGTTTTCCATTCTGACGATCCTATGTTGGCATTCTTTTTAGATAACCTTCATACATCTTGGAATGAGAAGTTCCTATATGATCCAAGGGATGGAAAAGAGGTGGAAAGTGTTGTTGTGTCAAATCGAGATTATGTGGGTGAGATGGCTAGAACAATCATCTGAGACCTGAAAGAGTTGTTGGCTTCTCAATGCAAGAAGTTAGAGAAAAATTCCTAGCACATATGTGCTAGAAAGCATATCTTCCTTGCATGATTTCATATTTTCCAGTGATACGATCCATTAGCAGACCCTGTTACTACGCAGATACAGACTCCACTATTCTAGGAAGTCCTCTTTCTCTAAGGCGAAGAGTCTGTAGTGGTCGGACCCTTCGTCTTGTAGGCGTCATGTTTCGATCTTTTTTCGACTAGGATTTTGTAGCAGCCTAGCAACATACGTGTGACAGAGATTCATATTATTGATAGGCGTAATGTATTGAATTATACATGAATTGAGAACACACGAGTGTGTAATACATGTTAATTAGTTGCGCTGCAGGAAAAACATAGGATTTTTTCTCAAGAATGAAAGTGGACTAATGGCTCCCGAGCTACATCGAGCTCGTTTTAAAAAAATAAATCGAAATTGACACTTTTGAGTTTCCAAAAATCGAGAAAACATTCCCATATGTATATAACATCGATATCTATAAGTGTAATTTTTTTAATCGAAATACATTATATTGTGAGCTGGGAAAAATGACTGAATAGTAGATAGTTTCAAAAACTTGAAATTATTCCCAATTTGTCCTCTTATGCAGCCCAAGATAAAACTTTGAAGTAATATTGAGTTAAAATTTGCACGTTGTAGATCTCCACGCTATCTTCATCTAGGATTTTTTTTTTTACGATTTTTGGACACTCAAAAGTGCCGATTTTGATTTTTTTTTTCTTTTTTTTTCAAAAAACAAGCTCCATGTAACTCGGTAGTCATTTGCAGTTTCCGCTCAAGAATTATGTATTCCGTAGTTGTCATATAAACAAACAAAAATATCCATGAGGTTGAATCTAAGGGGAAGTCTTGTAAGGTACTGTATGCGGCTAAACAAGCTTTATAGAAAGAAAAAAATCTTATACGGAATAGAATCCTCCGAATTTCCTTTGAACCAAATAGGGCCTAAGCTTGTGAAAACATGGTGCTGTATTCCGTAGTTGTCATTTAAGCTGTGTTAGAGGAAGCCTTCATTTAACACCTGCTTCAACTTTCCAATCTCCAACACATAAATTTGCACAATTAAGGCCAAGGTTTTACACTAACAAAACTAAGATAATGACCATCAAACAGCTACCTATACAACCAACATGAGTCCATTCAAAATTAGGAGCTCAAGATCCTAATTATACACGCTCGGTGCATTGGTGAGCCCACAATGTGACAAATAAGTGTCAGTACCTATGGTACAAGGCCAGAGAGAAGAAGTGTCATGCCAGCAGTCCGGTTATCATCTAATCATCCAGCTCAACAAGCTGAGCTCTTCTCTCGGCTGCTTTCTTCCTGACAAAGATGCCCCAACGCATGGCAGCCTTAATCTTAAGCCACCCAACAACAGCCTTACCAGATGAGCGAGTGCGATCATTTTTAAAGTTGAAGACTGGTGCAGGAGACGGGATGTGGGAAGGATAGCCATCTACATTGTTCATATTACCTGGTACCCCACCCATACTCAGAATGCGCAGCATTTGTTGCATATCTTCTTCATTCTCCAGTATGTCGTGGCTCCTCACCCTTATCTCCTCCAGCAGGAAGTCGTCAACGCCACCACGGTTCTCCTGCAACCGGCCAGGCCAGTCATCAAAAGGATTGAACTGCTGCGGTGGAGGTCCCAATGCTAGCATGTTGGAGCTTCGTGATGGTTGAGTTTGGATGGAGGAACCATTGAACTGGCCTTCAGGGATCAATGAACTCAAGCCATATTGCATGGTAATAGTTTGAGAGATGTCCTGAGGATTGGCTCCATAGCTCATTGCATGCCCCCCGTTGGATATGATTCGAGTCCCTTGTGCTGAAAAGAGGAAAAGAGCTTCTGAACTCAAGATAACAGTAGTTGATAAATGAATAATAAAATGCTATCTGGGATTCAAAGTGCAGCATGATGATATTCTCTAAGTAAATGGATACAAGAAAGCAGAAACAAGGTTTTCCAAGCACAAGAGCCCAAATCCACATACCTTCACTCGTGCTGCTCATGGAAGATTGCTCAACGTTTACAGGTCCTCCTGTCAACTGTTTCTGAGAGTGAGCTGAACCATATGAAGTAGGGTAGCTTGTTGAAACTTTTGCAGCCTCACTTCTTGTTGTGACAGATTTCTTTTTGTGCTTAAACTTCAACAATGCCTTGCCATCATACTCTACAACATTGATCCAATCATCATATGCTTGCTTCACCAACGTATCTGCGAACACCTGTGATCAATAGCCGAAATCCAAAGCAATATAAAATCACATGAGACCAGACAAACAAAGATGTAACATCAAGATCTAAATTTATAGATTAAACCTCGCAAAAAAAAATTATAGATTAAAATAAGATATCAAAATATCCATTTTTCTAGAAAGATCAAAATATCTAGTTTTTTCTATAAATATGAAAAAACAATTTATCAGTATTAATAGAGATTATACGAGATACTAACCCTCTGATTTTCCGTAAGATTTTCAGTTGAAATAAACTGATCATCAGCTATCAAACCAGTGAACTCATAAATGTTATATTAAATATTGCACCAACACTTCTAGCATCATTTGAGTAATATATATAATGCTTGCCACTCAAAACGCAAGTTTTTGCATGCTCAACTAGGCTTTCCCACATCTTGTTTGACATGCCAGTGCCAAGAATCTGCAAAAGGCCAATAGAGTAAGCTGACGTTTGGCTACGAAATTATGTTCAGAACTTATAATCACAGAGAGAAATAGCATATAACTTACACTTCTTAATTTTTGTTGATCTCTAACAAGAAGTTGAAGAAAATGTTCGACCGTATAGATTCCACTGGAGTTTAGCTTCCCATGAAACGCACCATCCTTTCCAATCTTTTCCAATCTCCAAACATCATCCTTTAGCGCAGGTGGGTAATGTTTCTTGTACACTACAAAACAAAAGGGATATGGTCAAATATATAGTAAATAACATTTTAGATTATTTAATAATGCCACTAGATTAGTAAATAAATAAAAAACATACATTCTCCTCTGTGATCTTTCACAGTAAAAGCCTCTGTCTTTGCCTCTTTGATACGAATTCCTTCACAAAATCCTGAAGAGACTCTCATTCCAAGTCTAAATTTTCTGCTCCTTATCCAGCTGGAATTGTCGGTAAAGATAAGCTCTCCTATGGTCCCAACCCCTTCTTTAAGAGTCACATGAATGTCACCATTTAAAAGGGGCCTCTTGCCTTCACGTTCTTTCACAATATGGCTCTCAAATTCCTCTTCAGTCCAATCTTCGTCTTTCTCTTTATTAAAATCACCCTCAAGCACAAGCACATCCAATTTTGCAAATGACTCGGGTTCTGAAGTAACAACATGTCCAGTGTTTGCATCCAGTAGCACAACATGTATTGATGCTCCCTGTTCGCCTTCGACTTTTCCTCCGGTAAAGAGTGGGAGAGCTAACCTACTCCTAAAGTGAAGCTGGAGATTACTACCAGCAGGGCCTTCAATTCTTTTGGGAGAGGTCCTGTTTTTACTCGGTTCATGAAGCTTGACTTAAGTGACAGATAATATATATCTACTGTGTCAAGAAGTGCAACAATAAGATGTGTTGTCTTGTACCTTCCTTCAATTCTAGCAGAAGTTGCAGGACCCAGTTTGGCTAAAGCACGCTCTACTTCTTCACTAACCTACAAAGCAAATAATGTGTGGGAACCGATAAGGAAAGGCGCCAGATGGATGTATGAACAAGTTCATTAGCAGACACTGCATGTCCTTTTGACTCACAACTCTTCGGAGAATTGGCTCCAAGGATGAACAGAGCTTCTGTAAACTGTCCATCTTGAGAGCTTCTACAATCACACTGAAAAAAAAATACATGTTGCTAGGTTTACATAAATCAGTAAGATTTATTGAAGCACAATACACTGGGCCACAAAGGAAGCACACCTTAGAGCCTTAGATTAACATATCATTTGTTGTGCAACGGCTTACTAACAAAAAATTATTAGCTGAATTAAGCATGAGCATATTATTCCATATTGTCATGGAAAATGGATAAATTCAACGACCGATTAAATGAGGAAACAGATGAGACCGATAACGCTTAAGAGCTGCATCTAACGTTAAATACCTTATAGGTGATTGAAATAGTAGGATATCATAGCTATCTTACTTCGAACATACACAAATGCTGATGCGGGTCCTACCTTAAATTTTAGTTCATAACCCTCATACTGTACGCTGAAATTTATAGCACGCTCAAAAAGTACTCCCTCCATCAAGAAACAAAATTTTAATCTCAGGTTGATATAAATTTAAAAATGAAACCTTCACGGAAATTCACAACTCTGAGTCACGAAAACTTATGAATCCAAGAATACAAAGCGCGAGTAAAAACACATACATGTAAAAAATAGGTAAAAAATAGAAAAACAAATTACGGTTTGTGCTTATTGTCAATTCAAGATTTGTTAATGCGAAGTTATGTAACTTGTAATGTAGCTAACCAGCTGTACAGTACCTTGGTTTGTGATTATCTCCAGATCCCAAATGATCATCTCATTTCAGCAATTTCACATGCCTGGATTTCTCCACAATTTTTATTAACATAAAGATACAGTTTTCATGAAGTTACATATGGACCCGCATTTGAAAATCCACTCCATCCTTACATCTGTTAGAGAGATATTTATATATTGTAGTTTCCCTATTAGATAGGGGGCTCCCTGCATATTTACACCTGTACATGTACTATATATTGTGGCCTTTGGCCCCCGTGGAATACAAGTTGCTTATTCCTAACATGGTATCAGATCTAAGTTTTTTTTTCTGCACGCGCAACTCGTGCAGTGATCCTCTCCTCGCGCCGCCGTCGTGCTCTGTCCGACCGCCGTCGCTGCTCCCTTCTCCTCTGAAAATCTTCCTACGTACAGATCAATTTGATCTTCACCTCCCTCTGTTCCCGGCCGCCGCAGTCTGATTCCCGGCCGCCGCCGCTCGTTCCAGCTGCCGCCTGCCCGTTCCGGCCGCCCTCGCCCGTTCCGACCACCGCCGCCCACCGTTCCGGCCCCCGCCGTCCGTTCCGGCCGTCCCCGTCTCTGGCCGCCACTTCTCCGGCCGCTCCCGCCCCGGCCGCCTCTGCCCCGGCCGCCCCCGTCTCCGGCCGCCCCCGTCTCCGGCCGCCCCTTCTCCGGCTGCTCCCGCCCCGGCCACGCCCGTCTCCGGCAGCCTCTGCCCTGGCCGCTCCCGCTCCGGCCGCCCCTTCTCCGGCTGCTCCCGCCCCGGCCACGCCCGTCTCCGGCAGCCTCTGCCCCGGCCGCTCCCGCTCCGGCCGGCCCCGTCTCCGGCCGCCTCCGTCCAGGCCATCCGCCAACGCATCATCTGGTGTCCCACCGCCGTGGTCTCTCTACTGAGGCAGCAGCCGCTCGGGTGTTCGTGAAGAAGCTCGTACATTTCCGTGTTGGCTGAGGATCCAGATCGATCTGTTTCGAGAGTTGACTTTCAAAAAAAAAAATGTCGCTGTCTGCTGCTGATCCTATTGGCTGTCCCGCGCTTCCGTCTCTGCTTGGTGCTCCTCCGCGGTACTTGTCGCCTATTTCGTCGTCTCCCTCGATGACGTCTGCATGCCGCTCTACGTCGACTCTCGTGGCTTCTGCCCGCAGTTATGGCCGCTCTACGTCGACTCCATCTATGTCGACTCGCCGCTCTACGTCGACTCTCGCGGCTTCTGCACATGGTTCTGGCTGCTTTTCTTCGACTCCTCGCGTGGCGTGTGCACGCACTTGTGACCGCTCTCCTTCGACTCACCATGTGGCTACCACGTATTCCGATGATTGGTCCTCCTTGGCTGACGCATCTACCTCGACCTCTTCAGTGGCGTCTTTCACTGCGGTGAGATCGCGCAACTCCGATGTCTGCTTGCTACTTGGGACTCTTCACCGACAGGTTCTGCTGGTTATGCGACTGACTTTTCTGGCACAGAGAGACCACCTTCTTCTCATTCAGGTACATCCCCTTGAATTCTTGATACTGGAGCATCTTTTCATATGACTTACGATTCTTCCGCCTTGAGCTCTATTCGACCTGTCGAGTCTCCTGTCTCTGTTCGTACTGCCGATGGTACTCCCATCCCCGTTGCTAGTCGAGGCACTCTTAGCAGTCCCGCGTTTCATGTTCCTTCTGTCGCTCATATTCCTCGACTCACCATGCAGCTTTTCTCTGGTAGTCAGATTGTCGATTCTCGTTGTAGGGTCACTCTAGACTTTGATTCCTGTTCTGTTCAGGATCGTTGTACGAGCGCTTTACTTGGTGCTGGCCCCCGACGCCATGATGGTCTATGGGAGCTTGACTGGCTTCGTCTTCCTTCCGCTGCCACCGCCGCCAGTCTCTCGACCCAGGTTACCGCAGCCACCAGCTCTTTTCAGCAGTGGCATCATCGTCTTGGCCATTTATGTGGTTTTCGTCTCTCGTCTCTAGTTCATCGTGGTGTTCTGGGGTCTGTCTCCGGACACGCTTCTTTGGATTGTCTGGGTTGTAGGCTTGGTAAGCAGATTCAGCTACCATATCCTCATAGTGACTCTGTGTCCGAGCGTCCTTTTGATCTCGTTCATTCAGATGTTTGGGGTCCGGCTCCCTTCGCTTCGAAAGGGGGTCATCGCTACTATATTATTTTTATAGATGATTACTCACGATACACTTGGATTTACTTTATGTCCTCTCGTAGTGAGGTTCTCTCTATCTATAAGCGTTTTGCTGCCATGGTTCACACTCAGTTCTCTACACCTATTCGTCTGTTCCGTGCTGATTCTGCTGGTGAGTATATCTCCAAGCATTTGCGTGGTGTTCTTGCTGAGCAGGGCACTCTCGCTCAGTTCTCTTGTCCCGGTGCACATGCTCAGAATGGCGTTGCTGAGCGTAAGCATCGTCATCTTCTAGAGACTACTCGTGCGATGATGATCGCTTCTTCTCTCCCGCCACATTTCTGGGTTGAGGCTGTCTCTACCTCGGTCTATCTCATTAACATTCAGCCTTCTGCTGCCCTTCAGGGTGGTATTCCTCTCGAGCGACTATGTGATCGCTCTCCTGACTATTCCATGTTGCGTCTGTTTGGTTGTGTTTGCTATGTTCTCCTCGCTCCTCGTGAACGCCCCAAACTAACTGCTCAGTCTGTTCAGTGTGTTTTTCTCGGATATAGTGATGAGCATAAAGACGATCGCTGTTGGGATCCCGTGGCTCATCGGATGCGTATTTCCCGGGACGTGACGTTTGACGAGTCTCGTCCTTTCTTTCCACGCTCGACCTCCTCGACCTCTACTGTGGAGGATCTATCTTTTCTTACTTTTCCTGATTCTCCTCCCGATGTCCCTCATATTCCTCCTCCTCCCCCTGATCAGGTGCCGTCTACTCCGATGTCTTCTTCTCCTCCTTCATCAACGTCTTCTTCTCCTCCTTCGTCGCCGTCTTCTTCACCCTCCCCGCCTCCGTCTTCTCCTGTTGCTCCTTCTCATCCTACTTTTCCTTTCTATTATACTCGTCGTCCACGTGTTGTGACCGAGTCATCTGATGCACCCTCTACTTCTGGTGCACCGTCTCAGCCGACTTACTCTCTTCGTACTCGACCTTGTCCTTCACCTGATTTCTATAATCCCGCTACCTACAGTGTTTCGGCTGTCCCGGAGCCGACTACGTATCGTGAGGCTGTTGTTCATCCTGAATGGCAGCTTGCCATGGCTGAGGAGATTGCTGCGCTTGAGCGCACTGGTACATGGGAGATCATTCCTCTTCCTCCTCGTGTTCGTCCTATCACCTGTAAGTGGGTCTATAAGGTTAAGACCCGCTCTGATGGCACTCTTGAGCGTTACAAAGCTCGTCTGGTCGCTCGTGGCTTCCAGCAGGAGCATGGCCGTGATTATGATGAGACTTTTGCTCCAGTGGCTCACATGACCACTGTTCGGACTCTTCTTGCCGTGGCATCTGTTCGCCATTGGTCTGTGTCTCAGCTTGATGTTAAGAATGCCTTTTTTTTGAACGCTTGAACTTATATTCATACGTATAGGGAAAACATACAGATTGGAATACAAATAGCTAACATACGGAGAGGATACAGAAAGCAGCAGAGCTGCAGAACATCATCTTCAACCTCAAGAACGCCAAGCACCGGAGGCCTCCATCGTCGAGGACGACGCAAGATCCCGCCGCCGGCCGTCCTTAACCCAAGAGCGGAAGAACTCCTAGCCCGAAGGCTTTGACGAGCCGCAACAGCCACCAGCTCCGACGAGCTGGATCTGAAGCCGAAGAAACTCCATCGGCCAGGGGAGCCCCCCAAGCAACCTCCGCCCCAGATCCAGGGCCAGCGCCACTGCACCTCACCGGAGGTGGCCAGATCTTCAACCTTCACGCCTCGAGCCCACGCAGCAGCAGCCTCCAAACCCCTCCGCAGTCCTCCAAAGCACCAACCGCAAACCAGCCACCGACAGCGGAGGAAACGCCGGTGGAACAAGGCAGCAGCCACCCGCCGCCGTCGAAGACGACGACGGGAGCGAGGGGAAACTGCAGCCCAGCAAAGAGACGACGGGAGCCTCCCCGCCTCGGCCCCGGCGCCCAAAAACCTCCAAAACCACACCTTATCTACAACACTGGAACGCAGATCCGGGGATTCCCCATCCTCCCGCCGCCGGAGCGGCCGACGGAGGGTGGGAAATCCCACGGATGCGCCGGCGAACGCTGGCCGAGCCGGGTCGCCTCTGGTTTCTGTAGCGAGAGGGGAGAGGGGGTGGTTCCAGAAATATGCGGGGGGTCGCCCTCAAGCCTTATAGTACATGTACAGGTGTAAATATGCAGGGAGCCCCCTATCTAATAGCGAAACTACAATATAAATATCTCTCTAACACCCCCCCCCTCAAACTCATGGTGGATCCACAACACTGAGTTTGGAGAGGAAAAAACTATGCTGTGCTCTAGTCTGGGCCTTCGTGAAAAAATCCGCCAACTGTAACGCTGAAGGCACATACTGGAGCGCAATAATCTGATCCTGCACACTAGCACGGACAAAAGAAGCATCAACGCCAATATGCTTAGTAAGTCTAGCTCGTTACAGCTTCAGTCCTACTCCGATGCTACTTGGGCTAGTGATCCTTTGGATCGCCGTTCACTTTCTGCTTACTATGTTTCTCTTGGTGGTTCTCTCATTGCCTGGAAGACAAAGAAGCAGACCGCAGTTTCCCGTTCGAGTGCAGAAGCTGAGTTGCGAGCTATGGCTCTTTTGACTGCTGAGGTGACTTGGTTACGGTGGTTACTTGCAGATTTTGGTGTCTCTGTTACGACACCCACGACTCTTTTGTCAGATAGTACAGGTGCTATTAGCATTGCACGTGACCCAGTGAAGCATGAGCTTACTAAGCATATTGGCGTTGATGCTTCTTTTGTCCGTGCTAGTGTGCAGTATCAGATTATTGCGCTCCAGTATGTGCCTTCAGCGTTACAGTTGGCGGATTGTTTACGAAGGCCCAGACTAGAGCACAGCATAGCTTTTTCCTCTACAAACTCAGTGTTGTGGATCCACCATGAGTTTGAGGGGGGAGTGTTAGAGAGATATTTATATATTGTAGTTTCCCTATTAGATAGGGACTCCCTGCATATTTATACATGTACATGTACTATATATTGTGGCCTTTGACCCCCGTGGAATACAAGTTGCTTATTCCTACCAACATCTAGATATATAAAGCGCAGTTTGATTTGTGTCTCCACAATTTTTACTAACTTATAGATATGGTTTTCGTAAAGATTCTGATTCTTAGGTTCATATTGACCTGACTAAAACAAAACTCACTGTATCCTTCCATCTGGATATATAAAGCGTATTTTTATTGGATAATACAATCAAAAGGTGCCCTCTATATATCAGAACAGATCCGAATATATTTGCCTACGTGGCACCGTGGGTGACGACGCAATTTTGAGCATAAAATATGCTTCGACGCATTCTCCCAGCTAAAGTGACCAATCCAAGACTTGTTCTCAGTTGTCACAGACAGACTCTGTTTTCAATCCCATTATTGATTTTGTGGACGGAAGTTCTTATTACACGAAACAGGATTTCGTCCCGCTTTATAAATAAAGACACACGGCCGAACCGATACAAAGTGATGAGGAAATCCTCTTACAAAGCAGATCACAGATAAATTAATAAAAGTACCGGAGCATCCACACCCTGACGAAACACCCAAGACGACTAACTAGAGGTGCCACCACGCCACCTTGTGAAACCACCGGACTTAGCCGCACCCCCTCACCAAATTCTTATTCTACACTAACTAATTCAATTCAAGTAAAACTGAAATCGCAGTGCCCAATTTGAGCTGCCCAAAGCAGATACAGTGAGTTGCTTAGTAATACCATTTTGTTGAGAGCAAACACATACTAGTCCAGAAAATACAGCTCATCAATACGACCAGCTGATCATTTTCAAACTAAATTAGTACTCCATCCGTTCGGCAAAGGATGTCACAAAAATGAGTCCTCCGTTCGGAAAAGGACGTCACAAGAATGAGCCTTTTTGGAGTAACAAACATATCACTTAATGGCACTCTGTGCTAATTACGGGTAGGGGTCAAAGTTGTCGTCGAATTTAATCTGAAGCAAATAGCCAATCCAACACTAAGAAGTAAACAATCTCACACTCACCTGGCGAGGGCCGGGACGCGCGGGCGCTTAGGGTCACGTTCGTCGTCGCCGCCGCCGGCGCCGCCACTGCCGCCAGGGTCTAGCGCCCGCTTCGAGCCCGAGCGCTCCATATGCCGCCCCTGCCTCTGCATCTCCGCGACGCCTCCGCGCTGCCGGTGCCCACCGCTGGATCTGCACCCACCACCATCACAAACTCGGATTAAAAAAATCTCCTCAAAACCCAGAAAAATCAACAGCTCGAATCGCACCAACAGGGCGTGGTGCCTAACCGTAGCAACTGGCGCAAGAGGTCCTTGAGGTACGCGGGGTAGAGAAGGCACGTGCTCGAGCTTAAGCTGCTCTGCTCGCGTCGAGCCGGAGCAGCGACTGGGCGACGACCAGGGCGAGCACGAGGACGAGAGAGAGAAGGGATCTATGTGGCGTGGGTGCGGGTGGGGCTGCCGGACTTTTGCCTTTGGCCGCCGTTTTGTTTACTCGTTTTGGTTCGCGTACGAGGCCGGCGTCGCGTCAACAACCGCGCTCTCTCGTCGACGGTAATGGCCCACCGGAGCGGCCCGATCTCACGACGACACGAGAGTCCGTCAGGTGAGTTGGATGACAGTGGGACACGGTCTAATAGGGGCCGATTGTCAGTGGAAGTGGTGGGTGAAGTGGACTGGGCTTGCCGCTGTGGCGGCTATCCATATTTTCTTTCTTCCGTCAGGAGTGTGCGCCGCCCTGATTAGCCGTGCTTGCCGCTGACAATGTGAGCTGACATGACAGATCACCAACCATGGATGGATACTAGTCAAGTCTGCCCTGATTAGCCGTTTTTGTGTCCTTACATTCTCTCAGTTCTGATATTGTGCTCTTTCGCTCCGCCGATTCTCATTGGAACACTCGAAAGATTTTTCAATGAGTCCGCTTATGAAATCAAGACTAAAAAATATAATGCTCGGTTAATTTATGGAAACTGGAACATCATCTGTATCTGAAATAAGGGCACCTTTATTTTTGATAAAGGACTATATATTAATATTAAAATGATAGCAAATACATCCAGCCTCCGCACCACCATATCAAGTGGATCAAGACATCGAGGATGCACACGGCCAAAAAAAAGAAGGAAAAAGAGCATTCCACAAATGCAGCGACACATCAACCACTATTATTGACAACACCATGATTTCAGAAAAAGGTTTTCCAAAAGCGACGCCTTCTTCAAGGGAACGACGAATGAGCGCCGTCGTTACCGAATTCGACAAGGTCGGATCATGAGTTTTCACTCTGGATAGAAAGTCTGAGAAATAGCCACACTAATGCCTTCAACAATGAAGCGGAGCAAAAACACCGCCATTTGCAAGGTACAACCAATAAAGACAAGACCTTAGGTTTTCACCCGGGGCTCGAGACCTGGTACTCAAAAAATACCACCAAAAACTGTAGTCACCATGTGTTGTCGCCTCCATACCAATTCCATCGACCATACCTCTAGTTGTGAATCTGGAGCAGCGGTTCCCGCACATTGTCCTGAGGTGGATTACAACATGCCCACGAACATGCCGCCGAGAAGTCCCAAGCATCGCTGCTGCCATCAGGCACATCAACCAGTTTATGTCATCGTCGCCGCAAAGAGCTCACATAGGGCTAATCTAGCAGCTTCGCCCCGACATCACCGGATCTTGATGGCCAACATGCGACAATGCTCAGGCTGTTTCCTTGCATCGGACACAAAACTTGCGATTCCGGGAAGCCTTGACACAAAACTTCATAGAATCCTAGATGCAATCGATATCAGGACGACAAGGGGAAAGCAATATGCGTCCAAACCAGTCCAAATCCTCATCGTTGTATCTCCCAAGATACGCTGTATCTCCCAAGATACGCTTCCTCGTTGCTTTCCAAGAGAATTGCTCCGCCGGAGCACTCAGCCAATTGGCATGGTGTGCCACCAAGTTTTGCCTCCAAGATCCGCTAAAAGAGCCCCAGCTGTTGCTGCATCGCCGTGAGAGAGCTCCTGCGCGCAAGGGGCTGAAGCGGCCAGAGACAGGAGGCCGCCGCTGCCGTGGCTGAGCCGACGACGACGGCGGCCAGGAGGAGCCTTGGACAGGTACTCCTGGCGGCAGGATCTAATCGCCTCCAGAGTCGCCCTTCCGTGCGACTCGGGAGACGGTTTCTATTCCGTTTTCTTAATTACCTGAGGGAGAATTTCACTTCCCGAGCTTTGCACCAACTAGGAATGCACACAAACTTTTAAGTATGAGTACCAGGATTTTTATCTTGATTAATAATCAAGCCTAGTCCTCAGAATAAATTGCATGAGTATTCAGGAAGCCCTGATCCTCAAGTATAAATAGGAACCTAAATTCGCGTCCTGGGGACTTGAACCTGGGTGTTGGGGGTTGTACATCCACTCCACTGACTAGTTGAGCTATGCCAGCTCCACTCCTAAAATAAGGGCACCTAGTTCCAAACCATAACTCGTACCCAACTAAGAGAACCTCCCGAGGAACATACGAACGCCACTAGAGATGCACCGTTGTGCACGCTACAAACAGAAGAGATCATGCATTGATCTCCACTAAGGGTCGAACAGCCTCCATCACCTTTGGTGTGTGTTGCTTGTTGTACATCGGCAAATAGAATTGTATCTTCTCACAGAGGACCGCTCGAGTGACTTTCCCTTTGCTATTGAGTTTTGGAGTCTCCCGAAAAGCCTTCGCTCGCCTAAACTTGGCGTGTTTGGATGTTGGAATATCACACTCTTTGTTCTTCTTGTCCAGTCGGATGTTTTGTCGTCCAACCAAAGAGGGAGCATGAAACCGAGCATGCTTGTACTTAGGCGAGCCCGACGCCATGTCGGCAAGCTCTCGGAAGAACTCTCCCACCGAAGAAGGCGAGGTCCTCTCCTGTGGCACATCCACGTCAAACTGGGCCATCAAATTCTTGATCTTCTCCTCCGGGCTAGGTGCTTCAGTACCCCTCAGCTGCTCCAATGCCAAATGCACGGTAATCCCGTCCCATGATCCTGCAATATGGGCAACTGCACCACACTCCATGGCAGCCAATGGCGTGGAGATGGATTTCAGGGCATGCCCCAACACCGAATTGGTCGCACCCCTGGGAGAGTAGCAACCAAAGAGCTCGATCTAGCCCATCTGCACATCCAACATTGCCCCCACACACAGGTGATGCTGGAGTCACCTGAACCACAGCCGGCGCCATGGAAAACCTTTCCAAAGCCACCTCTGCCCGCTCCACCAAGCTCCGAAGACGCACCATCAAGCCCTGCACGAACTCCTCCACCTTGCTCTGGGTCGCGACCATGTATTGAAGTTGCGGCTCGACCAAACTGTTAGCTAGAAGTAATCTTGTCATATCTATATGTATGAAGTTTCTATCTTAGTCATGAAGTATCTAGAGTATGCATGAGTCCTAGTAGATGTCAGGAAGTATCTAGAGTATGTAGGGATAACTCTAGAATCAGGAATATTCTAGAGTAAGATATTTAGGAGTAGTATAAAATATTAGAGTTTGTGGAGTATTCTAGAAGTATGGTGTAGCGTTTGGATTGTGCCACATGGCAACAATCTTAAGGTTCATGCACAAGTATAAATAGGGGTACCACCCCTCCCATGTAGCTAGGTTGAAAAGGCTGAGAAAACTTGGAAGCCTATAAGTAAAGATGTAGCCAGCTTCAAAAAAAAAAAAGTCAAGATGTAGCCTCAATCATATATATGATAATAGAGCATATATGTGAGTGTCATATATGCATATGTGTTAGTGTGTGTGAAGCACAACCTTATTAGAAGGGAGCTAAGTGATTTAGCTCCAACACAAACCACGCATCTCAGCCTGCAAACATGTGGCATGCTACTCGAAGAAGGATTTCATCGCGCCAATAGCAGCAACCAGACCAACAGCCTCGAGGTTCGTCGGTGATGGTACACGGGAAGGGGGCGTCAAGAGATTCTTCAACACTGTATGTAGAAAATCAGTTAAAAGTATGCCGTAATATATACCGGCATTAAAATTAGTTAGTTTTTTTAATAGGTTTTTCTTATTGCCTACTTTCTTTTCCCCGCCTTTTAGTGATAGAAACCAGATGGCATTCTCCTTGGATGCACCAATTGTTTTCAATTTTAATAGACATGCATGATGACTGCAGACTATGACAGTTGCCATGAGGAAAGATTGAAACCATTTCATGTCACAAGTCGAGGATCGCGGAAGAGGAAACATGTGCTGCCTGATATATGTACAATAGTTCATCGTATTAATGCAAATGAGCCGAGTGTTCTATCAATTGGCTCTTATCGCCATTCAGAATTACCACATCTAGCCATGGAAACAGAGAGGTGGATATGTCTCTTAAACTAAACAGTGAACTTTGCCTTGCGCGAGTACATGAGCTCGGATTTTCTGGAATGGAAAAGAAGCAAGGGGCTATTACACTGAGAGATAAACATGGGTAGCAGAAAGTTCCTGCAGATGCTTCTGCTAGATAGCTGTTTTATCCTCGTATACTTGGCTGTGTGACTGTGGACGGACAAGGAACTTCTGTTAATGGCGTACAATTGAAGGATAGCGTGATGTGCGAGAGGAAGGGAGAAGCCACACGGATGCAATCTGCTGGACACTGAACTAAATCAAATTTGTAAAGATTATTGTCATGACCAGGGGGACTATCGTGCGACTAAATGGTAGAACAGTTCTGCTGTCGATGGCCTATGCTTGAGAACCAGATTCCCTTCTTCGTTGTCGAGACAATTTATCAGAACTTATCACGTAATGTAGCAGATAATACATTACTTATATAAATTTCATAACGTACTCATGGTTTTCAAATTTATATGACTGAAGGAGCTTATGCATCAATGTTAACCGTAAACTGGTTGCACATCAAGTGGTCCTTTATTCGTTTATGTTCCAACTGGTCCGCTGGTGCATGCCTAGTATTTCTGATGTTCTTTACAGTAACTGGATGCAAGTGATATGTGTTCTTCTCCTTTTAAATTTCTTCTCGACGTTTTTACTGATTGTCATCTGCAGTTGTCTTTGACCATATCCAGCTCTTGACATTATTCAATAATAACTTGATTTAAATCTGATTATCTAGCGAGAGATTCATGTATAAGTAGAATTTATATCACATTTTCTGGCTATCTTTATGTGTTTTATGTTCTTCATGTAGTCGGCAGCTCTGCAGTATATGATGCTTGAGGAAACATATAGTTTTATGACTGCCCTTCCGAGAAAACGAAGTAATACTAGACGTAAGAAGCAAGCAAAGAACTAGCGACGGACCTAAAGGACGTGTACCAACAAGATACGAGACGGACGAAGGGAGAAACCTTCCTCTCTTTATTACTACTAGCAAACGTGCCCGTGCGTTGCAACGGAGAAAAAATAATCAAATTTTGCTATATAAGTGCTAAAATTGAAGTGTGGGCATTCGATTCAAACAAATTCTAATTAATTGAACAAGAGGCTGGGTGTAATTGAACAAGAGTATAGGAGTAAAAAATATGGATTAACTCCTTAAAAATAATACGACCCCCGATAACAGGGCCTGGTTCCACTATCATCAGATAATGGAACATAACACATAACAAGTTCAGCATCTATGCGCAAGTTCAAATACAAAAAGAGCAGACTAAAGGACTACTCCCCCACCCCCACGAAACACCGCAGCTGCTAGTGTTTTTCCCTGGGATACACCAGTAAACATCACCAAGACATAACACACTTCTCAGCGGAACTTGCATTACAAAAGGCAGAGCAATAACATCCATTTTCTGCACTGGCACAACTGAAGTTTGCCAAGCAAAACAACAAGCGTCAGCAATCCCTTCTCTACTCGTATTTCTTCTTTCCTCTTATTTGTTTCTTGTGCAGTGTTTTATCCCATCTTCATGATCCTGTCCTTCCTTCCTCTTCATGTTTCTCATGTTCCATTCCCTCGTTCTCCGTCATCTGATCCGGCGCCCCGAGCAGCTGAACACTTGTCCCAGGAACATCAGCAGCATCGGCCATCGCATTGCGTTGCAAAATCTCGGCACCAGCCCGAAGTGCATCCCCACCGCCTCTAGTTGAAAGACCTGCCCAATATTTGATGAAAACACACGCATACATTATTAGCTCATCAGGAGAGTTGATTAGTTTTTTTCAAAACAAGCTATGTTACGTAATTTCCAAATCGCCCAGCAGATTGCCGCTAGACTAGTGATTTTGCACGCTTCTGCTTGATGGTAGGTTCCTCGTAATCCAACTGAAAAACTGAGAAAAGGACCCCGGTCTGCTGTCAGCTCCAATGGTTCTCCCTACCACGCTCTAAACATACTTTGCTGCAGAGCACCTAAAGAAAACATGCAGAATGGTTTCTTCTTCATTACAGAACTGGCATCTTGTGTTTCCAATCCATTTTCGCTTTGTCATGTTATCTTTTGTCGCGATCGCATCATGCCAAATTAACCAAAGCCAGACCTTGACTTTAAGGATATTTTTGCCTTCCACAGATGAGTAAAATACCTGTTAGTACTGCTGCTCACCATTTTGTCATACATTGATTTGACTGAAAATTTGCCACTGGCAGTCCACTTCCACATGGATTAACTCCTTAGCCTTGTCACTGGACATAACCTTAATGTAAACATTGTGTCTTGGTCTTTTAAAAAAAACCATTGTGTCTTGGAGGAGCAGTAATTTGCCACTGGCAGTCCACTTCCACATGGATTAACTCCTTAGCCTTGTCACTGGACATAACCTTAATGTAAACATTGTGTCTTGGTCTTTAAAAAAAAAACCATTGTGTCTTGGAGGAGCTGTTACTGCTAACGTCGTCCAGCTCGATCGTGGCCGAATCGATCGTAGAGTAGATCAGTAGCTTTGAAGTACTTGTGTTGGACCTCCATGTCTGACGCTAGGTCCTTGGGCGTCCACCCGTTGAGGTACTCCAGCAGACTGAACACCACCTAGAGCAGCACGTGGATGAAGTATTCTTAGAAACAGAGAGTGTAATGCTACCATCTTCAAGAAAATTGTAGTTCTACAACACCATTGGTACATAAAAGTTCTACACAGCTAGCGTTGAGGCCTTCTTCATGTAATAAATTGAACCCCGATTTTAATCCAGTCATCCATAAATCTAAGAAACAATTGTACCTCATTAAATCTATTGAGGGCGATTACCTACTCTATTGAGGAGCGATTACCTGAAGTCGTTGCCAATTTGCTTGAAAAAGTACTTCACGGTTAAATAACGCTAACAGCAGTCAGAGGCTCAGAGCGAGATTGTTAATTGTCGCCAGCATCCAGATGTGCTTCCCACCTTGTCGTTTTCTATCGCTTCGGCCGCGCGCTTGCTCGAGTTGCCGGAACTGCCCAGCTCCAGTTCTCCAATGTGCAGCCGGGTGCCCCCCTAGGGAGATAACAAGAGAGCAGGTGCTGCTCCGGGTAGCTGCATATGCCTCAAACAATCTGACCATCGTACATAACTGAACATAGGTGTGCAGTTGGTACTCGCTGAGCATGGTGCAGGTGGCCGTCGGCGGTGACTCTGTACTGCCGAACGCATCAGACAGAGGGAACACCGTATGACAGAGAGAGAGACGTAGCATCCACCGCCGTTGCCGGGGGCCGGTTCTATTCTCCCCACCGGTCGTGGGCATGGGAAATTGGGGATTCAGGGGAAGCAGTTGTCGGCACGGCCGAACATGCGACACATCGTGCCCAGCCGCGGAGGCGCAGGGGATCCGGGGCGGAGGCATGCGTCGCCGGCGGGCCTTTGGGGTGGCGCTACGAGTCTGGCCTCCGTACGGGAAGCGCGTTGGCCGATGTGCTCCGGGGTGCGCCGAGGCAGGTGTCAGAGGAGCTCCGGCATGCACCGAGGGACAACATACGATATGTCGGTGTCTCGCCGGAGGAGGAGAAAGATAGGGGACGTGGGCGGCGGCGGCGACGCAGGAGCGAGAGCCCTTTGGATCGTGGGATTGAATCGGGAGTTCGGGACGAAGAGGTAGCTTAGGACCGCGGGTTGATTCCCTGCTTTGCGAGGCGGCAAACTGCAAAATCGCCGCGACGTACGTACCAGACGTACCACGGCCGAACGTACCATCACGACAGCTAAGGATATTATATAGTAGAAGAGATAGAGACTAGGGGCCGGTATAGGTATAGATATGCTTTTTTGAAGGAAATCCTCGCTGCATTGCATCGAATGATTGATTATATGCTAATGGAGTGTTCATCCGTTCGTGGACAAAACGATAGGAAACGGGATATATGTCATGAAACCAGGCTAGCTACACAAATCAAGAACACTTGTTGAAACCGAAACTAAACCATCTATAAGGATGGCAGAGCGTCCGTCTTTTTGCTCAAAAGAGAACTAATTATTAAACGGCAAGCGGCAGTTAGTATACAAGTTCAAAGCTGTTCCAAGATTTGTTTTCTGCAAAAGTGTTATTGTTGGATTATTTGAAAAAAAATATTCTAGGACAGAATATTTCAGGCAACGAGTAGTAGATTACTGAAAGCAACTTCACAAACAGCTTCGGATCAGTTAATGTAACTACTTAACAACCCATGCATAGGGATACCTGAAGACTGAGTACACAGTGTCAAGCCCAAACCACAACTCGGCCAACAATACTAACCTGATAAGGCATAGAGAAACGAAATGCACACAAGAAATGACGCTAAGAAATGAACCAAATGGAAGGGAGGATCGGCTGCAAGCTGCTAGCAAGCTAGATCATACATCCTATTTCTCGTTAATCGATGGATCATAGCTTCAGGGACAGGTCAATCATGTCATCGGCAAGACCCTCCTTGCCTCTTCCCGCACCGGACGAGGCTGCAGCTACCTGATGAGCACCTGAGACGACGACGTGCTGACGATGACGATGCATGTACATCCACGCGTCGGCGGCGCCGGCCTCCGGATCTGCTGCGCGCGGCGGAACGTCGTCGTCGTAGTCCTTACCTTGCTGCTGGTCTCCCGACGCCGCCGCCAGCGACAGCGCCGTGGTGGCCTCCCGGCCACGCCTGGCCAGGTTGCGCTGCAGCTTGTGCGCGTTCTGGTGGCCGCCGAGCGCCTGCGAGCTCCTGAACTTCCTGGGGCAGTAGCAGCAGGAGAAGACCGCCTGGAACCTGGGCGGCGACGACGGCGACTGCTGCAGCGACAGGCTGAGGGTGAGCCCCTCCTGGTCCCTGTCCATCCCCGCCCTCGCCATGCCCATCCCCATCCCCATTCCCATCCCCATGTCCATGTCACAGCTAAGCTAGCCCTCAGGTACAAAATGACACTGGAACTACTGGATATGCGAAATGTGGCAACCAATCGCACAGGCGCAGCTCCCTCACACGGCCGGAGAGGTGGCCACCATATTATGGCGCGGCCGGGGTGGATGTGGGGCTGCCCGGTCGGAGGCGAAACAGTGCACACTACTCCACCCACAAAAAACACTTTGTAGTACTAGTAAAAACCAGCTGCCATGAAACTGACGGCACTCGACCGCAACGAGCGGCCGGCGCCTGACTGACTGCCAGAGAGAGATGCATGCTTGCCGAGGATGGTTAATCGGCGCCTCTCTTTCCTGGCCAGTGCTCTCGCCATCAGTGACCACCCTACTCGTCTACATGTTCCCGTGCCGTCTCCGCGCAAGAGCTAGCTCCATGATCTAGCCTTTCACCTCGGAACTGTTCGATGTGTATGTGCATGCTACTGTGCTGGCTGCGCTCGCATGCAGTCGCGGGGCGGCACGGGTCCGAGGGCCAGCGCATGCACGGGTAGCCTTTCATGGCGGCAGACATGGCCGATGTCCTATTTGGAATGCACTGGATCGAGCTATCTATAGCTCGAGTTGCTACCAGCCAATACGCACCAAGCCCCTGATCGAACCGTGTAGAGACTTGGATCGATCATTGCATGCATGTCTGGTCCATGTCTCTTCTCAGACATGTTTCTCTAGATAACGAAATTTTTCTTTTTCTTTTTACCTCTGCATAAAGATGGATAGAGCAATCTAAAGCGAATAGTTTATATGCATTGTCATGCACACATCCCATCAAAGCAAAGTAAAACCAGTTCACAAAAACCAAATCCGTGAAAATGGACAGAACTAACTATTTTCTGAAACTTCGTCATGACACAAAGCTGCAAAATTCACAATCCGGCCCTTTTGTATGACGCCATGGTTACATTGTATGGTGTTTTGAGGTAGGGCATTATGCTATGCATGTAAACCAAGTCGCCCTACCCACGACACCATGCAATGTGACCCCCGGGACAAGTGCCATGTAGGAAGGGTCAGAGTATTAACAAGAAATCATATCTAATTCATTTTGTATTCAAGTTTTCAAAATGTCAGTTCTGCCCACTTCCACCACCAAAGTCAAGACTACAAATTACCAAGCTTATACTCCCTACATATCAAAATGCAAGATGTTTAGGCTTTTTTGGTCCACTTATATCTAGACATTTTAAAATGAAAGATTCATGTGAGCCCGGCACTAAAACAAGTGTAGATGCATATGGGTAAAAAAAGTTAAAATATCCTCCATTTTGATACGGAGGGAGACATGGTGTAGATTCTTGGATTTTGCCTGGTGCTCGTGGCACCCTCAACGAAGGTCCAGAAACACTGGGTAAAGTGGTTGTCGACTCGCACACTGTGTAAAATATCATAAATCCTTGGGAAGAGCTATGCGATGGTAACATAATAGGTTCCCACAGTATCATGTTTTACTTCATTTAATCGCTACGTCATGCTACCAATATGCATAGTTGGCGTTGCCCTAAGATGCATGTTACTATCTATATTACCCCACTGTGGCTAGTCTAAACTATTAGCATGGCTCATGGTTACCTAGAAATTATTTATGCTCACTTTACCTTCTAATTCTCATATATCTCTTAAAGAGATAACCCCTGGCTATATTCTATATATAATGCCATAATCTTTACTTAAGATTTTAAAAATGTTATGGTGTGAAGACTATGCATGTCAAGTTTTGTTTCAAAATATATATGACTAAATATGATTGTTGGAAAAATTGTAGATAGTCATCCAAGATTTACCAAGATTTCCCCAGCGTATACTTTTTTTTAGAAAAGGGAATTTATTAATCCCAGCCTCTGCATCGAGTGATGAACACAGCCGCTTATTACAGAATTCGAGTGATCCCAGCGTATACTTAATTAGTCTTGTAATTTACATGTATGGTATTATATCCTAAACTTGGGAACCATGCCTGTAGGCGCAATGTTGTCGATCTTAAAATCGGTCGTGAAGGAGGAAGGCTAGCTTAATGAAGTCAGCCTAAAGGAATGGATAAAAATGCTTAGTCCAGGTAAAAGTAAGCAAGATAACTAGAGTAACACAAAGTTAATGTCCTCCGACAAGTCTTTCTGCTTAGAGCAAGAAGCGGAACCAAAATAAAGCTTTGCTGCTCTTAGATCTATATATCCAACCTTAGTAAACCCTGGACCAGACATGTGTCGAGTATGTGTAGGACAGGCGCGGAGAAGGAAATTCAAACGACCCTGACGCTGAAGGGTGGGGCCCAGGGGCAGGGATGGACGGCCGTCGATCTCCCTGGGCTCATCTGGAGCGCTGGTATGGTGGCTTGTGGAAAGATCGATCGCCTAGGGTAACTCGATCAATGCCTCGCCCATCGCCATCGTCATCCCTCCGCCCGCCGTCTCCTGTCGACACCTCCGTGACCGCCCCTTCGCCGACGACCTGTGCGCGCGCCTGCTCCTCGGGCTCGGGCTGCTCGAGGCTGCTCCGATCCTTCGCGGAGGTTGCGGCTTGGCGGCCAGCGATGGCGGCACCTCCTGGGCGCGGCCCGCCGGCGTGGGCACCGGCGCCACGTACTGCAGCTGGATCGCAACCGCGCAACACCGGCGTGGTTTTTGGCCAAGCGGCTGGCCCATCCGCTCCCGCACCAAGGCAACCAATGCTTCAAGGAGTGGCCACGGGCGGTGCTCCGCCGCCGGCGGGTTTCGCGTTCGGTACTGTCGCGCAAGCTCCGGCTAGGAAGAAAAGAAGAAGCGCACCACGGCCAACGTGAATCAGGCCCGCCAGCCGGTGATATCTGAGGCCGCGCAGCAACAGCAGGTGGCGCAGGTCCCTGGAAGGCTCAATGCGGGTTCCCCAGCAGGTGCAGCTGGGCGCCGGCCAATCTGCCGTGGCTCCCGTGGTGGCGACGGTTGTGATGCCGGTTGCTGCAGCGGAGCCGGTGGCTAGGAAGCCCAACGTGTGGTGTTGGAAATGCGCGGTGAAAGTCCACGCCTCCAAGGAGTGCCCTGTTAAACACTACTGCCACATCTGCGAGAATGCGAGACATCCGACACCTATGTGTCCGTACTTGAAGCTCCCGAGGCCGCTGGTGCATGTGGTTGGTCAAGGAAATGTGGATACAATATTCGCTATGTTCCCGGACAATCTGTATAAAGCTGACTTGGTGCCCAAAGATACCCCGGTGGCTCTAGTGAAGGTTCATGGCAAGGCCGCCACCGCAAAGCAAGTGGAAGCTCAGGTGGCGCGGCTGTGTCCGGTGAAGTCTTGGTGCTGGGAAGCTATACCGAGTGGAGAGGACACTTTCACGGTTAACTTTCCATCTACGAATGATCTAGGGAGGTTTGATGGTATTGAGCTTGGTGTCCCATTACAAGATACCAAACTGGCATTCAGCAAGTGGAAAGCGGAAGATGTCACACACAACTTGGACCTCCATCAGGTTTGGGTGCATGTCACCGGGGTGCCAAACCCGTTGAGACACTTCTGGGATGTATGGGCTGTTGGGTCTCTCATTGGTGCTACCATCGATGTGGATATGATAACGCTCCGGCGACGAGGCGTGGTCCGCATTTTGGTTGGCATGCTGGAGGCTGGCAGCTTCAAGAATACAGATGAGATGGGGCCTTTTCTAAAAAACGAAGGGGTGTTGCGTCTGAAAGGGTATGACTTCACTTTCCGGCCTGAGAAGGAGGACTTCGTTCCAGAGCTGGATTTCGTTCCTCTTGTTTGGCAACGCAAGGGCAAAGATGACCCGGATGATAATGCCGGATTAGAGGAAGACGGGAGTGGTGATCATGCAGAGTTTGGTGGCACCGTGGGTGATTCATCAGGTACTACCAACATGATGATTGATCAGAGTCCGGCTTCAGGAGGAGGATCAGGGCAAGGAGCTCCCAGCACTCATACTTTAGGTGGCATGGCGCAAACACCTTTTAACCCCAATCCAAGCACTCCCAGAGCTATTGAGATCGTGAAGAACTGGAGGAAGTCTGGCTGTGTGTCTGGGCCGTATTCTGCCGCAGAACAAGTGGCGGGTGTCGCTCTGGGCGGTGATCAAGTTCTTATCGCCAGGGAGTCCAGGAAGGCTGCTGCAGTGAGCCCATCTCGGGGTGGGCTGCTCGCTGCCGCTCATGATGCTGGAGAAGGCCCCGTAGATGGCCATACGATGCCGGCCCGGAAGATGGAGTCCGGCCCACCTGCTGTTGGGCCAAGCGCGCCTGGCGTCACTCTGGGCGTTGGAGCGCCGAACGATGACAGTGGGCGCGGCGCGGACGTAGGCGACATCTCCTGCCTGGCCGGCGATGCAGCATGCGAGTCACCGCCCAGGAGTTCGCTCCTGGTGGTCGGCTCCCTGAGCTGGCCAATGATCAGCGATGCGGGGGCCACCTGCGGCGACTCCATAGTGGAGGGGGACTCTACCTCGACCATGTCCTCCCCTATGGCGACTGCGGATGCTATGGTGGCTACGGATGCTATGGCGTCTCAGGCTTCTCCGGCGACGCCGGGCACGTATGCGGTGGTTGAGAGGGCTGCTACCACGACCACACCCTCTCCCATTGCGTCAGTGAATGCTGGGGGGAGCGCGTACATGGGGGTTGAGAGGGCTGCTACACCGACTATGCCCTCTACCCCTGAGTCCAACGCAATTGGGGGACATCTACAGCCGAAGGGAGGACCTAGGCGTAGTGGACGTCACCAGACCGGTGAGGACGAAGCTTCAGCGACGGATGAGGACATGATGGCCAAGGCAATGCGCCGCAAGGCAGCCTTGTTCTCTACACCACCTGCTGGTACGCCTCGCTCATCGCAATCTTTTTTTCGTTATCTACACCTACTTTATCTGCTAAGTTGTCAGCGGTTGGAGTTCGTATGGGTAAAAATGAAAAGGAAGTCATGTTATCGTCTAATGTTTTGAAACACGTAGAGTATGACCGTCGTAGAGTTTCTCCTACAGTTTCGACTAGGCCGGTACCCTCGCCCGCTGATGATGATGATGCGCATGCCACAATAGATGGACATCTTCTATCACATCTAGTAGGTGAAGTGACCGAGGTGGACATGGACGAGGCTGAGCTAGGATCTTTTGATGACCTATATGCTACCGGCCGGAGGTCCAAGTCTGCCAAAAACAAAAGAACAAAGCTGTGCGCAAAAGCGTGAAAAGTCAAAATCCCCAACTGTTTCCCGATGAATGGCATTTTCGAAAATAGCAGAGGTCTAGGCGACTTGGCTAAACATTTGAATATTGCGCATCATGTGAGAGATTATAAGTTGGATTTTTTGGCTATTTCCGAGACGGGTAGACGAGATTTTCCAAGCACTCTACTAGACCGCCTTTCAGGTGGTGTGGAGTTCGATTGGCATTCTTTCCCCCTCGAGGTAGATCGGGTGGCATGCTACTTGGCATCAAAACGGAAACCATGGAGTTGTTGGGGCGTTCGGATGGTGAATTTCACATTAAATTTCAAATCCGCAACAAGTCCGACAACTTTATATGGAGTCTAGTTGCTGTGTATGGTGCTGCCAAGAAGAATATAAGGCTGCTTTTCTTAGAGAGTTGGTTAATCTAGCTAAAGATGACCCATATCCTATCATTATAGGAGGGGATTTCAATATGCTGAGGTACCGACACGAGAAAAGTAGGGGTAGATTCGATACTCATTGGCCCACCTTGTTCAACGCTGTCATCGATAGCTTGTCCTTAAGAGAGGTTCATATGACGGGAGACAATTCACTTGGGCTAATAGTCTCCCGAGCCGACGTACGAGAAGCTGGACCGGGTTCTGATGGACTCCCGCTGGGAGGATAAATATCCATTAGTAACGGTTCGTGCGCTTGAACGTATAGAGGCTTTTTCGGATCATGCCCCCATACTCCTATCTACTGGAACGTTGACATCGCCCGGGAAGCACCAATTCAAATTCGAATTAGGTTGGCTGTTACGGGATGGTTTCGATGATTTGGTTAAAAGGATATGGTCTCAACCGGTTGTGGGTGATAGCGCTATCCAGCGGTGGAATAATAAGATGCGCAATTTGCGTAAATTCCTTCGTGGGTGGGCAAGACACACAACTGGTATGCTTAAAAAAGAAAAGGAGCGCCTGTGTTCCATTATTGATGAGCTTGATCAACTAGCAGAAGTACGCCCTTATCAGCAAATGAGAGTGACCTAAAACGGCACTCGAATGAGCAGGTGGGTCGTATGTTGCGGGAAGAAGAGCTCAAATGGTACCAAAGATCTAAAGCTCAATTCATTCTACAAGGGGACTCGAATACAAAGTACTTTCATAATGTTGCTAATGGCAGACATAGAAAGAAATGTATTCATTCTCTCCTACAGGATGAGGGCTTGATCGAAGGACAGGATCAGCTCAAGGAATATATCACAACTACTATAAAGGTTTGTTTGGGGCTCCCGAGGAAGGGAACTTTACTCTAGATGAGTCTCGAACAGATGATATTACCCAAGTTACTCCTGAGGAAAACAACTTTCTTACTGCACCTTTCTCTATGGAGGAGGTAAGCAAGGCGGTTTTCAAATGGAGCATAATAAGGCGCCAGGACCAGATGGTTTTCCGGCTGAGTTCTACCAGCATTTCTGGGAAACCATCAAGTCTGATTTGCTTGAGTTATTTGGCTGCTTACATGCCGGACACTTGAGTTATTTCGCCTTAATTTTGGGGAGATCGTTTTGTTGCCTAAGATTCAGAATGCCGAAAGGATACAACAGTATCGGCCAATTTGCCTTCTGAATGTTAGCTTCAAAATCTTTACAAAAGTAGCGACCATCAGGTTAAATTCAGTGGCAGATCATGTGGTAAAACCTACCCAAACTGCTTTTATGCAAGGGAGGAATATCCTTGACGGTGTTGTGGTTTTACACGAGACCGTACATGAGATGCACACGAAAAAACTTGATGGGGTGATATTTAAAATCGACTTTGAAAAAGCATATGATAAAGTCAAATGGCCGTTCTTGCTACAGACTCTGAGAATGAAAGGGTTCTCAGAGGAGTGGTGTGCTTGGATCCACAATTTTGTTACCGGAGGTAGTGTGGCGATAAAAGTCAATGATGACGTTGGCCGCTACTTCCAGACAAAAAAAGGATTAAGGCAAGGTGATCCTCTATCGCCTATACTATTTAATATAGTGGCGGATATGTTGACGATCATGATTGAACGAGCTAAGACGGATGGCCAAATTGAAGGAGTAGTTCCACATCTTGTTGATGGTGGTTTATCTATTCTTCAATATGCAGACGATACAATCCTCTTTATGGAACATGATCTAGATAAAGCTGCGAATCTGAAGTTGATATTATCAGCATTCGAGCAATTATCGGGATTGAAAATTAATTTCCATAAGAGTGAATTGTTTTGCTTCGGAGGCTCAAGAAGCAGCTGCTCAATATGCCGATATTTTTGGCTGCGAGCAGGGTCAATTTCCAATCATGTACCTTGGGATACCAATACATTATCGGAAACTGACTAATGCGGAATGGAGACACGTCGAAGAACGTCTACAAGCTAGGCTATCTAGTTGGAAAGGAAAATTGCTATCTCTTGGTGGAAGATTGGTTCTCATTAATTCGGTACTAACAAACATGGTACTGTATATGATTTCCTTCTTCCAAATACCTAAAGGAATCTTGCATAAATTGGATTATTTCCGATCAAGATTCTTTTGGCAAGGAGATGGTGAGAAGAAGAAGTACAGACTGGCTAAATGGAATGTTGTTTGTCGCCCTAAAGATCAGGGAGGGCTTGGTATTCATGACCTTGATGTCAAGAACTCAGCCCTCCTAGGTAAATGGCTTTTTAAGCTGCTTACTGAAGAGGGATATGGCAAACACTCCTTAAGAGAAAATACATTGGCACAAAGGCGGTATCACAGGTATATTGGAAACCTGGTGATTCCCACTTTTGGGCTGGACTGATGGCGACAAAGAAACATTTCTTTCGCTTCGGGGTATTTAATATTAAGGATGGCTCGGAGATTAGATTCTGGGAGGACAAATGGTTAGACAACACCACCCTCCGGGATCGATATCCAGCCCTATACAATATTGTTCGTCATAAGGGAGATACCATTGCCACTGTCATGCAATGCTCTCCTCCGAATGTGACGTTCAGGCGAGATTTGTTCGGACCAAGACTAGCGTCTTGGAACTCCCTGCTGGCACGGTTGAGATCAGTTCAACTCACACAGGGTCCCGATGAATTTCGTTGGAATCTATGTGAGAATGGTAAATTCTCTGTGGATTCCATGTATAGGCCGTTAGTACATTCCGATGTGCCAGTTGATGATAATAAAAAAATATGGCAAATGAAGATACCACTTAAGATTAAAGTTTTCACGTGGTATCTTCGTAGGGGTGTCATTCTAACAAAGGATAACCTTGTTAAACGAAATTGGCATGGAAGTACGAAGTGTATGTTTTGTCCAAATGAAGAGACAATAAAACACTTATTCTTCGAGCGTAATTTCGCAAGTTCTATATGGTCAGCTATCCAAATAGCGTCTAACTTATATCCTCCCAAGTCGGTGGCCAATGTTTTTGGTAACTGGCTACATGGGATAGATAAAAGGCTTAGAACGATTATTAGGGTGGGAGCGATTGCTGTTATATGGTCGCTTTGGCTTAGTAGAAATGACAAGGTTTTCAATGATAAAAATGTTTCTCTTATGCAGGTACTCTACCGCTGCACAAGTACTCTCCGTACGTGGTCCACCTTACAACGTGTGGGATTTTGAGACCTCTTTACGGAGGCGTGTGCACGACTGGAGGAGGTGGCAAGAGACATTTTCTCACAACATGGGTGCCCACTTGATCGCCGGATTGGACCTCCATATGTCGTCGAGATTGGCTATGACAGACGTTTTACATTATCTTGATGGTTGTAATGCGTTTATTGTTACAAAACTTTATTCTTTCTTTGTGGATTGCGGCTGTGTGCATTTTTAATGTAGAGGCCGGGTGTGATGTTTAAACTTTTGAGAAATAAAGCCATTTATCTATTAAAAAAAATGCGTATGACATGTGTGCTAGCTAGCTCCTTATAGTCCTTCTCGACCAAGATTCGTAGTCATCTGGTCAAAGTTTTATAAACGTTAATTGCGCCGAATAATGGAATCCTATGGTAACCTAAGTCGACCTAAGTTCGTGGATATGTTCTAGTACAGTACTAGAATGGATAGAGCCATATAGCGATAGCTGGTTGTCCTTGTCCATAGCTAAGCTAACGCAAACGGAGACAGAGCAATGGGAAGGTGGATCCTGGAGAGGACAGTTCAATAGCCCTGCCAGTACAACGTTGTGGCGCAGCAGAGAGAGTGATGAGTATACTAGAGTCTACGGCTGATGAGGAAGTTAAGGTTGCACGGGAGAGTAGGGTCGCCGAGTTGCCTGGACGGACGAAGGAGATGAGTCCGGGAACTGTTGCGGTGAACAGGGACGCATCTATCGCCCTCGCCCCGGTGGGAATCCATGGACGGCCTAATTATGGAGACGAACATGGGGTGGTCGATCCCGTGGAGTCAGAAACATAGGCACCCCCCATAGCTAGAGAGGCCTTTCTTTTCTAGGTGGCTATGCTACGTTTACTGTGTCGGAACGCATGCATGCCTCCGGCTCCGTCAGATCAGAAAAATCCGGCATTCTCAAAAAGTATACAAATCTGCTTGCTAGTACAGCCGGCGATACAGTAGTAGTGTCACATCACAACGTAGATATACACGAAACATGTGTCATGGACTCATGTAGTACTATAGTACTTGGCAAGTTTTGGTCTGTAGAATTGCATTGTTAGACCCAAACACTTTAAACAATGTTAAACGGTAGTATTTAAAATACTTACAATAATACTCTGCTACCAAACGCACCCTGTTGGACTTAAATGCAGACGCTTGGGTGTAAGCACTTTCAAAAAGTGTCAATAATACATTAGGGGCACTTTTAAATTAAGAGCTTATCGTGTTTTCGATCCTGTTTTCTAATATGAGATTAGAACTGTACACATATAGCATTACAAACCTGAACTGTACACATATAGCATTACAAAGACATGTCTTGTACGTCATTCACTTGCCACCTTCTTTTCAGCATCAAGGTTGGATGGTGCATCGACAATGAAAGTTTAGTCGTGTTCTTCGGAGGTGACCGCCGTCGGTCGAGACGCGACTTTCTTGTTTAGCTTAGAATAGCCTCTTACACGTTGGAGCTGTAATGTTGATGGTGGCTCTCTTCGGAGCAGCCCCTGTGGAGTTCGTACTGCGCTCGTTGTTTGCAGCGAGTTGTAATCGTTTGTACTCATTTTTCTGCCTTCTATAAAAATATGCATGGCATACTCTCTCTCAGGAAAAAAAACATTACAAAGACATCCACCCATGTAGCAGCCACACGTATCGTCCTGTTCCAGCTGCGTTTGATCAGTAGGCGTTTCGGCGTGTATCCTTGTATCGACCCACCTGGGGGCCGATGCGCTGCTGCCGGATCAAACGTCGTACTCTTACTACGTGCGTGTCGCTGGTTTAGTCCTGTTACACCACCTTCACAGTACGGCCCTTCCTGTGCTACTACAATCTCTATGCTCCCAGGGCATGGCATGGCGTGCAGAGCGCCGATCACAACGGCAATGTCACAAGACGATGTCGGATCGATCCAGGGTACGTACCTTTGCCAATAAAGTGCAGGATCCAGGTTTTGAACGCAGGCGGTGGCGGAAGGAGATTGGCCGGTCGTCGTCTCCGCTGGCTTCTCGGCACTGGGTCGACACTGTTCATGTGAGTCGTCTCTACAGATGCACTACCTATGCCAAGTTCCATCACGCCGGCCCGCTCCGGCCGGCCAGTGTACTGGAGTAGTGGAGTTATAGTGCCTGCCCAGGAACCGAGTGAGATCGTAGAGTTTCTTTTTTTCGAGTATGTAATGACATAACGGAGATCGTCTTGTAATCAATTCAGTTTTAATAAGTTTGCTAATGTTTTTCTTTCTGTGTTTCTTTTAAAAGTTAAAACATGTAAGGGGTACGTAAAAGATTGAATTTCTTATTGTTCACGTTTTTTTGGCAAATGATCAACAAACCAAAAAATATAGGTTCACCAAGTGGAATATAGTTTGCCGACCTAAGAATCAAAAATAAATGTCTATTAAGTAAATGACTATTTAAATTACTTCATAAGAATGGGATGTGGCAAGAGTTTCTAACTAATAGATATTTGGGTCGCAAAACGTTGCCACAAGTTCAGGTTATGCTACCGGATTCACCCATTCTGATTGGTGTGAAAGACTTCTTTATAAAAACATGATTCGTTTATTCTTGAGCATGGACAACGGATTCGGTTTTGGGAAGATATATGGGCAGGCAATACTTCATTATCGAATGAGTATACTTCACTATACTCTACTGCCTTAGATAAAAATGCAACTATCGCTTAGGTTTTCGAGTCTATGCCCATTAATCTTCCTTGTAGAAGGAATTTGGTGGGTAATAATAGAGAATCATGGTTCCACTTAGTTGGGAAGCTCATGAGTATTTCAATAACCAATGAGCCTGACCGATTCAAATGGAATCTAACACTAACGGGTGTTTTCTCGGTCTAGTCTTATTATAATGAATTATTCAATCGACATACGAGATATTTACACAAATATTATGAAAATTGAAGGTACCATCGAAAATAATGATATTTGTATGGTTCCCACGTAGAAAATATCTTTTGAGAAAAGACAACTTGCCAAAACGAAGATGGACGGGTTAAAAGAAATGTGTTTTTTTGTGATGCAGAGCAGTTAAGCACTTGTCAATATATTTTAGTTTTGCTTGTTATATTTGGAGATTGGTGCATTTTACCTTTAGTATATACCACTAGTGTAACTAACTTGCTCGGTAGTTGCCTAACAAGATTGCTCACAAAACAATCTCATTTCGATAAAAAAAATAGATTGTGTCTTGCTAAAAGGACCACATGTGGATCGAGTAAGTCGCCTTGTACAAGCATACGGTTATTTTGTGGGCAATATGGAATTGTCAAAATCAGATTGTTTCTAGGAAGACACAATCTATTCACTATTTGTAGGTATCAACAAGGCGACTTACTAGATCCACATGTGGTCCTTTCTTCTTCCAACGGATCAACGTGGTCTCATGGATTCCGGTTGTACTCGAATGATGTTGGTAGGCAATCTTCTGCCGAGAGGTGGGTGGCTACATACAAAAGATTAGATGTTTAGTGCCCTTTTATTTGAGTGGTTGATCTCTGAGTCATCTATGAACTATAAACTTCTGAATATTTGATATGATGCAATAAATTATTGCGGAGGTTGTGTGCATAATTTTGAAAAAAATGAGTAAGTAATGACCGTTAGGTCAACTCCAGCACACTCTGCATGCACTACACATAATGTGTTTGTTTTGATCAGTTTATAGGGGGACCTGTTGATACGTCTCAAACGTATCTATAATTTCTGATGTTCCATGATAATATTATACCAATTGCTACATGTTTTATTTACACTTCATAGCATTTTTACGCATTTTCTGGGACTAACCTATTAACAAGATGCCACAGTGCCAGTTCCTGTTTTCTGCTTTTTTTGTATTTCAGAAAGTTGTTCTGAAAATATTCTCGGAATTGGACGAAACGAAAGCCCGGGTCCCTATTTTGCTGTCACGTACACGGAGTCCGAAGGAGACACGAAGAAGGGCACCGAGGTGGCCACACCATATGGCGGTGCGGCCCCACCTCTGGCCGCGCCGTGCCATGGTGTGAGCCCCTCGGGTGCCCACCGACGTCGTCCTTTCCCCTATATATTTGTTTTCTCGGGAAAACCTAAACAACCCGAGCCTCCATCCACGAAAAGTTTCGTAGCTGCCGCCGTCGTCAACCCTAGTTCGGGAGGGTTCTGAAGCTCTTCCCGGCACCCTGCCGGAGAGGGGAATCATCACCGGAGGGCTCTACATCACCATGTCTGCCTCCGGAGTGATGCGTGAGTAGTTCATTCTTGGATTACGGGTCCATAGAAGTAGCTAGATGGTTGTCTTCTCCTATTGTGCCATCATGTTTAGATCTTGTGAGCTGCCTATCATGATTAAGATCATCTTATTGTAATGCTACATGTTGTGTTTGCTGGGATCCGATGAATATTGAGTACTATGCCAAGTTGATTATTGATCTATCTTATATGTTATTTATGATCTTGCATGCTCTCCGTTACTAGTAGATGCTTTGGCCAAGTAGATGCTTGTAACTCCAAGAGGGAGTATTTATGCTAGATAGTGGGTTCATGCCTCCATTGAATCTGGGAGAGTGACAGCAACTTCTAAGATTGTGGATGTGTGATGCCCACAAGTATATGTGATCGCTGAAATCTTTGTTGGGAAGTATTGCCCAAATTTATAGTTCGACTCAAGGGGAACACAAGAATACCAATAAGACTTTAGCAATTGAGGCGTCACTCTCAACCACACCTGTATATCAATAAACTTGCAGCAGTGATAGTGATGGCAGTAAGATGATTCAAGCAAGCAAAATAAAACAGCAGTAGTAAACAAGGGTTTCCTAGTTTTCACCGGAAAAGTGAAAGTGTAACTCAGAGATTTAAAACGTAGGCATGAGGTGATAAGTGGGGTGTTGCATGAATAAGATTGATCATATAATAAGATACAAATAGCAATGGGACTTTTCTCTAACTCTGATATATGTAGATATGTGTCCGAAAATAGTTGTGCGTACTAACCAAGAGAATTTGCATAACATCTATTGTCCTACCTGCCCATTTCACCGGGGCCAGTTTGGAACTATAGGTAATTAAGGTCTACCCTTTCGAATAGCCCGGAACAACGCATGAACACATAGAATCCTCAAGCTAAAACATCTCCCCCTTGTTTTCCCTATATGTCATATTTAAGGTTCGCAGGTTCAACATAATAGCAGGCAATACACTTTGCAGATAAATACCAAACTCAATTATATGATGGGGCAAAATAAGTTCAGTACTGAAATCATGCCACTCGGGCCCTAGTAGCAAGCATTAAACATAGCATAAGTGCATCAACACAATAGAAAAATATCCTCAAGATAAACCCCTAAGATCTTGAACAACGGGTATCATTACATGATCAATCTCATCCAATCCCCATCCACCTCATGTGCCTATAGCAGACTACTCACACATGGTGATGGTGAGGGGGCTCATGGTCGATGGAGATGAAGGCGGTGAATATGGCGGTGAATACGGCCTCCGGATCCCTCCTCCGGGGGAAAAATCTAGGATCAATCTGTCTCCGAAAACGAAGATCGTGGTGGTGGCGGCGCTCTGTTTCACGAAAGCTCCCCTCCTCTTAGGTCAGACACTTTTCATATATATGAGGGGGTACGCGAAAGCCGAAGGAGAGGCGGTGCCCGAGGCCCAAGATAGGTGGGCCTACGCGGCCAAGGAATCTGGCCGCATGGGGCCCCCTCTTCCCCTCCTCGGACACTTCCGCGTGTCCATCTTTTGCACGAAGTCCTTCTTTTCCATAAAAATTGACATGGTATTTTTCGCTGATTTAATTTCCTGCAAAAACAACCAGAAAAGAGACTATGCTAAAAACAACGTCAGATTCAGCAGTTTTATTCAAATATGGGAAGACTCCGGAGCAAATTATGAAGCAAAGTGATTGGAAAAGTAGATGCATTTTAGGTGCACCAATGTGCTGTTGACACTAGGGTAAAACATCAATGCTTTGTCTAAGGATAATTGTGCTGCTTACGTTAGGCACTTTACTTAATGCAATGATCTGTTGCTTGCAACTTAATACCCAAGGTTTGCTCGGACGACATCCTGAGGGTGGATTATTAGTCATAGATGCAGTTGGATAACGGTCTATGTATCATGTTGTAATGCCCAAATAAATCTCATAGTATTCATCATGTCATGTACATGCATTGTTATGCATTCTCTATTTGTCAATTGCCCAGCTGTAATTTGTTTACCCGGCATATTAGTTATCTATTATGGAGAGACACCACTAGTGAACTGTGGAATTGATGCGTGCAAACCACACGTTCGTTGGGAGATCCCAAGAGTAAGGTTTGAAGAGTGTAGGTCTTCCCTCAGAAAGAAACTGAGGTTATCAATCCAGTAGGAGGTGAAGACACTTCTGAAGGTGTCAACGGTGCCAGAAAACTTGGCGTCTTGGGGAGTGCAAGAAGTCCTGACGGTTGACTTGGAACCTGCACACAAGACAATCAAACTACTTTGCCCCAACGAATCAGTGAGGGTGTCAATCTCACTGGCTTGCTGAAAACAAAGGGTTAAAAGTGTTGTATGAAAAAAGATGTTTGTTTGCAGAGAATGAAAGAGAACAATGATTGCAGTAGGTTGTATTTCAGATGTAAAAGAATGGGCCGGGGTCCACAATTCACTAGTGGTGTCTCTCCAAAATAAATAACTAACATGCTGGATAAAGAAATTACAGCTGGGCAATTGACAATATTGAAAAGTGCATAATATGCATGTGCAAGTAGTAGTGTCTACAATGAGATTCATTTGGGCATTACGACAAAGTACACAGACCGCTATCCAGCATGCATCTGTGCCTAAATAGTCCACCTTCAGGTTAGCGTCTGCACCCCTTCCAGTATTAAGTTGCAAGAAACAGACAATTGCATTAAGTAAAGTGCATAATGTAAACAAACATTCATCCTTAGACAAAGCATTGATGTTTTACCCCTAGTGGCAATAGCACATCCACAACCTTAGGGTTTGTTGTCACTCCCCCAGATTAAATGGAGACCGAACCCACTATCTAGCATAAATACTCCCTCTTGGAGTCACAAGCATCCACTTGGCCAGAGTATCAACAAGTAACGGAGAGCATGTGATAACCCACAAGTACAGGGGATCGCAACAGTCTTCGAGGGAAATAAAATCCAAATTTATTGATTCGACACAAGGGGAGCCAAAGAATATTTGTAAGCCCTAACAGATGAATTGTCAGTTCAGCTGCACCTGTGAATAAACTTGCTCGACACAGATTATCAGTAGCAACAGTTTTATAGAAGTAGCAGTAGTAAATAATAGCAGCAGTAAAGTAAAGACAACAGTAGTGATTGCGGTAAACAGCAGGATTAAAACACTGTAGGCATAGGGATGGATGAACGGGCGTTGCATGGATAAGATAATTCATATAATAATCAAGACATAGGCATTTGCAGATAAATAATGATAAAGCATCTAAATACTAAGTAACCATAGGCATGTGTTCCACATATAGTCGTATGTGCACGCAATGAGAAACTTGCACAACATCTTCTGTCCTACCAGCCCGTTGCAGCGGGGCCTCAAGGGAAACTACTGGTAATTAAGGTACTCCTTTTAATAGAGTATCGGAGCAAAGCATTAACACTCCGTGAACACATGTGATCCTCACATCGCAGCCATCCCCTCCGGTTGTCCCAATTTCTGTCACTTTGGGGCCTCGGGTTCCGGACAATAATATGTGTATACAACTTACATATATGATCTAAAACAATGATTATCCTCATGATACAATAACATGTTCAGATCTAAAATCATGGCACTTGGGCCCTAGTGACAAGCATTAAGCATAACAAGTTGCAACAATGGCATAAAGTACTAACAACGGATACTAGGCACCATGCCCTAACAATCTTATAGCTATTACATGAACAATCTTATCCAATCCCTACCATCCCCTTCAGCCTACAGCGGGGAATTACTCACACTTGGATGGGGGAAACAGGAATGGTCAATGGAGAGACGTCGGTGATGATGATGGCGATGATCTCCTCCAATTCCATGTCCCGGCGGAGTGCCAGAACGGAGTTTCTGGTCCCCGAAATAGGGTTTTCGATGGCGGCGGCGCTCTGATGTGTTTCGGGAAAAAGTGGTCGACCCCCTGGCATTTTTAGGTCAGAAGTTTTATGTAGTCGAGAGGGGGACGCGAGGGGGCACCCGAGCCGGCCTCACCATGTGGTGGCGCGGCCCAGGGCCCACCGCGCCGCCACGTGGTGAGGGCGCCTCGTGGCTCTTCTCCGCTTCCCCTTCTGGCTCCGTGGGTCTTCTGGTAAAATAGGAGCTTTGCGATGTTTTCTGGGAATTTTCCTGAAAGTTGGATTTATGCACAAAAACAAGACACCAGGGTAATTCTGCTAAAAACAGCGCTAGTCCGTGTTAGTTGTATTCAAAACACACAAATTAGAGGCAAAACGACAGCAAAAGTGTTCGGGAAAGTAGATACGTTTTGAACACTTTTGCTGTTGTTTTGCCTCTAATTTGTGTGTTTTGAATACAACTAAAACGGACTAACGCTGTTTTCAACAGAATTACCCTGGTCTCTTGTTTTTGTGCAGAAATCCAACTTTCGGGAAAATTCCCAAAAAACATCGCAAAGCTCCTATTTTACCAGAAGACCCACGGAACCAGAAGGGGAAGCAGAGAAGAGCCACGATGCGCCCTCACCACTTGGCGGTGCGGTGGGCCCTGGGCCGCGCCACCACATGGTGTGGCCGGCTCGGGTGCCCCCTCGCATCCCCCTCTCGACTACATAAAGCTTCTGACCTAAAAACGCCAGGGGGTCGACCACTTTTTCCAGAAACACATCAGAGTGCCGCCGCCATCGAAAACCCTATTTCAGGGACCAGAAACTCCGTTCTGGCACTCCGCCGGGATGGGGAATTGGAGGAGATCATCACCATCATCGTCACCGACGCCTCTCCATCGACCATCCATGTTACCCCCATCCATGTGTGAGTAATTCCCCGCTGTAGGCTGAAGGGGATGGTAGGGATTGGATGAGATTGTTCATGTAATAGCTATAAGATCATTAGGGCATGGTGCCTAGTATCCATTGTTAGTACTTTATGTCATTGTTGCAACTTGTTATGCTTAATGCTTGTCACTAGGGCCCGAGTGCCATGATTTCAGATCTGAACATGTTATTGTATCATGAGGATAATCATTGTTTTAGATCTTATCTGCAAGTTGTATACACATATTATTGTCCGGAACCCGAGGCCCCGAAGTGACAGAAATTGGGAGAACCGGAGGGGATGGCTGTGATGTGAGGATCACATGTGTTCACCGGAGTGTTAATGCTTTGCTCCGGTACTCTATTAAAAGGAGTACCTTAATTACCAGTAGTTTCCCTTGAGGCCCCGCTGCAACGGGCTGGTAGGACAGAAGATGTTGTGCAAGTTTCTCATTGCGAGCACGTACGACTATATAGGGAACACATGCCTATGGTTACTTAGTACTTGGATGCTTTATCATTATTTATCTGTGTAGCGTACCTGCACTTAAAATATGGCAAGGTACCTGTGTATAGTGCAAACCCCTGGATCGTTTCATTTGCACACACAGTTTAAGATGTAGTATCACAACAAAGTATCATTATTACATCGAATGATCCAGACTTGGTAAAATATTCATTACAACTTGCATAGCATATAGCTAGCTTGAAAGAGTAAAGCAGCGGAAATAATAATCCTCATGGAGTCCTCATCCTTTGCATGTGCCACAGGCGAAAACATGTTGGTTGCAGACTCGAAACCCTTAACGAAACTCACTCGTCGTCAGAACAATCTGCAACAAAATAAAATTTTGCAACAGAGTGGGTCAGATACCATTAAAAATGGATCTGACAAGTGACACTATGTGGACACTTAATGGAATAACTCTAATAACCTATATGCATATTTTGGCTGGTGGAGTTCAAGGCTATTTTGCATAAAAGCCAATTTTGCCTAACACCTTGTAAAACATTTTCTTCAAAAGTTGGAGACGATATGGTATAAGACCATAGTCTCATCTACCCTTGTTCACCATCAATTTTTACTTTCGAAATTGGAATGATGAAGCCTCCGTTGAATCCTTGATCAGCTGCTCAAATTGCCCGTAACCGGGGACACGGCTAAGTACTTAGTTTTTAACTCTGCAGAGGTTGTGCACTTTCACCATTAGACCCAACAAACCCAAACTATCCTCAAGCACTCAAATTGTGCTAAGGAAAAGGAGAGAGTTGAGACGAGACTTTTCAGAAGCATTTCCCCTTCCCATACCGACTTGACGCGCTCCCATTCTAACCATTCTACCACCACCTGTCAAGTCGGGACGAGTCCATGCAACTTAATCCATCTAGCCAGAGCCCATATGACTAATGGCTGCACGGTAAGCAATCTTCACTTAGAGAAAACATTGGCCCCTTAATACCCTGGGTGGCAACCACAAGTGACCATCCCTTAGAGGTCACCCCTAAGAGATGACACTCAACCTTTCCATCATCTTTTCATAACCAAGTCCACCCAGGTGATAAATTACTTAGTAGAATTAAGCTTTAAATAAAGCACATTTGCATAGCATCAAATATTCTACTAAGTTATCAAAAGGTTCTAGACACAACTAGTGTAAAGGTATGGTGGGTTTGGCACATAGCAATAAATACTATCCAACACATGCATATAAGAAATACGCTAAGTAATGCATATAAAATACTTAGGAAATTTATGGGGGTGTGCCACTTGCCTTGGCAAACAGAAGTACAGGCGTAGCAGTTGCAACCACCTTCGTCTCTCTTCGGAATTTCGAACAAGTCAAACAAACCACAAATAAACATACAATCATAAATGCAACACTTAGAAAAATATGATGTGCATGCGATGCAGGATGATACAAAGAGTTATGGTATGCAAGACAAGCAAAACAAAATAAGGAAGGAGACATAAATGAACTTAATCAAAAATGGCTAAGGCAAGGTCAAGGTTGAGTAAAATAAACCGGATAACACAACTTGAAAAGTTGTAAGGCTACTCTATATCTTCACAATTTTGGTCTTTAATTAATCTTTAACTCCTTGGTAGCATAATTGATCTTCAATGGTCTTCATTGATCTCTGTCCAAGGTGAGAGATAGAAATTAGAAAGAAGAGAAGATAGAAAGAATGTAGTAGTTGGTCTTCCAAGCATCTTCAATTTCTTTGTAACTTTCTCCTTGGTGTGTTGACTCCATTGAAAATGTGGACTTGATGGTTCTGCAGACTTGATTGTTGGTAGCATCAAGGTTGGTCTTGAATATAACTTAGTCACTATGAAGTCTAAGAGAAGAAGAAGTAAAGAGAATGGGAAGAAAGACTTAGAAATTGTAGCTGGTTGGTCTTTATGAACTTCCTCTTGATGTCTTCTAAGTCCTTTCTTCTTGGAGATGCTTCTGGAGTCTTGTTTTCATGCTAAGTCCTTCTTTGATTTCCACTAATTTCTAACTTAGTGGTTTTTTTGACTAGGAGAGTCAAAAGAGCTAACATGCATCCTCCAAAACTTCTAAGGAGGCAAGTCATGTGAAATTATAAAATAATACTAAGGACTTAATTATGCATGCCATGTTTATGTAAATGCTCTAAGGAAATGCAAGCAAACAAGATGTTCCAAAAATAACTAAGGACCAAAGAGGTCAAACAATAAGTCAAAATAATTTCTAAGTAAAAGTTCATAAAATAAGGTGTTGGTAATTTTCTATGGAAAAATACTTTTAAAACAATAGTTGATAAAATTTCTAAGGACAAACACTTGTCAAAAATAACACTTAGGAAAATATTCTAAAACCACTAAGTTTTCAAGATACTAAATTTTTCTAAGGAAAAGATTTAACACTTTTAAGATGTTGAAATTTTCTAAGGAAATAGTGTTGTCAAAATAATTATCACATATTTTCTAAGGAAGGAAAATACCTTGTTAGGTGAGGTGAAATATTCCTAAGTTATTCTGCATCTAACATGTTCATAATTACTTAGCTAAAATTTTTATTCGAAAATAATGTGGAGAGCAATTTTAAAATAATTTACTTAAAATAACACCTAAAAGCAATAAAAACAAAATACATGCAAAAACATAGAAAAACACTTCTACAAAAATACTAGAGCAATTCTACGGCCATAACTTAGACAAACAAAATTAATGCAAAAGAGTTTGCTCAAAAATCAATTTTTATAATTAAGTTATAGCCAAAATATCAATTAAACCACTTTTAAAATTGTCTAAATTAATTTCATCGAAACCTCAAACTAAGCATATAGAAAGTTTCTACACATTATAAGCTTTCCAAAAATATAAATTTCACAAATTTTTGATAAACGAGTAAAAATTAATAATGAATCTAATTTGCAGGGACCTATTCGTGATACGCAGGGGCTAAACGGTGAAGAAAAACAGAGAAAGATCCTCGCACTGGAGTCCCTCGGCGACGTGTCGTCTTCTGGTTGGTGCGCTTCTCTTCGCGGGCAGATGCGGGCGGACGGGTTGCGGCGCGGACGGACGTGGACGGATGCGGGCGAGGCGGACGGCTTGACGACATGGCCTCTTCTCATTGGAGCATACCCCTTCGCGTCAAGTTCTAATCTACACCGCATAAAATCGATCCAACGGCCTAGATCTACAAGACCAAAAGGTCATCGGCGCTTCCGCCGGAGTTTCGCCGGAAACCTAGCTCCTGCGGCGGTGCCATGGCCGGCGAGCGCGCGAGAGAGATATGGGAGGCGAGGTTCATACCACGGGGTGCAGGAGGTCAAGGCGAGCTTGATGGCGAGGTCGGGATCGCGGGCGTGCTCTGCTTCTCCCTCTAGTGCTCGCTGGAGTAGAGGACGGTGGCGGCAACCTTCGGTCGAGGACGGACGCGTCGGTTTCGCTGGGAAATAAAATACCGCAAAATTTCAGAAGATGCGCTAGGAGGAGAGAAAGAGGATGGAGCAGAGAGGATGGCTCGGGGTCGACCACGTTCGCCGGAATTTGCAAAACACGGCGGCGGTAGTGCCGGCACGGCGGGGATCAATGCGAGCAGCCTGGGGGCATATTCGCTAGGGTTTTGGGGGCAAACGAGAGAGGGGTTCGGGTGGGTTTATATGGGGGAGGAGGGAGCAGATAAATCTCGTTTAAACGAACGAATTCGATCCGGATTGTGAGCTAGGGTTCGGTGCGATTTCTTGCGGGAGAGGAAGATGACGATGACGTCACTGCTTGCGTCACGTGCGGGGCCCGCGTGGAAGTGAGGGAAGAGATGGGGGCCGAAGCTGGGCTACTGTCCGTCGCACGCGCGTTAGGTAGGACATGGGCTTGGCCCATTTAGCTAGGCTTCGTATTTTTTTTGTTCAAAAGCTTTTCTTTTCTTTTCTTAAAACTTTTATATCTTTTTAAATACAAAACCAATAAAGGTCAAACCAATTTCTATAGTTTTGTAAAAACCAACTCTTTAATTTGAAAACCTCAAATAACATTTCCCAAAACATTTTGTCAACTAAATTTTTGAAATGTGTTTAAATGAATTTTGGACATTAATATCATTTGAAACTATAGGGTTTTATAAATTCCTTTCGAAATTATATTTTAAACCAAAGAAAAATATGAGTAATAGTATTACATATCACTCAAAAGATAATTTGATTAAAACTCATTTTGTTTAAAAGGGGTTTGATAATACATAATTAATTCAAAACTCATTTTAAGATCCAAATAAATATTTTCTTTCCAAAGCAAAAACTATAAATTTGAAAATAGAGAATAGGTAAGTAATAGAATAATTCTCAATACAAACAAACTATTCACACAAAACACACTTTTCTATTTAGAAATCATTTTGATTTCCAAACTAGGCTTTTAATAAATAAACAATATGACACTTGATGCCAATAGGTTTTAAAACAAATCAAAGGTGGCTTATGTAAAACTTAAATACCACAAGATAAGCATTTGCAAATATTTATATTTCAACAGATACAAATAATCACAAGCAAACCTTAAAAGAACAATACATAAAGTCAAAAGAAGGGTGGAGCATAAATGCTCTACTAATATATTTTCTTAAATATGTTTTCAAGTGGAATTATTATTCCCACTTTTGAAATAACCAAATACAAATAATGCTATATGATGATGAATGTATGCATGAATTTTCTTTTCAAAGCAAAATACATAATAGTTTTAAATTTTTCTGATTTTTCAATTTTTTGAAAAACTTGGGATGTTACATACTACCACCCTTAAAAGGAATCTCGTCCCGAGATTCGGGGAGGCTAGCAAAAGGTTGTGACTGGGATAACTCGGTGGGCTACCACCCTTAAAAGAAATTTGTGTTGGCAGTCAACTTCAAATTGTAAACTTGATTGATAACGTACCATTCTCCAAGCTAGGTTCCTCAATCACTTCTTCCACATTGGTGTGGTTCATATATCCTTTACCAAAAGGCTTTGTCTTAGCAATTCCTTCGGTCTTCATCTTAGCTGGGCATTTATTGGCGTAATGACCCATGTTCTTGCATTTGAAGCACATCACTTTGCTGATGTCTTTCTGGTGGGGGTTGTTCTGGGGCTTCTGGTCTAGGCACTCAGTATAGTAATGTCCTTGCTTCCTGCAGGTGAAACAGGTGATATGACTGATGTTTTTCTTGTGGTCTCCATTGCTTCCTTTGGATCCACCATTGCGGTCACGATGTTTGAGGTGACCCCCTTCATTATGGTGATTCCCCTGTTTGTGGCTATGGTTCACCTCAGGAGTATGGTGTATTTTGAATGAAGGCTCAGAATGATGTTTGTTGATACTTAGCTTTCTCTTCAGATTTCCAGTCTTCCTGATATCATCCTCCAGTATGAGTGCTTGGTCCAGTAAGGCCTGATACTCCCAAGCGTGTGTGACTGTGAAAGGGACTTTCATCTCATCACATAGTCTCTTGAGAAAACTTTCCTCCCTCTCTTCCTCGGTAATTATGCCTTCAGGGGCATAACGAGACAGTGCATAGAAATCATCTCTATACTCCTTGAGCGTCCTGTCCCCTTGCCTCAGGTTTAGGAACTCTTCTTGCTTCGCGTTCCACATGTCAGGGTAACTGTAAACACTACAAAACCCTTCCTTGAACTCTTTCCAGGTTAAAGTATCACATGTGTGAGTGCTATGATAAGTTCCCCACCATTTAGCCACAAGTCCTTCCAAGAAATAAGATGCAAAACTCACTTTCTCTGTGTCGGTGCACTCACAAAGTATCAGATCCTTCTCTATTGATCGTAGCCAGTCGGTTGCCATAATTGGATCATTTGTAGGGTGGAACGTGTTGGGTTCAAGACTTAAAAATTTGACAAGTCTATCCGTATGGGTTAGGGGTGGTGGTGGTTCACTTTGATTTGCTTTGATATGAGTCATCATGGTCATCAGCTGGGTTTGTGTTGCCATCATCTTCTGCAACATTGCTTCAACGTTGTTGGTGTTGGCGTTGTTGTTGTCCTCCAGTGCACTCTGGGGAGACATCTGTGGGTTTTGGAATAGATAAGTATAAGATAGACAGATTCTAAGGGAAATATTTCTACCCATACAAGCATTCACATAACACAACACAAACAAGCTCAAAACAAACTTTAAACTTTCAAACTTTTCTCCTAACTTCAAACGAAGTTAACAACGGATATTCTGAAAATACAAGCCTAAGTACTGCCATACCACAATTTTGGTTGGTCAATAATGAAAACTAACGTCGTCTGACAAAATTCTAGGGTTGGTGGGTGACTACTCTCTCTGGTTCTTGCTGGAACACTCGGTGGAGGCCTTAGTCTTAGGGCGCTTCATCCTTGAGTTCTCCTCTTCGAATGACTCCCTTGCGAGTTGGGCACATTGCTCCCGAAGGGCTGCTATCGTTGCTTCCTGTCTGTCGACCTTGTTTAGCAGCTTCAAATTTTCAGCTTCAAGCCTTTGAATGGTCGTCTCACGCTTCTGCTTCTGAAGTTCTTCGGAGGCTATTATTTCTATAGTGGTTTCGATCTCCTTCCTCTGCTCCTCAATCAACTCCTTGGCCTCGTCCGTCATCTTTATCTCAGCATGGAGTGCAGTGGTAGCTATATGTGTTGCTAACTCCAGATCTTCCATTTGTAGCTCTGTAGGGTTTAGCTTCTCGCGATCCTTTCCACTCCAGTGGGGTAGTCCATTAGCATTACGCCTCCCGAAGCGACGGTAGGGAGAGTTTTGGGGCAGCATCTCGTAGAATTCCTCACAGATACGTGATAGTGCCTCATGTTTTGCTAGCAGAAGGCCAGTCTCCCAGGTGGGGTACACCCTCTTGTAGACAATTGCCTCGGTGGGAATCCTGGTAGTACCAGGTAGGATCTCTGTCTCAATCTCCCAGCGTTGCTTATTGGTTATCTCTGAGGGTATCGTCCTTATTTTGAAGGTTGGGGGAACCAAATCAAGATCTTTGCAGATACCATTCAGTTGAACTCCGAAAGGACAAGTCACGCTGTCTCTCGGAATCTCCGTGCAGGTGAAGGGGACCATCTAAACAGAATTTGAGGAAACAAGATTAGATAAGTGTTACTAGAATAAGTTCAAAAGAAAAGGAAGAAACAAGATTAAACTTTTATAGTAGAGTAAATTAGCTTTTAGTTCCTATGGCCAGCCTATTTCTATCCAGACTTAGGGTTTCGAACCTACAGGCAACACAGTGCTCTGATACCATCTGTAGCGTACCTGCACTTAAAATATGGCAAGGTACCTGTGTATAGTGCAAACCCCTGGATCGTTTCATTTGCACACACAGTTTAAGATGTAGTATCACAACAAAGTATCATTATTACATCGAATGATCCAGACTTGGTAAAATATTCATTACAACTTGCATAGCATATAGCTAGCTTGAAAGAGTAAAGCAGCGGAAATAATAATCTCATGGAGTCCTCATCCTTTGCATGTGCCACAGGCGAAAACATGTTGGTTGCAGACTCGAAACCCTTAACGAAACTCACTCGTCGTCAGAACAATCTGCAACAAATAAAATTTTGCAACAGAGTGGGTCAGATACCATTAAAAATGGATCTGGCAAGTGACACTATGTGGACACTTAATGGAATAACTCTAATAACCTATATGCATATTTTGGCTGGTGGATTTCAAGGCTATTTTGCATAAAAGCCAATTTTGCCTAACACCTTGTAAAACATTTTCTTCAAAAGTTGGAGACGATATGGTATAAGACCATAGTCTCATCTACCCTTGTTCACCATCAAGTTTTACTTTCGAAATTGGAATGATGAAGCCTCCGTTGAATCCTTGATCAGCTGCTCAAATTGTCCGTAACCGGGGACACGGCTAAGTACTTAGTTTTTAACTCTGCAGAGGTTGTGCACTTTCACCATTAAACCCAACAAACCCAAACTATCCTCAAGCACTCAAATTGTGCTAAGGAAAAGGAGAGAGTTGAGACGAGACTTTTCAGAAGCATTTTCCCATCCCATACCGACTTGACGCGCTCCCATTCTAACCATTCTACCACCACCTGTCAAGTCGGGACGAGTCCACGCAACTTAATCCATCTAGCCAGAGCCCATATGACTAATGGCTGCACGGTAAGCACTCTTCACTTAGAGAAAACATTGGCCCCTTAATACCCTGGGTGGCAACCACAAGTGACCATCCCTTAGAGGTCACCCCTAAGAGATGACACTCAACCTTTCCATCATCTTTTCATAACCAAGTCCACCCAGGTGATAAATTACTTAGTAGAATTAAGCTTTAAAGAAAACACATTTGCATAGCATCAAATATTCTACTAAGTTATCAAAAGGTTCTAGACACAACTAGTGTAAAGGTATGGTGGGTTTGGCACATAGCAATAAATACTATCCAACACATGCATATAAGAAATACGCTAAGTAATGCATATAAAATACTTAGGAAATTTATGGGGGTGTGCCACTTGCCTTGGCAAACAGAAGTACAGGTGTAGCAGTTGCAACCACTTCGTCTCTCTTCGGAATTTCTAACAAGTCAAACAAACCACAAATAAACATACAATCATAAATGCAACACTTAGAAAAATATGATGTGCATGCGATGCAGGATGATACAAAGAGTTATGGTATGCAAGACAAGCAAAACAAAATAAGGAAGGAGACATAAACGAACTTAATCAAAAATGGCTAAGGCAAGGTCAAGGTTGAGTAAAATAAACTGGATAACACAACTTGAAAAGTTGTAAGGCTACTCTATATCTTCACAATTTTGGTCTTTAATTAATCTTCAACTCCTTGGTAGCATAATTGATCTTCAATGGTCTTCATTGATCTCTGTCCAAGGTGAGAGATAGAAATTAGAAAGAAGAGAAGATAGAAAGAATGTAGTAGTTGGTCTTCCAAGCATCTTCAATTTCTTTGTAACTTTCTCCTTGGTGTGTTGACTCCATTGAAAATGTGGACTTGATGGTTCTGCAGACTTGATTGTTGGTAGCATCAAGGTTGGTCTTGAATATAACTTAGTCACTATGAAGTCTAAGAGAAGAAGAAGTAAAGAGAATGGGAAGAAAGACTTAGAAATTGTAGCTGGTTGGTCTTTATGAACTTCCTCTTGATGTCTTCTAAGTCCTTTCTTCTTGGAGATGCTTCTAGAGTCTTGTTTTCATGCTAAGTCCTTCTTTGATTTCCACTAATTTCTAACTTAGTGGTTTTTTTTGACTAGGAGAGTCAAAAGAGCTAACATGCATCCTCCAAAACTTCTAAGGAGGCACGTCATGTGAAATTATAAAATAATACTAAGGACTTAATTATGCATGCCATGTTTATGTAAATGCTCTAAGGAAATGCAAGCAAACAAGATGTTCCAAAAATAACTAAGGACCAAAGAGGTCAAACAATAAGTCAAAATAATTTCTAAGTAAAAGTTCATAAAATAAGGTGTTGGTAATTTTCTAAGGAAAAATACTTTTAAAACAATAGTTGATAAAATTTCTAAGGACAAACACTTGTCAAAAATAACACTTAGGAAAATATTCTAAAACCACTAAGTTTTCAAGATGCTAAATTTTTCTAAGGAAAAGATTTAACACTTTTAAGATGTTGAAATTTTCTAAGGAAATAGTGTTGTCAAAATAATTATCACATATTTTCTAAGGAAGGAAAATACCTTGTTAGGTGAGGTGAAATATTCCTAAGTTATTCTGCATCTAACATGTTCATAATTACTTAGCTAAAAATTTTATTCGAAAATAATGTGGAGAGCAATTTTAAAATAATTTACTTAAAATAACACCTAAAAGCAATAAAAACAAAATACATGCAAAAACATAGAAAAACACTTCTACAAAAATACTAGAGCAATTCTACGGCCATAACTTAGACAAACAAAATTAATGCAAAAGAGTCTGCTCAAAAATCAATTTTTATAATTAAGTTATAGCCAAAATATCAATTAAACCACTTTTTAAAATTGTCTAAATTAATTTTGTCGAAACCTCAAACTAAGCATATAGAAAGTTTCTACACATTATAAGCTTTCCAAAAATATAAATTTCATAAATTTTGGATAAACGAGTAAAAATTAATAATGAATCTAATTTGCAGGGACCTATTCGTGATACGCAGGGGCTAAACGGTGAAGAAAAACAGAGAAATATCCTCGCACTGGAGTCCCTCGGCGACGTGTCGTCTTCTGGTTGGTGCGCTTCTCTTCGCGGGCAGATGCGGGCGGACGGGTTGCGGCGCGGACGGACGTGGACGGATGCGGGCGAGGCGGACGGCTTGACGACGTGGCCTCTTCTCATTGGAGCATACCCCTTCGCGTCAAGTTCTAATCTACACCGCATAAAATCGATCCAACGGCCTAGATCTACAAGACCAAAAGGTCATCGGCGCTTCCGCCGGAGTTTCGCCGGAAACCTAGCTCCTGCGGCGGCGCCATGGCCGGCGAGCGCGCGAGAGAGATATGGGAGGCGAGGTTCATACCACGGGGTGCAGGAGGTCAAGGCGAGCTTGATGGCGAGGTCGGGGTCGCGGGCGTGCTCTGCTTCTCCCTCTAGTGCTCGCTGGAGTAGAGGACGGCGGCGGCAACCTTCGGTCGAGGACGGACGCGTCGGTTTCGCTGGGAAATAAAATACCGCAAAATTTCAGAAGATGCGCTAGGAGGAGAGAAAGAGGATGGAGCAGAGAGGATGGCTCGGGGTCGACCACGTTCGCCGGAATTTGCAAAACACGGCGGCGGCAGTGGCGGCACGGCGGGGATCAATGCGAGCAGCCTGGGGGCGTATTCGCTAGGGTTTTGGGGGCAAACGAGAGAGGGGTTCGGGTGGGTTTATATGGGGGAGGAGGGAGCAGATAAATCTCGTTTAAACGAACGAATTCGATCCGGATTGTGAGCTAGGGTTCGGTGCGATTTCTTGCGGGAGAGGAAGATGACGATGACGTCACTGCTTGCGTCACGTGCGGGGCCCGCATGGAAGTGAGAGAAGAGATGGGGGCCGAAGCTGGGCTACTGTCCGTCGCACGCGCGTTAGGTAGGACATGGGCTTGGCCCATTTAGCTAGGCTTCGTATTTTTTTTTTGTTCAAAAGCTTTTCTTTTCTTTTCTAAAAACTTTTATATCTTTTTAAATACAAAACCAATAAAGGTCAAACCAATTTCTATAGTTTTGTAAAAACCAACTCTTTAATTTGAAAACCTCAAATAACATTTCCCAAAACATTTTGTCAACTAAATTTTTGAAATGTGTTTAAATGAATTTTGGACATTAATATCATTTGAAACTATAGGGTTTTATAAATTCCTTTCGAAATTATATTTTAAACCAAAGCAAAATATGAGTAATAGTATTACATATCACTCAAAAGATAATTTGATTAAAACTCGTTTTGTTTAAAAGGGGTTTGATAATACATAATTAATTCAAAACTCATTTTACGATCCAAATAAATATTTTCTTTCTAAAGCAAAAACTATAAATTTGAAAATAGAGAATAGGTAAGCAATAGAATAATTCTCAATACAAACAAACTATTCACACAAAACACACTTTTCTATTTAGAAATCATTTTGATTTCCAAACTAGGCTTTTAATAAATAAACAATATGACACTTGATGCCAATAGGTTTTAAAACAAATCAAAGGTGGCTTATGTAAAACTTAAATACCACAAGATAAGCATTTGCAAATATTTATATTTCAACAGATACAAATAATCACAAGCAAACCTTAAAAGAACAATACATAAAGTCAAAAGAAGGGTGGAGCATAAATGCTCTACTAATATATTTTCTTAAATATGTTTTCAAGTGGAATTATTATTCCCACTTTTGAAATAACCAAATACAAATAATGCTATATGATGATGAATGTATGCATGAATTTTCTTTTCAAAGCAAAATACATAATAGTTTTAAATTTTTCTGATTTTTCAATTTTTTGAAAAACTTGGGATGTTACAATCTGCAATTGCCTATGTCTTGATTATTATATGAATTATCTTATCCATGCAACACCCGTTCATCCATCCCTATGCCTACAGTGTTTTAATCCTGCAGTTTACCGCAATCACTACAGCTGTCTTTACTTTACTGCTGCTATTGTTTCACTACTGCTAATTCTATAAAACTGTTGCTATTGATAATTTGTGTCGAGCAAGTCTATTCACAGGTGCAGCTGAACTGACAATTCATCTGTTAAGGCTTACAAATATTCTTTGGCTCCCCTTGTGTCGAATCAATAAATTTGGGTTTTACTTCCCTCGAAGACTGTTGCGATCCCCTATACTTGTGGGTTATCAAGACTATTTTCTGGCGCTGTTGTCGGGGAGCATAGCTTTATTTGTAAGTTCACTTGAGAGTAATATTGTTCGCTGAAATTTATTCATCATGGGTAAAGCTCATGATGAGAAGGTCCATATACTGCCATCCACTACAAGGAAAGGTACAACTCTGAGTACCTCTGCTGCTCTTGATTCACCATCTGTGATGAGTCAACTTATTACACCACCACAAGCTACACGCACTGTTACTTCTGCTGAATCTGAAAATGCTTCTGATAATTTTGATGATGCTTCTACTGTTCTTGATGAAAGTGGTTCTTTAGGTCCCTTTTTAGATGCTACTATTGCTAGTGTAAACAAATTGAAAATGCTGAAACACCTAATGGAAGTCCCACTACCCTGTTGATTCACCTGAGTTGAGGGATTATACTTGTGATGATCTTGATGAAACTTATGTGGAACTTGATGATGACTTTATTGATGAATGTAATGCTACTAGTGGTGCAAGTAACATTAAAAATCTTCTTGCAAAACATGCTGTTAGATATAAACTGTCTCCTGATGCTAAATTTGCCACATCTCCCATAAACATTAAAGATAAGGATTATGACTTCTCTCTTGATTTGTCACATATATCCATTGTTGAGAAAGAACCTTTTTGTGGTACTGAAAATGAAAGTGTTGTAGAACACATGAATGAGCTCTCTACTTTGAGTAGTTTATTTTCTGATGATATAAAGAAACGCAGCTACTTTGTTACTAAAAATTTTCCTTTCTCATTGAAAGATGAAGCTAAAACTTGGTATAATAATCTGTCTCCTGGTTCTATTGATAGTCCTATTGGTTTGCTTAATGCTTTCTTTCAGAAATATTTTCCTGCTAGTGCTCAACATGCTGCCTTGCAGGAATTTTTAACTTCAAACAGGTTGAAGGAGAGAAAATGCCTGAATCTTGGTCAAGGTTTTGTTCTTTAATTAGAGCTCGGCCTGGACATCAATTGGCCAAAAATGAACTTCTTGATATATTTTATAATGGACTAACTGTTGAATCTAGGACATACCTGGATAGTTGTGCTGGTTGTGTTTTCAGGAAAAGACTCCGATGAAGCTGAGGAATTAATGGCTAAAATAAGCCAAAATCATGATGATTGGACTTTACCTGAACCAACTCCAACACCAATACTGAAGAAGAGGGGTATGATTGAATTAAATGATGAAGGGATGAGGGAAGCCAAGAAATCTCTTAAAGAGAAGGGTATTAAATCTGAAGATGTGAAGAATCTTCCTCCTATAGAAGAATTATGTAAGCCAATTCCCCATTCATCCATAATTGAGGTACACTCTCTCCAACGGTTTGATGATAGAGATATTCCCTACTCTAAACCTCCTGATCAATGCTTAGATGAGTTTGATAATTATATTGTTAAGCAAGATAACTTTAATATGAGAGTGGAAAATCATTTAAATGAGAATTCTCAAGCTATTAGTAAATTGCATGATATTGTGGAGAGAACCTCCAATGATGTTAAGATGCTTATTAAACATTTTCATATGGTTCAAACTCAAATTGATCAACTCACTAAAGTGCAAAAAGATCTGTTAGTTAATGCCTCTAGGGATAAAGAGAAACATGTTTGTGAAGTAACAACTAGAGGAGGAATTTCTACTCAGGATCCTTTATATCCTGAGGGGCATCCTAAAAGAATTGAACAAGATTCTCAACGAGTTAATGAAACTAGTGCTCCTTCTAAGAAAAAGAAGAAGAAACATAAAACTGTTGTAGAATCCTCTGAACCTATTAATGATCCTAATAGTATATCTATTTCTGATGCTGAAACTGAAAGTGGTAATGAACACAACAATGATAATGATAAGAATGATGCTTCTGATAAAGAAGAAATTGAAGAGGAACCTGAAAAGCATACTAAAGGTAAAAAGTATGGTAAGGAAGACTTCATTGCTAAGAAACATGGTAATAGAGAGAACCTTGGGTCCAAAAGCAAATGCCCTTTCCTGCTAAGAAACTCAAATCAAAGGAAGAAGAACACTATAATAAATTTTGTGATTGGATGAAACCTTTGTTCTTGCAAATTCCTTTGACTGATGCTATTAAATTGCCTCCTTATTCAAAGTATATGAAAGATATTGTTTCTAACAAGAGGAAAATTCCCAATGAGGAAATTTCTACTATGCTTGCTAATTATTCTTTCAATGGCAAGGTTCCAAAGAAGCTTGGAGATCCAGGTATACCAACCATTCCTGTTCCATCAAAAATAATTATGTTAGAACTGCTCTATGTGATTTGGGAGCAGGAGTTAGTGTTATGCCTTTCTCTCTTTATAAGAGACTTTACCTTGATAAGCTGATACCTACTGATATATCTTTGCAAATGGCTGATAAATCTACTGCTGTTCCTGTTGGCATTTGTGAGGATGTCCCTGTTCAAGTGGCTAATAATTGTTTGATTTTAACTGATTTTGTTGTGCTTGAAATGCCTGAAGATGATAATATGTCTATTATTCTTGGGAGACCTTTTCTAAATACTGCAGGTGCTGTTATTGATTGCAATAAAGGAAAAGTAACTTTTAATGTGAATGACAAAGAGCACACTGTTTATTTCCCCAAGAAAGTGGACAAGGTATTTGGAGTTAATACAATTTCTAATTTTAGAACTATCAAAGTGGGAAGTATTGATTGCCCTATATATGATCATCAAGAAGGATATCAAAACATTATGATTGGATCCATATCAATACAATTCAAGGTAACATGATTGTCTCATGATGTTTAATTCATTTGTGTCATATAAATTTATTTGGTGGCAAGACTTGATCAACCTTGCTAACAAATACACTTTATATACATGAAGGTTCTAAACAACATTTTATTCCCATCCTTGTTTTACCTACTGCAATGTTGCTTAGTTTGAAAAGTTTAGCTGAGTTTGATTTTGAAAATCATTTTTCTGCCTGAATTTTATTATCTTAAGCACCAGAAATTGTCCAAATTGAAAGTTTTCAAAAATTGTAAAAATTATACCACTGGTCCTATTTTTGAAAGAGCAACGTGGGAGTGCCTGGTGCTGACCAGGGGGACCCACCATGCCACCTCACCACATGGTGGCGCGGCAGGCTCTGGCCGCGCCGTGGCATGGTGAGGGCCCCACCTGGCCCTCCACTCACTCAGCCACCTACCACTCCTTCCTCTTTCACGACCAAACACATTTCCCTGCTCAAACCCGTGTTCTTGCTGTTCTTCCTCGCGATTTTCGATCTCCTTGCTCAGCCCATCTTTGCTGCTGAGATTTGGGGCATTTGTTCTCCGGTATGTGACTCCTCCGATATCCAAGTAGAATTTTGTTTAGTGGAGTATTTCTTGAGTATTTTGCTGCTGTAGGTGACATGTTAAGTGAGTTTGCATGCTTGTTCTAAGTTAGAATAATTAGTTTTGATGCATGTTTAATCCTCTAGCAAGTTCCTATAGTAGTTTCCTTCATTTAGTTGTCTCAAATCAATTTTTATAGTGTTTGCCAAAAATTTCAGAAAAGGAAGGATGCATAACCACACCTATGGAGAGATCTTTGAGAGGGATTCGCAAAGGGTGGCAAGGCCCCGAGAGCAGCCACTCGAGTTCGGCGATCCTACAATGAAGATCTCATTGCACCAAGCATTGGTGATGAGAGGGATGATGGAGTTCCACACCCATCATCTTTCCCATGCCTAACTTTTTGCATGATGCAGGGCTTCTTGATGATTTCTTGTTCCTTGTCCAGAGGGTTGGCTAACTACCTATATGGAGGATGAACGCCACCAATATTATAATCTCACCAAAAAATTGTTGAGAGTTTTAAATTTGGCAACACATCCTACAAGCCAACATTGGATTTAAGATTTATGATAAGCCTGTTTCCATGACTTTGGATAACTTTTGTGCTGCCATAGGTATTGCTCCTTCAGGTACAGCAAAGAGGATTCAAGGGCGCCCCAACGATTTGCTGGAACTTTACCGAGGGGTGACCAATGATGATGACCGCACCGCCCAGCGCGGCAAGATAAGGAACATTCAGCTCCCCGCCATTAGATACTTTGCTTATTATCTTGCTACTAGCATCCTTGGTAGGGAGAACACCAGCAACATTTCTAACTATCATCTTGCTTTTCTGCTGCTGCACTTACTGGTAACACATCTTATAATCTTGGTGCTCTCATAGCTCGTCGCTTAGCTGCTGATGGTCCCATCATGGAGGGATAGTTGCTTCGCGAGTTGCAGCATATCTAGGCCTTCCTATTGACCTAGTGATGAGTTGCTAACCCCTTTCAGGCTAACCTTGCTGCTATGAAAGATCATAAATTTGTTACAGCTAAATCTCGTGCAGGAAGTCTTGTTTATAGAGTTTTGTTCACTGACGGGGACGAAAGGAAAGTTCCTTTGCCCCAGCCGATTTGTTCTGTATTCGCAGGAGGCCGTGGTCGCGCTCAAAGGAGGAGTTGGACGAGCAGTTGCGCCTGCTTGGCTTCCACCAGCAGCACGACTCCGAGGACACGACACCCTCTGAGGACTACACCGTCACCTACCCCGGTGCGTCCTCCAGTTCGTATCAGGACGATGACCTTCTTCGTCGTACTATGGAGGCGCCACTTCCTGGGCGCCGTGGGGTTGATCTCCACTTAGGCCAAAAGCCTAAGCTTGGGGGAGGTATACCGACATCTCACTCATTTATATATCATGTTCTGTCGGTACTTTGTATATCCATGTTTCGATTTCTTTCTTTCTTTTTGTTGTTTCTTGTTTTTGCTTTTGCTTTCCAAAACACAAAAAGACCAAAAATATTTCTGTTGTTTCTCTTTATTTGTTTCTTTAAGTCTCTAGTATTAGTTTGCTTAGTTGTTTAAATTCGGTTTGTTATTCAAAAATCCAAAAATATTTTGCTTTGTTGCTTGTTCTTTTGCTCTTGTTTTAAATTCGAAAAACCCAAAAATATTTGTTGTTCTTTTTCGGTTTTGTATAGTTTGCTGCAGAGTTCGACAGCCTTCCGTGACTCCAGTGGAGCTTGGTTATCATTTCATATCATTCAAGCCACACAAGTGAAAAGCAATAATGACGATTTACGACGATTCGAGTTGGGGTGAGAGGCTGGTATGAACTCTATTTGTTTTCATTTTTGTACATATACTCATCCATGTGAGCATGCTTAGTTGGTTCATGTGAGGTATATGTTATTTAGTGGATGCTTAGTAGTTCATGTTCTCTTATGATCAGTTCCAACTTATTAATAGTGGGTAGCATGTTATATTGATGTTTGCTTGCATTGTTCTATTCATAAAAGGGTATGACACTGTGGTATCCTCCTCTGAATGATTCATTTGAATTGACTTGGCACATGCTCACGCATGCATATGACTGAAAAACAAAAAGTCAATTAAGCCTCGATGATTTATTTTGCCTCAGAGTTCTTGTATCACTTTTATGCCTCCGTTAATTTTGTTTTGTCGCAAGCATGATTATGACGGTTATTGCTCTCTTGATTGTCGCTTCCCAGTCTATTGCTAGCCTCCACTTGTACTGAGCGGGAATGCTGCTCGTGCTTCCAAATCCCTGAAAACCAAGTTATCCAAAGAGTCCACTATAAATTCCTATGCATGGCATTTCAAACCATTCAAGTAAATTTTCATGTGCTACCTTTAAAACCTTCAAATTACTTCTCATTTTGTGACACTGTTTTTAGCTCATGAGGAAGTAGTAGTTGGGTTTGTTATCTTCCATACTAAATTAAGTACCCCGACTTGCATGCTTCATCTGCTTGTCACTAATTTTGCAAAGAGCTGGTTAGACCATTATAACATCAAAAAGCTAAAAACAAATAAAATAGACACTCCTCCATGGTATGTGATTGTTGGAAGGCACCCGAGGATTCGGTTAGCCATGGCTTGTGTAAGCAAAGGTTGGGAGGAGTGTCAAACTATATATAAAGTGCATGCTATAAGTGCTTAATATCAACATCTCGGAACCGCTCTCAACTTGTTTAGTATGGAAGATAACAGAAACTCTATTGCCATTCGTTGACAGGAACAACCACCTCCAAAACAATTTTACTTCTGTTTTAAAAATAAAAAGCTCTAGCACATGTTAATCCCTGCTTCCCTCTGCGAAGGGCCTATCTTTTATTTTTATGCGGAGTCACCATCCTTTCTTTGAGCACCTTCTCGAGAGCATAGTTGTCATTCTTAGTGTAATGTGCTTGTCCCAGAATGCGGTTAACTGTGGTATAACTTTGATGCTTTTATCTTTGATATCTTTACTTCTAGTCTTCCCTTGAACTTCAGAGGTGCCTGGGCATTTATGTTTTGCTGTACAAATACGGGCAAGCGAGATACCACCTTATCATATCTTATTATGAGCATTGCAATCTTGCAGATAGATATGTTTCATGTTGTTTGTTATTAGTATGTTTCATCTTTTCATAGTTTACATGGCTACTAGGTGACATTATTTGCATACACCTTATATTGAATTACCTAAGCACTTGTTCATATAGTGAGAACTAGCTGGGTGGCCCGCGCATTTGCGCGGCTAGCACGTACATATTTTGAAACTCATATATGTAATATAACTTTTTTCTAATTGATTCCATTTTGCAAGCAGTTTGAGAAATAAGAAGCCAAAACACATATACGAATCACGATACTCAATTTTTTTTCACATGTACAACGGCAATACCTGAGTAACTTCATTGTTTAGGCTTCTTCAAGTTATATTATGTATAGCTATGGCCATAGCACTCTAGCACTAAATTAACTTGTAATCGTTCCTCCACTCTAGCAATCAACAATGTCAATCATCCCTGTCCGCTGCTCCTTGACTTCTCACCAGATCAATATCAAGCTTGTTGTAGGCCATGCTAGCTAGTGGCCTTGTGCTTTCAGCACTTCGTAGGCGCGAGATGGAAAAAAGGTTATCAAAGATGGATAAGAATTCTTGGTCATGCACAGCCTGCAACATATTGTTTTAATTCCTATATAACTGAGCTTCAAACCAAGATATGCAAGACTGACGAACCCAGGATTTTGACGGGGGTGTGCCGCACTAAATTTTTATTTGTGTGACACCCATACTTCTTAGCTTTCTTTTGAATATAAATTTTACATTGACAATTTAAAATAGATTTATCTTATATTTTCAATGGTGTATAAACACAGGCTGAGCTAAGGCTGAACATTTAAAATCTGCAAGCAAGGCTATTTTCTATGTAATATACAAAGCAAAAGTTGGAAACCATTTTTGTCTCATATGTTTAGATGCACCCACTATTTAAAATGGCAATTCAAAATATCCAAGAAACACTGTTGATACGCCTCATCTTCTTACATGAGAGCTCTACCTGTACGACGCCTTAGTGTAATCACAACACTGAGATTCAAGATTGGCGTGGGGTTTGGTTGGATTCTGGATCCGCCACTGGTGCAACAACAACTACCTCTGCAAAATACTTATTACGGTATGTGCATCAGACAGCTGAGTACCTCCCTAGCTTATTCGCTCCTGCAAAACCAATTTATGCAACAAAGTTCAGTTACCGCAGGTTATTAGTATTCACTAATCCAGGAAAAAATATGTTCCCACCACTGAGTAAAAGTACATATAGTGAGCTCATTTTACCTAAATTCTAAACTGATGTTATACTTACAATCAATGTTGCTTCATACCTATTCGGAACAAACTACACGGGTGCATGGCCGATCCTTTTTAGTTTCATGTTCCATCCAAATGAAAAAATGGAGATAAAAATAAAGCACCATGATATCCTATTCTTTATGGTCTAAATCTTATCTCATGATCATTCTACAAATACATGCAATAATGGTTAGCTTCGACCTGAGCATCAGTACCTGAATGTTTTAAAACACAAAAAACCAATCTGGTATCTCAATGTCTAACAGGACTACATAGAGCTGTCGTGTAGCAACATGTATACTGGGCTAATGAGATCAAACTAATCCATGAGCACTTCTCCAGAAAATTGAACTCTGAACATCCTGTGTTACATCGAAAACCAATCGTGGAACAACAATAATAACATACAAAATCAATGCCTCAGAGCTAAGACAATGGTATATATGCAGTAACGTGCAGTATGCAAATACGATGGCGCACTGAGAAGAGCTTCGCCATATGTGGCCTGGCCAGAAGATTAAATTATGGGAGCATGGACATCGTATGAAGAGGCAATTCATTCAGTTTACCTCTAAGCTGAAGCTGGAAAGTTCGGTGCACACAGGCATGACGATTCCCACACGCTGTCGAGAATTTCGAAAACCTAGCGTTGTGCCCTCCTGTAGTCCTGTGCCCTCCCTGCTCAGATGGTCTTGTCGTCGCCCTTTTGCACAAACGTCGTCATACACCTAGCCGTCATCTTCATCATGAAGACCGATCCTCTGAACTGATCTTTCAGTTCTGGGTTTCAGAACTGGGGCTGCGCATAGCTTTCCCAACAGTGGTCGATGCCTTCGTGTCGTCCCCGCTCCCCATACAGCTATTGTCCGATGCCTTCTTTGCCCAATAGCAATCGCATGGTTAAGTACTCAACGCGATCACCGCGCTCAATCTGTTGGCGTGGTGCTGCTCATGGCCGTCCAGACTAATGACATGCTTCAGACTGCCGGGGTCAATGGCGTGCTTCCAAGATATAGACAGAACGAACATGCATGTCGCGCTTGTAGTGTTGTCGCATGTGCTCTCCGGTGGCATAACTCGCAGGAAGACCTTGACGACGTTTGATCGATCTGCACGACCGCCAGATCTCAGGTGTTTGCTAGCTAGATGATTTGAGGCGTTGAGGACTCCTTCTCGAGTACCACATGACTATTTAATGTGATCGTGCTAGATAGGCAAATCTTTCCTATTCCAATCCGATCAAGCTGACTTGCCAGCTTTTAAATTGTAACGTGAAGATATCACGTTTCTTTTAGTCAGAGCCGTGTGCATGCAAATCTCCTTCTACGCTAATATCACATTTAAATCTGAGCTGTACTTTTTCAAGTGCTTAATCTGAGCCATTGAATGTCTTGTGTTTTAATTATATAATAGATATATACATCATATGAAGCAATTATGTTCATGAAAGTTTCTTTATTGCACTCAGTTGTTAACTGAATTGCTTGAGGACAAGCAATAAGCTAAGCTTGGGGCGAGTTGATACGTCCAAAACGTATCTACTTTCGCGAACACTTTTGCTGTTGTTTTGCCTCTAATTTGTGTGTTTTGAATACAACTAACACGGACTAACGCTGTTTTCAGCAGAATTACCCTGGTGTCTTGTTTTTGTGCAGAAATCCAACTTTCGGGAAAATTCCCAGAAAACATCGCAAAGCTCCTATTTCTCCAGAAGACCCACGGAGTCAGAAGGGGAAGCGGAGAAGAGCCACGAGGCGCCCTCACCACGTGGCGGCGCGGTGGGCCCTGAGCCGCGCCACCACATGGTGAGGCCGGCTCGGGTGCCCCTCGCGTCCCCCTCTCGACTACATAAAGCTTCTGACCTAAAAACGCCAGAGGGTCGACCACTTTTTCCAGAAACACATCAGAGCGCCGCCGCCATCGAAAACCCTATTTCAGGGACCAGAAACTCCGTTCTGGCACTCCGCCGGGACGGGGAATTGGAGGAGATCATCGCCATCATCGTCACCGACGCCTCTCCATCGACCATCCATGTTTCCCCCATCCATGTGTGAGTAATTCCCCGCTGTATGCTGAAGGGGATGGTAGGGATTGGATGAGATTGTTCATGTAATAGCTATAAGATCATTAGGGCATGGTGCCTAGTATCCGTTGTTAGTACTTTATGTCATTGTTGCAACTTGTTATGCTTAATGCTTGTCACTAGGGCCCGAGTGCCATGATTTCAGATCTGAACATGTTATTGTATCATGAGGATAATCATTGTTTTAGATCATATCTGCAAGTTGTATACACATATTATTGTCCGGAACACGAGGCCCGAAGTGACAGAAATTGGGACAACCGGAGGGGATAGCTGTGATGTGAGGATCACATGTGTTCACGGAGTGTTAATGCTTTGCTCCGGTACTCTATTAAAAGGAGTACCTTAATTATCAGTAGTTTCCCTTGAGGCCCCGCTGCAACGGGCTGGTAGGACAGAAGATGTTGTACAAGTATCTCATTGCGAGCACGTACGACTATATAGGGAACACATGCCTATGATTACTTAGTACTTGGATGCTTTATCATTATTGATCTGCAAATGGCTATGTCTTGATTATTATATGAATTATCTTATCCATGCAACGCCCGTTCATCCATCCCTATGCCTACAGTGTTTTAATCCTGCAGTTTACCGCAATCACTACTGCTGTCTTTACTTTACTGCTGCTATTATTTCACTTCTGCTACTTCTATAAAACTGTTGCTACTGATAATCTGCGTCGAGCAAGTCTATTCACAGGTGCAGCTGAACTGACAATTCATCTGTTAAGGCTTACAAATATTATTTGGCTCCCCTTGTGTCGAATCAATAAATTTGGGTTTTACTTCCCTCGAAGACTGTTGCGATCCCCTATACATGTGGGTTATCACGACTCTGGAACTTTTCGTGGAAATTGACTCGGGTACTTAGGGTTTTCCCGTGAAAGGCAATTTATAGGCGAAGGGGTGGCGTCGGTGGAGGCCCGAGGCCTCCTCGCCACGTGGCAGCGCGGCAGGTGGTGGGACCGCGCCACCAGGTGGTCAGGGCAGCCCACGGCCCCCCTTCGTCTCTACTTCGGACTCCGTGTACTTGTCAGAAAAATAGGGACTTTGGCTTTTGTTTCGTCCAATTCCGAGAATATTTCCAGAACAACTTTTCTGAAACCAAAAACAGCAGAAAACAGGAACTGGCACTGTGGCATCTTGTTAATAGGTTAGTCCCGGAAAATGCATAAAAATGATATAAAGTGTGAATAAAACATGTAGCAATTGGTATAATATAAGCATGGAACATCATAAATTATGGATACGTTGGAGACGGATCAGGAACCCGGTCCATTCTTTTACATTGATATTACAACCTACTGCAAACATTGTTCTTTTACATTCTCTGCAAACAAAGATCATTTTCCACACTGTACGTCTAATCCTTTGTTTTCAGCAAGCCGGTGAGATTGACATTCTCACTGTTAAGTTGGGGCAAAGTATTTTGGTTGTGTTGTGTGCAGGTTCCAAGTCAACAGTCAGAACTCCCTGCAACAACACTTTTTCTGGCGCGTTGACACCTTCATAAGTGCCTTCCTCCCCTACTGGTTCGATAACCTTGGTTTCATACTGAGGGAAAACTTGTTGCTGCACTCATCACAGCTTCCTCTTGGGGTCTCCCAACGAACGTGTGTATTCACGTCATCAAGCACTTTTTCTCGCGCCGTTGCCGGGGAGAGCAGGATTTCTGCAAGGGGAGTTTCTCACTTCCTATCTCTTTACTTTGTTATTGTCTTGCTTAGTTTATTTTTACTTTATCTTGTTTGCTTCTTTTTATCAAAAACACAAAAAAATTAGTTTCTATTTCGAGTTGTTATTTTTGCTGTCCTGTTTTTATCTTGCTAAAATGAGTACTCCTAAGAACACCAAGCTGTGTGACTTCACTAGCACAAACAACAATGATTTCATTTGCACTCCTATTGCTCCACCTGCTTCTAAAGCAGATTTTTATGAAATTAAGCCTGCTCTGTTAAATATGGTTATGAAAGAGCAATTTTCTGGTGTTAGTACTGATGATGCTGATGCTCACCTTAATAATTTTGTTGAACTTTGTGAGATGCAAAAGTATAAGGATATAGATGGAGATATTATTAAACTGAAATTGTTTCCTTTCTCTTTGAGAGGAAGAGCTAAAAAATGGTTGCTATCTTTGCCTAGAAATAGTATTGATTCTTGGGTTAAATGCAAAGATGCTTTCATTGGAAAATATTATCCTCCTACTAAGATTATATCTTTAAGAAGTGGTATTATGAATTTCAAACAATTTGATAATGAGCATGTTGCTCAAGCTTGGGAAAGAATGAAATTTATGGTAAAGAATTGTCCCACATATGGACTGACTATTTGGATGATCATCCAAACCTTTTATGCAGGACTGAATTTCTCTTCAAGGAACCTTCAGGATTCGGCTGCTGGAGGTACCTTTATGTCCATCACTTTGGGTGCTGCAACAAAGCTTCTTGATGATATGATGATAAATTATTCTGAATGACACACTTAGAGAGCTCCACAAGGTCAGATGGTAAATTCTGTTGAAGAAACGTCTTCCTTGAGTGATAAGATTGATACTATTATGTCTATGCTTGTGAATGGTAAATCTCATGTTGATCCAAATAATGTTCCCTTAGCTTCTTTGATTGTTCAAGAAGAACATGTTAATGTGAACTTCATTAAAAACAATAATTTCAACAATAATGCTTATAGGGATAATTTTGGTAATAACAATTATAAGCCATATCCTTCTAATAGTGGTAATGGATATGTCAATTCCTATGGTAATTCCTACAACAACAATAGAAGTGTACCCTCTGATCTTGAAGTCATGCTTAAGGATTTTATAAGTACACAAACTGCTTTTAATAAATCTGTTGAGGAAAAGTTTGGTAAAATTGATGTTCTTGCTTCTAAAGTTGATAGCCTTGCTCTTGTTGTTGATCTTCTGAAAATAAAGGTTATGCCTCATGATGTTAAAAAGAGCAAGACTTTTAATGCCATTCAAGTTAAAATTGACAACAATGTTAGGATGTTGCCTGAATTGCATGCTAGGTGGGAAAGAGAAGATGAAATTGCTATAAAGAATAGTATAGCTAGAGTTTGTACTATTACCACCACCAGTAATGCTGAAGTTTCAAATGCTAGTAAACCTCCTACTCCTAATGGTAAAGTAATTGGTGTTGGCAATGTTTCCACTGCTTCTGCAAAACGTTTGAAATTGCCTAAAACCAGTGAAACTGTTTCTGATAAAAGTGCTATTTTTTTGAAATATGGGAGACAATGGCCCCATTACCTTTGATCATAATGATTTTGATTTTGATGGTTGCAATATTTCTGAAGTAATTATGTTCTTGCAAAAGCTAGCTAGAAGTCCTAATGCTAGTGCTATAAATATGGCTTTTACAAAACATATTACAAATGCTCTCATGCAAGTTAGGGAAGAGAAATTAAAACATGAAGCTTCTATCCCTAGGAAGTTAGGAGATGGTTGGGAGCCCATCATTAAGATGAAGGTGAATGATTTTGATTGTAATGCTTTATGTGATCTTGGTGCTAGTAACTCTGTTATGCCTAAGAAACTTTATGATATGCTTGATTTACCACCTTTGGAACACTGTTATTTGGATGTTCATCTTGCTGATAATTCTATGAAGAAACCTTTGGGAGAGTTGATAATGTTCTCATTATGGTTAACAATAACCTTGTCCCCGTTGATTTTGTTGTTTTGGATATCGAATGCAATGCTTCTTGTCCCATTGTTTTGGGAAGACCTTTTCTTAGAACTGTTGGTGCTGTTATTAATATGAGAGAGGGGAATATTAAGTATCAATTCCCACTCAAGAAAGGTATGAAACACTTCCCTAGAAAGAGTATGAAGCTATCTTTTAATTCTATTATTAGAACAAATTATTCTGTTTATGCTTCTTCACTTGGAAACACTTGATTTTTACTTTCTGCGCCTAGCTGAAAGGCGTTAAAGAAAAGCACTTATGGGAGACAACTGATGCATGTAAAATGCATACATGAACTTTGTAGTTTATTGTGCTAAATTCCCTATTTATTTGCAACTTTATTATATTTATTGGGACTAACCTACTAATAGTTGCCAAAGTGCACAATGTTCTTGTTTTACACTTTAATGTGTAGGAATTATCAAAGTGGGCAAAGCAAAGCTTGTCGGAGTCGAATTGGGACTTTCCAGAAATCTGTCCCGGAACTTTTTTCGGAGTTTGTCAGTTTGACCTCGAAGAAGACGTCAAATGGAGAACATGGCGTTTGCAAAGTTGCAGATAATTTTCTGCTGATAATCCTGTAATTAAAATTCGGCCCATTTGGAGTTTGGACGCTCCAGAAAAGCCCGTTTTCATGAGACCTAAAACTGGATGACGGAAATCCGAGAGTCTATATAAAGAAGAAAACCCTAACTCGAAAAGGGCACCCAAAGCTACGAATTTTCCTCCTCTTGGCAGCCGCCAAGGAGGGGGAGGAGCTCCTCCATTGCTGCACCATCACCAACTAAGAAGGGGGGCCAAGGGCCGCCGCCGCCACGCCGTGGCTGCAGCGGGCCGCCGTCTCCTCTCCGGGCAGCACCTCTCCATCAGCTCCTCATCACCATGACCATGCGTGAGTAGTTTCCCACGGGGCTGAGGGCTCATACCGGTAGCTATGTGGTTCATCTCTCTCTCCCATGGTGTGATCTTTATGTGATCATGAGCTTTGTAATCTAGTTGGATCCATGGATGTTACTCTTCGTTATCTTATGAATTATGCTACTTGAGTGGTTTTATTAATGTAAACTCCGGAGTCACCTTTGTCCCATGGTGCGAAGTTGACAGTGTGCGCACTGTGTGTGATCTCTTAGACTAAAGTTTACAGGAATATTTATCGTGAGCTATTATTTGTGTTGGATGTCTCTATGAAATTGTGGTGTTTGTCTAGTACTATTTTGGGGCGCTCTTAGTGACATTGGGGTCCCCTAGATGTGGAATGCAACTTTAAGGTGTGCTTTTGTAGCCCTACATAATAAATTGTTATCCTACACGAGAATAGTTCAGAGTAGCATAGTGAAGAGGAAATATCTATGTATTCAATTATATTATTATTGTTGAGAGTGTCCACTAGTGAAAGTATGATCCCTAGGCCTTATTTCCAAGCATTGAAACACTGTTTGCTCTCATTTTGGCTCAAGTTTGCTTGCTGTCATTTTTATTTCAGATTGCAATTACCACTTATAATCATCCATATTACTTGTATTTCACTATCTCTTCGCCTAGTGCACCTATACATCTGATAAGTGTATTAGGTGTGTTGGGGACACAAGAGACTTCGTGTATCTTAATTGCAGGGTTGCTTGAGATGGATATCTTTGACCTATACCTCCCTGAGTTCGATAAACCTTGGGTGATCCACTTAAGGGAAACTTGCTACTGTTCTACAAACCTCTGCACTTGGAGGCCCAACACTTTCTACAAGAATAGAAGTGTGCGTAGACATCAACAACCCATTGTTTTAGTTCTGCAATTTTTCTTTTCTTTTTGAGTCAAGGTGTTGCTTACTAATACGTGCATTTTATATCATCATTTATACAACTTATATTATCATAATAGAGTGTTATTGGCATTGTTATATCATTGTTTTTTACATGTTTTAGATGATTTATGGGACTTTCATCCAAAGTCCCTATTTTTGGTATTTAATTTCTGGGAGGCAGAAAACCTCTATTTTCTTGTTTTTAGTGTTCCAGGACCTACAGGGACCCAAATGGAAAAAGGAAAATTGCACAGCTGGTTTTTCATCGGGAGAATAATAGAGGAAAGAAGATCAAAGAAAGAAGAGCCACGAGGCCCAAAAGAGGGTGGCCCACACAGCCAGATTCTTTGGCCGCGTGGGATCCGCCAACTGGAGCCTCGGGCACTTCCTCGCTCGGGGCTTTTTAACACGTCTTCGTTTCACCCGAAAAGTTACGCCCTAATTTTCCCAAGTCCATCTGAGGCCGCGGCGGTGGCGAAACTCCTGATTCCCTCCGAGGGGGATCAAATCCTGCTGCTCCGGAGCTCCAGAGAAGGGGGAAACCATCGTCATCGTCATGACCTCTCCTCCTTGGCGTGGGAGGAGGCCTCTACATCATCACCATCATCAAGACCAGCACCATCTCCATCATCTTCTCCGTGATCCACTCTGTTCCCCTCGTAGTTTGAGAGTTGCTATACCCTAGATACTTGTTTTGTGCTCCTATTCATGTTTGGGATTGAGTACTTGTCATTATTTGGAGGTGAAGTTATATTTTCAGATTGTGTTGTACCATTTATCCACTGATTATTATCATGTTTGCACGTTGTGAGTAGTTCCCGTATGTTCCTGAGGGCATATGATGAATTGGCAATGATTTTTATATGACATGTGTTGGTATTTTGTCTAGTGTTTATCTTTTTATGTGATTCTATGATGGTGTTGTGCGAACGTCGACTGCACAACACTTCACCTATATGAGCTCATAGGAGTACACCGTAGTGTAATGAATTGAGGGAGACTTGGGAGGACATGTAAACCTGAGACCGAGTCATGAAGTTACATTATGAGGGTATTAGTATCGGGGACCTTAGAGTGTAATGCTATGGTGGGACTTTATGTCTTAATAATTCTTATGCAGTCATTTACTTGGCCACATGGTCCATCATAAGGGGTTTAGTTTATTTATTTAGCTATACCTAACAATGGCTCTATCCTAAGAAGATTAAAACTTGACAAGATATTCAATGTGTTGTTTAATAAATCGCTATGCCTAGCAATATCCATGCCGCCCTCGGGAACGTTTTCCACATATAAGTTACATATCACTTGAGCTTGTCATCTTGCCATATAGAGGATTGGGCTTTCTCTCTTTGAGAGATTTTACTTGCTACCATTTATTTTCAGCATTTTTACTCTCTTGCAACTAAATAACCAAAAATCCCAAAAACACTTGCATCTTTCTTTGTTTTATTTATCATTCTTGCTAATCAATACCTTCAGCTCCTCGTGGGTTTGACAACCTTTTCTAATCAAAAGTTACTACAATTGATCTCCTACACTTGGGAGTCATCACTTACTTCTGTAACAACTCTTTTGTATCTTTATTTTATCGAATTGTTGGGCCAAGTAAAGTCTCTAGTAGAAAGTTGATAACTTGATGCTAGATTTGGATTTCTGCACAGGGACATATTTCTGATGTTCACCGTTTTGAGCTTTACAAATTCCAGAAAAATTGAAAAATTCAGGATTTTTTTGTGCGTGATCCTCGGATATGTAGGCAACTTTCATTAGTTTTGAGTTTCCTGATCTGAGCAACGTAAGGGCCTCGAATAAATTCGTCGTTACCGACTATTCTGGTTTTGACAGATTTGTCTTTTATTTTGAATTCTCTCTTTTACTGTGTTTGAGTGGATTTCTTTGCTCCACAAAACATCAGTGGTTGTAGCTAATGTTGAGAAGCATTTGTAATGCTTGTGTCCTTGCAGAACATGTGAGTTTTTGATTATGCACTAACCCTCTAATGAGAATTACTCTGAGTTTGGTGTGAAGGACGTTTTCAAGGATCAAGAGAGGAGAATGATATAATGTGTTCAAGAAGAGTGAAAAGCATAAGCTTGGAGATGCTGATGGCCCTTCACGTAGTTACCTGCGTGAAAAGTAAATGGGTTAGGTTGAGACTCCAAGTGTAGAGTGTGTAGTATATGGAAGACAGTTTTCCCCACGAGGGGTGACTCCAGAGTTTAATATGGAACTCTTCGGGAATCAGTAGTGAAAGATTTATCTTCCTATCCTTCTCTTGAAAACCTACAAAACAAGGTAAGTTGTTTTGGTCCTCAACCTCACCTAGTGGTGTTCAAGCACAAGGTGTGAGAATAATATGAAAATAATATGCAATGCAAACAGTAAATAAATATGCAATGATGGTAAATAAATATGCAAGGATGGTGGAAACAATAATGGATGATATTTTTGGGTTTTATAATGTAAATGCAAGATTTAAAGTGTTTTTGTATTTTCAGATTTTTAAATGGCAGAAAATGTAAAGTGGGTAAAAGTTGTTGAAAATGTGTTTCTTATGATTAAAAATGGACCAGGGTTCATGGTTTCACAAATGTACTCTCTCTTTAATAAAGTGGTAGATAATAGAACACTAGAGTTGACATATGAGATTGCAACACAAAAGTTTAATGACAAGTTACTAATTATATGGACATCACGTCCTAACATAGAGACCTTTTGTTTATTAGTCTCTCTTATACTCCACCAAGATGTGAACTAAATCATAACACCTCAGTAATTAAGATAAATCAGAGTATAGCATTAAGTCTTATGACATGAAGTTAAAATAAGAACGTGCTAGATCTAGCCATGGAGAACTGGCATGGTCACCCACAACTCCTGTAGCAAGGTATTTTTCTTTATCCCTAGTGAGGCAACAAAGTAAGGTAAACATACCCAAGTGTATCGCGAAACTTCTCTCACTTTCACCGCACTAGCCACCCCCCGTTACTCCAACTAATGCACACATCACCCCTCACATGCTCTCATAAACATGCTTGATCAAAACAAGTAAATAGGAACGGGGTACATAATATGCATCTACTTTCATAACTGAAACAAAACTATTGCAATCTCAAACATATATTAACTCATAAAAAGATCCACCACAAAGGTATTACATAGATGACCGTAATCATGTTCAGCAGCTCATACGGTACTAATTAGTGTAGCTCAAGAGAGGAGAGATACATAAGTTACTTCTACAAACCCAAAGTCCAGGGGTGGACTACTCCCTTTTCATCATGGAGACGGTGGAGAAGTCGTTGGAGAAGATGGAGACCACGCCGGCAGTGCCCCGCCGGAGTTTTCCCCCTCCAATCTGCAACTCCAGGTCTCTGTTTCGGTGTTTCTGTGTTTCAGCGGCGCTCCTTACCGAAGGGCGTCGGGGACTATTTTTATAGTCGGTTTTAGGTCAAGACGGTGTCGGTGGAGAAAAGATCAACGGCAGCGGAGCCTCGAGGGCCAAAGTGGTGGGTTCCACGCGGCCAGGGAATCTGGCCGTGTGGGCCACCCTCTTTTGGCCCACGGGCCTCCGTTTGTTCGCTTCCTTCGCTTCCAAGTCTTGTTCCTTCCAAAAACTGATGCTCGTAAAATATTAGGTCATTTGGATGTCGTTTGGGTCCCTGAAACATCAAAATATAGAAAATAGGGTTTTCTGCCTGTGCAGGGTTAATTCCATAAAAATAGGAAAACAATAAATTATTCCCAAAATCATTACAAAACATTGATATAACCCTTATATGATGCAAATATGATTGAAATATAAGTAAAACATTGCAAAGTTCATGTATGCATTTTACATGCATCAGATGCCCCCGTGGGTCACCCAAGCATATTTCAAGAAGACTCAAGAGTCTAAGCTTGGGGATGCCCAAGGCATCCCCTTCTTCATCATCAACTTATCAGGTCATCTCTAGTGAAACTATATTTTAATTCTATCACATCATATGTGCTTTACTTGGAGTGTCTGTATGCTTTTATTTTTACTTTGTTCTTTTATTTTTCTTTGATCAGCTTGGTTGGATCCTAGCATTCTTGTGTGGGGGAGAGACACGCTCCACTTTTTCATGTGAATACTCCTATTCTTCACTTATATTTGTTGAGTATTCTTGTCTAGCTACTGCTATGCTTCTAGCTCCTGTTTTTCATGCATCTCTTGTTCAGAGCTGTTAGCTCTTGTAGAGAAGTACTCTCTTGTTTCATTGATAAATTATTTGGAGAGTTTGTGTTTGGTTGGAAAAAGAAAATGCTACATGTGGTAGATGGTATATTGGAAAAGACATACATATTCTTGTAGATCACTGTCTTGGATAATTTGATACTTGGCAACTGTTTTGGGCTTTCAAGTAGTTCATGTTTAAGCTCTTGTATCATGTGGTTAAAACCTATTAGCGGAGAACTACCGTAGAGCTTGTTGAATTTTGGTTTGCATGTTTGGTAACTCTAAGGTCTAGATATTTTCTGGTAAAAGTGTTTGAGTAACAAGGAAGACAATGTAGAGCCTTATAATGTTTGCAATATGTTTTCATGTAAGTCTTGTTGTACCAGTTGTTATCCTGTGTTTGCTTCAAACAACCCTGCTAGCCTAAACTCTGTACTGAGAGTGAATGCTTCTCGTGCATCCAAACATTGAGCCAAAATCCATTCCATTTGTGTCCACCGTAACTACCTATTATATGGTATTTCCTGCCATTCCAAGTAAATACTTAATGTGCTACCTTTAAACTATTCAAAAGTTATTACTCTTATTTGTGTCAATGTTTTATAGCTCATGAGGAAGTTATGTGGAGTTTATCTATCAACCTTGTCATTTACTTTTGACAGACTTTCACAACTGGACTAGTGGCATATACATCCGCATATCCAATAATTTTGCAAACCAATTAATTACAACTTTAACCGCTTAATTCTCTTCACATGTGTTGCCCTGATTTATCAGACAAGCAATTTTTTAAAAGTTAAACAATTTATAAAAGGCACTCCTCCATGGTGTGTGATTGTTGGAAGGCACCCGAGGATTCGGTTAGCCATGGTTTGTGAAAGCAAAGGTTGGGAGGAGTGTCATACCAATATAAAACTGCATGTGTAAACAAAAGAGAACAAGAGGGATGATCTACCCTTGGGTAGAAATAACGTCCTTCATGGGAGCCGCTCTTGAAAGTCGGGTTGACAAGGGGGTAGAGTGCCCACTACCATTCGTTGACAACAACAAACACCTCTCAAAAACTTATTTTTATACTCTCTATATGATTTTAAAAACTTAAAAAGCTCTAGCACATGATTTAATCCCTGCTTCCCTTTGCGAAGGGCCTTTCTTTTACTTTTATGTTGAGTCAGTTTTCCTACTTCTTTCTATCTCAGAAGCAAACACTTGTGTCAACTTTGTGTGCAACAATTTTTACATGCTAGTTTATTGCACTTATTATATTTCTTTGTGTTGACAAATATCCATGAGATATGCATGTTGAAAGTTGAAAGCAATTGCTGAAAATTAAATCTTCCTATGTGTTGGTTTAATGCCTTTTACTTAGAATCTATTGCTTTATGAGTTTACCCTTATGCAAAAAAATTGATGCTTGTCTTGTAAGTACTATTCATGAAAAGTTTTTGCTCATATGATTCAGTTGTTTGCTCATTATCTTTTTGTTAGCAAACTATAGACCATTGTCTTGGATCACTTCATTCATAACATGTGCTTTACAATATTATTTGATCAAGATTGTGTGGTAGCATGTCACCTCAGAAATAATTTTGTTGTTATTGTTTTACCTACTCGAGGACGAGTAGAACTAAGCTTGGGGATGCTTGATACGTCTCAAACGTATCTATAATTTCTGATGTTCCATGCTAATATTATACCAATTGCTACATTTTTATTTACACTTCATAGCATATGCATTTTCTGGGACTAACCTATTAACAAGATGCCACAGTGCCACTTCCTGTTTTCTGCTGTTTTTGTATTTCAGAAAAGTTGTTCTCGAAATATTCTCGGAATTGGACGAAACGAAAGCCCAGGTCCCTATTTTGCTGTCACGTACATGGAGTCCGAAGGAGACACGAAGAAGGGCACCGAGGCGGCCACACCATATGGCGGCGCGGCCCCACCTCTGGCCATGCCGTGGCATGGTGTGGGCCCCTCGGGTGACCATCGACGTCGCCCTTTCGCCTATATATTTGTTTCAACGGGAAAACCTAAACAACCCGAGGCTCCATCCACGAAAAGTTCCGTAGCCGCCGCCGTCGTCAACCCTAGTTCGGGAGGGTTCTGAAGCTCTTCCCGGCACCCTGCCGAAGAGGGGAATCATCACCGGAGGGCTCTACATCACCATGTCTGCCTCCGGAGTGATGCGTGAGTAGTTCATCCTTGGATTACGGGTCCATAGAAATAGCTAAATGGTTGTCTTCTCCTATTGTGCCATCATGTTTAGATCTTGTGAGCTGCCTATCATGATCAAGATCATCTTATTGTAATGCTACATGTTGTGTTTGCTGGGATCCGATGAATATTGAGTACTATGCCAAGTTGATTAGTGATCTATCTTATATGTTATTTCTGATCTTGCATGCTCTCCGTTACTAGTAGATGCTTTGGCCAAGTAGATGCTTATAACACCAAGAGGAAGTATTTATGCTAGATAGTGGGTTCATGCCTCCATTGAATCTGGGAGAGTGACAACAACTTCTAAGATTGTGGATGTGCTGTTGCCACTATGGTAAAACATCAATGCTTTGTCTAACAATAATTGTGTTGCTTACATTATGCACTTTACTTAATGCAATGATCTGTTGCTTGCAACTTAATACCCAAGGTTTGCTCGGATGACATTCTGAGGGTGGATTATTAGTCATAGATGCAGTTGGATAACGGTCTATGTATCATGTTGTAATGCCCAAATAAATCTCATAGTAGTCATCACGTCATGTACATGCATTGTTATGCATTCTCTATTTGTCAATTACCCAGCTGTAATTTGTTTAACCAATATGTTAGTTATCTATTATGGAGAGACACTACTAGTGAACTGTGTACCCCGGTCCATTCTTTAACATTGATAATACAACCTACTGCAAACACTGTTCTTTTAAATTCTCTGCAAACAAACATAATTTTCCACACTATACGTCTAATCCTTTGTTTTCAGCAAGCCGGTGAGATTGACACTCTCGTCGTTAAGTTGGGGCAAAGTATTTTGATTGTGTTGTGTGCAGGTTGCAAGTCAACAGTCAGATTTTCCTGCAACAACACTTTTTCTGGCGCGTTGACACCTTCAGAAGTGCCTTCCTCGCCTACTGGTTCGATAACCTTGGTTTCATACTGAGGGAAAACTTGCTGCTGCACTCATCATACCTTCCTCTTGGGGTCTCCCAATGAACGTTGTGTCTTCACGTCATCACCTGTTTCTGTACATTTCAAGCAATGTCACAACAGTGCCTCCCATTAATTTGGTGTACTGTACACACAAATATATGATTTTTAAACAAAATATAGTCCACCCATTAATTAAATTACAAAATTTAGTTAAATTTATTAAAAAATGACATGGGATAAGTATTGAATTCTTTGGTGAATCCAATATGCCAACCAAATCATACTGAACATGAACATGAGTTTCCCGATCAAAAATTGATGATGCCCATGGAGAAACTCTCGGTACATTGCCAGTCTGAGCTTGAGCTCAGTCAACTCGCAGGGAAGTCCCGCCCTTGGTCATAGATGATTTTATCACGCTCACCCTGAACTCTCATATTGTGAATTATCCTACAAAATTTATCACCTCCTACATTGCTTCCAACTTCCATGTTATAGTAGAGTGGCAAAAAATGGTCCAACAAGTTTCTAGCACATCAAATCCCATCTCGCCATCCTTTGACAGTGTGTTGTTTGTTGGTAAAGGTACATATTTTGTTTGCTTGGGGAGCGGGGACAGTTGCCCAACAAACACTCCCTTCACCAAATATAATACTTTCTATAAAATGAGTGAATCAAATCACTAATGTATACATACATACAAATCAGTACAAAGATAGAAAGTATGAATATAAAGTTTATATTTTGGAACGGATGGAGTATTTTCTTTTCTTTTAGTGATACTTTTTTTTCTGTGTGTGGAGACCGCGCAGCTAGTAAGGCCGACAATATAGTTACTATGGGCCGTTGCGCTTTGGGCCAAAATGCGGCCGACACTATCAAGTTCCGAAAACACGTACTCACGGCCTGCGTCCGTTGTGCAGAAACAACCCCAACAATACCAGGTTAGTACAGTCAGATCCACACCCTTCGTTTCCCTCTACCCAAGATTGGATTCCCCGTTCATAAGATTCCTCACCCTTCCGTTCGTAAGATTCCATCCGGGCTTTTTTTGAAAAAAGCCTGGATGGATCCTCTGCAGTAGTTGCAGCGGAGGAGAATGGAGAATACAACGATAGGGCTCCTTCCGAGGTGGCTCGGTGATGCTGGCGATGGAATTTACGAACAGAGGATCCATCCGGGCTTTGGATCGCTTCCCTCTGTTGGTAACGAACCCTAACTTGCTTGGATTATTCTGGTAGCTTTATTCTGTGATTTCCTACGCCGCTAGCAATTTGGGTCCAAATAAAAATATGGGTGATTATGAGTTTTAGTTTGCTGTGGATTTTCACTGTGTTTACAGGAAGTCTGTGGATCGATCTAGAGTACCGGAAGTCTGTGTTGTGGACCTTGTTAGAGTAGGGAAATTTGATCTTGCTAATGGCAGCATGGTTCTCCCTTGCCCTTTGACTGCTTATTTTGAGATTAGAGCTTAGGTTTGCGACCTACATAGGTGAATCCATGGTTTTGGCTGTAGCCACAAACAAATATTCCCCACTCTTTCCAGCTGTACTACTAGACACTTGCTTCTCTTGCATGCGATTGCTCCCATGAGAACGTGCACCTGATTTTGCTGTTGCCGAAGGACTAAGCCCAGACTGAACCATGCGAGTAGCAGGCGGTATTCCTTCCTGGTAGGATGAAACAGAGATGAACAGTGCCCAGGCTACACACAAATCAGAATATACTTCCCAATAGAACAACTTGATGATAAACCATGAAACCCATAGCTTCATGCACAAGAACAATTCAGAGAACTGGAACGCCACACTGGCAGCCAAGCAATCACCTTCAAGTTGCCAAGTTACTTCCCACCGGAACCATGCCAAACTGTCTTGGTATGCCAACAATTGAACACTGACCCTGTACTTGTTGTCAGGAGAATGTGCACATGATTTTGGTTTTGAAGATGAACTAAGCCATAGCTGAACCGTGAGTGAAATGGATGGCACACCTCCCTGATTGCACACAAAAGATGAAAATGGCCTAGATTTGAACTTGTACCATTCTTGTGTGATCCACATGGCCCAAGGTGGAGGCCATGGTTGCCACTGGACTTCGTCATGCCGCTGCACCTCGTCGGACAGCACGTATGCGGGTACCTCTGGGAACAAACTACATGGATCTGGAGGATGCGGGGGCACCGGTTTCAGCCATAGTTGTAATGATGAGAGCATAACGGGCACCGCAAATTTAGAGTTGAGCACCGGTGTTACTGTTAGCGAAGCGCCATGCTTGCCGCTGAGTTCAGTGGATATCACCTCGTTGCTCCCAGATATGGCTGGTGAAGCATGTGAAGATGACGACCTGGATGCCCACAGCTGGGGTGGTGTCGTGGTCGCAAGCGAAGTAATGACTTGGGTCGCGCAATCCTCCGAAGAGAATGAGTGCACCACTGCCCTGGTGTCGTTGGGAACACCACCAGTGACCACAAATGACCTCTCGGTCGTGGATGTAGCACCATTGATGGGCTCGCCGTCGAGAGTTCCGTCGCCTGCTGCAGCATCAGCAAGCACAGAGGTGATGTCGACGGTGGCCATGGACGACGTCCGTGACGCTGCTAGAGTGGAAGCTGGCATCAACTCGGTCGCGTCACAGCTTAGACGTTCCATCGAACAGGTCGTGGGCGCCAATGCGATGTTGTTGGTGACCAGAGCTGGGCGCGCATCCGTCCTTGCCGACACGGTAACGAGGTCGACTGTATTTGACGGGTTGGAGTCGTTGCAGCAGCCATGCTTGCCGGCGTCGTTGTGCTGGGTGACCTTGGCTGGGATGGTTTGGGCCGCGCATTCCATCGAACAGGAGGCAGGCACCACGGCGATGGTGTTGATGTGAGCCGCATGAGCGACCAGTGGTGAAGCCACGATGGAAGGGGCCTGATCTGGGGGGTCGGCCATCCCTGCCAACGCGGTGACGAGCTCGGACGTGCCGGAGCTCGCCTGCACAGGCCCGACGACGGCAGTGGAGTTGTCGTGCTCGGCTGCACCAAGTTCGGTCGCCGGTGGGAGAAAAGCATCGAGTAGCTTGTCGAAGATACGTTTGTTTGCGGACTGCCACTCATCGAGCTAGGCCTTGAGCTCGGGATTCATGGCAAGTTGTGGGGTGGGTGAAAAAAAATGGGGACATTTTGAGGAAGGGTGGTGAGGAGGCTCTAATACCAGATGTTAACAACCAAATGCTCAGCTCACTGAATCACTCACAACTACACGGATTTGGTAGCTAGATACAAGATGAACAAGCAAGAAGGGGATCGGGGATTAGAGCCGAGGTGGGAGAGAAGGAGCCGCCGCTGCCATTGCCGTGATCCTCTGGATGCCTCGATCGTTGCCTCCTCCCAGGTACTTGTAGCCCACCACTCGCAGCCTGGCCCAGGCCCATGTCGTCGCCCAGGAGACCAGCCCGGTAGGAGTAAGCGTAGGATAGGCTCCTAACAGTTACTTGTCAGTTTTACTGATTGAGGCACTGGTAGCACAGCGTTTTATCAAATTAGTAGATGCTAACAAAACATAACGTACAGTTCAGGAAAAAAAACATAACGTCTTTTGACTTCAGATTATTATACGAAAATGCAGGGTGCCTGTCATTCTGACATGCAATGGTATGTGTGGCTGAATTTTTAACAATCAACATGATATGCCCATTTTCCTATGCTGGATAATAAACTTATATTTCTTTTGTTTCGAAAAAAGCCATATGAGGTGATTGGAGTTTCTTGCATGCACATATGTTTTTCCTCTGTTCTCTGCTGGCACCGTGAAAGGAAATTCATACACATACTTTGCGTTATGTAGTGCCCTTTGTTACTTTGACATCCCCAATTACATGTACCTTTGTTCTAGACAGATTCATTTTATTATTTTATCAAACTTCTTAACTTGCGATTGTTTTATTGTCAGTTAAGGGTGATCATGTCTTCTTCACTGGAGTCGTCATACCTTCCTGCTACTAGTACTACTGAGTCAATTGCAAAGGCACATGAGGCTAAGGATGCTTCAGAGTCGATTTCAATCCATTACCGTGTGATCCAAGACCCTTCTTTTTCTGCGGATGCACTGAGAACAAAAGAACTTGCGATTAATAACCTTACAAACTGCCTCACTCAAGAGAACCGAGCTGAGGAGTTGTGAATGTTAGATCCATAGGAAACTTCTATTCGTTAGATCATGTGGGAAACAAGTGTGGGTGAGAGAAAACAGAGAGATTGAAAGAGATCGGAGAGGCAAACCTTCGTTGTGGCTCGACGTACTCGAGCCGGAGGCCATGGTGGTCGACGGTGACGGCGGCGGAGTGGTGGCGGCGCAGTGGTGCTTCCCGTGAGCACTGCGCTAACCCTAATTGGAAGGGGTTGTTGGTGGGGTGGCTGGCAACGCGGTGAACCTCGTACTGCGTGCCTTGACCCCCCACCTCTTTATATAGTGCATGTCATAGGGGCCCACCGTCCATAACGGAAACGGGCGCCCCCGATCAGGGCGCAGTCAAGGGGATCGCGATCCGTTGGGATCGACGACCAGGAGATCAACCTAACATTCTCCCCCTTGATCTCAACTTTTACTTTTAACTTTTTTACCTTTTACTTTACTCGTTTCATCACCGATTAGTACATAGAGCATGTTTCATCTTCACAGCTCAATTGCCGATAGAATCAAACAGCCACTATATACTTTTCTATTTTGAAACAAATCATGCTACTTTTGGGCCTCTGTGATCCCGGAATCATAGGCTTTCCATTAAACCCATGCCGACTATGTGTTCCTGGAACACATTGGGTGGTAAGCCTTTCGTTAGCGGATCCGCAAGCATTTCCTTTGTCCTTATATGCTCGAGACTTATAGTTTGATCCTAGATTTTATCTTTCACAACATAATACTTTATATCTATTGCCTTTGTAGCATTACTCGACTTGTTGTTGTGAGCATAGAATACTGCGGGCTGGTTGTCACAGTACATCTTTAGTGGTTTGTCAATACAATCTACCACTTTCAAGTCGGGTATAAATTTCTTTAACCATATCGCCTGCCCCGTGGCCTCATAACATGCTATAAATTCTGCATACATCGTGGACGATGTAACTAATGACTGTTTGGAGCTTTTCCACGAAATAGCCCCTCCTGCGAGAGTGAACACGTACCCTGGCGTGGACTTTCTATCATCTTTGTCTCCCGCAAAATCTGCGTCTGAATACCCTCTTATCTCTAGGGAATCAGATCTTCTATATGTTAGCATGAGGTCTTTTGCGCCTTGCACATAACGCAATGCTTTCTTTACCATATTCCAGTGCTCATGGCCTGGATTTTCTTGATATCTACCGAGTACCCCGGTGATAAAAGCTAAGTCAGGGCGAGTGCACACATGTGCATACTGTAAGCTTCCAACAGCCGAAGCATATGGTACTGCTTTCATTCGATCGATCTCATATTGGTTTTGGGACATTGAAATTTCCCAAAACTGTCGCCCTTGACTATAGGAGCAGGTGAGGTGCTACTTTTATGCATATTATACTTCTTTAGAACCTTTTCTAAATATGCCTTTTGTGATAGTCCTAGCACTCCATTCTTTCTATCCCGGTGAATTTCTATGCCCAAAACATATGAAGCTTCACCAAGATCTTTCATATCAAAATTTGAGGACAAGAACTTCTTTGTTTCTAGTAGTAGACTGACATCATTGCTCGCAAGCAGAATATCATCCACATACAGAATTAGGAAAATATATTTCCCACTTTTAAACTTTGCATAAATGCAGTTGTCCTCAACATTCTCTTTAAATCCAAAACTTTTAATTGTATTATTGAACTTTAAATACCACTGTCTAGAGGCTTGCTTTAACCCATAAATGGATTTCTTTAAGCGGCATCCCATATGTTCCTTCCCCTCCATGAAAAAACCCTTGGGTTGTTTCATGTAAACATTCTCTTCTAAATCTCCATTTAGAAATGCCGTCTTTACATCCATTTGATGCAACTCTAAATCAAAATGCGCAACTAGTGCCATGATGATTCTGAAGGAATCCTTACATGAGACCGGAGAAAATGTCTCATTATAATCTACTCCTTCTCTTTGCGTAAAGCCTTTTGCCACAAGTCGCGCTTTATACTTTTCAACGTTTCCATTGGAGTCATACTTAGTTTTGTAGACCCATTTGCAGCCTACTGTTTTGGCTCCTTTAGGAATTTCCTCTAAGTCCCAAACATTGTTAGAACTCATCGATTTCATCTCGTCTTCCATGGCTTCCAGCCACTTCGAAGAGTGAACGCTTCTCATGGCTTCTTCATATGAAGTGGGATCTTCTTCCATATGAACTGTTTCTGTATTATAAACTTATAATCACTAGAAATAGCTGATTTCCTAGCTCTTTTAGACCTTTTGAGAGTCTCATTCTCTGGCACATCATGTGTCTCAACGTGCGACTCTTCTTCTAAATTTGGCTGTCGTCGCTCCCTTTCATGCTCAACAACGGGTTGAGTCGGCTCCTGACGGACAGGTTCCGAATCTTGCCTCGTTGTGGTCACGGGTGGAGTTACAACAGGTGCTTGCACCACAACCTCTGGGATTATCGGTGCAGGTACAACAGGTAGGGCGAAAAATGGCTCATGGATCATCGGAAAAGGTGCACACACCATTTTCTCCTCAAGATCAATTTTCCGGCCTACCATGCTCCCCCTCATCATTTCGTCCTCCAAGAAGACCGCGTGTCTCGTTTCTACAAACTTTGTGTATCTGTCTGCACAGTAGAAACGATAACCTTTTGATCTATCAGGATAGCCAATGAAATGGCAAGTTACTGTTTTGGGGTCTAACTTTGCAATGTGTGGATTAAAAACTTTTGCCTCAGCTGGGCTCCCCCAGACTTTCAAGTGGCTTAGAGAAGGAACTCTCACTGTCCACAACTCGTACGGTGTTTTGGGCACCGACTTACTTGGTACTCTGTTGAGAATGTGAATGGCGGTTTTTAACGCCTCCATCCATAATCCCAATGGCAGTGTGGAATAACTCATCATACTGCGCACCATATCCATAAGAGTACGGTTACGCCTTTCAGCTACTCCATTTTGCTGTGGTTCGCCCGGCATAGAATACTGGGCGACTATTCCATTTTCCTGTAAAAACCTTGCAAAAGGTCCAGGTACTTGACCATATGGAGTGTGCCGACCGTAGTACTCCCCCCCACGGTCGGACCTGACTATTTTAATTCTTTTATCATGTTGATTTTCAACTTCAGCTTTGAATATTTTAAATTTATCCAATGCTTCAGATCTTTCTTTAATTGGATAAATATAACCATATCGGGAGTAATCATCTGTGAACGTTATGAACGAGTCATAACCATCCACACTTTTCACCGGAAATGGTCCACATATATCAGTGTGAATAATTTCTAGTGTCGTGTGCTTCGGTTTGCACCCTTTTTAATTTGTTTTACGTATTTTCCTTTTATGCAATCTATGCATTGTTCGATATCTGAGAACTCTAACGGAGGAAGAATATCATTTTTAACGAGGCTTTCTATTCTTCCCCTCGAAATATGGCCTAATCGACAGTGCCATAACTTCGAAGAGTCATGAGTTCGCTTTCTTTTCTTTTGTTCTTTGTTCGACAAGGGAATTTGTTCATTCACATTGCACACAGAATGCACTTTTTCACGCAAGGATAACAAATAAAGCTTATCATGAAGTAAAGCAATACCCACACAAGCATCTTTAAACCATATGGCACACTTGCCATGACCGAAATAACATTCATAACTGTCTTTATCCAAACACGATACACTTATTAAGTTTCTGTGAATCGAAGGAACAAATAAAACATCTCTAAGCATAATATTGAAACCATCAGCTAGCTCCAAGGAGATGTCGCCAACAGCTTCAACTTCTGCTTGAACTCCATTTGCGACTTCAATGTGTCTTTCGCTTCTTTGCAAAGTCCTTGTCGAATGGAATCCCTGTAAAGAATTTGCAACATGAACAGTTGCACCTGAGTCAATCCACCAAGTAGATTTTGAAAACTGTGTATACAGGGATTCATTTACAAAAGAAACTGTGTCATACCTTTCTTTGCCATTATCTCTTGAGCCAATCTGGGCAATCTTGCTTGAAATGCCCTTTCTTCTTGCAGTGGTGGCAGGTGTCTTTGTCCACACTGTTGCTGATACTGCTGGGGACCTTTGCCATGTGGCTTATACTGGTGGGACCTTTGCCATATGGCTTTGAAGGGGAACCGTAGTTCCTGTTCTTGTTGTCCTTCACGAAGTTCAAGGAGCCCCCATTCTGGGACTTCAGCCTTTCCTCTTCTTGCGACAACATGGCAATGGTCTTTTCAATGTCCCATTTTTCAGGTGACACATTGTAATTGACAACAAAATTTTCAAACTGTGGTGGCAGTGAAGCCATCACCAAGTGAACTATGAGTGCAGGCTTGAGCTCCAGATCAGCCTCCATGGACTTAAGCTTAGCAGCCATGTTGCTCATTCTGAGAATGTGCTCCCTTATGCCATGTGCACCTCCATGATACTTTTCTGTCACCAGCTGTTTTAGCAGCTGGGTAGCATATGTCTTTGAAGAACCAGTAAACTGGCTCTTTATCTTTTGGAGATACTCTCCCACGGAGACACACTCTTCAATTGAGCCCACAATAGCGTTCTCAACTGTGTTCTTTATAAATGCCATGCACTTTTTGTTGGTGTTCACCCACTTTTGGTTCTCTAGGGTGTATCCCATCTCCACTGGAGCATGGTCCCTCAACTTTTTCTGCCAAGCAGATTCATCATCATCTGTCTCTCTTACTGGCTCTGCTGGCCTGACTGGCTGTGGAGCATTCACAACCCAGTCAACCTCAGCGCAGACAAAAGCCAGTTCAACTTTCTTCCACCACTCAGCGTAGTTGTCACCCCTGAGCGTCGGAACGTCCTTGAGGCAACTCATCAGGTGAAAACTTCCTGAAACCACAAGGATATGAGATAAAAAAAACAATTGCATAATTAATCCAACGTTGGTATAAATTAAAGCATACAACCGTTTGTGCAATTAAAACTATATCACCGTTGGGCAATAAAAGAAATAAATGCACCTTTTAACACATAATAAACAAATCATGATCATGCTATTAACAACGTTGGTCATTTAATAATAGAATCATAATCATTTAATATCACTTTAATCAAGTCTTTAATTCTCACTTTAAATCATGATAATGCTATTAACAACGTTGGTCAATTAATAACGGAATCATAATCATCATTAATATCACTTTATCATGCTTTTAATTCTCACTTTATTGTTTTATGCAATTACTTTTAACTATTTGCAGCGGAAATTATGAATAAAATTCATAAACTTTTATACTTTTAACAAGTATTTCTTTTCTTTCTTCTGTTTCCTAAACAAAATTTTCGTTGGATAAAAATGAATAGAAAAACAGAATGAAATTTGCCCAAAAAATGGACAAAAACAGATTAAAAAAACATGCTTCTGTAAAAAATAACAGAAAAAACTGTTCTGTGCGACCAGTGGTTATCTGCCGCCCGCGGCAGTGCTTATGCAGCCCACGGCGGCCCACAACCTTCTCTCTATCTGTCGCCTGCGGCGACGCAGACGCCAGGGACGCGGCCCACGGCCCTGCTCACTTTCGGCCCGCTGGCCCGCTCTGCTGGCTAGGGCTTCCCGCGGCGCGATCTTGGCTGTCGGAATCAATCCGATGGTCCAGCGTGTTTTTCGCCGGATCAAAACCGGCCTCGGCCTCGACCCCGGTCAAACCCTAGCCCCATTCCCCCCCCCCCCCCGCGCATCTGCCTCTCTCCCGCACGAAAAAAAACGGCGGCGGAAAAACTCGCCGGCCGGCCGCCGGAGACGGCCGCGCCGTGCGCGTCCTTCCCCTTCCCTCTTCTTTTCTTTTTCCGTTCGAGCCGCAGCTCGCTCCCGCGCGTTGGCCGGAGTCCGCGCCGGAGACGGCCGGAGGCGGCCGTGCCGCGCCCGACCTCCTTTCCTTTGCACCCGAGAGAGACAGCTGGAGCTAGTCCTTTCCCGACGTTCGGCGACCCGCACACGGTGGCGCTGCGCTGCGCTCGCCGGAGGAGCGTGCACCGGACTTGGTCCAGCGCGCTTCTCCATCGAACGTGGCATGCGCGCCGCCACCCGTGGCGGTTGTGCCCTTTGCCCCTTGCGGGGTGGTTTCCTTTGCCCCGTGAGGGGTTGTGTTCTTCTTCCGATGCCTCGGCATGCCGATGCGCGTCGGATCGAGAGGAACGGCGCGGCTTTGCGGCGGCGCACTCCGGTGAGTTTCTTTTCCCCTTCCCTAGGGTTAGGGTTAGGGTTTCTGTCGGGAGGGATTTGCTTTTCTCTTTTTTTTCTTTTGCTTTTCAATTGCTACCGAAAATTAAAACTAGGATCCAATGCGCTTTGATACCATTGTTAGATCCATAGGAAACTTCTATTTGGTAGATCATGTGGGAAACAAGTGTGGGTGAGAGAAAACAGAGAGATTGAAAGAGATCGGAGAGGCAAACCTTCGCTGTGGCTCGACGTGCTCGAGCTGGAGGCCATGGTGGTCGACGGTGACGGCGGCGGAGCGGTGGCGGCGCAGTGGTGCTTCCCGTGAGCACTGCGCTAACCCTAATCGGAAGGGGTTGTCGGTGGGGTGGCTGGCAATGCGGTGAACCTCGTACTGCGTGCCTTGACCCCCCACCTCTTTATATAGCGCAGGTCACAGGGACCCACCGTCCATGACAGAAACGGGCGCCCCCGATCAGGGCGCAGTCAAGGGATCGCGATCCGTTGGGATCGCCGACCTGGAGATCAACCTAACAGCGAAATCTTTTGACCCAGCTCAGGCCATTTCTCACTGATTCCCAAGGCCAAGACTGCAAAAATTGTCCGTGGAGTCATTGATGATGTCGCCAAGATTCCTGGAACATCTAATCTTCAGATCTCGCTGTGCAAAGAGATGGTGGAATGGACACTTGCAGAGAAGCGTACGTTCCCCAGGCAGCGCGCGTGGAGGCAAGGTTAGCAGCACTTCTGTTAGAGAATCAGGAGTACACTGAAGCCTTGACCGTCCTGACTAGTCTTATTAAGGAAGTGAGGAATTAAGGAAGTGAGGAGCCTTGATGACAAGCTGCTTCTTGTGGACATAGACCTTCTGGAGAGCAAACTCCACTTCTCGCTGAGAAATCTGCCAAAGGCCAAAGCTTCATTGACCGCTGCTAGGACAGCGGCGAATGCCATTTATGTTCCACCTGCTCAGCAGGGCACTATTGATCTGCAGAGTGGAATCCTTCATGCAGAAGAAAAGGATTATAAAACTGCCTACAGCTACTTCTTTGAAGCATTCGAAGGTTTCAATTCACTGGAGGACCCAAAAGCTATCTTCTGCTTGAAATACATGCTCTTGTGGAAGATACTGGTTAACCAGGCTGATGATGTTGCTGGAATAATCTCATCCAAGGCTAGCCTGAAGTATGCAGGTCCTGATGTTGATGCTATGAAAGTTGTGGCTGATGCCTATTCTAAAAGATCTCTTAAGTACTTTGAAACTGCCTTCGTGATTACAAAATCCAGCTTGAGGAGGACCCTATTGTTCACAGGCATCTTTCCTCTCTGTATGATACCCTCCTGGAGCAGAATCTCTGCAGGTTGATTGAACCCTACTCGAGAGCGGAACTTGGGCATATCGCACAGATGATTGAGTTGCCGATTGACCATGTTGAAAGAAGCTGTCGCAGATGATCCTTGAAAAGAAATTTGCTGGTACTCTGGATCAAGGTGTTGGGTGCCTCATTATCTTTGAGGATCAAAAGACAGAGGCCATCTTCCCTGCTACATTAGAAACTATTTAAAATGTTGGAAAGGTTGTTGACAGTCTTTACATGAGGTCAGCCAAGAGTATGGCTTGAACGCTGTTAAGCATGTTGTAGTTTGCATGCTCGGTATGGTTTCAGCCTTTTCAGTTCCTTTGCTGTCTTCAAGATATTGAAAAAGACAGTCGGAGAACAATCCAAAACACGCCTCTTCTCCCTCCCGTGTCGCGCCCAGGCGACACCGGGGGCGTCCCACGCGCCGCCGCCAGCCCGCCCTCTTCTGCGCCTCCTCGCCGCTGCTACCGCCGGCCGGCGCGCCGCGGCAGTGGCGGCCTCCCCGCCGCCACACAACTGGTGGGCGGGGGTGGGCTCTTCTCCTCTCGCGCGGCACTCCTTGGATCCGGCTGGGACGGGTTTGGCGAGCCGTCGGCGCTGGCAGGCCGGAGCGGCGGCTCCGGGGACGCCGGTCTTAGGCGTGGTGGCGGATCCGGGGCTCTCGCGCCCGGATCTGGAGGGGCCGGGCCCTGCCTGGCCGTGAGGATGGCAGGCCGGGGTCGGCGGCGGTTGGGGCGCTGCGGGCGATGGCGTTGAGGCTCTGCCGGCCAGTTGGTCGGCGCTACAGGGCAATGACGCGCTTGGTGGGCTCAGGTCGGGGGCGCGGGAGGCTTGCAGGCCCGTGGCTCTCCGTTGTTCTGGTGGTGCGGATGGCGGCTCTGAGTGGTTCGGGCGGGGGAGGTCTTTGCCTCCCGCCGGTGTGGTACGATGATGGTCGATCTGGTGGTGGTGTTGCTTGGCTGATCCGGGTGAAAGCTTGTCTCCGGTGGCCGGAGCCGGTGATGGCGACTCCTTGTGGGTCATCCCCTTCTTGAAGGCATCACCGAGGTGAAGCGTGCACCACCTCTGCTATCTCCGGGGGAAACCCTTGATCCGTGGATCGGATGGTGTCGGCGTCTCGGCATCGTCTCCCCCTTGGGGGCATCATTCTTGGAGGAGTGCTTCGGTCGAGGGACCAGTGGTTGGTGGTGGGGTACTTTCGTGGCGCTGTGATTTGTGTGGCAACGATGACTGTGGTGAGCGGAGCCGAGTCGCGGCATGTCCTTCGCCACCGACACTCCGTGCTGCGTCCCTCCGTGAAGTCGTGAAGTCGGAGCTGCGTGTCCAGGGGCGACAGGCTGGCAGCGATGACACTTCTTTTACGGTGGCCTCGCGGATTCTGTCGATGCAAGGTGTGCATTTCTCCGGTGAAGCTCTTCGTCGAAGTCGGAGCTGCCTCTTCCTCGACGCTTTGGGTCGACTGTTTGGCATAGGCCGACATGGTTCCCGGCGTCGGCTACGGCGAGGGCTTCGTGTTTGGTCGTCGAAGGTGAAGTCGGAATCGCTTGCTCAGGGAGGAGTGAGGACGATGACGCTCGGTGATGACCTCGCTGATGTTTTTCTCCTCGGCGGCGTGTGTGTTTCCTGTGGGTAGTCAGGTCGGCCGGGTTTGCCTAATGTGGTGTTTCCATGACCACATTGGTGCACTTGTAACGGTTTTCGGCCGGTTCCCCGCAATGAACCGGTCAACTTCCACCCCTCCTTTATTAATGAAATGAGGCAAATCTTTTGCCTTTTTTCCGTTAAAAAAAAGATATTGAATCTTGTGTAGGCACTTGATTTACCATGTTGCTTTCTCTTTTGGGTGAAAGAAAAATCTATCTCGGTCGTGAGCAGAATTATTTCTTGTTTTATGTGGTGGATGTACCGAGATGAGCTTGTCCAAGCATAAAGCATATTATTCTACTGCAACATTTAGTGTTGTGGATCCAATGATGGAAGTAGTGGAATAGCTGTTCTCTGGCACTTTTTGTTAGTATGTTGAACCTGCTGTTATAACTTGGGACTTCAGCCTGTGTTGAGACTAGGCCTAGCATTTATCTCTTGTTAATATCTACAATATCTAAGCTCCCTAGAAATAGAGCTCCCATATTGTTCCACATGTCAGCGCTTCATTGGTCCGTTCAGATTAGTATAAAACTTACTTTCTTATCTATTGCATACAAAAGTACAATGTTACACTTCTCTTAGAGTATTTTTAATAGTTGTATATTTTAAGGCATAACTCTCACGTGTCAAAATTCCAACTAAGGTAGAACAAATTATATTATTTGTCTATCCAAGTTAATACATAACTTAATTTTTTATCTATTGCACATAAAATTAGTGTGTTACTCCTTTCTTAGAGCATTATCAATAGTCCTATTTTAGGCCATAACTCTTTTTTAGTCCATTTGGCCCCTTGACATATTTTTAAAAATAAATAGCAAATGTTGCAAATATAAAACATATTTCGCTACAACTATATAATAGAAATGTCAGCACACGCACGCTAACGTCTAATCGGAAGTTCCATGCATCCCTCACGCATCTAATCCGATGAAGAACACTTTCTATTCTCACATCGATTTGATCTCTAATTTGGCCCACAATTCAGACTAATTCGGACGTCCATCACCTATGTACATAGGCACCATAGGACTCTGCCTCGAGGGATACCGACGTCGCTCTCCTCTTGCATGTAGCCACCATCGACTCTCATCCGTAATAAGTCATTTGGGACAAAAAAATCTTACTTCGCCATTTGTCCTTGATGTAAATTTTGCCAAAAAAATTGTCAAGCAAAAAGAAACCGTAATTGCTGTAAAAAACACTTGGGCTGCTGCTAGAAAATAGAAAGACTACCGCACAAAGGCAACTGTCGGTTAGAATTTTCATGTTGCCCTCGCGCCCCTCCCTCTTTGACCACCACCGACTCTTCCCCCATCGTTCAGCTCTAGCACAACTCTCCCGATTTGGCCCCGAATCCACCGCCACTAAAGGGCACCATAGACCTGGAGGGATTCGTCCTTGACTGTTGTTGTCGCTCTCCTCCCGTACACGACCACTAATGACTCCCTTTTGTAGCTATGGCTGAAGAGTCATCCGAGCAGCCCTCCTCCCCTCCCCTTTCTCACCGTACCTCCTCCATCCCTGCAAGCACGAGCACGAGCGACACGCTGTCTGGCTGCACCTCGATTTTGCCCGCCTGGCATGGATCCTCCGCCTCTAAATACCAGTTGTCGGGTTAATCTCATTAAGAGATTAACAAATCCAAAGTTGTTACTTGTGGATTACACAGTTTATATTGCAGCTGATAGAACAATATGTGCAATATTTTATAGAAGAAAGGTATGCAAACTTTACCTGGACTAGTATATGATAACTGAAATAATATACTAGGGCGCAGCAAAGCGCGCCAGCCTCTTCTAGTGTTGTTATGGTATTCCCTCGAAACAGATGTTTTCTATGGAGTACTAGTTACTGTCTTGTGTTCTGTCTTGTGTTGCCTTCTTCGGCAGGGGTTTCTCTCCAACGATTATGTTGTGCTTTGGTAATTTTTGGTAGCAGTTTCTGATGTGCTTTGAGAGCTGTGGCTGATCATGTAAAGTCGTCAGGTATAAGCTCGGTATTTGACAGCGTTTGTCGATCAGACTTTCTTATCGAAATTAAGCTGCTTGTTTTTATTGGCTGATCACTCATCAGAAGCTTCTAGCCTGCTAACACATAACATCTGTTCCAGTTCTCTTAGTAACATCTGATATGAAGTGCAGTACGTAGAAGGAAACATTATAATGCACTAGATTATTTCTCTGTAAATGTTTCAGAAATAATGTTAAATTCGACACAATCTCTGCATCTCAGTATGCTATAGTTGAATTCCCTTGACCCCGGTATCATCTCCAATTATACATTCCCAAAACAGAGCAACAAATCACGAAAATTACCAACAAATTGACATGGCGCGCGATCTATGTCATGGGCTTCTCCAGCAAAGCCGAGATGTACCACTCGTTCCTCTCCGGTCCCAGGTCGAGCTTCGGGCTGGGCTTCCACCGGAGCGGGCGGAAGCCGACGCGACGGATGATCGGCACGTAGGTGGCGTTGAGCTGCGGGCCGAGGCAGAAGAAGTGGTCGAGCCAGAAGACGCCGCCGGGCCTGAGCACCCGGTAGATGTCGAAGAGCGCGAACTCGAGCACGGCGTCGGGCACCGAGTTGGTGAGCACGTGCATGGAGTGCACGATATCCAGCACGCCGTCGGCGAACGGGAGCCGCTGCACTAGGCTGATCTGCAGCGGCACGAGGCCCCGCGACGCCACGAACCGGTTGAACGGCGCGTCCAGGTCCAGCGTCGTGGTCACCACGGTCACGTTCCGCTCCCGCATCCGCGCCGCGAAGGTGCCGGTCCCGCCGCCGATGTCGAGGCCGATGCGTACCGTGCCCGGCGGCCTAGATCGCAGCACATTGTCGATGCTGAACCCCGGTCCGCCATTGTCCGTGAGCCACCGCCGCCGCTCCTTGCCGGCCAGGTCGAAGCAGTCCTTGCAGTCATACGATCCGCCCCTGCTGTGTGCGCGGTCCACCAGGCAGGTGTAGTTCTTGCACGTGTACGGGGACCAGTTCACGGTGGTGTCCGCGGGCATCGACCATAGGCTCGCCGGCAGCGGCTTCGGCTCGGCGTACTTGGCCAAGGATCGCGCCCGGCAGCGCCTGCGTGGCAGCGGCTCGCACCCCTTGAGCATGAGCTGTAGCCCGAGGGCCTCGTCATCGGGACACTCGCCGCTGGCGTTGTACGTCATGTACTGCGTGAGCTCCTCCTGGAAGTTGCGGCACGCGAAGCCCAGGCCCGGGAAGAGCTCGTCGGTGCCGAAGTTGACGGAGAAGCCGAGAGGGAGCCTGTGCGGCTCGATGGCCAGGCTGAGCTCCCCCGTGGGCTCCTCGAGCCAGCCGTTGAAATCCTGCACCGCCGGCTCGTCGCCGTGGACGGCGCCGAGCTTGGCGAGGACGGACTCGAGGAGGATGGACGACGTTCCGCACTGCGCCCGGAGAAAGGCCAGCTCCGCGCGCGCAAGGGAGAGCGTGTCACGGGTGGCGTTGAGTTCCCGGAGGAGTGCCGAGGAGTCCCAAAGGTGGATCCGAGGGGCCGAGGCCGGCATGTTCAAGGACAGCGACGCGCCGGCGAAGAGGTACACCGAGACGAGGTTGGTGGCGATAACGACGAGGAGCATCTTGAGCTTTGCGTGCCGCATCACCGGCCGCGCCGGCCGGTACACGTGGCCGTCCGCGCCGCCGCCCATTGCCGCGCCGAGCTGCTGCTGCTGCTGCGACGAGCTGGTGATGGCGGTGATCCGGTGCTTGGTCCCGTGCATGGCCACACCTTCTGCACGCTCGCGGGCTGGAGATCGGCAACAACAACTAGTTGATCTCTAGCAGTCTAGGTAGCTAGTGGCGGTCCTCGAGATTGGCGTTGATCCAATGATCCCATTGCTACGCTACTCTGTTTCCGCATTATCGCAGCCAGAAATCACATACTATGTCGAAATAATGGTGGTCGAGATTGATCAACTTGGGGTTTGGAAAATTACAATTGAAGCTTTGAGGCGCGCTTCTTTTGACTTTTGGATGCCGGTTTGCATATGCGTGACTCGTTGCTTTGAGAGGAGAAAAAGGATGGCAGGTTTGCTTCATACGGCAAAGCTCTGCAGCTGGATCCACAAGTCAGCGGCAGATAAGTCCAATGTTTAAGACTTCTTAAGTACTCGTTGGGCATTGGTCTTCGGCCTAAAATGGGGAATCTGCCATCGGCTGGTGACAAAGCTTCTCTGCTGAACGGCAAAATATATACAATCATCACTAAACAATCTGCAAATCCTCCGGATTGTTGAGAGGCTTCCACCAACATGGTGTCATTAGCATGCAATATGCTGATGACACCCTGTTGTTTCTTAATAAGGACCTAACTCAGGTATGAACCTTAAATGGTTACTGTTCTGTTTCGAGCAATTGTCCGGGCTTAGAATCAACTTTCATAAGTGTGATTTGGTTCACATTAATGTGTCGACAGAGGAGGCACAGGCTTTTGCCCAGTCTCTCTGCTGTAAAATTGGGCAGTTTCCCTGAAATATTTATGGGTACCTCTGCATCATAGTAAACTTAGAAAAGAAGATCTACAACCTATTGTAGATAGCCTCCTTAAAAGGGCCTCTGGTTGGAGAGGGAAGCTTTTAACACATGCAGCTAAGCTGGAATTGGTTAGGAGTGTTCTTGCTAGCATTCCCATCTTTTTCTCTTTTTTGAAAACTCACACTCCGTTATTCAAATCGATTCAACACTTACAGGAATTGACAAACCATCAGGCGGCCCTAGTAGCCACACATATCTACCCGCTGGCAGCGTCGAAGCATATCTCGCCAGATTATGGGCTTCAACATTCGACTCCCTTCGTTCATGACAGACGAAGGTATTTCCCCTCTGCTTCATTCTCTCCTTGATCTCTAGCAAAATACTGCCAGAAATTCCTCGTTGATTGCCGTGCAGACCTTGGACTACTTCCAAACAGTCGGATGCAATCTGAATCGAACCCAACGCTAGATCGGATGCCAGATCAAGTGCTTCCCTACAGGCCAGTGCCTCCAAGCAACCAGAATGGGTGAGGTCCTCATGCACCGTTGCTGAAGCCCCGAGGAGGACCCCAACGCTCGAACGACAGACCACACCCACTGCACCACGCTTCACGGTTTTTGCCACGGCTGCATCCACGTTAAGCTTGACCCTGCCATCTGAGGGGGCGATCCACCCCGGGCTCCTCCTTCTCTCAGATTTCTTGGCAGATAGTTTTTGTTTGTGATCACGACTTGCATCCAAGTCTGACAAAAACTTGTCCACAAAACCCTTGGTTGCCATTGGGCTTTGAAAGATTTCCTCGTGGACTGCTTTTCTCTTTGCATGCCAGATCGCCCAGAGCGTGACTAGCATGCGAATAAGATCCTCTTCATTCATCGACTCAACCATTCAGAACAACCACTGTCGCGCTGCTGGTTCTGTCGAGAGGGAGATATGCTCCGTTATGTCTTCCTCCGTCAGCGCCCACGCGCATCTTGCCATGTTGCATTCAAGTAGCGAGTGATGCCAGGAGTCCTCTTGCCCACAAATGGAACATGCCGCCGACGGCGCCATATTCCGATGGTGTCGTAGGTCCGCAGTAGGAAGCGATTGCTTAGCTAATCTCCATAGGAAGATCCGGATTTTTGATGGGACATCGACCTTCCAAAGCTTTGTCCAGTCCTTCCTCTCCTCACTGGACCGTGATGAAGTCGACCGCTCATCCAGCCAAGCCTCCCGTGTTCTCTTGGTCGCAGCTAGCGCACGGTAGCACGACCTGACAGAGAATGCACCGGTACGCTCGAAATGCCACGCCCAGAAGTCCTCTTGGACTCGGGTAACGAGTGGTATGTTTCTGATAACCTCCACATCCATTGGTAGAAAAAACTCTCTCGAGTTTTTCCACATTCCATGCTGCGGTGACATGATCAATATAATCACTCACTTGTGTTGGTGCATTTTCCTTCCGAGGTGCAATAGGGCGGAGCCTCTCATCTCTCGGAAGCCAATTTTGTAGCCAAGCATAAGTTGTTCGGCCATTCCCAATCCTTCTGATGAGACCTATCTTCAGTGCATCTCGCCCCTCCATGAGGGAGCGCCACACTTGGGATGGGTGAGAGCCAAGGCTAGCTATAAGGATGTCACCATTAGGGAAATAAGCAGCCTTCAAAACTCTAGCGCTAAGTGACTCGGGCTCCTGAAGAATCCTCCACACTTGTCTTGCTAGCAATGCAAGGTTGAAAAGTTCGATGTCCCTGAACCCCAAACCTCCCACTGACTTCGGCTGGGTCATGGATTCCCATGCAACCCAGCAAGTTCTCCTCTGGCCCTCCTTACACCCCCACTAGAATTTGCGAAGCATAGAATTGATGTGTTCGCAAAGTCCTCGTGGTAACTTGAAGCATGACATGGAATAAGTTGGAACTGCTTGGGCAACTGACTTAATAAGAATTTCTTTCCCACCCACGGATAGCAGTTGTTCCATCCAGCCAAGCACCTTCTTCCACACTTTGTCCTTCAAATATTTGAAAGCACCACTCTTGGATCTTCCTACATCCGAGGGCATACCAAGATATTTATCATTCAGTGTCTCTCTTTGAACGTCTAACTCATCTTTGATTTTCGATTTTACACTTGCTGGGCAGCCCTTACTAAAGAAGATTGTGGACTTGTCCATATTTATCCGTTGACCAGAAGCATTGCAATAAGTATTTAACACTTCTTTGATCTTCGAGGCACCCTCACTACTTGCTTGGAAGAACAACAGGCTATCATCAGCGAAGAGTAAGTGGTTTACTGCCGGGGCAGACGGACCCACTTTTAAACCATTTAGGACTGATGATTGATCTCTATATTTGAGGAGGCACGAAAGGCCCTCTGCTGCCAACAAAACAAGTATGGAGATATTGGATCTCCCTGACGGATACCTCTTGTAGGGTGAAACTCCTCCTGAGGTGTACCATTAAATAACACCGAGAATGATATTGTCGACACTAGGCGCATAATTAAAGCTACCCATGATCTGCTGAAACCCAACTTCAACATAATAGCCTCCAGTTTAAGAGCGCATGTGCGGTGTTTTTTTGCTTTGTTTCTCTTCATAAAATGCAAGCACTCATAAGCTGTTATGATATTATCCGTAATCAACCTTCCTGGAACAAACGCCGATTGCTCCTCTAAGATGATCTCTGGTAGAATCTTCTTCAATCTGTTTGCCGCCACTTTTGAAGCTATCTTGTATACCACGTTACACAAGCTAATTGGGCGGAATTGACCAAGTTCTGTCGGACTTGCCACCTTAGGGATCATGACTATAAAAGTTTTATTCATTACCTTCGGGCTGTCTTCCCCTGCTAGAACTCGTAGCACAGCTTTGGTTACCTCCTCCCCACAAAGCTCCCATTTCCTTTGGAAGAAATGCGCCGGAAAACCGTCAGGCCCCGGGGCTTTTTTGGGGTACATCTTGAACAGGGCTGACTTTACCTCAGCCATGTCAAAAGGTTTATCCAGCATTTCATTCATAGCTGAACTCACCTTAACAGGCACCTTGTCCAGAACTTCATGCATGTTCTGTACTCCTTCTGACTTGTAGAGATCCTGATAGAATTCTCGCGCCATATTGCCTAGCTCCTCCTCCCTTGTCTCAAGGGTTCCGTCACTCCGACGTAATTCCGAGATACGATTCTTTTTCCTGCGTTGGCTTGCACGTAGGTGAAAGAAACGAGTATTTTTAACGCCCGCTGCCAACCATTGGACCCGAGATCTCTGTCGCCACATTACCTCCTCTTGGTCTAAAACTTCCACCAACTTTGTTGCCACCTCTAGCTCCCTTGGTGATGGGCCATTTCTGTTCGGAGCACTCCTCAAATCACGCAACTCACTCTGAAGTGTGCAGATCTGATATTGAATATTACCAAACGATCTCACTCCCCACCGGGCTAGACCTCCTGCTACACGCTGGAGTTTAAGCTGCAGCTCCTCTGGGGTAAAACTAGGGCCCTCAAGGCTCCAGTTCTGTTCCAACATCGCAACAAAATCTTTGTGCGATTCCCATGCAACTTCATATCTGAACGGCTTCTTTGTCCGTCGTTGTGTGCTGCCCGCTGTAGGTACTCTCTTCAGCAGTATCGGAAGGAGATCGGATGTTGCCACTGTTGCCAGATGATGCACTTCTGCAAGTGGGAACCGAGCACACCACGAGGGGGAAGCCAAAGCACGATCCAGACATGATCGGCTGAAAGTACCCTGTCGGGGGGCTGCCCCCGGGTAGGGCAAAGATGTGGTGTTAAGTGTTGCAAAGAGCTAGCCGGATCAACATATAGCCGGGTCACTTGGGCCGGATCTCTCGTGAGAGTCGGTTAGCACTTGAGTGCGAGAAGATGCCAGAGAGGATCCGGTAAAGCTTAACCGAATCAGAGGAAGGAAACCGGTTAAGTTAGCCGGGTTGGTCAGGAAGGACCCGGATAAGGTAATCCGGATATTGCACAAGGGCCAAGTAATGTCAGAAAGGTTCACGGGTCCTGCAGGTCTCCTGCCAGAGGCTGAGAAGACAGCCGGGTCAAGTCGCAGGTTTTCCGGGTCGCAAGGCCCTAGGCGCTGACTTGGCCAATTCGGGAAAGAGGATACGACCGAGACCCGGGGGGCTACGGCTGCCATTGCCCAAAGTGGCAAGATAGGCCTGCTAGGGACTTGACGGCCAGGTCAGGTCACGGGATTCCTGGGAGCGCAGCAACCTAGGAGCTGACCCGGCCAATTCGGGAAAGAGGATATGACCGAGACCCGGTGGGCTACACCTGCCATTGCCCAAAGGCAAGATAGGCCTGGCAGTCCGGCCGTTGGATGACAGGGGGCAGAGGCTTGTCCTGTTCCTCTTGTCCATGCCATTATCACTTCCAGCCAGGGGCAAAATGGTAATTCGGTTAGTGTATAAGTAAGCTACCAATCCTCCAGTGAGGAGGAGAGAGGACGAGAGGAGAGGAGAGAGAACGGCAAAAGAGAAGGCATTATCCCCCCAAGCTCCATCTTCTTCTAGAGCTCCCACCATTGTTCTTCATACAGCTCAAGGAGCACTCTGTACTTGTAACCACTTGAGATATAAAGAGAGTAGGCTAGTGCTGCAGTAGGGGTGTTACCTCCACAAGAGGGCCCCGAAGCAGGGTACATCGTGGTGTTCTTTGCTTCTTCTTGGTTCTGCTTGTTCTTGTTTGTTCTTGCGAGTTCTTGGTTGTTCTCCATGCGTGCTTCGTGAGCGCGCAAACCCTCCCCGGATCCCCCAACGTCCTAGCGAGCCCACAACTTAAGCCATCCTATGGCATCTGCCGTGACACCACCACGACAGTTGGCGCCCACCGTGGGGCAGCAGTGGCGTTGGCTGGGGTTTCCTTCCGGACGGGCACCGTCGCTGGCTCCGGCGAGCGGGTCCTCTCTGGGCTCGTTTGCAAGATCGGCGAGTTCAACTTCATCAGCGACAACGCGGGGTGCTTCGCCAACAAGCCCTTCCCCGCAGACGGTTTCCTCATGACGCTCGGCAGCTTCGTCACCTACGTCGCCACCGAGCCTGTCCGCGAGTACCCGGCGCAGGTGCTCGTGGCTGAGGATCCTCCCTCTTTCCGCGCAGCTCTCGGACGGCGTAGCGCTCGCCCCGGGAGTAGCGTGGAGGTGATGATGACCGGGCCAAGTGCAGCAGCTGGCAAAGGAGATGCCAGCAAAAGCATGCCCGAGGAGCTGGCCACGCCAGTTGATCCGGTTGGCAAGCCGACTCGGACAGCTAAGTTCCCAAAGGAGAGACCAGATCCGGTTGGCCCGCTTGGCATGTCAAGTAGGGAGGCTCCCTTAGAGGATGTCCTGGAGAAGTTATCTCGGCCAGTGGCACCTGGGGCAATGTAGAGCTCACTGTAGCTCAGCTAGAGGCAGAGCGCCTGAGGTTGCAAAAAGAAGCCCGGTTAGTGGTGGAGTCTAGGCAAGCCTTTGATAGAGATATGAGAGAGTACAATGCTGCCAATGGTATCACCGAGGGTTTTACTCCTGTAGTGCATCGCTCGCGCAAAAAAGCCGAGTTGCGTAACCGGGGTAAGGACCTCAATGACGAGTTAGCTAGAGCTGCAGGATCGAGCTCCAGTAAGGCTACTAGTCATAGATCTGGCACAGGCAAGCCGGTGTATAGCTCCCCGGCTAAGAATCTTAGGGCTGCAGCGGCAGCGCGAGCCGAGTTGAGCACACTAACCGGGGACGCCTGGCGGAAGCAGGCAGAGAGAGTCAATGAGCTAGTAGATGTGTGTAACCGGCAGAATGAGGCTTACCGGAAAGCCAATCCGGATGCAGGTGTTTCTCGGGTAGTAGTGTCGGTTAAGGCTGTTAGCCAGAGATCCAAGGGGCAGGCGTCATCCCCGCACGTCGGAGTTGACCGGGCCCAGAGCGTGAACTCGGGTAAGAGCAAGCAGCTGCAGACCTATGATGCTGAGTATGCCGGCAAGCAGCTAGCCGCTCAAGGAAGAGGTGGCCAAAGTAGAAACAGTGGTGGACGAGGTTACCCGGGAGCTGGAAGGGGCAATTCGGCTGGCCGAGGTCAACCACCTCGTCCTCCTGGGCAGCAAGTGATTGTGCGAGCGCAACAGCAAGGTGGTGGCCAGGCGGGTTACCGCTATGATGACGGAAATTCGGCTATGGCGCGAGCCGGATACCAGACGTATGATAATGCACTTGCATCAAGACTGGGACCTCGGGCATTAGATCCGAATGATCAGCGTCTCAAGTTGGATAGAATTTACCAGTCCGAGAAGCTAGAAGAGCAAGGCCCACCGGGTCCTCCATGTTTTGGACCTCGGATCATGAACGAACCGAGTGTGCCGTTATTTCAGCTTGGCCGAAGCACAAAGCCATATAATGGCAACACAAAGCCACAAGATTGGCTAATAGACTATGTATCGTCAGTGCACATTGCGGGGGGCAATCGCCGATGGGCGGTCCGGTATCTCCCGCACATGTTGGAAGGGCCAGCCCGGATTTGGCTGAACAACTTACCGCCGGGTAGTATCAACTCTTGGATGGACTTGGAGGAGGCATTTTACAGTAATTTCTCCAGCACCTACAAGAGGCCTAACCGACCTCAGCTCCTGGCTGCGTGCAAGCAGGAAGAACGGGAAACAGACCGAGAATTCTTAACTCGGTGGAGCAACATTCGCAACTCTTGCGAAGGTGTCGTGGAGGAGCAGGCGATTTCTTGGTTTGCGCAGGGTTGCCGACATGGCACCCCGCTCTGGCAGAAGCTCCAGAGGGATATGCCCAAGACACTGGCGGAAACGATCCGGATAGCAGATACGTACGCTCTAGGTGATCCGACACAGCCCGCATTGGATGCAGTGGGAACAAGCAGGAGGCAACCGGTTAATAACCGAGTAGGACCATTGAGGCCCAATGACCGACATGAATTCGGTTACAAAAGAAGAGATCCGGATTATAGATACGGTTCAGATCAGGTGGCTGCAGTGAATATGGATCATCCTGGAGCAGGAGATGGTCAGAGACAAAAGACTGAGGGTCCAGCTTGGAGGCCGAATCAAGGTGCCTGGCCAAAGAAGGTGTGGGATGGATCGAGTCCTCCTCTAACCTTTGAGGCAAGATTGGACGGGCCTTGCTGTTATCACACAACAGACCCACGCAAGCCGGCCAATCATTCAACTCGGAATTGTAGCTGGCATCATCGCATTCAGGCGGAGGGTCAGAGAGGACCACCTCAGAGAGGTGCTCCTAGACCGAATTTCAGGCCGAATATGCCTTTAACCGGAGCCAATACAATCCCGGTGAACGCAGGAGCTCCGAGACCGGCAGCCACAAAGCCGGTTAACCTGGTAAACATGGGAGGCAATGACAATGGTGCTGGTCCAAGTCGGCAAGGTGGATACCCCGGTAATGAGTACAAGGAGGCTCATCAAAGTTATGTGGTTTTTGTGACCGAGCCAACTGACAAGAAAAGTCAGCTGCGAAGGGCGAAGGAGGTGAATGCAGTCATACCAGCAGTCCCAAAATACCTGAATTGGTCCGAGCAGGAGATCACGTGGAGCAGGGCTGATAACCCCAGAATTATGCCAAGTCCAGGAAACTATGCACTAGTGGTGGATCCGACTTTGGTAGGACCCAAGCTTAACGTGAGGTTTAGCCGAGTCTTGATTGACAATGGCAGTGCCATAAACATCATGTATCGGGACACAATGGTCAAGTTGGGTATTTCGCCGAATCAGTTGCAGCAGAGCAGTTGTACCTTCCATGGTATAGTACCCGGGGTGTCTTGTTCCCCAATGGGTAAGATCTGGGTAGATGTGCTGTTTGGTACCAAGGACAATCACCGGCTTGAAAGTCTCGAGTTCGAGGTGGTAGATTTGGAGAGCCCATACCATGCTCTACTTGGCCGGCCTGCGTTAGCCAAGTTCATGATATCCACCCATGTGGCCTACCTCAAGATAAAGATGCCAGGCCCGAATGGTATTATCACTGTTGCGGGAGATTACAAAAGCCATACAGTGTGCCACATCGGTTCCACCTTAGCCGAATCATTGGTGATCCAAGCTGAGAAGAGCAAGATGCATGAGGTGGTGGCAATGGCGAAGTGCTCAGCTCGGTGTGCTGGCTATGACCAATCCGGATGGAGGTGCAACATTTGAGATGCCCAAGGAACAAAGAAGATCCCATTGACCCGGAGAACCCGGAGCGCATGGCCATCATTGGTGCCGGGCTGGATGAGAAATAGGAAAGCGCGCTCTGTCACTTCCTCCGTGAGAATCGGGATATCTTTGCATGGTCGGCTAAGGACCTGCCTGGTGTTCCGAGGGAGTTGGCAGAGCACTCTTTATTTGTCAGGCCGGATGTAAAACCGGTGAGGCAACCGACTCGGCGTCTCTCAGATGATCGAAGAAAAGTGGTGCTGGATGAGCTGGCTAAGTTGCTTGCAGCCGGATTCATTATGGAGGTGTTGCATCCAGACTGGATATCCAATCCGGTTCTGGTAGAGAAGAAGAAGGACGAACCAGCGGTGGTCAAGGTGTGGCGCATGTGCATCGATTTCACCAACCTAAACAAGGCGTGCCCGAAGGATCCATTTCCTTTACCTCGGATTGATCAAGTGATCGATTCTACTGGGGTGTGAGTTGTTGTCTTTTATTGATGCGTACTCTGGTTTTCACCAGATACCACTGAACCCTAAAGATCAAATAAAGACTGCTTTTATTACCCCGTACGGGGCGTATTGCTATCGTGTCATGTGTTTCGGTTTGAGAAATGCCGGTGCAACTTATCAGAGATGTATGCAGAAATGCTTACACTCCCAAATGGGCAAGAATGTGCAGGTGTATGTCGATGATATCGTCATCAAAACTAAAGAAAAACACACTCTCCTCGAGGATCTCGAGGAAACATTTGTGAACTTGAGAAAATATCGGTTGAAATTGAATCCGGATAAATGCACCTTTGGTGTCCCGGCTGGAAAGTTGCTCGGTTTCCTTGTATCAAGCCGAGGTATTGAGGTGAATCCGGCTAAAATCCGAGCCATAGAAAGAATGAAATTGCCTAATGTCTAAAAGATGTACAAAAATTCACAGGGTGTTTAGCCTCGTTAAGTCGGTTTGTGAGTCGGCTAGGAGAAAAAGCCTTGCCCTTGTATCAATTGATGAAAAAGAGCACCGGGTTCACGTGGACCCCGCAGGCAGATTCGGCTTTCAACGAATTAAAAAAGATGTTGTCCACTGCACCAATTCTGGCGTCACCTTTGCCGAATGAGCCAATGCTACTTTACATTGCGGCCACTAACCGGGTCGTAAGTGTGGTCATAGTGGTAGAGCGAGAAGAGGAGGGTAAATCCGTGCAGAGACCGGTGTACTATTTAAGTGAGGTGATCTCAACCTCAAAGCAAAATTATCCCACTACCAGAAGATGACATACGGGTATACCTGGCGGCCAAAAAGTTGAAACATTATTTCCAAGAACACCCGATTACCGTGGTATGTGAAGCTCCAATCGCGGAAATCATTGGGTGCAAAGATGCGACTGGCCGGGTTGCCAAGTGGGCAATAGAAGTATCTCCTTACACCCCGCATTATGAGAGAAGGGATGCTATCAAGTCTCAGGCTTTACCAGATTTCCTTTGTGACTGGGCCGAAATGCAGTATGAGCCACCCAAGCCGGATTACAATTACTGGAAGTTGCACTTTGATGGCTCCAAAACCAAAATCGGATTAGGTGCTGGGGTGGTACTCACGTCACCGAAGCAAGATCAATTGCGATATGTGTTGCAGATTCATTTCTCAGCATCAAACAATGTGGCCGAGTACGAGGCACTGATCCATGGGCTTAATGTGGCCAGGGACATCGGCATCCGCCGAATAGAATGTTTTGGTGATTCGGATTTAGTTGTGCAGCAATCTTCTGGAAATTGGGATGCTCTTGATGCCAATATGGCACTATATCGGTTTCATGTCCAGAAAATTTCAGGATTTTTTGAAGGCTGCGAGTACAAGCACATACCTCGGTTGGAGAACGAAGCTGCTGATGTCCTGTCAAAACTCGGGTCGTCTAGGGATGCAATTCCACCCGGGATATCCTTGAATCACCTAAGGGTCCCTTCAATCAAACCTTCGCCTGATTCCGAGTCAATTTTTATCCCAAAGCAAGAATCTGAGGCTGTCCCTATGAATGTTGATGTCGAGTACATTGGGGAAGACCCGGGGACTGCATGGCGAGACCCGGGGACTGCTAACCGGATCTTAGGAAAGAGGAGCAGAGAAGAAGGTGGTGATAACCGAATCTTAGGGAATGGGCAGAAGCTGATAGAAGAAATAATGGCGGCCGAACCAGTGGAAGTAGATGAGCACTTATTCCCTTTGCATCCAGTACCGGAATGGGCTGAAGAAATCATGAAGTTCATGTCGGAGGGGAGTTTGCCAAATGATGAAACCGAAGCTAGGCGAGTGCAGAGGAGGTCCAAGGCTTACACCATCATCAACAAGGAGTTATACAAGAGGAGTGCAACCGAGGTGCTACAGCGTTGTGTGGAGCCAGCCGAGGGCAAGGAGATGCTCCTTGAGATACATCAGGGTGAATGTGGACATCATTGCAGTACAAGAGCCCTGGTGGCTAAGTATTCCGGCATGGATTTTACTGGCCCACTGCTCACGCGGATGCAGAGGACATAGTCCGAAAATGTGAAGGATGCCAAAGGTTTGCCAAGCAGACACACTTACCCGCATCAGCTCAAAACAATTCCTATCACTTGGCCTTTGCTGTGTGGTGTTTGGATATGGTGGGAGATTTCAAGCCGGCTAGGGGCAACATGACACATATGCTGGTGATGGTGGATAAATTCACCAAGTGGATAGAGGTGAAACCAATCCGGAAAGTGGATGGTCGTTCGGCTGTGACTTTCTGAAAGAAATTATTTTGAGATACGGATACCCTCATAGCATCATCTCGGATAACGGCACAAACTTTGCTGTCGGAGAGTTTGCTCGGTTCTGCATGAATAAGGGAATCCGGCTAGATATAGCCTCGGTGGCACATCCGGAGTCTAATGGGCAAGTGGAAAGATCAAATGCCCTGGTGTTGGCCGGCATCAAGGCTCGTCTCATTGAACCATTGCTGAAAACTCCGGGATGCTGGATAGACGAGATACCATCAGTACTGTGGGGTCTAAGGACCACGCCGAATCGGTCAACTGGCTATACGCCATTTTTTCTGGTTTATGGGGCAGAAGCTGTGCTACCCACAGACATAGAACATGATGCACCAAGGGTGGCAATGTATACTGAAACCGAGGCAAAAGAGGCTCGGGAAGATGCAGTGGATCTGCTAGAGGAAGCAAGAGAATTGGCTCTATCTCGGACAGCAATATACCAGCAGAATCTACGACGATATCATAGTCGAAAGATCAGCCCTCGAGTGTTTCATGAGGGTGATCTTGTGCTAAGGCTGGTGCAGCGCAGCAAAGGCCGACACAAGTTGTCACCTCCATGGGAGGGACCTTTCATTGTGAGCAGGGCTATGCACAATGACTCGTACTACCTTGTAGATGCACAGGAACCAAGGAAGGATGGCCTGGACAGACCCGGACAAGAAACTAAGAGACCTTGGAATGTAGCTCTGCTTCGACCCTTTTACTCCTAAGGGGCGCAATGTATGTATTTCAGTTTATCATAAATGAAGTTGCAGCAATCCGAGTCTGGACTCGGGGACTGCTTCGTACTCATGCATGTTTTTATTACTGTTTTGTCCATACCGTTCGTGTGCCGAATTGCTTTGAACCTCGTCCCAAAATTCAAGTAATGTATGTTGTGTTGTTGATCTCGTGACTCGACTGACAAACACCAAAATGGTAGTCAAGAGCAGAGATGAGGAATGTGGGAAACATGAAAATGGACTCGGGGACTCGGTCCAAAACCGATTCGGCACATGTCGTTTACTAACCCCTGTTATTTATTTTTCGTTTATGTTGAATGATTCTAAACCACAACTCGCATGTTTCAAGTATTGTATGCTATGATTCCTATCTTGTGACTCGACTGTCAAACACCTAAAAGGTAGACAAGAGCAGAGATTCGGCAAAAATAGTAAACAAGAAAACAGACTCGGGGACTCGGTTTAAAATGATCCAACATAAACCTCGTCCGGATCATGTTAAGCAAATTTAAAGTAGTCTCGAAAGAACTTAAAATAGTCTATTACATCTGCTCCCGGCATACCGGGGATTTAACGTTTTTTCACTAAGTTACTTCAGGAAGCAGCAGACTCGGTTGTAGCAGGTTCGGTGGCAGGAGCTTTGGTTGAAGGAACCTCGGGCGCGCGAGCCTCGGTTACAGGAGCTTCGGTTGGAGTAGATTCGGTTGCAGGGGCTCGGTTGCAAGGATGGGCTCAGATGGAGGAACTTCAGGGGTAACCTTGCGTGGAGAGCTTGAAGGCTGGGCGATTCGGAGGTATCCGGATCAGCTGAGCTTGTTTAGTAATCTCTGCCGAATCAGTTGCTGGTATCTCCGAAGTCTGGGCCGGAGTTGCTTCGGTATTCTTAGCCGAGTCAGAAGCTGGGATCTTGATAGGAGCGTGTTCGGCAGAGTTAGCCGAATCATCAGACTCGCCCTCAGAATCGGCGTATTCTTCAGCGGAGGCGTCGTCCGATTCCTCTTCTTCAGTTTCTTCTCCATCCGAGTAGACCGGAGCCTCCAGATCAAGATGCTTGGTGCGTGCAAATTCGGCCATGAAGTTGGCGGCTTCTTCACGGATCTTAATCCGGGTAGGGTCTGTAGCCCACGGAGAACCCTCGCGAAATGAGCGCACTTTGGCAAGATCAATTAGCTCATACCAGGACATGATGAATAGCAAAGCTGCGTCAGCACCAGCGCGGGCGGACGAAGACCTCCACTGCTGTAACCGGGTCATTGCTTGATCCAGGTCTCGGATCAGCTCCTCCACAGGCACAACTTGCCGCGCTTCAGGAAACAAGATTCGGTGAGCCTTGAGACTTGCATTGAGCAGACCAATATGGGAATCCTTCAAAGGAGCAATCCGAGCCTTAAGTGCTGTAATATGATCTTCGATGTCCCATGTCTCTGGTAGGGGAGCCTCGGTTAATTTAGCTCTCTCAGCTCGGGCGTTTCTCACAGCCTTGGCGGCTTGAAGCCGGATGCTAGTAAACTCTCCTACAAACAAATAAGCTAATACTGAGTTCAGCGAGAAGGAACACAAGCATATGTATTGGTTAAGAGCAGAAAGAAAAGAGGAGATTCGGTGAACTTACGATCCATGTCATCGTTAAGGCTAGCAAGTGCAGCAAGCCATTTCGCACTGGCCGCTTTGTGAGCACTCAGTTCTTCTTTAGCCGCTTTGACTTCGGCTTCAGATTCGGCAATGTTCGTTTGAATTTGCTTGTCCAGTTTGGCCCGCTCCGCAAGTCCGGCTTTGAAAGTATCCCGCTCCTTCTGGATTGTGTCTTTTTCACGCTTCAGCGTATCCCGCTCTCCTTTAACCTTGTTCTTCACTTTTTCAACTCGGTCAAGCTCTCGCTGGAGCCGAGTCACCTCTGATTTTTCCTCGGATAAAGCGCGCTTGTGCTCTTCTTCTTTCTTGTCCATTTCAAGACAGAGCCCATCAAAGGAAGTTTGGAGCTTCTGATGCTGATGGGCGAGCTGCTTAAAGAGCTTGCCGCGAGCGGTCATGGTTTCCTGAAAGAAAACAGGCAAATGGCGTCAAAAGAATCTCGGGGACTGGCCCGAGATTAACCGAATCAGTTGGAAAAGAGACTCGGGGACTGGAAGTCCCACGGTGTCCTCGGTTACGGCAACATTCATGATAAGTTTTTTAGAGATTCAAGCCGAATGACTTTCTTACTCGGAGGAGTATCAGTCGTTCGACCCGAATCTCGGGGACTGGGTATAGTACTATTTGATCATGTTGAAATAAAAGCAAGATTCGGAAAAATTTACCTCAAACACCCGGTTAGCTTCAGTGACCGAGGTCTGTACAGAGTGTAATGATTGAAACATCCGACTAGGCCCAGCCGGATGTGGCGCTGAAGTAGAAAAATCTTTGGCGAGGTCAGCATCATTCCAAGCTTCAATGAATTGCTTGGCGGACTCGAGCTTATCGCTGCTCGGAGGGCGCGGATTCGACAGGGACTGGCCGAATCGAATCGCTGATGGGGCGGCAGAAACCTTCTTGCTAGCAACCACCTGCTTATCCGAGGTGGAGAGTTGCCAGAGGCACCTTGAGTCGGCTTGGGTTGCGGTGACGCACCCGGGGTCTGCTTCGGATGTGGCTCCTTGTGTGCTTCTCGGAAACTTGCTGTTGCTGTTGCTGCTTCTGCTTTTTCTTCTTCTGCTGCTCTTGATTCAGCAGGGTTTGCGCTGCGGGAGTAGGGCGAGGATCCGGCTTAGGCAAGGACGTAGCCGATGTCTTGGCCTTTTCCTTCTCCAGCTCCTTGAGAGGGCGTGGCCAACTTGAATCTCGGATTGGAGCCGAGGTTTCCTCACTCTCCAAGTCAATAACCGGCTTGAAATGGGAGTCGGCTGAGGAATATTGGCAGTGTGACACGCATTGGTGAGGTGGCAGTTCGATCAGGAGACTGGGTTTCCATGACCGTATCCAGCGGAGGAATGGGAGAAGAGATGGATGAATGAGTCTGCGCGGTGATGAGGACATCACTGCATAAAGCAAAGCAAACAGTTAACTCGGATAGATATGACTCGGTTAACAGAGGAAGAAAGCAAATGAAGTTAAGTCAGTATTACCCCTTGGTGGTAGGCATCGGCTTGACGCGATTCAACTTGGAGCCAGACTTCTTTATTCTCTTGGCTTTAGGGGAATCAGATCCGGGCGCGTCACTGCGTTTCCGAGATGTCCCTTCAGCATCTTGTTTGGCTGGAACACAAGGTGGTGACCATGAAATCGGAATAGCGTCGATGGGATCTAAGATCCTGCAATCATCATCTTCCTCGTCGGAGATGTTGTGAATAGTTGATTGCTTACCCTTGCGGACTGGCTTGGCGCGCGGGATAGGCAGATAATCATCCGTATCCGGATCTTCTTCGTCCTCGCGCGGCGGGCTGAGATCCGGTCCCCATTCTTTGGTGGAGAGGTCTCCATCTTCGGTAAGTTGGCGATCAAACAGCTACAGAAAAGTCGGGCAAATCCGGATTAGGCCGATGCCATTTTGACGAAATATGGTTAGATTCGGAAAATGGCGAACTAACCTGTGGTGGAAGGCGCTCTCGGAAAAACGGCTTTACGCCCCACCGCCATTTATCCGACATCTCGGTGGCGGCAATGGCGTTTACCCGTCGCCTGATGGAGACTTTGCTAAGGTCATGCCTGCTGATCCGGGTAGGATCTAGCACACCACCCATGTGGCATATCTTGTGTTCACGTCTTTGAAGAGGGCAGACCCGGCGACCGATGAAGGTCCGGAGCAGATCATCCGAGGCCAGGCCCTTCTTCAGAAAGTCCTCCAGAGTTTCATGTACAGTCTGAAGTTCTACAATAGTCTCGGCCGGATTGTATCCGAAGTTCAATTCGGCTGTGGGTGGCTCGATCGTGAACTCGGGCAGATTAAGGGCGTCATGGCCTTCTGCACTCTTCACATAAAGGAAAGACCTTTGCCACTTCTGACAGTGTCTAGGCCAGTGATACGGGGAAAGATGGATCCCTGCCTTGGCGTGATGCTAACCGGACCGCAAGCAGTCATCAGCTTCGGCTTAGTGCCTGGAATAGTATGTTTGCGGAGGTGGAAATACTTTGCCCAAATATCGACGGTCGGCCAGACACCGAGATAGCCCTCGCAAAAGGAGCTAAAAGCCGATAGAGAAACGAAGGCATTAGCCGGGAGGTGATGAGGCTGTAGGCCAAAGAAATCCAGGAAAGCCCGGAAGAAATCACTCGCCGGCAATCCGAATCCGCGCTCAAAATGCGCTAGAAACACCACACGTTCACCAGGTTCGGGAACCGGGACGAGTTCCTTCCCCGGTTTGCGGCATATAACTTGAGAGGTTATACGCCGGGTGCTTAATAGCCATTCCAGATCGTCCTTGGTCACATCAGAACCCTCCCATCTGCCGGGAGGAAGCTTCGCCATATCCGGATCAATCCTGCAAGAGGTCGGATAGGGCCGAGTCAAAATGAATCGGATAATGGTATAATCGAACCAGATCTAGAGTGATTCGGCTAATATTATCCCGGATGAAACTAGCCGGATTCAGCAGAGAAGGTGATTCGGGTGGCAATCACAAACACCTTCCGCAAAGGTCTAGGGTTACACAAGATCTACTGCAGCAGTAAAAAAGAAAGGAAATCAAGAGTAAAAATATGGTTGAACTGCTCATACGGTGGCAAACAAAACTAGGGCAGTGTAGTGCAAAATCTAGACAGGAGATCTACTAGATGCACTGAGGCTGGGCGACGGACTAATATGCGGATAAATCTACAAGAAACAAATGCGAGTTTCCCGTGGCATATGAACTCCTCGAGTTCGCCATGACCGGAGAAAAAGAAAACTCACGGTGATGACGCGACGGGGAAGAAGCTCGATGAAGGAACGGCGGCGCTGGGCACGGTGCGCGGCCCCGGTCGTTTTCCTCCGGTGCGTTGAGGACGTCTCCGGCGCGGCAAGGTTACGAGGGCGAGATTGCGGCGGCGGCGGTGGCGCAGATGGAAGTTTTCGGAGTGGGGAACGAGCGGAGAAGAAGAGGAAACCCCCTGCGCCCTATTTATAGCGCCCAGCGGTAACGGGCGCACTACTGCACGGTTTTCGGAGCGTCGCACGGTAACTGCATCCTGGAACTCTGTGGCCACCTCTGTGGCCATGTGTTCCAAGCACATGTTGGGCCATAGAATTGGAAGCAGTTGCACGGATCCTGTGTGCCGGTCAACGGAGAAAACGAGAAGACGCGGTCGTTTGGTCAAATGCACTCAAGTACCCGGAGAATCCGGATGAGGTGCTGTCAGTGGCATGTCAGATCAGAGATCCGGATTATGGGGCTTTGCGCAGAGATTCACTGCCAAGTGTCCCGGGAAATCCTGAGACAAGATTATATGATATGTGGTTCGGTTAGTGATGTTATTTTTAACCTGCTACGGCTCTTCAGCCGAGGCTGTAGAACCGCACCAGCTTCGGGGACTACTGTCGGGGGGCTGCCCCCGGGTAGGGCAAAGATGTGGTGTTAAGTGTTGCAAAGAGCTAGCCGGATCAACATATAGCCGGGTCACTTGGGCCGGATCTCTCGTGAGAGTCGGTTAGTACTTGATCAAGCTAAAGTGCGAGAAGATGCCAGAGAGGATCCGGTAAAGCTTAACCGAATCAGAGGAAGGAAACCGGTTAAGTTAGCCGGGTTGGTCAGGAAGGACCCAGATAAGGTAATCCGGATATTGCACAAGGGCCAAGTAATGTCAGAAAGGTTCACGGGTCCTGCAGGTCTCCTGCCAGAGGCTGAGAAGACAGCCGGGTCAAGTCGCAGGTTTTCCGGGTCGCAAGGCCCTAGGCGCTGACTTGGCCAATTCGGGAAAGAGGATACGACCGAGACCCGGGGGGCTACGGCTGCCATTGCCCAAAGTGGCAAGATAGGCCTGCTAGGGACTTGACGGCCAGGTTAGGTCACGGGATTCCTGGGAGCGCAGCAACCTAGGAGCTGACCCGGCCAATTCGGGAAAGAGGATATGACCGAGACCCGGTGGGCTACAGCTGCCATTGCCCGAAAGAGCAAGATAGGCCTGGCAGTCCGGCCGTTGGATGGACAGGGGGCAGAGTCTTGTCCTGTTCCTCTTGTCCATGCCATTATCACTTCCAGTCAGGGGCAAAATGGTAATTCGGTTAGTGTATAAGTAAGCTACCACATCCTCTAGTACGAGGGGGAGGGGGCAAGAAAAAGAGGGACGAGGAGGAGGAGGAGGAGAGAACGGCAAAAGAGGAAGGCATTATCCCCCCAAGCTCCATCTTCTTCTTAGAGCTCCCACCATTGTTCTTCATACAGCTCAAGGAGCACTATGTACTTGTAACCACTTGAGATATAAAGAGAGTAGGCTAGTGCTGCAGTAGGGGTGTTACCTCCACAAGAGGGCCCCGAAGCAGGGTACATCGTGGTGTTCTTTGCTTCTTCTTGGTTCTGCTTGTTCTTGTTTGTTCTTGCGAGTTCTTGGTTGTTCTCCATGCGTGCTTCGTGAGCACGCAAACCCTCCCCGAATCCCCCAACGTCCTAGCGAGCCCACAACTTAAGCCATCCTATGGCATCTGCCGTGACACCACCACGACATACCCCCCACCACTTTCTTCTCAAAAGTCCACGCTACACCCTTGTAGCCGAGATCACATAAGCCACAAACATCCACTGCTTCTCTAAACCCAGCCATCTGGCTGTAACTCCGTTCATTCACACCATCATGCTCAGACTGGTGTAACACTTCATTGAAATCACCGATACAGAGCCATGGATGGTCATTAGAAGAACGTATGTACTTGAGCATATCCCACGTCTTGTGGTGCTCATTAACCTGTGCCTCGCCGTAAACTACAGTCAAGCGCCACGGGTCCTGCCCTGCTCCGTAACAATCGTGTCAAGATGATACTGCGAGTAGGGTAAAACTTCAATTTTTATGTCATTACTCCAATACAAACCGATGCCGCCGCTTCGACCTGAACTACTAACTGCAAAACTCTTATCAAAACCTAACGAATGAGATAAATTCTCCACCCTTTTCTTGTGCAGCTGGGTCTCCACCACACACAGGATAGTGGGAGAGTGACGCCTCGCTAGATCGCGAAGCTCCCAAACTGTCGCATCCCCACCGAGAGCACGACATTTCAAACTTAAGACACTCATCTGGCCTGGCGGTCCTCCATCTCGGAGGCCGCCGCAACAGTTACTGTCATCCACTTTGTCCCCTCCTTCATAGTCTCAACTTCACCTTTCGCTATGGAGAGGTCGCGAAAGTCCTTGCCCTTCAGATTCAGGCTGGACAGGAGTTCCTCAAGCAACGCTCTAGGTCCCTCCTTGTCAGCCATACCCTTGCATCCATCTTCTCCTTAGCAGCCACCATCCATATCGCCAGCAAATCCTAGACGAAAACGCGTTCCAACCAAGGTCGGGCAGCCGAACTCGTCGGCCCCTTGATCAGCCCGAGTCAGGAAACGCTCACGAGAGGGTAGAGGCGGCCTCAGATCGTGGGAATTATTCACCCTATCACCGAAGAACGTCGGTCGCCGGAGAGGTAGACGAGACCCTAGCCGCCAGGACTAGGTATTCTAATTTAGGTCTTGCTAGCATTCCCATCTACTTGCTTAGTGTTATTAAATTCCCAAAATGGGCCATTAGCCTCATAAATTCCCAACTTGCACACTGCCTGTGGGACAACTATGAGGGACATTTCAAGTACCATCTAGCCAATTGGGGGCTGGTCTCACAAAGAAAGGAATTTGGGGGACTAGGGATCCCAAGTATAGCCGACATGAATATGTGTCTGCTGGCTTCCTGGGTAAAAAGATATCATATGGATCAGCATAAACTCTAGAAACAGATAATAGATCACAAATATGAGGTCAACAACCCAGTAGGAGTTTCTCCCTTCTGGAAAGGAGTCCTGTGGGCAGCAAAGGCTGCTCAATTTGGATACAGGTGGAAAATTGGGAATGGTAAGAGATTCTGGGAGGACCTGTTGTTTGGCTCCTCTAGCTTAGCTATCCAATATTGGGAGATTTATGTCATTGTAAATGAACAAACTCAACTGTAGCAGACCTTTGGGATGGTAATCAATTAAAAGTGACCTTTTGTAGATGCTTTAGTCATCGACTTCTAGTTCAATGGTATGAAATCCTCCAAATTGCACAGTCCATCCAATTTAGTGAGGATGAAGATGCCTTGATATGGAAGTTTGATTCGAAAGGGACTTACAGTGTGAGTTCTTTCTATGCAGTGATTAACTTCAAAGGGGTTCTGCCAGTATGTATACATGTTGTGTGGAAAATTAAAGTCCCACCCAAAATTAACTTCTTCTTATGGTTAATTGCTCAAAACAAAATTCTCACTAGAGATAATCTAATTAAAAGACAACATGTAGATGACCCCACTTGTGTTTTCTGTTCAGAAATAGAAACATGTGATCATTTATTTTTTGATTGTTGTGTTGCACAAGTGGTTTGGTGTGAAGTGAAACACCTGCTGGAACTACCTGAAATGATAATCTCTTTTGCTTCTATATCTAGCATGTGGTTATGTGAAAAGAGACATGCAGTGAATAACAGTGTTATAGCTGCGGCCTTGTGGGTTATCTGGATTGCCAGAAACGATTTATGCTTTAACCGTACCCCCTGGTCTGGCATGCAGAAAATCTGGAGAACAATGGCCTATATGCTCTGCCAGTGGAAGGTCCTGTTCTCAGAGGGCACAAGTGGAGGCGTGGACAAAGTGGAGAAAGGCTTGGAGCATCTAGCTCTGGCGCCACCTCCTTTGTTGTGGCCGGATCCTGGCTGACGCTCCAAAGGCTAACTGGGGCTAACCTGGTTCTGGCTCCACACTCCTGCTTGGAAGATGCAGATGGCTCTGTGGCGTGGAAGACCTCCAAGGAAGAGCTGAAGAAGCGCCTGGACGAGCACTCGATCAAGCTGACGAGGGATGGGGAAGTGCCGAGCGTCGATGATTGATATCCTTAGTAAAACCTGCTATGATCGAGTTCCCTATAAATGTTGTAATAATAAGCTCTTCTAGTTTGGACCCTGGCTTCTTATGTCGTAGTAGATGTGTGTGTGCAAAGAGCTATATGTAGCTCTGTCTGTGCTGATCATTGAACAAATGTACGCAAAAAACCTGTGGTTTCTATAAAAATGGAACCGGGGCGTGGCCCTTTTAGTCTAAAAAAACAATCTGCAAATAAAAAAACCAGCATGTACCTTTATTCGTTCTTTATTAGGTGTAATTTTTTTTAATCTAATTTTCGAATTCTTAGGTCCATTTCTTTCTTTTTTTGTCTTGCTAGGGCCATTCTAGTCCTCATGAATTGGAAGACCATTGATTAGTTGCCAGTAACTAATCCTCTAGTCAACGTATAACGAGGGAGGTTTTCCTTCCAAATTGTTCATGTATTTGAATAACTTTTTCATGGGTTCACAGAAACATTTTCATCTGATTCCTATTCAAATAAAATGTTCACGAGGTTCTAAAAACACGGGTTCAATTGTTTTACACCATTGAACTTACATTTTATAACGAAATACGAATTACTGATTTTTCAAATTTAATAAAAACCTTTTTGGACCGCATTTGTAGCGGATTTAAAGACCAGAACAAAGATAATACTCCCTTCAGTTTGAAAAAGTTTCTTGTCCAAAAAAGATAATACTGATACGTTTCAAGACGTATCTATAATTTTTGATGCTTCATGCTTGTTTTATATTAATGTCACATGTTTTATTTGCATTATATATCAGTATTATGCATTTTATGAAACTAACCTATTAACAAGATGCCACAGTGCTAGTTCATGTTTATTTTGTCTCGTGTATTGCAGAAAAGCTCCAAAAAAAGATCAAAAATGAAAGTGCTCAGAAAACTCTAGAACAATTCCAGTAATTTTAAAATGCCAGAAAACTCCGCGAGCTAGAACGACAAGTCCGAGAGTGGCCCAGAAGACCCCAAACGCCACCTTGGTGTGGGCCAGCCCGGTCTGGGCTGACCCGTGCCCAGGTCAAGAGTGACCGCCTCGGTCACAGCCTTACGCCACCCTTCGTACTATATATTTCCCCCGGAAAGAAAACCCTAACACCAGAAGGAATTTCCGAACTCCGAGCTCCACCGCCATCAAAACCAAGTTTCGGGGGGGTCAGAAGGTCCTGTTCCGGCACCCGGCTCCCAGAGCCATCTCCATCGACGCCACCGCCGCCATCATGCTCCGTGAGTAGTTTTCCCATGGACTACGGGTTCTTGGCTGTGGCTAGTTGGTACCCTCTCTCCCATGTTGTTCAATACAATAGTCTCATGCGTTGTCGTACATGATTGAGATTCATCTGATGTAATTGGTGTTGTGTTTGTTGGGATCCAATAAATTATGGAATTATGTTCAGTTTGTTCATCATGTTATCTAAGATCTTGCATGCTCTCTAGTACTTGTGGTTACCCTGATCAAGTAGTTGCTTGTATCTCGAAGAGGGAGTATTTATTCTCGATAGTTGGTTCATGCCTCCGGTCATCTGGGCGAGTGACAGCAACGTCTAAGGTTGTGAATGTGTTGTTGCCACTAGGGATAAAATAACTGATGCTTAACTTAAGGGTACGTCTGTTAGGTTTAATGTATCTGTTTACATTACAAACTATTCTTAATGCAATAATATGTTGCTAGCAACTTAATACTACCGGGGGACACGGAACGTTAACTTGGTAGTGGATTATTTAGGCACGGATGCGGCTGGTAAGCGGTCCATGTATTTTTGTTGTAATGCCCAATTAAATAGTACTGTGAACTTTATCTCATAATATGCATTTTCATGCCCTCAAATTTTATCAATTTGCCAACTGTAATTTGTTCACCCAACACATGTTCTTTGTTTGTAGAGAGTTATCTCTAGTGTGGATAACTGGGAACCTCGATCCATACGCGCCATTAGAAATAGCAGCAGCTATTTTTTGGTGTCATTGCCTCTGTGTTATTGCTACTGCTGCTACGTTATTGCTACCGTTGCTCTCAAGTTACTGCTGCTTTCACATCACGTATGTTACTAGTATTTTCCCAGGTGTGGTGGAATTGACAACTCCGCTGCTAAGACTTATAAGTATTATTTGTTCCCCTTGTGTCGAATCAATAAATTTGAGTTTTCCTTTCCTCGACGACTGTGCGATCCCCTATACTTGTGGGTCATCAGCACCGAGACTGAAGAGGACGACATATTAGTCGCCCCACCCTGCACCGCCGTCTTCCTCATCGATCCCCCCCCCCCCCCCCACCGCCACCACCTGCCGTAACTGCCTGCCTCCCACCACCCGCGTTGCCTTGGCGCCCGCCTGCTCTTGCCACGACAGTCACCGGTCCAACGTCATCCCAGCTTCCCTCAAACCTCCCCCGGCACTTGCACCGTCTTCTCCGGCGCCAACCACCGCACCCCTACTCCCACCCGCTAAGTTTCTTCCCCATCTCCACTTGCACCGCTGTGGCGAGCCACGTCGTGAACGGATACGGTGAGATCCATTCTCGCCTCGCCGGTGACGTCCTGGTCAGCCGTGTCTCCCAGTGTTCGGCAAGGTAGGCCATTGTCCGTTTTTCTTCTTCTTCTCATGTGAAAAATCCAATGTTGTTCACTGTAACGGGCCAGGCCCAGATGCAGTGGGCCACTAACGAGCGCAACATGCGTCAAATAGGATTCGCCTCCGCGAGCTACTTTCAGCATCACAACTAGCTGGGTAGCCCGCGCATTTGCGCGGCTAGATTTATTTGGTATATTTCTTGTTTTCACCATATCTTTTAGTGTTGGTGAGCTAGACAATGGGATGGCTCTACTGGTCTTCTTTCCAAAATATTACTGGATAATTCCTAGCATAGGACTCATCCGTTGCTCATTTATTTATGGACTTCCACTCGAGTACTTATAAGGCTAAGTAGTGAAATTTCATGTTATCTTAAAGTTTATATTCTATAATATTGTTTTTAAATTGGACGTCCAAATTATGTTTATATACCCGCGCATTTGCACAGCTAGATTTGTTTGTTCATAATTATTGGCTTTTTACATTCTTTACTCACATTATGTTTTTTGGTACAGGCTAGATTTCAGGCCCCAATATTTTAGTCAAAGTACCAATTAATTAAATCCGTCGCTAGGGCAGTAGGCATTGTAATTAGTTGGTCAGAGTACAAAATCGAAGAGTATCGTGCTGCTTTCTAGCTTTCACGCTGCCATGTAGTTTCAGAAAGATCTAAATTTAAATATTTATGGCTTCTATCTAAACGTATATCCTCTTCTTCCTACATCATATTAGTTGGTGTAACAGAAAAATAGATAATATCCATATCACATGTTATTGTTAATGTAGGAAACAAAATTGTGTGTACTTGGAAGATTCTTCCGGGTTCTGAACATGAAAAATGCATGAATTTTCACCTATCGTAATTGAGAGATAATGTAACGACAATTGGATATTCACTGACAAACATTTACAAATATTCTCAGATTAGAGCTCAAGCTTTTCTCACCAAGTTTTGTATACAAAAGTGTAACTTTAGTATGATATTTCTAAGGAACAAACATACATGCTCATTTCTAGAGGAAGCAGGTATAATATATACCTGTCCGGATTGTGTTTGGACTTCAACATAGAGCAAGATTTTCACGATGCTTGGCATAGCTAACAAATGAAGGAAAACTCTTGTTCATAAGCAAATGGTTGGAAAAATACTTATTTAGAAGTGTCATGTTTTGTATCAAGAGTTTGTTTTTGGTTCAACTCATCTATTTTTGCAACGTTTTTCTAATACACACTTGCTTGCTCATAGAATGCACACATTTTTTTTGAACACGCAAAAGGCTTGCTTGTCGATTGCAATAGAAGGGAAAGACCGGCTACATAGATTCCGGCATCGTGGTGATGCGGTTACAGGGTTGGGCTAAGTGGTTGGGCGTCCACTAAAAACTCGACGGAACACGGCGAACAACGCCCAGCACAGAACCAAATGTCCTATATCCAAAGAACTCCCAGCATGACAGGGCCGGAGAGCTTCCAGAGCTCTACTTCGTCGGCTATATATCCTCTTGCAAATCTCGCGGCTGAACAGACTTACTGAACGCCGGAGAGCTTCCAATGTACACGTTTTGTGCTCATCTTATCCTCATAGAATGAAGTTTTACCTTACTGAACAGACTTTAAAGTTTGCCATTTTTTCTAAAATTATATCCCGTGCACTTGCACAGTCATCATAACTTTCTAAGTGTTTTCCAAACTGTATCTCTCTTCTGACAGCAACTTATGAATATCTTTAGCGCCCTATTTAAGTTACTTCATGGTCTAAAATTTGTGCATTCTAAAGGTCAAAACAGAAGACTTTTGAAAATATTTGAAATGACTATTTACACTTTATGAAATATTCTACTCATTCCATTCGAAATAATGCACTTTTCCTGCTTATTTTATTAAAAAGTGTCTCAACATTTCACAGGTCTGATCCGGTCTCGTGCTTACATGAGATATTAGTACAAATAAACATGTATATTATTGTTTAACTGCAGATAGGAAAAACTGAAGTATTGTGTTGAGAAAACTGGAAAAAGATGCAAGAAGTAAAAGAACCTGAAATTCGCTGAAAAGTGTTTACTAAAATCCTATTGTCATGTATTCAACCAACCATTATCCAAAAGGGTATGACACCTGCAAAATTTTGGAACAAATAAATATGTAAACAAAGGTTGTAATGTTTTACATTAAGCAAGGATGTAAGCTTTGGTTGGGTGTACGCAAAAACGGCAGCAATTTTATGCTACCTAGTCGGAAAGATCAATTGTAGTTTCCATTTGGCCAATCTTCAGGTAAGGGATTTGTTTATGTGGATATATGTTATATGCAGCATACTGAGCAAAATACGGTCAATAGAAAATATAATGGCATCCATAGTGGATTGATGTTAAAATAACATCCATTTAATTTACAATCAGCAAAACATACGGAACAGATCGAGCAGACCAATTTGTTGCCAGGAACGCAACAAATTATGAGCACAATAAATTCAGTTGAGGACACGTATGCATCCTGCAAAAAAAAATCCACTGCAATTATTTTCATGGTCAGGGCAGAATAATATGATCGCAACAAATTATAAGCACAAAAAATTCAGTTGAGGACACGTATGCATCCTGCAAAAAAAAACTCGACTGCAATTATTTTCATGGTCAGGGCAGAACAATATGACCACTTATTAGCTCAGAATCGTTCTTGCATCATGCATACGCAACAACTGGACTACCTATTCTTGAGCTCGTGAAGTACAACATAGTGGTTGCAGGCTAACAACGGTGCCCCACAATCCTGGTCTACATGGCTTAGTGTTGCAGTCCAATCCCTATCGTCGAGTCGCAAGTCTGCATGATCTTGTGTTCATGATGGCCACCACGATCTAGTCTTAGCGTGAAGGGCTGACTGGTTCCGGATGTGTCCGAGCAAGGCCGGCGGTCGTTCGATCTTGCTTTTCTTGACGGTAGCAAGATTTCCTGGAGAACAATCGCACATCTGATAAAGCATCTGATAAAGCAAGTGCACCCTTGGTAGATTGATTTTTACATTAAAATATCTGATAAAGCATTACCTTGGTAGAGAGTTGCTGCTGCGAGCCAGTGACCAACATAGACATGGTTCCTTGGATCGTTCAGTAGTTTGTGAGCCTAACACCTAATAAATAACTGAACCACCTTGGAGAATAAGAGACGCAAATATGCTGGACGATCCTTAGCTGCTGCGCTATCGGCGATTGACTGCATACTTCTCACTGCTAAATTCTCAGAAGAGCAGAGAGTATTATGCACGGGAAATCAGATCATCTAGCATCTGTAGATTGGGGCTGGTACATGGGGAGACGCCAGGTTGGGGGAGAACATACCGACTGATTGCGATCCTGGCAGTAGAGCATGCAATTGTATGAAACCCTTGCCGGAAGCAACATCGTCTTCTCTGATTTCAGCTATGGTGTTGGCCGCCTCTGATCTTGCGGGACGATCCTTCACCTCTGATTCCTGATTTCGGCGGCGATTACTGCTCGACATTATTTCCGGCTGTTTGCGACTTTAGGACGTATGCCAGTTATCGTCAACCGGAACAATTTGTGGTTTCCTTTCTGATCTAGCAGTTTTCATCGTTGAATAAGAGACGGAGAGAGAGAGTCCCAATATGGTACGTTTTAGGATGTGCGCACGCGTCGGGCATTGGTTTGCCTATGGAATCATCTTAGCCGTTCACAAACCTTTACTTTTAACGGATCAATCTGTACCGTCTATTGTTTGTTGTTTTAATAATATAATAGATTGCTGTTATTTGGGCCGGCCCATTCAAGTAGCAGGCTTGAAATGGCGGGTCATCCGTCCAGTTAGCTTGGAGCCGGAGACAGCGGCCCCTTCGCCCTGACACCGACATCAAGTTCAGTCGAGAGACCCAGAGGGCCAGAGGAAATGTCTGGCTTCCGCTTCACTTGATCAGGTTCGTACGAGGCAACCGGCTAATCCAATCCAATAGGCAATCAGCAGGCTGGCCCACCGCGAGCTACCTACAGCACCACATCACACATTCACATCGGGATCCACGTCTCCTCTACACAGCTCGCCATCGACCACAATTGTAGCTTTCGCTTCTGTTTTCGGGGATTTTATGTGATTTCGCAGCCAGATTCCCATGACTGAATAACCACAAGGAATCGACCAATGAATAGTGAAAGATTGTGTATTGCGGAATATTATTCATTGATATTGGGTGCAGCGTGTATATAATGGTACAAACCGACTATAGCTATTACAAACCGACTAGGACTAGGTAACTTGAGATCCAAGTAATTGTCTAACATACCTAAACTACCAAATCTAGCCTAACACGTAATATACTCTAACACCCCCCGCAGTCGGATCGGTAGTGACGCGAACAGCTGGAGCGTCGCGGACGGTCTGACTGGAGCATAATCCGAAGTCGCGACCGGAGAGGATGCCGGTGGATGCCGATGTCGATGAAGCCGGAGTGGGGCGTCGTAGTTGTGGTCGTGGTGCCGTTTGGTGATGTAGTCGCCGCTGATGAAGAAGTTGGTGTTGTCGTGGTGTTGTGGTCGATGTCGTCGTTGAGCCTTGGAGAAATTCGTCGTAGTAATGTTGTCGAAGTAGCTGGAGTCGGAGTAGTCGAGGTAGGCGACACGCCTTGCCGAGCTTGCCGGACTCGGGGGCGCACCGGGGACGAAGGCACGCGTCGGTGGTGCCAATACCGGACGTGCGAAGATAGGGACCATCATGAGCCATGCGAGCCAGAGTTGGAGGGATCAGCAAGGAAATTCTCCGTGACCGGTCGGTGCGAATAAGTTGTCCGCCGTTGACGCCGGAGTAGACGAAATAGTTGCAAGAAGAAAAATTGTTAAAGTAAAAAATAAAAATAGACTGCAACTCTGGCGACGAAGTCGTGGTGGACAAAGACGACAAGTAGTTGTTGATGGAGATTGAATTGTAGCGGTAGTAGATTTCCGGGATTAGACCCGTGTTTTCCGCTTGTAATCAGTGCGGCGTCGCTGGTGAAGAAGAAGAACTTGTTGTTGGCGTTGACGATGACCACGATCGGTGGTTGCGGCGACGATGCGGTGATGTTGATGTAGATTGTTGTCGGCGATGATGACCACGTGTGACAGATCAGAGCCGAAAGGTCGGAGTAGATCGGCGGTATGCTGACAGCGAGGCGCTGCAGATCGAAGCCGATTGCTAGGTCGGGGCAGATGCAGTTTGTCGATGAAGAGCTGGTCCATCCTTGTCCCATGCACATGCACGCACGCACGCAACATGGGTTCCTGGTTTTGCATGCAGCTTGGGCCTGCAGCTGATCCGGGACGTGGTAGATGGATTAGTTGATGTAGATCGTTCCGCCCACGGAGATGCTGTGTGTGGAGTCGCCAACGAGATTGGATCTGCAGAGCTGGCTTATTGCACCGGCCAGATAGCTAATTGAATAGGATTTTGGTGGCTAGGGAAAATAGATCTAATCTAGAAACGAAAATTGCTAGAACTATGAACTGATTTATTGGAATTTGGAAGAAAAACTAACTACGATATGCGATTCCCCCGGCGATCATGTTGATCTCGCCGGGGGCGGCGCGGCGGAAGCGATTTGTGGCTAAACCCTAGGCCGAGGAGCGAACTGCTCTGATACCATGAAAGATTGTGTATTGCAGAATATTATTCATTGATATTGGGTGCAGCGTACATGGCTTTATATAATGGTACAAACCGACTATAGCTATTACAAACCGACTAGGACTAGGTAACTTGAGATCCAAGTAATTGTCTAACATACCTAAACTACCAAATCTAGCCTAACACGTAATATACTCTAACAAATAGGACTGCTGATTTTTTTTTTTTTAGAAAAGGAGGGTGCGATTCCCCGGCCTCTGCATCGAGTGATGCACACAACCATACGCACTTATTAATTCCAACCAGATTTACAGAGTACAATGTTGAGCACAAAACTGAAATCAACCTGTCGACAACAAGGGTTGCTACCACTATGATGGGGGTGACTAACACCAACGCACATCATCTAAAACCCAGTTCAGCTAAACACTCAACGCACACCGACATGTACGCTTTAGTCGCTGCCGCCGTCTTCCACGAACCCATCTTCAGAAATGATCAACACCATGACCTTGCAAAACCGGTCTGCCGTCGGTATCGCCACGATGCCAGACAGCGCCACCAAGCGTGAGTCCATCGACCCGAAATCGAGACCCCGCAACGCCACGCCGCCGAGACACACCGACATCGACGTGGTTGATGACAACCGCTCCGCCAGCTGACCCCCTCCAGGTAGTTCATGTTCCAAAACGATGCCCTCAAGAGGGTGAACGACACCATAGGTGACGCCATCGTCCGATCTGGAACAGATCTAGGGTTTCCCCCGGAAAAAAACGGATAAGAGCGGAGCAACGATGCCTTCAACAAGGTGATGACGCCCGAGGACGCCACCATCGTCGGCTCCAAAAACGGAGCCCGGTTCTCACCGGCCAACCCGCCCCACATGTCGTCGATCTACCCGAAGAAGGACTGCTGATAGCGCTTCCTCTCATTGCGTAGCCACCTAAAATCCCCTGGCTGTGGCTGGGGACCTCGGAACTGGTGGCGTGTACGAGCAAGTCGCGTTGCCGTTGAGTCTTGGCCAGAAGAAAAACCGTATGATTTTCATTTTTTTTAGAACAGAAATATATTTTTAGCGATATTTAGAAAAGAAATGTTGAACAGACTTGTCAGTCATCAAGCAAGATGTAACCGGATGAAAGTGAGATGGGTCACCCAATTGGTCAATTTGTACAACTCCAGATTGCAATCGATTGTATTCTTTCTCCCGCAAAAAAATGTGTTCTTACCGGGACATAGAATATATTTGTTTTTCTTACGGATGGCACAACATTGCCATATATGTTGGGGGAATTGTGCAGCATCTTATGCCATATACGAGGACTGACAAAGATGGAGCTGCAACGAGTTATGAAAAATCTAGACTATTTCCCTAGAGGCTAATATACATGTCCTCATGCTTTATTTTTTGCATAGCAAAACGGAAAACTTTGATGTTCCGGTGATCCTGGTTCAGCCTGTTCAGTTCATTTTATGCTTTTTTTTCAACATTTTGTAATTAGCTTTGCTCACCCGTTGTACTCTAGCTTTTTGCAGTGGAGATTTTGTGCTCCGGTGATCCTGGTGTTAAAAAAAAGGCGAAAAAAATATATTTCGAGTTTCAAAATAAAATATAAAAATGTATCCAATCGTGTATTCCATGAACATGCGCAAAAACTAACTTCAAATACTTTATACTCTGATCTACACAAAAAAAAAAGAGGTAAGGATCTTAGTATGCTGATTTCAAATCTGTTAATTTATCAGATTGTTTTTGTGTAGCTCAGAGTACAAAGTATTTGAAACAAAAAATCATGTTTGTAGAATACATCATTCTATATTCAGGAATGTTTTTCATAATTTTTTAAACAGTAAAAGAAAATTTTGATGTTTTAAAAACACTAGGATCACTCGTGCTCAGGAGCCATAAACAGTTTTCAAGCTTTTCGGCACTAATTTCTTCCTCAGAATAACGAGATATAGGATGACACATGACACCAACCAATTAATACATAGGTAAAAACATACCGTTGTATTCATGGGTAAAAATGGTTGCAATAAATCCATTACTCCAAATAGACCAAAATAGTTTTGTAGCTCCCATGGAAGCAGACAAAAAGATGACATCACAACAGGAAAATGTGCGACATGTTTCGTTGATAATTAATATTACTCCTTTCGGATTATATGGCCTTTTTTATTTTGAATCCAACTTTAACCATAAATTTGTGAACCAAAATACTACAAAGTATATGTCCTAATGAGTATACCATGGTATTCATATTTGAAATAAGTTTTTAGCAATGTAATTCTTGTAGTGAACTGGTTAGTTAATTTATATTCAAAATTAAGTTCAAACTTCAAAGAGGCCTTAAAACCCGAATGGAGGTACTAATAAAGACCTGCGATGGTCACTTGATAATAATAACAAATATTCTAAGGTCCGAATTCCATTCAATTAGATAACTAATGGCATGTTAAACTTTGAGTTATAACAAAATATAACTCCGGCCCGAAATTATATAGCCGGAGTTACATGGAGTAAAACAAAGCTACACCGTGTAATTCCGGCCCGAATTCGATTAGATAGGTGAAGGGCATGTAAGAGTTTGATATGACAAAATTTAAGTATTATCCGCTCTGAAAAAACAGTATAGGGCATGTTTGATTCAAAGGAATTGGATAGGAATTTTGAAGGATTCAATCTATAGGAAATTTTTCTTTATTGCTTGTTTGATTTGTAGGATTGGATCCTATAGTATTTTTTCCTAAAGAATCGTTTCTACTACTTCCCATAGGAATTATAACATCCACTCCAACCTCTTTGTACAATTCCTTTCGTTGAATCAAACAAACTTTAGGGCAAACTAAATCCTATAGGATTGAAGTGTACATGACATGGCAACCCTATGCCTTTTCATCCCTACATCTTTCTTATCCTACGAATCAAAATGAAAGCTAAAATGTTACCCACAGGAAAAATGGTTGGATCTGGAACATGCAACCTGTGATGATAATCATACGAGTAGTCTAATTTTACCATGAGATCCATTCTGAATTTCTGATTGCACGGGTCTTCCCAAACACACGTTTGGTGTGTGGCTACTGGCTAGCTGCACTGGGAATGGCGTCTTCGTTTCGCCCTCCCCGCCCCACATCCATCGGCCATCGCCGTCGCCATACACCAGACAGTATCTACAATCGAGTAAAGAAATGAAACTTTATCCATGGCACTCGCGTCGCCTGTGCACCCTCCCCTCCCAACCATTGCTTGCAGTACGTCGCCATTACCGGCGACACTGACCGCCTGGTACCCTTAGTTCTGGACCGAACTATAAAGCAGCAAGTCCCGGCACAGAAAGACCCCCAACGAGACTTTTACCGCGGGATTACTGCCTCACCTTCTTGCCATGGTCCAGGAACGGGAGTCGCTCCTCCAGAACGGCGGCGCCGGCAATGCCGCCGCGGCCAAGGGCTCGTCCGCCCTGCTGCCGTCCCTGGCCAGGTCCGTGCTCAAGTTTCTCATGTGGGCGGTGTTCCTCAGCTGGGCCGCGGGATCTTCCTCTACCCCACCAAGCCCGCGCAGGTGGCGTTCGGCGAGTGGGCGGCCGTCACCAAGCACTCCATCTTCGGCATCACCGGTACGCAGCCTCCAAGAATTTCAGCTCTCCTCTCGCTCTTCCGTCGAAAGCAGCGGAAATTAGGTGCAGAAATTGATGGCTCCGGAGCAGGGGGGTTCGTAGTTGGGTTCTTGATTTCCCCTTTCCCCTTCTTGGTTCTTGCAGGGACCGTTTTTCTTGTCTTCAGCGCGCCGATTCTGATCGTTGCAGCTCTGGCCTACGTGTACATCTTCGCCTTTCCTGGCGATCACGTCGAGTAAGTATTTCTAGTTATGTGAATTCCTAGAATTTTGCGGCAATTTGGTGGTTCCAGTTCATTCTTGTAGGGTTGATTCAGATGAGTCCTTTCACACTTTCACTCACTGAATTGATGAGTACTGGCACTGAATATTCAGTGTAATATTTCTATCCAACCACTGGATTATCAGTACCAAAACTTTTGCAACTGCGGTCCAATTTTCTTAGTATGTTACTGTAGGATTACTGCACTTACATATGTGTACTTATTTTGACATGGAAAGCATCATGACAAACACAACCACCATGGAAATTCACAGCATATATAATTTAGTTTTTCATTACTCACACCATAGAAATTCTAAACCACCATAAGAGTGGCTTTCTTCATGCTGCCCATGCCTCGTTTTTAATAACTTACCTGATCTTTGGTACCAGAAAGAAGAACCTGAAGTCACTGAGTTTCCGTCTCTGGACTTTTCCTGTTCTTGTGGATGGCCCGTTTGGGGTTGTCTCCGCTGTTGAATTTATCGGGATTGTCCTGTTCATTGTATATGTCGTCTTCTCGATGACCTATTATATTGTGGAGAGCGTAAGCCTTGTCTCAAAATCTCACTTGCCGCCGGCTATTAGCAGGTATGTTGTATTTTGAAGGAAACGTTTGAGTAATTTTTTTTAGACATGCCAGTACTGATCAGGAAGTCCTGTTGATATTTTACCTAAGCATGAAAAATAAAATATAGTAAAATTTATATTTAGTAGTGCTATATTGTTGTCATCGTTGAGGCTAAAATAACGATAATGGTATACTTTTCAGTGTCAATACGTAGGCATTAAGCCTGAACTATTTTGTAGTTGAATGTAACTGAAGTTATGAGGTCACGGGTTCAAGTCCTGGAAACAGCCTCTTGCAGAAATGCAGGGAAAGGCTGCGTACTAAAGACCCAAAATGGTCGGACCTTTCCCCGGACCCTGCGCAAGCGGGAGCTACTGCACCGGGGCTGCCCTTATGTAACTGAAGTTATGACGTTCAGTGTCAATATATTCATTTCCAGAGGTATCACTTAGGAGGGATGAGAATTAAAATTAAAATTAAATATGGACATGTCTAGCTCCGTAGCTCGTAGCTTTGATAAATGATATTCATATGTCAAGTCCGATACTGAACTAAATTGTGATGATACCTTGTATCCTGTAAACTGATCCAAAATGTTCAGTTGCCATGTTACTAGTGAGACTGATGATATGCTGAAAGCCTGAAACATACAGTGTGAAGTCTGTAATGCACATTATTTGCCATCTCAACACAGTTCTAAGACAGCGTACTTTTTTTCCTTGTAGCGAGTTAATACTGGCTGTAATCGGTGCCCGCTTTGGATCAGTTGGGTTGTTTTGCATGATCTTCCTGTTCCTTCCTGTCTCGAGGGGTTCAGTTCTTCTCCGGCTTATCGACATTCCATTTGAGCATGCTACTAGATACCATGTCTGGTTGGGGCATCTCACAATGACTCTGTTTACACTGCACGGCTTGTGCTATGTGATCACATGGTTCCTTGAGGGCCGCCTAATTGAAGAAGTAAGTGCAAAAATGAATTATAACAGTTCAGAATGATTTTCCTATTCCCAATTTCCTTATCTGTAATGCACTTTCATAAACGTTACTGCAAACTCCCTATTTTGAAAAGAAAAAAAACGTTACTGCAAGTAAGCAACTACAATCTGCTGAAAATAGTAGACAGGGATTATATGACTGCTGACTGTTTTATGTGTGAAAAAGGTATGCAAATTTGGAACTGAGGGCAACGTAGTCTGCTTATTACAAGTGTTCTTTATCTCAGGACTTAAGTGACGCTACTAATGGTACTTAACCTTCTTGATAGCTGATACAATGGAAGGAAATCGGAGTGGCAAACTTAGCCGGTGTGATCAGCTTGGCGGCTGGTCTGCTGATGTGGGTGACATCGCTTCACCCGGTACGGAAGAGGTTCTTCGAGCTCTTCTTCTATACCCACCAGCTCTACGTGGTCTTCTGTTCTTGGCACTCCACGTCGGCGACTTTGTTTTCAGCATCGCTGCCGGTGCTGTCTTCCTCTTCATGCTCGACCGCTTCCTGAGATTCTGGCAATCAAGGGCCAAAGTCGACATCGTTTCTGCCGCCTGCCGGCCCTGCGGAACTGTAGAGTTAGTCTTCTCAAAGCCAGCAAGTAAAATTTCGTGCACCTCTTATTTGCATCTTTTTCATCAGTGTGTTGTGTTCTGCTGGCTGTTATCACAGTGCACACCTATGTGTTGGTTTGCGCAGGTCTCCGGTACAATGCTCTCAGCTTCATTTTCGTTCAAGTGCGAGAACTGTCGTTCTTGCAGTGGCACCCGTTTAGTGTGTCCTCCAGCCCCATGGATGGGAGGTACCACATCTCGATCCTCATAAAAGTTCTTGGCACGTGGACTGACAAGCTGAAAAGCATCATCACCGATGTTGAGGAGAAGAAGACCAGTAGAGACTCTGATCGGTCACAAACCAGCCGCATAACCGCTTCTATCGAAGGGCCGTATGGGCACGAATCACCCTACCACCTGATGTAAGGCCTTCACTTTGTCTGCATAGTAAATTGTTTTGACACCGATAGTAAATTGATGTAAGACTTATTTGTTTGTGGTGTGTTCCTGTCTTTTCAGGTATGAAAATCTCATCCTGGTGGCAGGAGGCATTGGGATATCGCCCTTCTTGGCGATCTTGAGCGACATAATCCACAGGATCGAGCAAGGTATGCCATGCGTGCCCAAGAATGTGCTGGTCCTATGGTCAGTTAAGAAGACGACAGAGCTTTCTCTTCTGTCGGCCGTCGATGCTCAGTCCATCAGCGCATCTGTCTCGGACAAATTGCACCTGGACATCCAAGCCTTTGTGACATAGGAATCCGAGGCTCCAATGGTAAGGACACTTACTCTACTGCTGATGATCTAGACATCCTATTTTTTATCCATACATGCTTCGGTTGGCAACAACATTTGGTTTGTTCACTCCATTGATTCCATAGCAATGCCAACATGACTTTACAGGAAGATGGCATTGTTGAGGGTGACCAGAAGGTCCCCGGCATATTCGTCAAGAACGGGGCGGCCATGTCCGGGCTGGTGGGCACCGGCGACAACTTCTGGGCGGCCATGTACTTCGCAGCGTCCACCCTGGGCGGCATCCTGGCGTACGCACTGGTGCAGGTGTACTACGTGAAGCGCTTCAACGTGTATGCATGGTGGCACCTGGGCCTCCTACTCCTGCTGTGCATGGCCGCTGGCATTGCCCTCCCTGGAGGGCTCGTCGTCCTCCTCTGGGACCTCTCGGAGAAACGGAGGATGCAGGACGACAAATGGGACGATGCCGGCGCCAGCATGGACGGCGCCGGGGTCGAACAGACAACGAACGGCGCTGACGCCGCCCCGGGGGCCAGCCTCGCCACCCTACGGACGACGCGGTACGGGTGCCGGCCAAAGTTCCAAGGTAACGTTACTTAGCCTGAAACTATCTTCAGCATCTGTTTGTTGATGTGCCATGCGATTGATGGGTTCGGATCGTCGTCGCAGCGGAATTCACGGCGTTCGTGGAGCGAGCCGGAGGTGCGTCGGTGGACGTGGGCGTGCTGGTGTGCGGGCCCGCGGGGCTGCAGACCACCGTGGCCAGGGAGTGCAGGTCGCAGAACCTTCGCCGCGGCGGGAAGACCGGCGCCGTGTTCCATTTCAACAGTCACAGCTTCGATCTCTAAGTCCCTCTAGCGGAGCCTAGGCTACTGGTGACCGAGTGCACATATAGCATACTGAATTACTGATACCGGTTCTCTGCACAACTGTAATTATGCTAGCGCGTATATAGTAGCGATAGTGTTCGTACAGCCGATAAATTGTACGGATGACTGGATGAGCTAGACCAGTACTTCCAGCCATGTCGCCGGTGAACTCCCGGCGCTTGAATAGTCGTACACATAAGTTTTTTTTTTTTTTGAAATTAGTCGTACACATAAGCTAAAAGGTGAAGTAAATTAATGATCCTGTGATACCGTGAATACGGATTTCCACTATAGGCTATCTGCAGTTTTGAACTATCTTAGCACAAACTTTTAAGTCGAGCCAAATTATAACCCAAAAGCTATTGTTTCAAGCTTGAACATCAGCAGCTACATATCCCGTGAACACCATACCTTGGATGGAAAATTGGATGACATGGAGATAAAGATATAATTTGAGTATTGGCTTCGAGATCATCATCGATTTGGAGAGATGGATATAATATGATTATGAAGATGAAATTCTTGTGTGGAACTCAAACGAAACAATGGAGGATAACAATCTTGAGAGATTAATTACAATAGAGAAAAAAATCAAGGTATAACTCTAAGTCGAGTTCATGATGGACTCATGTGTTAGAGCCATGGTTGCGGGAAATGTCTAATTTATACCTCTGAGCAGGAACACCGCATGGGATCATGGGATCGTTAGCTTCCCGAATGCCCATACTTATGGGTCTAAATAATAGTTGCCCGGTATTCTCAGCACCGGAGTGGGCTCCGTCTTGACTGGGGAGACTGGAGGGCTCGGAGGACAATGCCATGACGAAGTCATCATCACTGTGTCGACTCCATCCAAACACACCTATCGGACTGTTTTTCGAGAGACTTCTTATTTTAGAAAGTAGCCCACTTCCTTTTGGACTTGTGAAGGCCCTGAAAAAAAGGCACTCACATCTCTTAGATTTTTGTCCTCTCGCTAATCATCACCGCCAACAAAGCCCATCGAGCTCTCACCTTTGAGCATCAATGGACTTACGATACGGGGACATTAGCTCCCTAACAAAACCCACACTTATGGGGAGGGAGCGGGAGGCCTAAACAACACATGTCCGGTCTTCTCAACAACATCGGAGTGAGCATCGCCTTGAAGGTGAAGACTACCGCCCCGTTGACTCCATCCAAACAGACAATTCCCACTGAACTTTCGAGGGAGTTTATTTTTGTTAAGAAACTTTTTCGAGTGAGTTGAATATAATTGCATACTATTTTTGAGAGAAAGGAAGAGATTTGTATTTTTTCCCTGCCTGAGAGAGTTTTTTTTTGAAAGGCCCTACCTATTTTTTAGTTTTGAAAGGGCCTACTTGAGAGAGTTGCACGCGCATTTGCACTTGTTTTGCAACATAAAAAAGAAAACACTTTCGGTCCGCGGAGTCGCGCTTTGGGTCAATGACAGGTGGAACCCACGAGCTCCACCCGGCCCCACATCGCCAACCTTCCTTCAAAACCTCAAACATCACAGCTTCCTCGAGAAGGCACGAAGAGATTAATCACCTCCGGCTAGGCTTCCCCACTCCTTCCGATTGTTCCAGCGGAATCCCCTCCCCGGCTCCCCGTCGGCCACCGAAACCCTAGACCCGCCACCGGCGCCAACGCTTTCCTCTCTCTCCGGCGGCCGCGCGCGGGCTGGGTGGCGGCGATGGGCGACGGCGTCCTCTCGGGTGCCATCCACCCGAACGTGCACTCCCCGGAGGACGTCTTCCGGCAGTACCGCGGCCGCGGCGCCGGCATCTTGAAGGCCCTCACCCAAGGTCTCTCTCTCTCGTCGTGTGGATTTTGGTGCGTGTTTTGTTATTTCGCGCTGATGGCTTTGTTTGTTTGTTTTCGGGTTCGTGGTCCGCAGATGTGGAGGAGTTCTACGAGCAGTGCGACCCTGGTGAGTTTTTTTTTCAGTTGCTTCTGATGTTGATTTTGGGGGGAGATAACTAGTATATGGTTGTAGAGCCGTGTGTTTCGCTGATGCTCTAGTGTGGTTGCTCTAGTTTCGCTGACGCTATTTGATCGTTATCGTGGTGCTTGATGTAGTTGAATCAGTAGTTTCGGTGCGTGATCAGTGAAATTACTGATTGACTATCCCGTGTGTCTCGGATGGAATCCATTTGTTAATGAGTAGTGAGTCAATTTTACAAGTCGGGGAGTTAGATCATGGGGGGAATTGCGAGTTTCGGACGTATAAGGTGTAACCGAATTTCTGCATACCTTATCTGATTGTGCTAGGAAAACATTTAGCCATCACATCTTCTTATATTCAGCTGTAAGTTGGATAAACTATCGTGAATGCTACTCCAATGTGGGTGAATTGGAACGGCCTGTCTAGATTTGAGCGGCCAAATGCTTGAGCTGCAGAACTGAATGTCCCAAACTCCAAATTGACTCTGTCAGCTGCTCTGGGTGCACAAATGTGTATTGTTGCACTGTTGCTGTACTCCGGCTTGGGATTGGCGTTTATGTGCTTATGGGTTTTTAATTTAATAACACTGCAAGTTTTATCCTGTGAATTATGTGTTATGTGTGTTTAGGGTAACTTAAAACAGGCTGTCATCTTCTAGGCGCAATTTCTGACTTAATGCAACCCTTGTTATTTTCCTTTTGTCAGAGGAGAAGGCTTTGTGCCTTTATGGACGGCCTAATGGGACCTGGGAAGTGAATCTGCCACTTGAGGAAGTTCCGGTTGAACTACCTGAACCAGTATGTGGGATAAACTTTGCTCGTGATGGAACGCCCAAGAGAGTTTGGCTATCTCTAATAGCTGTTCATAGTGATGCATGGTTAATGTCCATGGCATTTTACCACGCAGGTCGTGTTGCATTTGACAGAGATGATAGGTTCGAGCTTCTTTTTTACTTGAGCATCTGTTCTGTCTAGTATTTGAAATATTACTCGTACTACTAGTTTAATATAACCTCTATTAATTGAGTGATTTACGAATTACTGATCAGAGTGGTAGGTGGAGTAGTATTGAAATGTATATTGCCTGAGATGCTGTTGGATATTTGGTGGAAAGTAGCAGTACTGATTTTCGTATTCAGTATGTTTCAAAAAATCATCAGTCTTCTAGCATCTCTAACTGTTTATAATGATGTTGTAACTTCAATTTCAATGGTGCATTGATTTGCAGTAGTTATCATTTGTATTTCTGGCCTTTCATATGTCTTCTGCAAGAATGGGCCAGAATACTTATGTTTGTTTTTAAATTTGGCATTCTTTGGCTAAGATGGTCAGCATTCCTCCTGCTTGTTCTTGTCTAAGCAACAAATTTGGAGGACCAATTTTCTGTCACTTGAATCTTTGCTAGGATATTTGTGTAACTTGTAAAGATAATTAGAAGACCTCGTTTATTACCTGATGCTCTCTGCCAAACTGAAAGTGCAAATGACTGCTGGGTTCTGACCTTATTTGACATGGTCTCCTTTACATTCTTGCTTCTGAACAGAAGTTGCTTTGTGATGCATGTCATTTCTATGGCAGCCTAGATAGGTGCATGCGTAGTTCAGTGTTTGGTAATGGTATTTAAGTGGCACTTGAATTCTAATTGCAGGGAAAAACTCTTCAAGATGATTAATAGCCTTCCCACTGTCTACGAATCTGTGAAAGGGAGCCATAAGTGGCAAGTGCATACCCCCAAAGCCAGCAGAAAAAATAAGTCTGTCTCCCAGGTAAAAACATTCGCGGACCACATCATGCCTTTTTTTTTTGTCATTGTCTATACCACTCATTATGCGTCCCATTCCAGCCAGCAAAACAAAGCAATTCTAACAGCAAGCCAGTGAAGGGGCCATGCCAATGCTCGAGGAAGAGAACAACACCAACTTTAACAGCAAGCCGGCAAATTTTGCCTGCCCAGTGGTCGAGGAAGAGGACTGTTCCGAAGCAGTTGGAGGTGTGGATGATCAAGCTGTATTCAAGTGCGCCGCTTGTGAAGAGACTTACAGGGCTGACGACGGGCACTTATGGATTGCCTGCGACCACTGTGAGAGGTGGTTCCACGGAAAGTGTGTTGGGATGACTTCTGAGAAGGCAGACGAAGTCGAGAACTACATGTGCCCTGGTTGCAGCTACAAGAGTAAGATGAAAGCTTCTTACTGATGTGTTTAGGGGGTTGTGATGGTGGTGACGACAAGTGATCGGGGAATATCTCATGTCCAAACGCTGCTGTTTGGTCTGCTGTTGCTTTAGCTTCGTGGCATCTTTAGGATTTTGGCTGGTATGGGGAGATGAGTGGATTTGTGGAATGCACAGGCCGTAAGATCGGGTTCAAATCCCCGCCTGCATCCGGACCAGTGCTCCTTATTGACACCGTTTCATAACAAAATCTTGACACATTATATGAGTGGACATAGTTGAGGTAGTACATTGGTAGTATGAGTAGGCCATCTTCACTTTACTAGTGTTGATGGATGTTGAGCGGGGAAAGCCTCCTCTAAGTAATGAAATGATTGGTTGGTGAGTTGAACTGACATCCGTTTGTTCTGCCTGTCATTGTTACTCTCACACTGGATGCACATCTTTGCGATGGTATCGAGCTGTTTTTCTCTGAAAATAATTTGTGATATCATTGCCTTCTGAAAGAATATTGTAATGTCAACTTTTTCCTACCCTACCGGCCTACCCTACATGAGTTAAAGTTTAAAACCGATGGACCAATGAATCTAATCACTACTGATCGGCTGCAACAGCAGCTGTAGTCTGCTCCAGAATCTTCACCAGCGGCTTGCTGCCACATCTCCTCGCTTCGTCGAGCGGCGTGTTCCCCCACCTGTCCCTGGCCGTGACGTCGGCCCCGAGCTCCACCAGCATGCAGGCGACAAGCGGCAGGCCATCTCCGGCGGCAACGTGGAGCGGCGTCCTCCGGTCGTAGTTCCTGCAGTTGGGGTCGATCCCAAACCTGAGCAGCCTCCGCAGTAGGTCGATCTTGCCTTCGGCAACCACCCTGCACAGGTAGCCTCCTGCGTCCTCCAGGTTCAGGGCCGCACCGTGCGCGACCAGAAGCGAGATAATCCTGTCGTGCCCTGACTTCACAGCTTGCAGCAGAGGCGAATTCCCAAACTTATCTGCGTTCTCAGAATTCAGATGTGTTAGGTAGTGCCTTTACCGTATGATCTGAACCGTCTATGTTCAATTTCTTACCTATGCTGTTGAGGTTTGCTCCTCGTTGGATAAGGAACCTGATGATATCTTCGTATCCTCGCGATGCAGCAACATGCTGCAAGGCAAAGGTGAGGGAAAATGTTAAGAGCTGGTCCTTTGGTTACATTCCTCATCTTCATTTTTGCCACTAATTAATTTTAGTCTTTTATCTTCCAAATTTTCGTGAGGGGAATAAATATGCTTCATGGTGATTTTCAATGGAGTCCTGCAGATAATGTTCAGGAGTTCACGTACTAATGCGGTCCTTCCATCGTAATCCGGTTTACTCGGATCTGCTCCTGCGCTGATCAAGCCTTTTAACAGGAACAAGTCTCCATCGTAGGCAGCATTGTTGACTCCAAGGACCTGGTCTGCTTCTTGCTTTGCTATCAGGTATGTGATATTTGATTCCAGTTGCTTCCCCTTTGACTCAGTTGTTTTTCCCTGCAGAACAAATCACCACTAAGTTTTGCGTCAAAGCACTAGAATATAATATGATTCTACTAGTAAATTACGATGTACCTTAAGTAGGTTGCTAAGTATCTGTCGGCTATCCTTGAAGTACATTTGCAAGATGCTAGTCAGGGACTGCTTGTCAATTCTCAACAGGCGGCAGAGTTCAGAGACTCTGACTGTATATGGCTGTTGAGTGTTGCAGATTACGGCGACATCACCGACTACGTTGTAGGGAAGCAGTTCTGAGATGACATGTTCTGATCCACCTTCTCCGGTCATAATCTCTTCCTGTCAGTGTAAAAGGAAACACAATAGGTAAAGGTAAGTCATCCATTGCAGTTGAGTTTCCTCTTGATTTATGCAGGTTTCTTTCACAAACAATATGCGTACATAAATCATGGATGGTTCTAAAATTGATAAATTCGGTGGAGAATAGTACCAGACATCCATGTCCCACAATGTATATCTGATCCACCACAGTGCCTTGCTCCAAAATAACTTCCCCGGGGAGGAAGAATTCTTCATGTAATTTCACCACCTGAAATTACAAATATAGGCACTGAATATATTATATGAATAAAAATGCCATAATCAGAGAACATTGCATGAATGCACTGAAGTTCTTACAATCTGGCTCAGGAAGTCCTCTGAGCATCCTTTGAACAGGTGCACTTTTGAAACCATGTCCAAGTACAGTGTCTGGGAAATGTGCAAAACAAAAAGCTCAAACTAACTAAACTGCTTCAAAACATAACCCAGAGCCAATCTTCACCATCCTTATAACAGCATTAGAGAAAATTAACCTTGATCGTACCTTGGACCGGACCGCGACCGGTATGTCATCGACGATCCTGTCTCTCTTGTAGCTGCTCTCGTACTGCAGCAATAGATGCGCCTTCACCTGGGACCTGATGTCGCTGCCCAGCCTATTCCTATTCATGTACCTGGTGAGCTCCGTCATCTTGTCCCGGAACCGCTCGGTCCTGGAGCCCTTGACGATGAGCGCCGTCATGTTTCCAATGAGGTAAGCGCCGAGCAGCATGTCGAAGGAGACGTATACCATGATGAACACCATCTCCCTCGTGTTCACCGCATGGATATCGCCGTAACCTGCACACAATTTTTTCATGTGAGATCAAGAAATGCAACCTTTGATGTTCGTTACACATGGACATCTGGCTGCATACCGACTGTTGCCATGGTGACGATGGCGAGGTAGAGGGAGGTGACGTAGCGGGTGAGCAGGTCCACCTCCCTGAAGTTGATGTAGCTGTGGTCTCCCATGGTTAGGCTCCCGATCCATGTGCTCGCCTCGTGTGCCGGTGGCAGCGTGGTGGCGAGGTAGTAGAAGACGCAGGCGGCTGTGTGGGTGCAGTAGAACTCGACCGTGACCAGCTTCACGATCCGCGTGAAGAGGTAGCTGATGCGGATGTCCTTCTCCATCTTTTTGAAGAAGCTCTGGATCTTCCTCGCTCTGTACAGCCGGAGCCACACCAGGTACCTCACCATCTCCATCCTTCCTGTGAACTGATCACACAAGAAGCAACAACGGTGTGTGTATAACTTTCCTTATTTTTTCCCTTATTTCTGATGCAGCAATGTTGTAGTAGCTCTTGAAAGTGTGACGTACCTTGTAGATGGCGTCCCAAGGGAAGCATCCGAGCATATCAAGAACGAAGCTGCCTTTGATGTAACTGAAAAGACAAGAACACATGAGAAATTCAGAAACTACTGATGTCATTGTGTCATTGTTAGTACTGGGCTCTCACCGCAGAGCAATCCTCTGCTTGTCGCGGACCACCCTGTGGGTGTGAGGATCCCGGTAGGCGAGGAAGAAGTGGACGGCGACGTCAGCGAGGAAAACGAGCTGCGCACACTCGAGGTCCATGAAATGCTCGGGGATGCCCCGGAAGAAGCAGAAGGCGAAGGGGGTGTAGAAGACGGAGTAGATGGACCACAGGAACATCATGTTCGACCACATCCTGTACAATCTACAGCAGAGCAGAGCATACTGATCATCAAGAACCATGGCTGGCTAGCTTCATGCCTTAATGGCATTGCGTAGTATGTCCATCTAATCGGCTCATCATTGTCATGCAGAACTTCTCTAATTGGTTACCCGTTGATACTCATTGCTTTTTTGCATGCTACATCTGAATCTTTTTTCAGTACTATTTGGATTCATCGGCTATCTAGCTTAACTGAACACGCACAAACCCACACACGCAGAGCTCGATCTTACCTTCCATTAGGGTCTATGACAAAGCTGCTGCCATAGCAATTCGTTGGGAGCTTCAAGGCACTGCTGCTGTGCCAGCTGCTGCCTCTCCACTTGAGCTCCGTTGCAAACAGGGAGAGCCTGCTCCCAACAGATCCATGCAATGTGTCATCTATCTCATTCAGCTCATACTCTTCAACAATCTCCATCTCCATTCCTCCTCTCAATCTATCTCTAATTTACAAGTGTGAGAAGTCCAATGCAGGCACAGGACGCTACACACCGATATGGCCATATATATATGATCAACATGTGGCCCTGTATGTATGCCACTACCTTTTGGTTGCACAAGGGGCAATTGGGCAACGCACGAATGGCACTAGCACTCGGTCTGAGGTAGGTGGCTGTTGGGGCTTTTGCCCAACTGGGGGCTATCAGGTTCAGTTCTCGTTACGCACTGTGTCACCACCTCACCTCCTATATCACTCACCACCTTTAAATTGCTCAAGGAAACCACTTGCAAAGTTGCTGCCGCTGTCATCCATGACATCCACCGTGGAAGCTAGCAACACCTAACAGCATGGTGCAAGTACCACTGTGCCTAAAGAAACTAATCTGCCGCCCAATCTGTTACAACTTTTCCCCTCTTCATGTGGTTTTAGTTCGTTCGTGCATATAACACCTGATCCAGCATCTTTTTTTTTTCTGGCCACGGTTAAATTATTGCAGCTGCCTTTCTCATGCCTTTCATGCATGAGTGGTGTAGCAATCATGCGTGTAGCAAAGTGCTGCTGGCTTTTATCACATCATGCAGTCTAGTCATTTTAGCTTCAAGGACTAGTTCTTCAATCAATTGTGCCGGTCAAAGATCCTACTGTTGGGATCTCGTCAGCTTGACAGGACAAGCTCATGTTGCCGCCAGCAGCATTGAGAATCGTATCTGATCAGGTTCGGATCCCATTCTTTTCATGGTAAATGCATGAGTGTTTCCACAGTTGCTCTCGACACTGTTTAACCAAACTTTGAACCCAATTTTGAAGATGCAAAATGAGTAAACAAGGAAACTGAAATTACACCAACGTGTAATCCCGGGTTCATATCATCCTTGTTTATATTTGGGACCATTGTCTTCTTATTTGCACTACTAAGTAAAAGGTGGTCTCTCCTTCCAAAAATATAAGTCGCATAAATTATGTCAAACTGTTGTAAGTTTGACCCAGTTTATAGAGAAAAGTATTAACACCTATAGTATTAAATAAACATAACTATATCCATCACAAAACATGTTTTTCATAGTGTATTTAGTTGGTACTATAGGTGTTGATACTTCTTTCTGTAAACTACGGATGTCAAATTTACAAAAGTTTAACTTAGGATAGAAGTTACACGTTTCATATTTGAGAAGGAGGGAGCACAAATTTGGTTTGACTTAGATGATCTTAGCACCGTCGATACAATCGGATCCCGTGACCCAGAAACTACGTGGAACTCGCAAATTTACCGCAATTGCACATATTAAAGAATTGATACCTCACAAATTTACCTCATAATTGCATATTTACAGGGCTAAGGGAGACTCATATGTTCTTTTCCCCCTTTTTATGCACAACTATGTCATCGTAGGGATGGCCCACACTAATGATTGATAGATATAATGTGCTTCAGTGGATATATGGCTCGTACATTACGAGTTACAGGTTAACCAAAAGAGAAATCTATTCAGGATGTTCACACATGCCGGGTAGACTTAGCCGACATATACCCTCCCTTGAATCACTCCATCTTCTCTAACTTGTTATTATGGTGTTGGAGCTGAGGAGCATGATGTTGTTGGCGTATAGGACGGGCAGGAAAGCATAGAGGATTCACCCTGCCCCTGCTTGGTAGCCCATTTCAGACAAGCTAGGTTTACTGGTTCCCACCATCCCTCCTCCCCTTCTCGATCTAGGCCGATGACCTTCTAGGAGTGAAGTTAGAGGAAGGGGTGTCAGACTGGCTTGGAGGTATATCGAGTATGGTGAGGTGGTGTTGCCGATCATAGTGGAAAGTAAATGGTTGGTAGGAAATGCCCGTGCGAGACAATGGCAAGAGTCATTCACAAGTGCACAAATACCCGGTGCAAGGGTAATTATTCATTTACAAAATTGAATTAAATCCCGACTTCCACAAATGAAACCAAGTCCTTACATAAGTTGCAAATAAAACCAAACTGGCTACCGATGATTTTAACCAAAAAAAGTACTCTAAGCATTTATAAAGAATGTGAAGAGAAACCTACTATTTGCTAACGAAGATGTAGCTAGCATAAATTATTATGAAATGAAGTTCATCTTTAACGATATATGGTGGGTGTTCTCATTTGAATCCTGAATTATGAAACCAATGGTACCAAACCACTATTTTACAAGGTTCTAAAAATCTGATAATTCATAGGCATGGAGAATGTTATAAAGTGAGACCCCAAAGAAAAAGTCATCAATCAAAAGATAAAGAATTTTTTCTCCACATTTTAAAGAATGGGATATGCATAGTGATCTGTTTGTTTTAGGTATTGTCACTTAAAAGCATTCCTTATATGTATGAATGTTTCTCTAAAAAAAGTATGTCGTGGTGGGATCACGGCAGATGCCATAGGTATGGCTAAGATGGGGCCGAAAGTGCGTTGGGGGAACCGGGGAGGGTTTATGCACTCAAGAAGTGCACAAGCAAGAACACACAAGAAACCGCAAGAACATGAACAAGAAACTAAAAAAGCAAGAACACAAAGCACACCACGATGTACCCTGCTTCGGGGCCCTCTTGTGGAGCTAACACCCCTACTGCAGCACTAGCCTACTCTCTTTATATCTCAATAGTGACAAGTACAGTGCGCTCCTTGAGCTGTATGAAGCAACAATGGTGAGAGCTCACGATGAAGAAGAAGCTACCAAGGGGGAAAATGAGCTCTAGGGTTCGTCCCTTCGCACTGGAGGATGTGCTGGTCTACTTATACACTAACCGGATTACCTTTTTGCCCCTGGCCGGAGATGATAATGGCATGGACAAGAGGAACAGGACAAGCCCTGGCTACTGTCACTCAATCCAGCTCATCGTCAGTTCAACGGCGGGTCTATCTTTTCCTCTTTGAGCTTAAGCCAGCGTAGCCGATCAGAGCCTAGGCCACCGCCCTTTCCCGAATTAGCCAAGTCAGCGCCTAGGGCCTTGTGACCCGAAAAACCCGTGGCTCGACCTGGCTGTCTTCCGAGCCTCGGGCAGGAGGCCTGCAGGACTTGTGAACTTACTGACATTACTCGGTCTTTGTTCATTATCCGATATCGCAGGTAAACCGGATTCTTCCAGGCAACCCGGCTAGCTGAGTCGGATCTCTTTCAGGCAACCCGGCTAACCGAGCCGGATCTCTTTCAGGCAACCCGGCTAGCCGAGCCGGACCTCTTCCTCTGATCCGGCTAGACTTTGCCTGATCCCCTCTGGCGTCTCCCTGCACCTAAACAAGAGTGAGTACTAACCGACTCACTCCACCGATCCGGTCGAAGAGATCCGGCTCGAGTGACCCGGCTTGAGTTTCCTTTCCGCCTCTATGCCCTACCCGGGGACAGCCCCCCGACAGTAGTCCCCGAAGCTGGTGCGGTCCTACAGCCTCGGATGGAGGGACGTAGAAGGTTTAAAAAAACAAACACCATTAACCGAATTCCATACTGCACAATCTTGTCTCAGGATTTCCCGGGACACCTGGCAGAGAATCTCTGCACAAAGGCCCCGTAATCCGGGTCTTTGATTTGACATGCCCTGACAGCACATTATCCGGATCCACCAGGTACTTAGTGCATTTGACTAAATGACCGCGTCTCCTCGATTTCTTCGCTAACCGGCACACCCGATCCACAGAACTGCTTCCAATTCTAAGACCCACCATGTGCTTGAAATACACGGCCACAGCTGCGACCGCAAAGTTTCGGTGCACACTTGATCCGGCCACACCCCGCAAACCGCGCGGTAGTGCGCCCGTTACCAGCGAGCGGCTATATATAGGGGTGCGGGATTCCTCTTCTTCTTCCCCGCACTTCCACTTCGAAACCTTCATCTACACCATTGCCACCGGTGCGACCTCGCCCTTGCGACCTTGCCGCGCCGGAGACATCAACAACGCCGGAGAAAACTCGCCGGAGCTGCACATCGCGCCATGCGCCGCCGTTTCTCCACCGCGCTTCTTCCTCGTCGCATCACAACCGTAAGTTCCTCCTCTTCCGGCCATGGCGACCTCGCGCGAGTTCATACTCCGATGGGAACTTGCGCCTGCTTCTTGCAGATTCACTCGCGCACGGGTCACTGTCACGCCTTAGTGCATTCCCTAGATCTCCTTTCTAGGTTTTGCACTAGATTGCCCCAGTTTGGCTTGCCACTGCTTGAACAGTTCCAACATATTTTTACTCGGGAATTCTTCTCTATTTTACTGCTGCGGTAGATCTTGCGTAATCCTAGATCTTCACAGAAAGGTGTTTGTAGTTACTAGCCGAATTACTTCTCCGCAGTAACTAGACAAGTCTATCCGGGTTTGCCTTTACCGAATCCCTTAACAGCTGATTCGGTTACACCGTTATCCGACTCGTTCTAGATGTGAGATTCCACATCTTCTAACTCGGCTATGTCCAACCTTTTGCAGGACTGATTCGGATATGTCGAAGCTGCCCCCCGGCAGTTGGCAGGGTTCCGATGTTACCAACGATGACTTGGAATGGTTGTGGAGCACCCGGCGTATAACACCTAATGTTATATGCCGAAAACTGGGGAAGGAACTCGAACCGGTCGTCCAACCGGGTGAACGTGTTGTATTTCTGGCGCACTTCGAGCGCGGATTCGGACTCCCGGCGAGTGACTTCTTCCGGAGATTCCTAGACTTCTTCGGCCTGCAGCCTCACCACCTCCCGGCTAACTCCTTTGTTTCCCTGTCTGCTTTTACCTCCTTTATGGAGGGATATCTCGGTCTCTGGCTGACTGTCGAAACCTGGGCGAAGTACTTCCATCTCCGAAAACATACGATCGCGGGTAGTGACCCGAAGGTGATGACCGCATGTGGTTCGTCCAGCATTACCCCAAGGACGGGCTCCATCTTTCCCCGAATCACTAGCCTGGATACTTGTAAGAAATGGCAAAGGTCCTTCTTCTACGTGAAGAGCGTTGAAGGCCATGATGCCCTCAACTTGCCCGAGTTCAAGATCGAGCCCCCCACAACCGAATTAAATTTCAGATATGATCCGGCTGACACTCTTGCGGAGCTTCAAGTCATACACCAAACTCTAGAGGATTTTTGGAGAAGGGCCTGCTCTCGGACGACCTCCTCTGAGCCTTCGTCTCTCGCCGGGTCAGTCCTTTACAACAACGTCAGCACAAGATTTGCCATATGAGCGGTCTGCTAGATCCTATCCGGATCAGCAAACATGATCTCACCAGAGCTTCCGTCAAGAGACGGGTAAATGCCATTGCCTACACCAAGATGTCGGATAAGTGGAAGTGGGGCGTGGAGCCATTCCACCGAGACGCACTTCCACCACAGGTTAGTTCATCATTCCCCGGATTAATCCATACTCCACCAAAATGCCATTGGACTAATCCGGACTTGCCTTGACTCTACTGCAGCTGTTCGACCGCCAGATCACCGAAGATGGAGATCTCTCCACCAAGGTGTGGGCACAGGATCGCAGCCCGCTACGCGAGGGCGAAGAGGATGCGGATACGGACGATTATTTGCCGATTCCGCGCGCCAAGCCCATTCGCAAGGGTAAGCAACCGACTATTTACAACCTTTCCGAGGATGAAGATGATGATTGCTGGATCCTAGATCCTATTGATGCCATTCCGATTTCATGGTCACAACCTTGTGTTCTAGCCAAACCGGATACTCAAGGGACATCTCGGAAACGCCCTGACGCGTCCGGATCAGATGCCCCTCCAGCCAAGAAAATGAAGAAAACTGTCTCCAAATCGAATCGGCTAAAGGCCATGCCTACTACCAAGGGGTAATGCCAAGCTCATTCGCTTTCTTCTTTTATTAACCGAGTCACCGTTATCCGAGTTAACTGTTTACCTTACTCTATGTAGTGACGTCATCGTCCCCGAGCAAACTCATTCATCCATTCTTTCTCCCATTCCTCCACTGAATACGGCCACGGAGAGCCAATCTCCTGAAAAGGCTGTCCCTTCTCCCGCGCGTGCCACAACCGCCAAGACTCCTCCGCCAACTCTCGCTCCAGAGTCGGTTATTGACTTGGAGAAAGAGGAAATCTCGGGTCCCACCCGAGATTCAACTTGGCCTCGCCCTCTGAAGGAGTTGGAGAAGGAGAAATCTAAGACTTCGGCTAAGTCTTTGACTAAGCCGGATCCTCGCCCTACCACCAAGGCTCAAGAGCAGCAGAAGAAGAAGCAGCAGCAGCAACCTCTTGAGAAACAGCAGAAGCAGCAACAGGAAGTATCTAAACCAGCACAGCAAGTGTCGCAGAACCAACCGAAACAGCCAGCTCCAGCCAAGCCCCCGGGCGCATCGCCTCTACCTTAGCCGACTCAGGTCTCCTTTGGCACAACTCCAATGACCTCGGATAAGCAGATGGTTGCTAGCAAGCCGGTTTCTCCCGCCCCATCAGCAACTCGGGTGCATGATCAACTCTCTGAGGCGATCACTCGTGCCCGCCTTAGTGGCCAGGTCTTGCCGAATCTCCGCACTCCGGGCGGCGACAAACTCGGCTCCGCAGAGGAATTTGTTAAAGCTTGGAATGCTGCGGACCTTGCGGAAGGTTCGATTACTTCAGCGTCGCCACATCCGGCTAGGATAACATCCGGCAGGTCCTAGCCGGGTGTTTCAATCTCTACATTCTGTGCAGGCCTCGGTCGTCGACGCTAATCGGGGCCTCGAGGTAACTTTGCCGAATCTTGCTTTTATTTCACCATGATCAATCTACACTATCCCCAGTCCCCGAGATTCAGGTCGAATGACTGATACTCCTCAGAGTAAGAAAGGCATTCGGCTTGAATCTCTAACATTTGATCATAAGTTTTGTCCCGCTGAAAAAATCGTGGGACTCCCAGTCCCCGAGTCTCTTTTCCAATTGATTCGGTCAGCTTTCTTTTTTATTAATCTCGGGCCTCCAGTCCCCGAGATTCTTTTTACGCCATTAACCCTTTTTCTTTCAGGAAATCACAACTGCTCGCAGCCGGCTCTTTAAGCAGCTAGTCTTGCAGCACCAGGCCCTCTAAGCTTCCTTTGATGCGCAAAGTGAGGAGATGAAAAAGAAAGATCAAGAGCATAAGCGCGCTTTATCGGAGGAAAAGTCAGAAGTGACTCGGCTCCTGCGGGAGCTTGACCGGGTTGAAAAAGTGAAGGAGAAGGTCAAAAAAGACCGGGACACGCTGTAGAGGGAGAAAGACTCGATCCAGAAGGAGCGAGATACTTTCAAAGCCGGGATTGAGAAGTGGGCCGAATTGGACAAGAAAATCCAAACGCACGTTGCAGATGCTGAAGCCGAAGCTAAAGCGGCGAAAGCTGATCTTGCTAGCCTCAATGAAGACATGGATCGTAAGTTTGCCGAATATCCTTTTTCCCATATGCTCTTATCCGACTCATAATTTTGTTTACCCTCGTCTAACTCAGCGTTAGCTCATCTATATGTAGGAGAGTTCACCAACATCCGGTTTCAAGCCGCCAAAGCTGTGAGAGATGCCCGAACTGAGAGAGCCAAGTTAACTGGGGCTCCTCTGCTCGAGACATGGGATATCGAAGACCACATCACTGCACTTAAAGCTCGGATTGCTCCTTTAAAGGAGTCCCACACTACTCTGTTCAACGCAAGTCTCAAAGCTCACCGAGTCTTGTTTCCTGAAGCTCGGCAAGTCCGGTCTACGGACGAGCTAATCAAAGACCTGGATCAGGCAGAGACCCGGTTAAAGCAGTGGAGATCTTCGTCCGTCCGCGCTGGTGCTGACGCAGGTTTGCTATTCATCATGTCTTGGTATGAGCTGATTGATCTCGCCAAAGTGCGCTCCCTTCGCGAGGGTTCTTCATGGGCTTCAGATCCAAACCGGATCAAGATCCGCGAGGAAGCTGCCAACTTTATGGCCGAATTTGCAAACACCAAGCATCTTGATCTGAAGGCTCCGGTCTACTCAGATGGGGAAGAATCTGAAGAAGAGGAATCAGATGATGCCTCCCTTGACGAATACGCCGAGTCTGAGGACGAATCTGGCGATTCGGCAAACTCCGCCGAACAACCTGCAGCTTGTGACTTGGCCAAGACATCCAAGATGCCAGCCACTGACTCGGCTAAGACCTCAGAGCAAGCTTTAGACAAGACCGCCACTTCTTCAGCTGACCCGGATGTTTCCGAATCTGCCTAGCCTTCAAGCTCGCCGTCCAAGGTCATTCCTGCAAGTGAGGGTCCTCTTTCACCCGAGGTTCCTCCATCATCCGAGCTCATCCCTGCAACCGAGTCTCCTGCAACTTTGGCTCCTTCTTCCTGAACTATCTTAATGAAAATCATTAAATCCCCGGTATGCCGGGAGCAGATGTAATATACAATTTAAGCTCTTTCGAGACTATTTTTATTTTGCCTAACGTGATCCGGACGAGGTTTATGTTGGATCATCTTAAACCGAGTCCCCGAGTCTGTTTTCTTGTTTACTATTTTTGCCGAATCTTTGCTCTTGTCTACCTTTTAGGTGTTCGACAGTCGAGTCACAAGATAGGAATCATAGCATACAATACTTGCAACATGCGAGTTGTGGTTTAGAATCATCTAACATAAACAAAAAAGAAAATAACAGGGGTTAGTAAACGACATGTGCCGAATCGGATTTGGACCGAGTCCCCGAGTCCATTTTCATGTTTCCCATATTCTCCACCTCTGCTCTTGACTACCATTTTGGTGTTTGTCAGTCGAGTCACAAGATCAACAACATAGCATACATTACTTGAATTTTGGGACGAGGTTCAAAGCAATCCGACACATGAACGGTATGGACAAAACAGTAATAAAAAACACATGCATAAGAACAAGGCAGTCCCCGAGTCCAGACTCGGATTGCCGAAATTTCATTTATATAAACTGAGATACATACATTGCGCCCCTAAAGTAAAAGGGTCTAAGCAGAGCTACATTAGGGTCGCTTGGTTTCTTGTCCGGGTCTGTCCAGGCCGTCCGTCCTTGGTTCCTGTGCATCTACAAGGTAGTACGAGTCATTGTGCATAGCCTTGCTCATAATGAATGGTCCCTCCCATGGAGGTGATAACTTGTGTCGGCCTTTGCTGCGCTGCACCAGCCTTAGTACTAGATCTCCCTCATGAAACACTCTAGGGCTGATTTTCCGACTATGATAACGTCGGAGACTCTGCTGGTATATCGCTGTCCGGGATAGGGCCAATTCTCTTGCTTCCTCTAGCAGATCCACTTCATCTTCCCGGGCTTCTTTTGCCTCGGTTTCGGTATACATTGTCACCCTTGGTGCATCATATTCTATGTCAGTGGGTAGCACTGCTTCTGCCCCATATACCAGAAAAAATGGCGTATAGCCAGTTGACCGATTCGGCGTGGTCCTTAAACCCCATAGTACTGATGGTATCTCATCTATCCAGCACCCCGGAGTCTTTACCAGTGGTTCCATTAACCGAGCTTTTATCCCAGCTAATACCAAAGCATTTGATCTTTCCACCTGTCCATTGGACTCTGGGTGTGCCACTGAGGCTATGTCTAACCGGATCCCCTTATCCAAGCAGAATCGGGCGAACTCTCCCACAGCAAAGTTCGTGCCATTATCCGAGATGATGCTATGGGGGTAACCGTATCTCAAAATGATTTCTTTCAGGAAGGTTACAGCCGAATGACCATCCACTTTCCGGATCGGTTTCACCTCTATCCACTTGGTGAACTTATCCACCATCACCAACATATGTGTCATGTTACCCCTAGCCGGCTTGAATTCTCCCACCATATCCAAACACCACACAGCAAACGGCCAAGTGATAGGAATTGTTTTGAGCGCCGATGCGGGTAGGTGTGTCTGCTTGGCAAACCTTTGGCATCCTTCACATTTTCGGACTATGTCCTCTACATCTGCATGAGCAGTGGGCCAATAAAACCCATGCCGGAATACTTTAGCCACCAGGGCTCTTGTACTGCAATGATGCCCACATTCTCCTTGATGTATCTCCAGGAGCATCTCCTTGCCCTCGGCTGGCTCCACGCAACGTTGTAGCACCTCGGTTGCACTCCTTTTGTATAACTCCTTATTTATGATGGTGTAACCCTTGGACCTCCTCTGCACTCGCCTAGCTTCGGTTTCATCGTTTGGCAAACTCCCCTCCGACATGAATTTCATGATTTCTTCAGCCCATTCTGGTACTGGATGCAAAGGGAATAAGTGCTCATCTATTTCCACTGGTTCGGCCACCAGTATATCTCTTCTATCAGTCTCTGCCCATTCCCTAAGATTGGTTAGCACCATCTTCCTCTCTTCCCCTCTTCCCTAAGATTTGGGTAGCATTCCCCGAGTCTCGGTGCGCAGTCCCCGAGTCTCGCCACGTAGTCCCCGGGTCCTCCCAAATGTACCCGACATCAACATTCATAGGAACAGCTTCAGATTCTTGCTTTGGGATAAAAATTGACTCGGAATCAGGTGAAGGTTTGATTGAAGGGATCCTTAGGTGATTCAAGGATATCCCGGGTGGGATTGCATCCCTAGACGACCCCAGTTTTGACAGGATATCAGCAGCTTCATTCTCTAGCTGGGGTATGTGCTTGTACTCGCAGCCTTCAAAAAATCCTGAAATTTTCTGGACATGAAATCGATATAGTGCCATATTGGCATCAAGGGCATCCCAATTTCCAGAAGATTGCTGCACCACCAAATCTGAATCACCAAAACATTCTATCCGGCGGATACCGATGTCCTTAGCCACATTAAGCCCATGGATCAGTGCCTCATATTCGGCCACGTTGTTTGATGCTGAGAAATGAATCTGCAGTACATATCGCAACTGATCTTGCTTTGGTGATGTGAGTACTATCCCAGCACCTAGTCCGATTTTGGTTTTGGAGCCATCAAAGTGCAACTTCCAGTAATTGTAATCCGGCTTGGGTGGCTCATACTGCATCTCGGCCCAGTCACAAAGGAAATCCGGTAAAGCCTGAGACTTGATAGCATCTCTTCTTTCATAATGCGGGGTGTAAGGAGACACTTCTATTGCCCATTTGGCAACTCGGCCAGTCACATCCTTGCACCCAATGATCTCCGAGATTGGGGTTTCGCATACTACGGTGATCGGGTGCTCTTGGAATAATGTTTCAACTTCTTGGCCGCCAGGTATACCCATATGTCATCTTCTAAATAGTATACCGGTCTCTGCATGGATTTACCCTCCTCTTCTCGCTCTACCACTATCACCACACTTACGACCCGGTTAGTGGCCGCAATGTAAAGTAGCATTGGCTCATTCGGCAAAGGTGATGCCAGAATTGGTGCAGTGGACAACATCTTTTTTAATTCATTGAAAGCCGAGTCTGCCTGCGGGGTCCACGTGAACCCGGTGCTCTTTTTCATCAATTGATACAAGGGTAAGGCTTTTTCTCCTAGCCGACTCACAAACCGACTCAGCGAGGCTAGACACCCGGTAAATTTTTGTACATCTTTTAGACATTTAGGCAATTTCATGTTTTCTATGGCTCGGATCTTAGCCGGATTTACTTCAATACCTCGGCTCGATACAAGGAAACCGAGCAACTTTCCAGCCGGGACACCAAAGGTGCATTTATCCGGATTCAATTTTAACCGATACTTTCTCAAGTTCACAAATGTTTCCTCGAGATCCTCGAGGAGAGTGCGTTTTTCTTTAGTTTTGATGACAATATCATCGACATACACTTGCACATTTTTGCCCATTTGAGATGTAAGCATTTCTGCATACATCTCTGATAAGTTGCACCGGCATTTCTCAAACCGAAACACATGACACGATAGCAATACGCCCCATACGGGGTAATAAAAGCAGTCTTTATTTGATCTTTGGGGTTCAGTGGTATCTGGTGAAAACCAGAGTACGCATCAATAAAAGACAACAACTCACACCCAGCAGTAGAATCGATCACTTGATCAATCCGAGGTAAAGGAAACGGATCCTTCGGGCACGCCTTGTTCAGGTTGGTGAAGTCGATGCACATACGCCACACCTTGACCACCGCTGGTTCGTCCTTCTTCTTCTCTACCAGAACCGGATTGGATATCCAGTCTGGATGCAACACCTCCATAATGAATCCGGCTGCAAGTAGCTTAGCCAGCTCATCAAGCACCACTTTTCTTCGATCGTCTGAAAGACGACGAGTCGGTTGCCTCACCGGCTTCACATCCGGCCTGACAAATAAAGAGTGCTCTGCCAACTCCCTCGGAACACCAGGCAGGTCCTTAGCCGACCATGCAAAGATATCCCGATTCTCACGGAGGAAGTGACAGAGCGCGCTTTCCTATTTCTCGCCCAATCCGGCACCAATGATGGCCATGCGCTCCGGATTCTCCGGGTCAATGGGGATCTCTTTGTCTCCTTGGGCACCTCAAATGTTGCACCTGCATCCGGATTGGTCATGGCCAGACGCCGAGCTGAGCTGACTTCGCCATCGCCACTACTTCATGCATCTTGCTCTTCTCAGCTTGGATCACCAACGACTCGGCTAAGGTGGAACCAACCGTGGCACACTGTATGGCCTTCTTGTAATCTCCCGCAACGTGATGATACCATTCGGGCCAGGCATCTTCATTTGAGGTAGCAACATGAGTGGATATCATGAACTTGGCTAATGCCGGCCTGCCGAGCAGAGCATGGTATGGGCTCTCCAAGTCTACCACCTCGAATTCGAGACTCTCAAGTCTGTGATTGTCCTTGGTACCAAATAGCACATCTACCCATATCTTACCCATTGGGGAACAAGACCCCGGGTACTATACCATGGAAGGTACAACTGCTCTGCTGCAACTGATTCGGCGAATAACCCAACTTGACCATTGTGTCCCGATACATGATGTTTATAGCTGCCATTGTCAACCAAGACTCGAGTGAATTTCACATTAATCTTTGGTCCAACCAAAGTCGGATCCACCACCAGTGCGTAGTTTCCTGGGCTTGGCATAACCCTGGGATTATCAGCCCTGCTCCAAGTGATCTCCTGCTCGGACCAGTTCAGGTATTTTGGTACTGCTGGTGTGACTGCATTCACCTCCTTCGCCCTTCGCAGCTGACTTTTCTTGTCAGTTGGCTCGGTCACAAAAACCACATAACTTTGATGAGCTCCTTGTAATCATTTCCGGGGTATCCACCTTGCCGACTCGGACCAGCATTGTTGTTGTTGCCTCCCATATTTACCAGGTTAACCGGCTTTGTGGCTGCCGGCCTTGGAGCTCCTTCGTTCACCGGGGTTGCATTGGCTCCGGATAAAGGCGTATTTGGCCTGAAATTCGGTCTAGGAGCACCTCTCTGAGGTGGCCCTCTCTGACCTTCTGCCTGGATGCGATGATGCCAGCTACAATTCCGAGTTGAATGATTGGCCGGCTTGCGTGGGTCTGTTGTGTGATAACGGCAAGGCCCATCTATCATTGCCTCAAAAGTTAGAGGTGGACTCGGTCCATCCCACACTTTCTTTGCCCAGGCACCTTGATTCGGCCTCCAAGCTGGACCCTCATTTTTTGGTCTCTGGCTATCAGGATGATCCATATTTACTGCAGCAACCTGGTCTGAGCCGTATCTGTAATCCGGATCCTCCTTTTATAACCGAACTCATGTCGGTCACTGGGCCTCAATGGTCCAGTTCGGTTATTAACCGGTTGCCTCCTGCTTGTTCCCACCACATCCAACGCTGGCTGCGTCGGATCGCCAAGAGCATATGTATCTGCTATCCGGATCATTTCCGCTAGGGTCTTTGGCATATCCCTCTGGAGCTTCTGCCAAAGCGGGGTGCCATGTCGGCAACCCTGCGCGAACCAAGAAATGGCCTGCTCCTCCACGACACCTTCACAAGAATTGCGAATGTTGCTCCACCGAGTCAAAAATTCTCGGTCTGTCTCCCGCTCTTCCTGCCTGCACGCAGACAAGAGCTGAGGTCGGTTTGGCCTCTTGTAAGTGCTGGAGAAGTTGCTGTAAAATGCCTGCTCCAAATCCATCCAAGAGTTGATACTACCCTCTGGTAAGTTATTCAGCCAAATCCGGGCTGGCCCTTCCAACATATGCGGGAGATACCGGACCGCCCATCGGCGATTGCCCCCGCAATGTGCACCGAGGATACATAGTCTATCAGCCAATCCTGCGGCTTAGTGCTGCCGTTATACGGCTTTGTGATTCGGCCAAGCTGAAACAACGGCACATTCGGCTCGTTCATGATCTAGGCCCAAAGCACGGAGGACCTGGTGGGCCTTGCTCTTCCAGCCTCTCGGACTGTAAATCCTATCCAACCTGAGACGCTGATCATCCGGAGCCAATGTCCGAGGTCCCAGTCTGGATGCAAGTGCATTGTCATACGTTTGGTATCCGGCTCGCGCCATAGCCGAATTACCATCATCATAGCGGTAGCCCGCCTGGCCACCACCTTGCTGCTGCGCTTGCACCATTACTTGCTGCTCCTGCCGGGGTTGATTCTGCCCGGGAGGCGAGGTGGTTGACCTCGGCCAGCCGAATTACCCCTTCCGGCCCCGGATTGCCTTGACCGCCATTGTTTCTGCTCTGGCCACCTCTTCCTTGAGCAGCTAGCTGCTTGCCGGCATACTCAGCATCATAGGCCTGCAGCTGTTTGCTCTTGCCCGAATTCACACTTTGGCCCGGTCAGCTCCGACATGCGGGGATGACGCTTGCCCCTTGGACCTCTGGCTAACCGCCTTAGCCGACACCACTACCCGAGAACCACCAGCATCCGGATTAGCCTTCCGGTAAGCCTCATTCTGCCGGTTACACACATCAACCAGCTCATTGACCCTTTCTGCCTGCTTGCGCCAAGCATCCCCGGTTAGTGTGGTCAACTCGGCTCGCGCTGCCGCTGCAGCCCTAAGATTTTTGGCCGGGGAGCTATACACCGGCTTGCCTGTACCCGATCTATGACTAGTAGCCTTACTTGAGCTCGATCTTGCGGCTCTAGCTAACTCGTCATTGAGGTCCTTACCCCTGTTACGCAAATCTGCTTTCTTGCGCGGTGAGGCGCTACCGGAGTGAAACCATCGGTAATACCATTGGCAGCATTATATTCTCTCATATCTCTATCAAATGCTTGCCTAGACTCTACCACCAACCGGGCTTCTCTTTGCAACCTCAGGCGCTCTGCCTCTAACTGAGCTATAGTAAGCTCTACATTTGCCCCAGGTGCCACTGGCCGAGCTAACTTTTCCAGGACATCCTCCAAGGGAGCCTCCCTACTTGACATGCCAAGTGGACCAACCGGATCTGGTTTCTCCTTTGGGAACTTTGCCGTCCGAGTCGGCTTGTCAACCGGATCGGTTGGCGTAACCAGCTCCTCGGGTATGCTATTGCCGGCATCTCCTTTGCCAGCTCCAGCACTTGCTCCGGTCATCATCACTTCCACGCTACTCCCGGGGCGAGCGCTACGCTGTCCGAGAGCTGCGCGGAAAGAAGGAGGGTCCTCGGCCACGAGCACCTGCGCCGGGTACTCGCGAACAGCCTCGACAGCAACATAGGTGACGAAGCTACCGAGCATCATCAGGAAGCCATGCTCGGGGAAAGGCTTGCCGGCGAAACACCCTGCATTGTCGCTGACGAAGGTGAACTCGCCGATCTTGGCGATAGACCAGAAAGAACACGCTCGCCTGAGCCCGTCCGGATGTAAACTCCCTCCAACGCCTCAATCTGCCCCACGGTGGGCGCCAACTGTCGTGGTGGGATCACGGCAGATGCCATAGGTATGGCTAAGATGGGGCCGAAAGTGCGTTGGGGGAACCGGGGAGGGTTTATGCACTCAAGAAGTGCACAAGCAAGAACACACAAGAAACCGCAAGAACATGAACAAGAAACAAGAAAGCAAGAACACAAAGCACACCACGATGTACCCTGCTTCGGGGCCCTCTTGTGGAGGTAACACCCCTACTGCAGCACTAGCCTACTCTCTTTATATCTCAATAGTGACAAGTACAGTGCGCTCCTTGAGCTGTATGAAGCAACAATGGTGAGAGCTCACGATGAAGAAGAAGCTACCGAGGGGGGGAAATGAGCTCTAGGGTTCGTCCCTTCGCACTGGAGGATGTGCTGGTCTACTTATACACTAACCGGATTACCTTTTTGCCCCTGGCCGGAGATGATAATGGCATGGACAAGAGGAACAGGACAAGCCCTGGCTACTGTCACTCAGTCCAGCTCATCGTCAGTTCAACGGCGGGTCTATCTTTTCCTCTTTGAGCTTAAGCCAGCGTAGCCGATCAGAGCCTAGGCCACCGCCCTTTCCCGAATTAGCCAAGTCAGCGCCTAGGGCCTTGTGACCCTGAAAACCCGTGGCTCGACCTGGCTGTCTTCCGAGGCTCGGGTAGGAGGCCTGCAGGACTCGTGAACTTACTGACATTACTCGGTCTTTGTGCATTATCCGATATCGTAGGTAAACCGGATTCTTCCAGGCAACCTGGCTAGCTGAGCCGGATCTCTTTCAGGCAACCCGGCTAACCGAGCCGGATCTCTTTCAGGCAACCCGGCTAGCCGAGCCGGACCTCTTCCTCTGATCCGGCTAGACTTTGCCTAATCCCCTCTGGCGTCTCCCTGCACCTAAACAAGAGTGAGTACTAACCGACTCTCTCCACCGATCCGGTCGAAGAGATCCGGCTCGAGTGACCCGGCTTGAGTTTCCTTTCCGCCTCTATGCCCTACCCGGGGGCAGCCCCCCGACAAAGTACATGTACGAATGTTCAATTTTTTTTCAAAAAGGTCAAAAATGAAAAGAAAAATATAGCCGGCAAGAGGTTATTGTTCAGCGGTTTGGACAGTTCGGAGTTTAGAGTTGACGGTGTCATAATCTAAGAACCAGAAACGATATTTGATTAAAATGAAACTTTCTTTGTTTATTTATGCCGCGTTCAAAAATTTAATATGAACTTCGCAATTTGCAACTCGGCCACATTCATTGTCAGACAACGAAAATCCTGCCAAACCCAACTTTGTTTACTGTCTGCCAAACCCAATTTTATTTGGCCTACTAGATGGTCAAAGAATGAAAATCAATAGAGACGGTAGACAAACCAGTAAATAAAATTCCTGTGCAAAGACAAAGTTGAAAACTCTCCCGAGCAGGTCTGCAATCCAGTATCCCTTAGCTAGTGCGTACGTGCGTGTCGTCTTCACAGCTCAGTGCTGTCAAGTTCTCTGGATGCAGAAAATAAATCAGGCGGTCAATCTTGATGGTGATTTGCGACCTTAAAATATGCCAATTAGGGTAAACTCTTTCGCTCGACTTAGCTTTTACGTTGACACGGCCATCCAATAATCAGGCCACTAGAACTTTCACTTTCAAAGGTTTTCTAAAAAGACTTGTATTGGATAATAAACAGGAAGCCATTTCTTATCACCGTCCCTTGTTCTGCTATGTTCTGAATGGTTGTCCTTCGAGTTAGTGTTAAGCTGAGTGGACCACGGATAAACATGTGATCTATTAGCCTAACATCGGCACAAAGTGGTAGGATTGACAAGGTGCAGCATATTTAATTGCAGAGTAAACCGCTCATGCGATCCATAAATGGATTGGTCACCAACTGAAAATTTGCTAACTATAGGTTAGAAATTTGTGCCAATGTTGTACATTAGTCATTCTGTCACAGTGGTCTGATGTGGCTGATGTTAATTGAAATAAGTTTCACCCCCAGTCTGAGCTCAACACATAGAGTCCCAAACATTGGCATTGTTGTAGATCTTCCCTTATTTTAGAATGTGAAATAAACTAAATTGTACATAAAGGAAAACCAATAACTAACATGATTAAGCCTATTTGGATAGAAAAGTAAAATTTCATTACTATTCAGTAGCGTAGTCAAAAACAACAATTGGATTGAAGAACCTAAAAAACAACAATTGGATTGAAGAACATAGTACGAGTCATAAAAATACAACAATGTGCATGACTAGACACACTATTAGTCTATAGAAAACAATCAGTTGGGACGATTAAACATGCTATGATTTACCAACAGTGCTAAATCCAGTTGGTCAGCAATTTCCTTCTTGAGTAAAGTAGCTCCCAAAAAGGACAAAAGACACGCATTATTTAAAAATTGTTCACCACAAAAGGATATATTAATATTTTTCTGCAAAACAAAGTTCCTGCAAAACTTTTGATCAAGGTATGCACTGACCGAATTTAGATCTAACAAACACAAATTATTCTAGTGCATTTTGGAGCCCTTCAAAACCCCATCTCATGCATCTGCTAGCTTAAACTAGCTGCATTGTGCTGAAGAATGAAGAGCCGGACAAACTGAAGGAAGAACACTGCGGAAGTAATTAAGGTGGGAAAAGGTAGTGGAAGGAGACGGATGGGCATGGCTGATTGTTCCACTAATGGCCTAATGGGTGCCAATCGGATTAGATTTAGATAATACATGGACCAGCGCGAGCCATGCATGGGACGTTTGTGATGGAGGTTTAGCTGCTAATTAAGTTTGTGGTTTCTGTACGTGCAGGCGATGCGCGGATTAGAATAAAGACCGTGTAGTGGTTCTAACACTCAAGTCGACCTGCTTTGTTCTCTTTTCTTTTTGGTTCAAGTATATGTACTGTATATCATATGTGAGCATGATAATGCTAGTATCTTGAATGCACTAACACGAACTAGCGCATGGATGTGGAAGGTCAAAATGAGAGGATTAGTTTTCATATGAAAATGGGAGGATTATGGTCGTACATTTCCTGTGCCGGAAAATGATGCAACTGCGGCATAAAACTGTGCTCGATAAGTGTAAGCGAACTCATTGGCACAACGCCATTTTGGAGGAATATAATGACACCATCCTTGAGATTATATGTTGCACACCTACATTTGATTTTTTTTTTCTGTTTTGAAAAAAAAAGTACATTTGAATTTCTCGCATGGAGTGTGAATCTTTACGTGCCTTGCACAAAAGGCCTTGCCCTTGAAAAACAAAGATAAGGCCTGCTATGCGGGAAATCCATAACGGTGCATGGGTGTAGATGCACCACTATGGATTTTTTTTTTTTCAGAATGTCAAAAATTCCGAAAAAAAATCCGGATGTAAATTACAGCGTGACGTGTTAGCACAAAAATTGGCATGGTGAAAAAACTTTTTTTACAACCTGTACAAAAAAGACAAATTTCGGACGCGTATATATACTTTTCGGTATGTCCGAATTTGTCTTTTTTGCACAGGTTGCAAAAAAAGTTTTTTCACTATGCCAATTTTTGTGCTGGCTTCTATCATGTTGGACTACATGCAAAAAAAAATTCGAATTTTTTGACATTTCGAGAAAAAAAATTCGGGCAATGGGTGCAGCTGCACCCATGTGCCAAATCGCCGCCTCCCTATGCTATGCTGACTTTCCAGACACTTCAGAATAATCAGGTCACCAGTTCTTTTTTTAGACAATCAGGTCACCAGGTGCCTGTATCGAACACAAGGCAGGCCATTTTAAGGGGAATCCCTCAGCATCGCCCGGGTGTTTCGTACCCCCGTTTCGCTCGCACGCCTGCCTTCCTGGGCCGCGGCCCATGCGTGCGATACTGCTTCCTAAGAACATCATTTCGCGTGGTAGCGTGTACGTGCATGTTTCTGTTCGCTGCTCTAGTATACGTACATGTTTCTAGTTACCCTCTCCGTTACATCCGTATTTAGATAAACCCAAGTCAAGTAATTTGGAACGGAGGGAGTAGATTTTTACTGGTGGTCGCTGGTTCGGTTCCAGTCTACTCGATGGTTCTTTCGTTTCCGTGTTTCTGTTTCTTTTTCTTTTTTTTTAGTTTTTTTGGTCTTTTTGTTTTCTTTCTTTTTCTTTTCATTTTTTTCATTTTTCTTCTTTTTGGTAACTTTTGTTTCCAGATGAATAACAATTTATTTCTTTATTCTTAAAAATGTTTCGCTCGTACGTTTTTGTTTTTTCTTTCATATGTTTCTTTCATCTTTTTTCTTTTTCCTAGTTTTTCTTTTCTTTTTTTAAGTACTTATTTACCTTTTGATCTCTTTGGTGTACCTTTTTGTTCCTGGGTGTATAAATATTTCTTCCCTTTTCCAGAAATTTGTTCCTCTTAGTATAAAAATTAATTATACAAAATTTAGTTACTATATGTACTTTTTGTTCCCAGGTTTACATTTTTTGTTTCTAGGTGTATAATATTTGTTCCTTTTGTTCTTGGATTTTTTTTGTTCCCTACAATATTTTTTTTGTTCTTATGTGTATAATTATTTGTTCCTTCATTCATTTAGAAATGATTTGTTTCTCGGACAATATTTTTTGTTCCCTTGTAGCAATGATTTGTTCCTCAACCACTATTTTTTGTTCCAATGAAGATAAGATTCGTTTCTCGGACACTATTTTTGTTCCTCATGTAGAAATGATTTGTTCCTCGAACACTATTTTTTGTTCCCCACAAAGAAATAATTTGTTTCTCGGACACTTTTTTGTTCCCCGTGTAGACATGACTTTTTCCTCGGAGACAATTTTTTGTTCCCATGTATACATGATTTGTTCCTCGGATACTTTTTTTTGTTCCCGGTATAGACATGATTTGTTCCTCAGCCACTTTTTTTCCCCTTGTAGACATGATTTGTTCATCGGACACAAGTTTTTGTTCTTCATGTAGACATGATTTGTTCCTCCGAAATTTGTTTCCCATCCAGACATGATTTGTTCCTCGGACGTTTTTTTCCGGTGTAGACATGATTTGTTCCCCAGTCAGTATATTTTGTTCGTAGAGTAGATCTGATTTGTTTCTCAGACACTATGTTTTGTTCCCCGTGCAGACCTGATTTGTTCCTTCAACAAAAACTTTTGTTCCTGTGTAGATATTATTTGTTCCTCACACACTTTTTTGTTCCCCGTGCAAACATGATTTGTTCCTGAGTCACTTTTTTTTGTTCCGTGTGTAGACATGATTTGTTACTTCAACAATTTTTTGTTCCAGTGTGGATATGATTTGTTTTTCGGACACTTTTTTCTCTGTTCCCCGTGTAGAGACATGGTTTGTTCCTCGGATACTATTGCTTGTTCCCCATGCAGACATGATTTGTTCCTTGAATATTTCTTTGTTCCCCGTGTAGACATAGTTTGTTCCTTAGACACTATTGTTTGTTTCCATGTAGACATGATTTGTTCTTTGAGTAGACATGTTTTGTTCCTCAGACACTATGTTTGTTCCCTGTGTAGACATGCTTTCTTCCTTCAACAATTTTTTGTTCCAGTGTAGACATGATTTGTTTCTCGAACATTTTTTTCTCTGTTCCCCGTGTAGACATGGTTTGTTCTTTGGATACTATTGCTTGTTCCCCATGTAGAAATGATTTGTTCCTTGAATATTTCTTTGTTCCCTGTAGGCATAATTTGTTCCTCTGACACAATATTTTGTGTTCCTCGTGCGTTAAGACTTTCTTCCGCTCAACGCAAAATGTTGTTCCTTTTTCTATTTATTTTTATTCCACGGATACTAAAATATTGTTCCACAGAGCAAATCTGTGTTCCCTTAGTTTTCACAACTTTTTGTTCCCCATAATGTATTCTTTTCGTTCCTAGGTGTATTAGTACTTGTTCCTTGGTATATATAATTTGTTCCTCTTACTCTACAAAATAATTTCTGCTAAACAAAACTTCTGCTTATTTTTATCTGAATTTTTTGTTCTCCTTTTTAATCTTGATTTGTTCCTCGCAAATAACACACTCAGTATTGTGCAAATTCATCAAAGACGTTTCATGCATTCCGGACATAAGCTAGTTTTGCGTGTGAGTATTGTGTCGTGCTGATACCACTCAGCGCACTGTACGCGCGCGTCTATAGGCATGCTGACAGCAACGTCCGGCGCCTGTGTGTGTCCGTGTACAGCTCATGCAGCTCCATTTTTTAGTCCCACCTCGCTGCTTTAATAAGACACGCACCGGTTTAAATAGCTGCTCTCCTCCATTCCTTTTTTTTTTTAGATTTGCTCTCCTCCATTCTAGATGTACAGGTAGGAGTGTAGGACAAGCTCATGCCGTGGCGTATCGCTCGTACAGAGCACGTATGCTAGTTTGGGGCTTCGATAATAAATGGGCTTAGCGAAACGAGATCGCGGCCTCTGCATCTCATCCAGCAATACCGAGCGAAATGAGAGCGCCAGGGAGCACCCATTTTAAGCTTATCTAACTCGTTCCACCGGCCCGTCCTCAGTTCCATTCTAGACTGCGCTTGCCTATTTAAAGCAGGCGGCCCAGACTGTGCTTCTGTACTAGGAAACGTCAATTGGGCTCAGGGAGGTGAGACTTCGGGAACTCTCTCCCGCCATCCGCAACCTCTGAACACGCTCGAATCCTCTCGACCGAGCTCGACGATCGAACCTTCTCGCTTGCTCGCCACCTCTCCACCTTCCACCGCCCCCCAACTCTCTCAACCCACTATAAATTGGACACCCGCTAGCCATCCCGTCGTCATCACATCACATTCGAGAAATCAGCAAGATACTAGCAGAGATCCAGCGAGATCGAAGAATACACTCCGAGACAGAGTCTGAACAGTGTGCACACGCACGCTTAGCCCAGTAGTAGCATCCTCGAGTTCGGTGGCAATGTCGACGCGATACTTCTTGGCGCTTGCCTGCGTCGTCGCGGCGGTTATGTCGCTGGCTGTGGCGCCGGCAGAGGGCGCAATCCTCCCGTGGTTTGGGAGCGGCGCCGGTGGAAGCCGCGGCGTGCGCGAGGACGCGGTGGCGTCGCCGCTGCAGGACGTAGGCCTCCTGGCCGACCCGTTCCGGATCCTGGAGCACGTCCCGTTCGGCTTCGACCGCGACGACGTGGCCATGGTGTCGATGGCCCGCGTGGACTGGCGCGAGACCTCGACGCCCACGAGATCGTGGTGGACGTGCCGGGGATGAGGAAGGAGGACCTCAAGGTGGAGATCGAGGAGAACCGGGTGCTGCGGATCAGCGGCGAGCGGCGGCGGGAGGTGGAGGAGCGGAAGGGCGACCACTGGCACCGGGAGGAGCGCTCCTACGGCAGGTTCTGGCGCCAGATGCGCCTCCCCGACAACGCCGACCTCGACACGGTCGCCGCCAGCCTCGATGCCGGCGTCCTCACCGTGCGCTTCCGGAAGCTGGCGCCCGACCAGATCAAGGGCCCGCGCGTGGTCGGCATCGGAGGGGGTGACGACGGCGCCGCCGCAGGCAAGACGAGCATCGGTGACGCCGGCAACGCTGGAGGCGAAGAGCGCCAGGCCAAGAAAGTCGAGCTCTGAATCTCTGAACTCTGAAATGCGAGACGTGCCAGTAGTTCTTGACAATACGCTTGTCAGTTTCGCTTCTTCGTATCGTACAGTTTGTGTAGAAAAGAAAAGATGTGACGTACTCGATTCACTTCCGCATGTAACAAGTCTTCTCGGATGAAAATAAGAAGCCACGAATCACTCCTTTTTTTTTCGCCAGAATTGTGTTGCGTACTGAGAACATTGAAATTTCCGTGAAGACCTATTTTGGGCAACAGTCTGCTGAAAAAGCTACAGGATGCGTTTGGTTGCACATTGTCTTCGAAGTTTTTTCTAAAATACTGTGGTTACTAAGTATACTTCAGTACTTTGGCGGTGTTTGGTTTAAACAAATATTATAGTTTTGGAAACCATGGAATGTCAAAATATGTTGTATTTTGAAGTATCGATAAAAGAGGTATGATCCTCTTTTCCTAAAACTTAGGTTTCTCTTTTCCTAAAACTAAGGAAACCTAAGGAAACGTTTTTCTTGTTCTGATGTGATTCAAATTCATATAAAGATAAAGGCTAATTTCGAAACGAAGTGGAGGCCCGTCGGAGGCTTGGGTCGTAGCGTACGCATTGTTTGTTGGCGAGTCTCTGACTTAGGGTTGGGCAGAGTCTCTGACTTAGGGTTGGGCCGTAGCATACGTATCGTTGTCGAGTCGGACGGCAACGGACTTAGGGTTTTATCACCATAAATACATCTTGTAAGCTGCCAGCTGGGATAAGTCGCATGTTGTAAATCTCCGGCGTTTGTGACCTCACCCGATATAGTGAAGTTTTGCTGGCTGACGTCCGTGGTTTTTTCTCTCCCATTGTTAGTAGGGTTTTCCACGTTATATCTCGTGTCCCCATTGGTTTGATCTTCCGCTTTCTTAATCGTTTCTTTGCTATCGATTATAACAAGTGATATTAGAGCCATGTTTCAAATCTGTTTTCATATTAGGGTTTCACGATGGCATCGATAAAGTTTGATCTACCGTTGCTGGACTACAAGATAAGATTCTCGTTGTGGCAAGCCAAGATGCGTGCGATCCCTGGCCCGTCATTTCTCCCCTCCCCCCCACCAGGTGCTTTGAGAGTCGTGCGAGAGCGACCGGGTCGCTCCCGCACCCTTCTCGCCGGAGTAGCCGGTGGGAGGCGGTGGCGGAGGGACGCCGGGGTAGGTTTAGGTGTAGCTTGTTGTTCTTTAAGTAGGTGTTGTCCCGTATAGGCGTTTGGGAGTAGGCCGTCAGATCTCGCCGGCTGGATCTGGCGCGTTCCGGTGGTCCTCTTCGTTGCTGTGTGGCTCCGGTGGCAGGGGGTCACGCAGGCGGTGGAGTGGGTGCTGGAGATCTCCGTCAATAAGGTCAGCTCGAGCTTGTCTGCTTCGGCGTCGGGGCGTGGCGCCGGGTGGTTGCCCCAGGTCCTTTTCGCTGAGCCTCCATGGCGGAGGCCGATGGTGAAACTCCGACGGGCAGGCTCGTTCAATAAGCGCTCTGGCCTCCATCTCGTCCACCCTGAAATCCTTCTCCTTCTCTTGGCCGGCCGTGGCGGCGAGGGAGAGAGGGGCGGGCGCTTGGTGGTGCTTGGGGATGGAAGGTTGCTGGCCCTCTGCGCGTGAGAGCTTCTCGTGCGCTTGAAGATGCGAATCATGGAGTTCCCAAGCGGCCGCTGCTCAGCGACGCCGCTACCCTTGGCTGATGGAGCCACTCCTGCCGCGGGAATCAACCCGGGCATCTTCTTCCTCCAGGCCGATGCGCCGAAGTGGAGGATCTTCCTCGACCCTGGCAAGGGACTCATAGCCAGCGCCGCCCCAAGTGGCATGTTCCCCGGCGGCGACGCAGGCTCCTCTGCTTTGTGGTCAACCATGCGCGGTGGAGAAGACGATGGGCTTGATTGCTTCCTCCAATTTTTTCCCAGGGTCTTTACTGTAAAAGTGTTAGCCTTATCTGTAGTTACCCTAACTTGTAGGGGCTTCACTGTAATTTGTACCCACCGCTTTGTCTAATGCAGCTTCTGGGGCCTTCGGGTATGTTTATGTTCAAAAAAAAGATGCGTGCGATCCTCGCACAGTCCAATGATGCGCTGGATAAATTCGGCGACAAGAAGCAGGCGACATGGACCGCTGATGAGAAGCGGAGAGATCGAAGGGTTTGTCCCTGATTCAACTTCATCTATCTAATGATATCTGCAAGAAGTACTGCAGGAGAAAACCGCAGCAAAGCCGTGGGCTAAGCTGAGTCGATATGCATGTCCAAGGATATAACTAGCAAGATGCACGTGAAGATAAAATTGTTTATGCATAAGTTGGAAGAAGGTGGTTCGCTGATTCACATATCGATCTTTAAGGAGATCGTTTTTGTCGATGGAGGTAGAGTATGACGATGAAGATCTAGCTCTTTTACTCACCAAATTCCTTTACCAATTTTCGTGATACCATACTGTTAAGCCGTGATGAACTAACCGTTGCGGAAGTTTATGATGCCCTGCTTACAAGGGAAAAGATGAAAGGTATGGTACAGAAGGAGGAGGAGTCCTCGAAGGGTGATGCTTTGCAGGTCCGAGACAGGCCTGAGCAATGAGATAACCACTGCAACAACAAAAAAACAACAGAGATAAGAGTAAGGGTGACAGAGGTCGCTTAAAGTCTAAAGGACGAGACAAGTTCTGCAGGTATTGTAAGAAAGCTAATCATGTCATTGATGATTGTTGGAAGCTGCAGAATAAGGAGAAAAGAATAGGTAATTACCAACCAAAAAATAATGAAGGTAATGATACCGGTGATGGTAGTTCTAATGACGAATGCCTAGTTGTTTTTGCTGCATGTGTTTCTCGTCATGATGAATAGATTCTTGATATTGCATGTTTGTTTCATATTTGTTGTAACAAATATTGGTTCAGTTTTTATGAGTCTGTGCAGACATGAGATTTTGTACATGTGGGGAATGACAACCCATGTCACATTGTTGGCGTTGGTAGGGTCTGTTCAGATCAAGGCACATGATGGAACGACACGCACGTTGACTTGAGTGAAACACATACCAACCATGGCGAGAAATTTGATCTCGCTCAGTACCCTTGATTGTGAAGGGTACAAGTATGCCGACGGGAATAGACTCTTGAAGGTATCAAAAGGTTCTCTTATTGTTATGGTTGGTAATAGGAATTATGCTAAATTATATATTCTTAGAGATAGCACTTTATCTGGTACTGTTGTTGCTGTTTCTAATTATGATGCTAGTAAAACTATTATTTGGCATAAGCGTCTTGGACATATGAGTGAACTTGGTATGGCATAATTGATTAAGAGAGAGCTACTGCAAGGTTGCAGTTTGGGAAAGATGCAATTATGTGAACATTGCATTTTCGGTAAGCACACAAGAGTAAAGTTCAATACTTCCGTTCATACCGCCAAAGTTACACTTGATTATGTACATGCTGATGTTTGGGGGCGTCACGTAAGCCCTCTTATGGTGGTGCTCGTTATATGCTTACCATTATTGATGATTATTCTAAAAGAGTTTGGCTTATTCATGAAAAATAAGGATGATATGCTTGCTGCTTTTAAGGAGCGGAAAGCTATAATAGAAAGGCAAATAGAAAGTAAGGTGAAATTGCTTCGTACTGACAATGGTGACGAATTTTGTTCGAATGCCTTTAATGATTATTGCAGGAAGGAAGACAATGTCAGGCACCTCACCATCCCGTACACGCCTCAGCAGAATGGTGTAGCGGAGCAGATGAACAGGACCATAATCTCCAAGGCTCGCTGCATGATCTCTAACGCTCGCATGAATAAGCGTTTTTGGGCCGAGGCGGCTGCCACCGCATGTTACTTGATAAACAGGTCACCATCAATTCCCCTTAACAAGAAAACTCCCATTGAGGTATGGTCTGTTTCTCCTGCTGATTATTCACAACTTAAATTTTTCGGTTGCACTGCATATGCTCATGTTGATAATGGGAAGTTAGAGCCGAGAGCTATTAAGTCTGTTTTCATTGGTTATGTTTTGGGAGTAAACGGATATAAGTTGTGGAACCCCGAAACTAACAAGGCTTTCATGAGTAGGAGTGTTGTTTTCAATGAATTTGCTTTGATAAGTGATTCGACACAAGGGGAGACAAAGAATAATTATAAGCCTTAACAGCGGAGTTGTCAATTCACCTGCACCTGGAAAAGCATAAGTAACAGGGGTGATATGAAAGCAGCAGTAATATGAGAGCAATAGTAACAGTAACGCAGAGACAATGGCACCAGAAAATAGTTGCTTGCGCGGAGTTGACGGGAAAGCAATGATGATGACAGATGGACCGGGTTCTCAGCTATCTACACTAGTGGTAACTCTCCAAGAACAAGTGTTGGGTGAACAAATTACAGTTGGGCAATTGACAGAATTGAAATAGCATTAAGACAGAACATCCAGTCTATTAATCATGTAGGCATGTTTTCCATATATAGTCATACGTGCTCGCAATGAGAAACTTGCATAACATCTTTTGTCCTACCAGCCCGTTTGCAGCGGGGTCTCAAGGGAAACTACTGGTAATTAAAATACTCCTTTTAATAGAGCACCGGAGCAAAGCATTAACACTTGGTGAAAACATGTGATCCTCATATCAAAACCACCCCTCCGGTTATCCCAGTTGCTGTCACTCTGGGGCCTCGGGTTCCGGACAAGGACATGTGCAAACAACTTGTAGATACAATCTAAGCAATAATTAAAAAGTTTAAATCTAAGATCATGCCACTCGTGCACTAGTGACAAGCATTAAACACAACAAGATTGCAGCAACAATAACTTCACAAACTTTAATGGATAGACTGATCATAATATAACAATTCATCGGATCCCAACAAACACAACACCGATTACATCAGATGGATCTCAATCATGTAAGGCAGCTCATGAAATCATATTATTGAAGTACATGGGAGAGAGAGTACTAACTGGCTACAGCTAGAACCCGTAGTCTATGGGGGAACTACTCACGGAGCATGATGGAGGCGGTGGCGTCGATGGAGAAGGCTCCGGGGGTCAATCCCCGGCCCGGCAGGGTGCCGGAACAGGACCTTCTGACCCCGGAAACTTAGTTTCGATGGCGGCGGAGCTCTGGAGTGTTTCTCGTAAAATCCTTCTGGGGTTAGGGTTTTCTCCGCGGGGGCAATTTATGGTCCAAAGGGCAGCTTCAGGGGGTGCACGAGGCGGTCACACCACCCCTCGGCGCAGCCTAGGGTTTTCCTGGCCGAACCGACTTGTCGGGCCTGCACAGGCCGCATCCGAATTCTGATGGAGGTGAATCTTTTGTCTAGATCGTGCGGCGGAAAATTTCCTGCAACTTTCACGACTAGACTTTTTCCATTTGACGTCGTCTTCAGGCCCGAACGTGGCGATCTTTGAAAATAGTTTTCAGACAGATTTCTGGAAAGTCCCAATTTGACTCCAACAAGGTTTCCTTTGCCCAATTTTGATAATTTCTACACATCAAAGTGTAAAACAAGAACATTGTGCACTTTGGCAACTATTAGTAGGTTAGTCCAATAAATGTCATAATATGATATAAAGTGCATATAAAACATGTGGTAATTAATATAAAACATGCATGGAACATCAAAAATTATAGATACGTTTGAGATGTATCAAGCATCTCCAAGCTTAGTTCTTACTCGTCCTCGAATAGGTAAACGATAAACAATATAATTTTTTAGGTGACATGCTACCAACATAATCTTGATCATATAGTATTGTAAGGCACATGTAAATGAATAAAGTGATCCAAGTCAATGGTCTATAGTTTGCTACCAAATAGATAATGAGTAAACAATTGAATCACACAAGCTAAACTTTTCATGAATAGTACTTTGGAGATAATGCATCCACAGGCTCACATAAGAGTTAACTCATAAAGCAATAGATTCTAACAAAAGGAATTTAATCAACACCAAGGAAGATTTAAGATTCAGCATTTGCTTCAACTTTCAACATGTTTATCTTATGTATATTGTCAACACAAAGCAATATAATAAGTCCAATATGCAGCATATAACAAATGTTGTAGCAAAGTTGACACTAGTATTTGCTTGTGAAAGATAGAAAGAATAGGAAAACTGACTCAACATAAAAGTAAAAGAAATGCCCTTCGCAGAGGGAAGCAGTGATTAAATCATGTGCTAGAGCTTTTTAAGGTTTTGAAATCATATAGAGAGTAAAAATTAAGTTTTGAGAGGTGTTTGTTAATTGTCAATGAATGGTAGCGGATGAAAACAGTATTCTCCCTATCAAACAGACTTAGAGCGGCTCCCATGAAGGACGTTATTTCTACCAGCAAGGCAGATCATCCCTCTTTCTCTTTTGTTTACACATGCAGATATTTCACTGTTTGTCATTGCTTACTGATAAATCAGGGAAAAATGTGAAGAGAATTAAGCGGTTAAAGTTGTAATTAATTGGGACTGGGCGCCCCGCTGCCAGCTCTTTTTGCAAAATTATTGGATAAGCGGATGTATATGTCACTAGTCCAGGTGTAAAGTCTGTTTGACAAGTCGAATAAAGAATAACCCACTACTTCCTCACGAGCTAGTAAACATTGACACAAAAAGAAATAATAACAATTTTGAATAATTTAAAGGTAGCACATGAAAATTTTACTTGGAGTGGTAAGGAAATACTACATATAGGTAGTTATGGGGGACACAAATGGCATGGATTTTGGCTCAAGGATTTGAATGCACGAGAAGCATTCCCTCTCAGTACAGAGTTTAGGTTAGAAAGGTTATGTAAGTAAACAAGAATATCAACCAGTACACCAAGTTTTATATGACAAACATATTACAAACATTATAAGATTTCACACCGTCTTCCTTGTTAACCAAACCCTTTTATTAGAAAATATCTATATCTTAGAGATATCACTCATGATGATATGTTAATGAGAGCCGTTTCACTAGTCATAGTGGTAGCTGCACATGCTCCCATCACCGTTGGATAAATGGCAGCACCGTTGGATGCGTTGCATCATAACATGTTGACTGACGGTGACTTCACGGTTCTAGCATGCAAAGTTCCTGCCCCGTTCACTTATTCTGCCTTTTGTGTGTATTCCTTTCTTGCACTGCTGCCACACTTTTTGCCCCCTGATTTGTCCTATCCTCATCACATGTTATCATCCATTGCTCCGCTTTTGGAGCTAATTCAGAGAATAAACGAAGCTCTAAAGCAATCCATTGCTCCGCTTTTTTTTCTTTGAATTTTTTTCAAAAAAAAAATTCAAAAGAAAAAGCGAGCAGCTAAACACGAGATTACAACCTAAATAAAGAGAACTTCAGCTAAACACGATTACTACCCAAAAAAAAGCGACTCAGCTTTATACCATACCGACAAGAAAAAAAGGCATAAGCAATCTTATGGTATAAAAAAACATCAAGGCATAAGCAGCCTGGGCCAACTGATGAGGCATTTTTGTGGATCACGAAGAGTGGAAGCAGAGGAGTTGGAGGGCTGTAGTGGTCGGGATCTGAGGTTGGAGTGAGGACGAACAGGGATGACGAGCTCGTGGCTGACCACTCCATCGGATCAAAAAGGAGAGTTGGCCGGTTGGAGAGAGAAAGGAGTCAGATGTGGGACATTGCTGCACATGCAAGCGCATTAACCTTGCCGTTAAATAGAACTGCGCGTCAATCACTTAGCGCGTGTGTAGATACCACTATGACTAGTGGCCTTCATCCCTATGTTAATTGCTGCCAAGAGAAAGAAATAAATCACTAACCTGAAGAAATTGTTGAGTAGTGAGTTTGAGATGAAAGATATTGGTGCCGCTAAGAAAATTCTAGGTATGGAAATTACCCGTGACAGAAATTATGGTTTGTTGTTTCTTAGTGAGCAAAATTACATTAAGAAAGTTTTTCATCGTTTTAACATGCATGATGCAATGTCTGTTAGTACTTCTATTGCTCCTAATTTGAAGTTGTCATCTTCTCAATGTCCTACTATTGATGATGATTTGGAGTACATGTCTTGAGTTTCATATTCTAGTGTTGTTGGTTTCTTGATGTATGCTATGGTCTGTTCACGTCCTGATTTTTTATATGTTATGGGCTTGGTGAGTAGATACATGCTAATCCTGGTAAAGAACATTGGAAAGTTGTTCAGTCGATTTTCAAGTACCTCTGTGGCACGTCTAATGCTTGCTTTAAGTTTGGAAGACTTGTGAGGGACTCGTTAGCTTTGTGGATTCAGATTTTGCTGCCGATTTGGATAAGAGGATGTCTCTCATAGGTTATGTGTTCACCATTGGTGATTGTGTTGTTAGTTGGAAGGCAACACTTCTGCCGGTTGTTGCCCAATCCACCACGGAGGCTAAATACATGGCTATTGCTGAAGCAGTTAAAGAAACTGTTTGGTTGAAAGGTTTGTTTGCTGAGCTTTGTGGAGATGATACTTGCATTAACCTGTTTTGTGATAATCAAAATAGATCACATGTTTCATGATAGAACAAAGCACATTGACGTCAAATACCATTATGTGTGTGATGTTGTTGCACAAGGTAAGTTGAAGGTATACAAGATAAGCATTCATGATAATCCCGCTGATATGATGACAAAGTCAGTTCATGTTGCTAAGTTTGAGCTTTGCTCAGGCTTAGTTGGTATCATTGTCTAGCCCCAGAGGCTATTTGGCGTCGAAGGTGTTTTCTTTGTTGTTTCAGGGTGAAGTTTCTCGTTCATGCTACAAGATGGAATTTGTCTCAAGATGGAGTGTTGTTTTAATGTGATACAAATTGATATAAAGATAAAGGCTAACTTCGAAGCGAAGCGGAGCCCCGTCGTCGGAGACTTTGGACGTAGCGTACGCATTGTTGCCGAGTCGGACTGCAACCGACTTAGGGTTTTACCACCATAAATACATTTTGTAAGCCGCCGGTTGGGATAAGTCGCACGTTGTAAATCCCCGGCGTTTGTAACCTCACTCGATATAGTGAAGTTTTGCTGGCTGGCGCACGTGGTTTTTTCTCTCCCATTGTTGGGAGGTTTTTTCACGTTAAATCTCGTATCGCCATTGGTCTGATCTTCCGTTTACTCATTGTTTCTTTGCTATCGATTCTAACAGTTTTGTCTCCCATCCTCATATGTTGTTTGATAAAGCAAAGTTGTAAAAATTCATGCAAGTGTTCTACATAAGTACAAATTTGCACGATGAAATGACATTTGTGTAACAAAACTAGTGCTCTAAAAACAACATTCTAAAATTCCATTTTTGCTAGTATTTGTTTTTTCGCGGCAAAGCATAACAAATGTCATTTCGCCACGAAATTTTTTGTGCGTATGTAGAAAACTTATATATGTTTGTGTCAAAAAAAATTCAGAATTGTGGAAAAGTTTTACTATTTCTTGAATTTTCTTTAATCAAGTAGGAGCTTATGAGTTCAGTGGCAAAGTGAATTTCTGAAAAAATGTATTATTTTTCTGGGTATTGAAAAACCAAGGTTTTGAAATATTTTGGTTGTGAAAAACTGAGTTACGCCGAACTTAAAATAACAAACAATTGGATCTGGTGAGATCAGTGCACTAGATCATGTGTTCTCCCTGTTTTTTTTTTTTTTGAACTTGGAACACTTTTAAACAAAGAACCTTGCAAAAAATATAAATTACAATGAGGTCCTAGAATTTCACACCAATTCTACATACATCACCCTATAGGTGACAGCGAACGCGATCGAGTCCACGCTCAATACCGCTAAAGAACCTTCTCCATGCGCAAACGTTCCGTAACTGACTACAGGTATAGGTCACTTGGATTGCCCAAAACGACGATGGCTACACCCAGGCCGTGGAAAATACTCTCATGGTAGACGAAGAAAAGGCTAGAGCTGCATCGCTCAAGCAGGATGAGGCCAAGCCTGTGGCTAGGGATAGCGGTGGCCATACGACACAATTGGTGAGGAATTGCGCTGGAGAAGGGTGGCGGGTGTCCCGAATGGGCTGCCCACCCATGGCTTCGTCCACTTAACCCTAAGAGCTCGTTTGGCACCCATCATTTCATTTCATTTGACAGAAATGAAATGATAGTGGTAGGAATTGACATAACACATAATAGGTATTTGCTGGAATTCCAAATTAAATGACATGTCAATTCCATGCCAGCCAAACAGGTTGAGCATGGAATCACAAATGAATTACATGATTCCAGCTTGAAATGATGGGTACCAAACGACCTCTAATAGAAGCATGGCCCCAGTGACCGGGCGCCATGGTTACATAGCATGCATAGGGCTAGGGACGGGACCATCATACTTACATGTCTTGGCATGTTGATCGGCGTCACGTCAAAAAATATACATGGCGCCCTGGACTACCACGACATGTACTGCCTCCGTTCCAAATTAGATGACTTCTATTTGTCCACATGTGGATGTATTTAGACATGTTACAAGTATCCCTAATGATAAAAGAGCGCAACTGCGCTATTTTGGGTTCTCGAGCGCACGCACTACACGACAAGCAACGAACCGTGCTGAAATCTCCTTCGTCCCCGGCTCCTTCTCCGAGTCGTCGGTGCCGCCCTCACAACCGCGCCTCCATTCCATGCTTCTCCCGTCCAGCACGGCCATAGCTTTTGTCTCCTCTCGCGTCGCCGCCCTCTCTGGTTCATCCGATGTCGCGCTGGTTCCCAGATAGCCGTCGTCAAACCAGTTCTAGCCGCGCGCCGTGGCTTCTTTTTCCCCCGGAGGACTGTCGTCGCGCCCGACCTCCGGTATCCCACGAATCCCACCGCCGTCACGCCGCCCAGGTTCCCCCAAAGCCGCCGCTGGGTCTCTCCTCCGCCCTAACCTGCGCCGCTGCCCCCATCCTTCCGCCGGCGCCCCGCTCCATCCATCCGGCACCGTGCACTAGGTCGCCGCTGCTACCCGATCCCCCCACCCCCACCACCACCGCAGCCCAAGCACTAACCGGGCAAACATCTGAGATCACAGGAGCAGCTTGAGATCACTCCGACGCACAGCAGATCTCCATTGCAATTTGTCCAGGATCGGGCTGTACAACGCACCAGAGAAAGATTGAAGAATCTTATCTCTTTGACTGTTTTGCACTTTAGTCCTTCCACTTCTGATTATACACACAAGGGCCCTCTGTTATGCATAAAATTGCTTCCTCATGGAGCAAACTTGCTTGGTCGAGTATTAAAGTTGCATTAAAGTTGTCTATTGTTGTTTAAAGTTGTTGAGTAACAAAGTTGTTTAGAATTGTTATGAAGTTGCCCTAACACACACAAAAATTATTTTGGCCAGTACGAAAGTTGCTTGTAATTGTTATGCACTTTTTTTACTGCTCTTGTGAAGTTCCTCTCGTCGTACACTAGAGTTCTTTTCCACTATTATGGAGTAGTCTTATCGTGAAGTTTGTCTTGCACACAAAACTTGTTGGAAATATGCCCTTGAGGCAATAATAAAGTGTTATTATCATATTTCCATGTTCATGGTAATGTTTATTCTCCATGCTATAATTGTCTTAACCGGAAACCTAATACATGTGTAGTTATGTAAACAACACAATGTCCCTAGTAAGCCTCTACTAGACTAGCTCGTTGATTAATGATGGTTACGGTTTCCTAACCATGGACATGAGTTGTCAATTAATTAACGGGGTCATATCATTGGAGAATGATGTGATGGACAGACCCAACCAAGCATAGCAATATTGATCGGATCAATAAGTGTATATTCCCATGTCTTGTATTGTCAACTATCCTGTTTCTTTGACCATGAGATTATGTCTGTCCCGGGTACTGAAGAATATGTCTTGGGGACATCAAACGTCATTTCGTAAATGGGTGACTATAAAGGTGTCTTACAGGTATCTCTGAAAGTACTTGTTGATTTGCATATATCAAGACTAGGATTTGTCCCTCCATAAGATGGAGAGATATGCTCTGGGCCCACTCGGTAATGCACATTCGGTATCGCTTGCAAGCACGTGACTAAAGAGTTAGTCACATGGAATGTTGTATTATGGAACGAGTAAAGAGTACTTGCTAGTAACGAGATTGAGCTAGGTATGGTGATACCGCCGATCAGATCTCGGGTAAGTAAAATATCGTGAGACAAAGGAAATGAAATACATTGACATTGTGGTTCACGCCGATAACGATCTTCGTTGAACTTGTGGGAGTCATTATGGGCATCCAGGTCCCGCCGATGATTATTGATCGGAGAGGTGTCTCGATCATGTCCACTTGTTCTCGAACCCATAGGGTCACACACTTAATGTTCGGTACCGCTAGGGTACTTTGGGATAATCTTAATGGTGAGACCGAAGGTTGTTCAGAGTCTTGGATATGATCCATGACATCATAAGGAGCTCCGGAAGAGTCCAGAGATAAAGTTTCATATATAGGAAAGTGGTTTTTGGGTTCCGGAAAGGTTCAGGAATTAACCGATATTGTATCGGGGTTTTCCTAAAATGTTCCGGTGGGTCCCATGGTGGGGCCCACTATCCCGAACGTCCCACTTAGGATATTTGGCAGCCAACTTCCTTCCTTGTGAAGTCTTGACAGCTAGGTTTCTTCGTGGATAAGCCTTGGAGGTGGGTTCCTTCGTGGGGAAGCCTTGGAGGCTGGTTCCTTGGTTGAGAAGCCTTGGAGGCTTAGCAACCAAGTCTCCCCGTGGGCCCGCCAGCTCCAAGCTTAGGAGGCAAGCCTCACAGCCCCTCCCCACGTCCTACATAAGGAGGGTACCATTTGGGGAAAGATAAGGATTGATTCCTAAGCCGGTACACTTCCTCTTGCTCCTTTCTCTTGTGGTCTTGGCTTTGCGAAGCCCTGCCCGTGTGAGAGATCACCGAACCACCACACCATCGTGCTGCTGGTTTGGATCCCATCTACTTCTCCTTCAAGCTTGCTGGATCAAGAAGAGGAGACGTTGCTGAGCCGTACGTGTGTAAATCTCGGAGGCACCGCTCATTGTGGTGCTGATCGGAGTGAACCGCTTCAAGGTCATTACCAAGCTGCGTTGTGATTAACGTCCAACGCATGTGTTCTTTGAGGGTATGTTGATTGCCCTCTCCATTACTTGCATCTCCTTAGATAAGATCTTTGGGTGTTGCTTCCGCATGTGAGAGAAAATTTTGATTTTCCGCCGCGCATTTCCCTACAGTGGTATCAGAGCCGTGCTTTGCGTAGTTGCTTTGTACGGATAGAACACAAGGAGTAGTGTGGCGTTTGATATTTTTGTTGCTACCCTCCCGTGTGTATTTTTTGGTTTTGTGGCATGGTAAGATGCAGCGGCCCGGACCAACTTTACAGTCTTCGGATTGAGACCGCACTAGTACAGAACGACACATCGGATACCCCTCTATGGCAACGGCAAGAGTTAGGTGACGGAAAAATGAGCTCCGCGCACTTCCGCGAGTGCACGCGCGCTAGTCGGTCGATGGGCCTGACACAATGGTAACGGAGGCTGAAAAGATCTCCGTTGCTCATATATAGGCAACGGAGGAAAGAATATCTCCGTTGCTGATATTTCCACATCAGAAACGGTGATCGGTCTATCTCCATTTCCCATGTGAAGGCACATTAAGCGGTGCCGGTATTAATATCTCCCACTCCAGTACTGTATCTCACTCTCACTCTCAGTCTCACTCTCCTCAGTTACTAACCCTAACCGCACATCGATGGCGAACCCCTCCGGCGCCGACGGAAGTCAGGATGGAGCATCTTCCTCCTCCCACCCTCCGAGGCGGAGCCCGGATCTCCCGTACAACTGGGGCGAGATCCCCGGCAACTGCGGTCGCGAGTTCATTCTGAGCCGTCAAATCCCATCCGGATCTACGGCGGCGGCGGCCACCGACGCCCGGATCTCGTCCTCATCGTCCTCCTCGGATGATGAGGACGAGGATCTGGAGGTCGGTCTCCTCCTCTCTCGCGCCTCCTTTGAGCGCGAGCGCGCCGAGGGTGTCATTCGGGCGTCTGTGATGCAGAGAGCTATCCGCATCTCCGCCGCTGAGCACGCAATAGAAGCCGCCGAGGAGGCGTTGTTCCAGACGTGGCTCCGGGCGGCCATAGACCGCTCTCTTCTCCCTGGCCAGGGCCCTGGGCCAGATGCGGCGGCGGCAGCGGTGGCGGCGGCGGAGGAGGAGGAAGAGGAGGAGGAGGAGGAGGACGCTCCGGTGTTCGAGCAGGATGAGGTCTCCTCTGACGTCTCCTCTGGCAGTGGCTCTGACGCCTGGGACGCAATCCGCGACGAAAAGCGACCCCGCCTCGCCTAAGGTAAATGACCGCTCTGTTAGCTACTTATTTAGCTCGGTTTGCTCTGTTCAGCTATGTATTTGCTATGTTAGCTACTTATTTAGCTCGGTTTGCTTTGTTTTGCTATGTATTTGCTATGTTAGCTACTTATTTAGCTCGGTTTGCTCTGTTAGTTAGCTCTGTTCAGCTATGTATTTGCTATGTTAGCTACTTATTTAGCTCGGGTTGCTCTGTTAGTTAGCTCTGTTCAGCTATGTATTTACTATGTTAACTACTTATTTAGCTTGGTTTGCTCTGTTCAGCTATGTATTTGCTATGTTAGCTACTTATTTAGCTCGGGTTGCCCTGTTAGTTAGCTCGTTTCAGCTATGTATTTGCTATGTTAGCTACTTATTTAGCTTGGTTTGCTCTGTTAGTTAGCTCTTCAGCTATGTATTTAGCTCGGTTTGCTTTGTTTACTGCTTATTGGCTCTGTTTATTAGCTTTGTTTGCTGTTTTTAACAAAGAATATTCGTTGTTTCAAGGGCTTGGTGGATGATTGGTGACGATGCTGCTGCCGTGAAGACCTAGGAGCGGGGCTCCATACACGGTGCCGTCACCAGGAGCAGTACATTTTGCGCAGCAGGAAAGACAGTAGATGTTCATCTGGCGGCCGTGAAGACATAGGAGCAGAGCTCCAGCCACGCGCACTGATGAACTTTTGTAAAGCAGGGCGTACAGGAATACGGTGACGACCGGGCGGCCGTCTAGTCGCATGGAGCGGGGCTCCATCGACGGCACAGCCCATCACCGTGTTTTTTTTGTTTTCCTGTAACCCTTATTAGAAACGGTTATTAGCAAAACTCTGTGTCTAATGTTAAATACATCAGAAACGGTTTATCTCCTCCGTTGCCATTGTGAGGCTTCACATCAGTGACAGAGGCGGGGACACGGACCCTTTCTCCGTTGCCGATGGGGTTTTTGGCCCGTTTTCGATGTGTCGTTCTGTACTAGTGCCAGTTCTGCACTTGACATGCAACTAGTTTTGCATAGGCAGCTGGCGGGTGTCTGTCGCTCTTATCATAGTGAAACCGGATTTACAATGGAGGGCTTATAGAAGTTAATAAGCAACTTGTATTATCAGCGTTGTGGTTTTTGCGTAGGTAAGAACGGTTCTTACGCAGCCCCTAGAAGCCACGTAAAATTGCAAAAATCAAGGAGAGGCGTCTAACTTGTTTTTGCAGGGGTGGTTGTGATTTGGTATAGCCCAATTTTACAATATTTGTTGTATGAGATGCACATTGATTGTAATATTATTTTTGACCTGCGTGTCATGAGATCGGCAGCCGGCAGGAGCCAAATGGTTGTCTTATTATTTTGTGACCTGCGTGTCAACTTAATACGCCATGTAATTGCATTACTTTATCGCTAAGGAGTTAGCAATAGTTGTGGATGCAACGTGATGGTGGAGGCAACCATGCATCTTGCTGGAGGGATGATGGAGATCATGCCATGCGTTCTAGATGGAGATCAAGACGCAAGAAAAGGGCTATACCATATCACATTGTTTAAGCATGTGATGTTTATCCTTTATGCATCTTATTCTGCGTGTGCACGACGGTAGCATTATAAGATGATCCCTCACTCAAAATTAAGATCGTGTTCTCCCCAAGTATGCCACCGCCAAGACAGTTCTTCGTTTCTAAGCACCACGTGATGATCGGGTGTGATGGATTCTACGTTCCACACAGCGGGTGTTGCTCGAGCCTAGCATGTACAGACATGGCCTCGGCACACAGGCAGATATACTTGGGTTAGCTTAACGAGCCTAGCATGTGCAGACATGGCCTCGGAACACAAGAACCGAAAGGTTAAACACGAATCATATGGTTGATATGATCAACATGGTTGATGTTCACCATTGAAGCTACATCGGCTCACGTGATGATCGGAGTTTGGTGTGGTGGATTTGGATCGTGTTCCACTTAACAACTATGAGGGATGTTGGTTTAAGTGGGAGTTCACTTGGTAATTTGATTACACTGAACTCTTTATCATGAACAAGTCTAAAATTGTCTTTGCAAATTATGTTGTAGATCATGGCACGCAACGTAGCTCAGTTCAACATCAACGCGTTCCTTGAGAAAGAAAAACTGAAAACATCTGGGTCCAACTTCAATGACTGGCACCGCAATTTGAGGATTGTCCTCAATGGGTGTAAGAAGCATTATGTGCTCGATGCAGCGCTAGGTGACCCACCTGCAGTCAGTGCTCCCACTGAAGAACTGAACGCATTTGATGCGCGCAGTGATGACCACACGATAGTTAAATGTGCAATTCTTACATCTCTGGAGCCAGATCTCCAGAAACGTTTTGAACTTCACGGGGCATTCGAAATGGTCGAAGAGCTGAAAACTATGTTTCAGACTCAAGCCCGTGCTGAAAGATATGAGATATCTGAGAAGTTCTTTACTTGTAAGATGGAGGAGCACAGCTCTGTCAGTGAACATGCTTTAGCCATGTCCGGCTATATCCAACGCCTTACTCAGCTGGGAATTGTCATCCCAGACGAGTTGAACACTGATAGGGTGCTCCAATCACTACCACCGAGTTACAAATCGTTTGTGCTCAACTATAACATGCAAGGGATGAAAAAGTCGATTCCCGAGCTTTTCGCAATGCTGAAATCTGCGGAAGTGGACATCAAAAAGGAACATCAAGTGTTGATGGTCAACAGAACCACCGGCTTTAAGAAAGCTAAGGCAAAGAAGGGAAACTTCAAGAAGGATGGCAAACCTGTTGCCACGCCTGCGAAGAAGCCCAAGGCTAAGCCTGAAACGGTGTGTTTCTACTGCAAAGGGGAAGGTCACTGGAAGCGCAACTGTGCCAAATACTTGGCGGATAAGAAGGCTGGCAATATCAAAGGTATATATGATATACATGTTATTGATGTGTACCTTACTAGTTCCCGTAGTAGTGCCTGGGTATTTGATACCGGTTCGGTTGCTCACATTTGCAACTCGAAACAGGAACTGCAGAATAAACGGAGACTAGCAACGGATGAGGTGACGATGCGCGTCGGGAATGGATCAAGAGTTGATGTCATCGCCGTCGGCATGCTACCTCTACATTTACCTTCGGGACTAGTTTTAAACCTAAATAATTGTTATTTGGTGCCTGCGTTAAGCATGAACATTATATCTGGATCTTGTTTATTGCGAGACGGTTACTCATTTAAATCTGAGAACAATGGTTGTTCTATTTCTATGAGTAATATCTTTTATGGTCATGCACCGGTTGTAAATGGTTTATTCTTGTTGAATCTCGAAAGTAATTCACACATCCATAACATTGATGCTAAAAGATGCAAGATGAATGATGATAATACCACATACTTGTGGCACTGCCGTTTAGGTCATATTGGTGTAAAGCGTATGAAGAAACTCCATACTGATGGACTTTTGGAGTCACTTGATTTTGAATCATTTGACACGTGTGAACCATGCCTTATGGGCAAGATGACTAAAACTCCTTTTTCCGGTACGATGGAAAGGGCAAGTGACTTATTGGAAATCATACATACTGATGTGTGTGGACCGATGAGCATTTCGACACGCGGTGGATATCGTTACTTCATAACCTTCACTGATGATTTGAGTAGATATGGGTATATTTACTTAATGAAACACAAGTCTGAAACTTTTGAAAAGTTCAAAGAGTTCCAGAGTGAAGTGGAAAATCATCGTAACAAGAAGATTAAATTTCTACGATCTGATCGTGGAGGTGAATATTTGAGTTACGAGTTTGGCATGCATTTGAAGACTTGTGGAATTGTTTCACAACTCACGCCACCTGGAACACCACAGCGTAATGGTGTGTCCGAACGTCGTAATCGCACTTTATTAGATATGGTGCGTTCTATGATGTCTGTATCCGATCTGCCAATGTCGTTTTGGGGTTATGCATTAGAGACAGCCGCATTCACTTTAAACAGGGCACCATCTAAATCCGTTAAGACGACGCCATATGAGATATGGTGTGGCAAGAAGCCAAAGTTGTCGTTTCTTAAAGTTTGGGGATGCGAGGCTTATGTCAAAAGGCTGCTGCCTGATAAGCTCGAACCCAAAGCGGAAAAGTGCGTCTTCATAGGATACCCTAAGGAAACTGTCGGGTATACCTTCTATCACAGATCCGAAGGCAAAGTCTTTGTTGCCAAGAATGGATCCTTTCTTGAGAAAGAGTTTCTTTCGAAAGATGTGAGTGGGAGGAAAGTAGAGCTAGACGAGGTTGTTGAACCTTCTCCCGAATTGGAGAGTAGCGCAGCGCAGGAAGTTGTTCAGGCGCCGCTTTCACCAACTAGAGAGGAAGCTAATGATGGTGATCATGAAACTTCGGTCTTAGCTGAAATTCGCAGGTCGGCTAGGATACGTACCGCTCCTGAGTGGTACGGTAACCCTGTCATGAATGTGTTATTGTTAGACAATGACGAACCTGCGAGTTATGAGGAAGCAATGATGAGCCCAGACTCTGGGAAATGGCAAGAAGCCATGCAATCCGAAATGGAATCCATGAGTGAAAACCAAGTATGGACTTTGGTTGATCTTCCTGATAGCCGCAAGGCTGTCGAGTGTAAATGGATTTTCAAGAAGAAAACAGACGCTAACGGTAATGTCACCGTTTATAAAGCACGACTTGTCGCAAAAGGTTTTCGACAAGTTCAAGGAGTTGACTACGATGAGACTTTCTCACCCGTAGCGATGCTTAAGTCTGTTAGGGTTCTACTAGCAATTGCTGCATTTTTCGATTATGAAATTTGGCAGATGGATGTCAAAACAGCGTTCCTCAACGGAAACATTGAAGAAGAGTTGTATATGATACAACCCGAAGGTTTTGTCGATCCTAAGGATGCTGGTAAAGTATGCAAACTTCAGCGTTCCATTTATGGGCTGAAGCAAGCATCCCGGAGTTGGAACATTCGCTTTGATGATGTGATCAAAGGTTTTGGATTTGTCCAAAATTATAAAGAAGCGTGTGTTTACAAGAAAGTGAGTGGGAGCTCGGTCGCATTCCTAGTTTTATATGTGGATGACATATTACTTATTGGGAATGATGTTGACGAGGGGTAGACTCATCAAGACCCATGGTTAAGGTCCTTGGGTTATGAATATGGGGGAGAGAACGTGGTAGAGCTGGAAGTATCATCGGTTGACAAGCAGGGCAAAGATTTTACCCAGGTTCAGGGCCCTCGTGTGGAGGTAACACCCCTATGTTCTACCTGTCTGTTATTGATTTGCGAATATGGTGGTTACAAGGGAATCCCGGAGAGATGCTGATTTCGCTAGGGTTTGCTGTGGATCTGAAAGTGCGTGTCCGGTTCGACAGCCCTCCCAGCCTTTAAATAATAGGCTGGGTCTCGGGTGTTCGTAACCAACTCAAATTACATGTATGGTAAGTATGAAACCGACTATATCTTCGCCTAACTTGGAGGATACTCCATCTTTCTTGGGCCTCCCTTCATGGGCTTTTTGTAGGCTCTTGATAGTTGGGCCTAGTCGATACGTGCACCAGGTACCCTCATGATAGGGTACCCGATAGTCATACCCATGTCAGTAGCCCCCGAGTACTTGTCTAATTCGAAGAGTCGGGCATGGACTCATTTATCTGTGCACGTTATATTCTTTGTATCTGTATTTATAATTGGAATTCCTGTATGAAATAACACATGTTGGCTATGTCGAGTATCTCATCGACTATGATTTTTTGCTTATGATAATCAAGGGATAATAGCTTAGCAGACCCGGCACTCACGACGGATCGAGGCCGGTTAACTACCATTCGGGCAAAACCATACTAGCTTTCAATCAAACTCGAGTCCCCGGACTCGAATCTGGAACAGACTGGTCAGACTCGAATCAGGCCGTTGAGGTCTTACTGAATCGAACTGCAGTATAATTTTGAATTTACCCAACGCGTCCGTCAGGATTTTCATCATGTCTGCTGACACAGAAAGTTTAAGGATAACGCTGCTGGAGCGGTCCCTAGCCCAGCTCGACTGATCGGCGGGTCTTACCTTTGCACTATGCATGCAGCATCCGAGGATCGTCAGATACAACTCGGGAATATTTCGAGTATGATTTTGTCTATGAACTGAGTCGATTAATTTATCGACTGATATTTTGCCGTTATTCTATCGGGTGCGCGACAGCGCTCCCGATGGGAGTAGCCCCCGAGATTGTGCTTTATTGCTTGCAATGGAGGATAATCTCAAAACCTTTTTTATCCTGCTTATATTAGTCAAAGAAATTGTTTGATATGCTCCCGATGGAAGTATTATGGTTCAGTCGAATTAAAGTTGACTGGCATCTTTGTTCGCGGTCGAAAGACCAATCAAAATTCTTGTGTGTTATCAGTCAAAGAAAACATCGAGTGACTTTTATGCCAGTTGTGCAAGATGAAGTAACGTCAGCAATGACGCATTTGCGACTGCCATCTCTGACAAGCAGTGGCGTGCCTGGGAAGGCTGATGGGACGCGACCCTGCTTGTGGGCCCATTACGCAGAGCTGACCAAGGACAGTGCCGGTTGGACTTGATTTGACCGTTCTGGCACGATTTTCACGGGGCGTGATAATGGTTCCTGGATTCCCGTGCGTAGTGGGCGGAGTGGCCGGCGACGGTTGCTCTCCGTGGCCGCCACGTGTACGGTGGGATGTCGCGCAGAGCGTATGTGCTATGGATTAACGGAGAGGATCGTTTTTGTCCTGTGGTAAATAGGGAGAACGGCGCTGACAGAGTTTTTTACTTGCCATTTGCTCCCTGCGCCGCCCCTATTTCCTCATCTTCCTCCTTGCGCTGCGCCTCCATTGTTCTTGCGCCCAAGTTCTTTGTGCTCCGCCCATCCAAGCTAGCAATGGCCAAGGGTGGAGGCTCCAAGCGAGGTGCTGCGTCCGCCGCCGCGACTAACGCGGCAATGAAGGGCAAGAAGACTGCGGCGGGCGCGCCTGCTGCCGCCACCGTTTTGAAGAAGAGCAGCGGAGACTGGGCGAAATCCACCATCAAGGACGCCCATCTGACCAAGTTTCGCGAGCAGGGTCTGCTTCCTCCTGCGGACCAACTTGCTGTTCATGCACCATCGTCAAAGGAGGTACTCCCTGAACCACGCGCCAACGAGCGTGTCTGTTTTGCGGAGTTTCTGCCTAGGGGTTTCTCGCTACCCCTCCATGATTTTGTGCGAGGTTTGCTTTTTGCCTACGGGGTGCAGATCCATGATCTCACCCCGAACAGTATTCTGCACATTGCGTGTTTCATCACGCTGTGCTAGTGTTTTCTGGGTGCTGCCCCGAGTTGGGCATTGTGGAAGGCCATTTTTATGGTGCGACCAAACAGGGGAGGCAGCCGCACCTACCCTGTGGGCGGCTGCGGGATCCAAGTGCGCGGCGACACCCGCTACTTCCACCTGAAGACAGTCGACTCCGCACAAGGCTGGAGGAAAGGTTGGTTCTATGAGAGCGTCGAACAAGGTGCAGTCGCCGCTTCTCGACTGCTACTTTTGCAAGGACAAAGGCCTGGGACCATCAGCTTTCGGATGAAGAACTGGCGGAAGCAGGGCCTCTTCTGTCCCGGATTGGAGGTCTTCTCGACAAGGTGACGGGTGTGCATCTGATGGCCACCTTTGTGAAGAGGCGGGTGTGGCCAATCCGTGACCGAGCACACCCCATGTGGCAGTACGAGGGCACAAATGATCCCACTCAGATGAGCCCAGAGGAGCTGTCAAGGAATGAGCTGTTGGCGCATGTGCGATCCATCACCAACCTTACAACAGCCGACCCGTGCAACGTCGACTGCCCCGTTACTCCATACGGGATGGAAAATCCTTTGCTTGAGGTATGTGTGCTTTATGATTTTTGTACTGCTCGCAGTTGGGAGTTGCCACTCGTATGCTTTGTAGCCTCTAACTTTGCTGATGTGATATGTGCTATGTAGGGTCACTCGACTGCTACCTCTCTTCCTCCTCTGCCAGAAGGTGGCCCAACTGAAGAAACTCAGGTGCAAGAGCTGGAAGCGAGGGGGGATCACTCGGCAATCCCTTCCGCCACCACTTCGCATGTGGAAGAGGTTGAAGAGGAAGCAGCAGAGGAGGTGCAGACTGAAGAAGTAGCCACCTCTGACCACGAAATCGACGGTGCGCCTCCAAAGCGTCGTCGACTAGTCAAGAAGGTATCTTCCGCTGTGAGCTCACCCGCGAAGGAGCAGGACTTGGAGGACGATGAAGATTCGGGTTCACCACCCGTTGCCAAGGCCGCTCCCTTGCGTGTATGTTCGCACAGCTCGACCCTCCTCCTCGGTCGGGTGGTGCCCCAATGTTTGGAGGCCCGAATTTTGAAGACCTCAACTACGAGGAAGATGAGGAGCACAGGTATGTGTCTTTGCTTATGATATGAAATTTTCTGCTGTTGCATACTTGTGCTGATAATTTCTTCCTGTATGCCATTCGTAGTGCTGAGACCAATCGGCACTTATCTCCCCCAGCCGAGAGAGTTCCAACACCGGATCACCCGACCGCCTCTCTGGCCGCACACGAGGCCGTCCAGCCAATAGCCGCCACAGCAGTTGTGGAGGCGACCAAGGCTAAGGATGTGGCGACTCCAGACGTCGGGACGTCTGCCACAACCCCTGAGTCGTGGACAAATCATGTGAGTACCTTTTGCTTAGCCCGCGTATTTTGGGGCTGTGTGCATTGCAACTTATGCTGGATGCGTATGTTGGCAGCCCTTCTACCGTACCCTGGCAGAGTCTGTCAAGGCCTATGTCCAGGTGGAGCAGGAGAGGGATGGCCTCCGCAATGACCTGGAGCAACTCAGTCGTGAGTTCACTTTGCTATTGCTTTCTGAAGCTCTTTTTGCAATGCTTGGCTATGTCGATTATGAACTATATGTGATCTGCTACCGCAGGCGAAAAGACAGTGGCTGAGTCCCGCGTGAAGGAGCTGGAGGAGGCACTCGCCGCACAGCGCGCTGAGTCCGCCGGGCGCGAGCGAGGATTTGCTGAACAGCTCGCCGGCCTTGTACAGGACGTGGGAGGTTAGTAAATTTTCCTTTGAAGTGCTCGTGTAGCAGTCAAGTGTCATGTAATGACTTTTGCTCTTGTTTGATTTATGAAGGAGCTAATGGTGCGCCGGCCTCTGTGGACACGACGAGTGGCGATCCGTCACTCGACCGTGCTGTGGGCGACCTCGGCGCCGTGTGCACTCGTGCGAAGGATGCACTCGCCAAGTCGGCGAGTACACTTGGCGCCGTGTACAAGGCTGTGCTCCCGAGTGGCGAAGTGCCATCGACTTTGGATGGATTCGCCGACGTTTTTGGCCCGGGGATATCCACCATGGCGGATTTTCCTCGCGCCCTCACGGTACGCGGCTCGGAGTCCATCCTGAAACTCCTTTTAGGTCACGGGGTAGAGGCTGACTACGAGGCGGCGTTGTCTGAGTTTCCCCGGAAGCCAGATGGGAAATCGATATCTCTGAGGGGAGTCAGCGAGCCAGCCGCACGACTGGCTGGAATTTTTATGTCCACCATGGAGCGCTAAGCAGCAGATGTTGTTGCTCGCGCACGTAGGGCTAAGTCGGAGTCTGCTTCCTAGATTTAGGCCAGCCGAACTATTTTATGGTTTGTAATGATATGTGAATCGCACAAGTGTGTGCGCCTTTTGCTACTCTGAATAGCTTTTGATAATATATATATCCAGTCGATAAGCTATGTGCTGCTTTATTTGGAATTATGCTGTCTGGTTTCTTCTTCTGATACGAAGTTTGCATTGTGATTATGCTCTTTGAACAGTCACGGGAACCCGCTGCTTCGACTGGCTCCTCGCAACCTCCAACTACCACCCGGTCACAAGCACAGGTGGTAAATGACGCCAAAGTCATGGAGTTTATGAAAACTCGATATGTGAGTATGGAGCAAGACCTGAAGCGTGCTCAAAAAGAGCTGGAGATACTGGAAATGAGACCAGCGTTGGCAACCCAACGCGAGGATTATGTGCTTGGAGAGATGGAGCTTGTGAACAGGCAACTCGAATGTGAGTTCGACTTTTGATTTTGCTTACAAACTTTTGCTTAGTCCTTTCTTTTTGACCTGGCTTGCGCGTCACGCAGGCTTTGTTGACGACTTCCAAGCGGAGCAGGCTCGTGTTGAGGAGCGTTTGGATAGTGTGGTTGACGACCCCACGACTGGACGCCAACATTTTTGGCTTGATAAGTATCATGCACGCATACTCGCCAAGCTGAAGGATCGTGCTTGGAGGAGTGCTCAATTACTCGAGCTATGCATGATGACCTTCATTTGACTCAATGAGACGCCGTTTCCGGCGGGGCCGCAACCAAAAGGTATCCATGCCTTGTTGAACATCTTCCGCCATGCTGGTCCCACTCGAGAGTTGTTAACCCAGAAGCTTGTGGCTGGAGCGAACGCGGTCATGGCGTATGTGCGGAGTCAACGACCATTGTTGGTGTTACCACCACCCAAAGTTGGGGCAACTTTGGACCAGGCAGACTTGGATGGCACAGTTCGTTCTGTGGAGGTGTCGGTCGAGCGTATGCACGACCAACTTTGTGGGCCTATGTTGCCCATCAAGGAAGAACCTGAGGGTTAAGGCAACCTGTTTATGTAAATATCTTTGTACAGGGGGGAAGTCCCCGAGTGTAATTTTGGCTCTTTTGTACATAATATGATTTGTGTATCTTGATATTTGCCCAGCCCCCGAGTTAATCGAGTGGGGTTTATGAAATATATGTTGATTGTGAAGCAATGACTACGCAGCCCCCGAGTATTCGAGTGCGGCTGCAGAGTTTGTGCGTTCCTGTTTGGATCCTTGTGACGCAGCCCCCGAGTGTTCGGGTGCGGTCAATTTATGAATTATGCGAGTAGTAAACACAGAGAAATAGGAGGAACATTGATTATATTCTGCTTTTGAATAGTAAGCTGCAGGCCACCTCATTAAAAACCTTCCAGCCCCCTTAGGTACCCTGGTAAGGAAAAGAGCGCGCCTGAAACCTGCAGCTATCCGACATATCGCCCATTACAATGTATGATTATGAACATGCTAAGCATAGAAACGGCGCAGGTGCGCAACGTTCCAAGGATTGTGCGAGAGTTCGCCTGTCTTCGCGTGCTTCAGTCGATATGCGCCTCCGCCAATTACTTCGGTGATGATGAAGGGACCTTCCCATGGGGAGGCGAGCTTGTGCACTTTTTTCTGCTTCAGTCGAATAACCAGGTCGCCAACCTCGAAGGACCTGGTGCGCAGTCAACGACTATGATAGTTGCGGAGATCCTGCTAGTAAACAGCTGTGCGTGCTAGCACCGTGTCGCATGTTTCATCTAGCAAATCGACTGCGTCCTCGAGTGCTTCATCCGCGTCTTCTTCATTGTATGCTTCGACTCTTGGTGCATTGAATCTTACATCTGATGGCAGGATTGTGCGCAAGCTCTAGAGCACAGATGGGAGTTCTTCGACCCAAGCACCCGTGGCTCTTTTGAGTGGCACCAGGAGGCGCTTTTTGATCCCGCTTGTCACAAGTCCATTGGCTTTTTCGACTTGGCCATTGGATTGTGGGTGTGCAACGGAAGCATAGTTGAGCGTGATGTCTTGCTCTTTGCAGAAGTTCTGGAATTCTTCAGCCATGAAGTTTGTGCCGTTATCAGTGATAATACTGTTTGGGAAACCGAAACAGTAGATGATGCTCTTTATGAAGCTGACTGCCATAGTAGCAGTCGAATTTGTGATTGGGACCGCCTCGATCCATTTTGTGAACTTGTCGACTGCCACCAGGAGGTGAGTATGCCCGCCATGCGAAGATTTTTTGAGTGGCCCAACCATATCGAGCCCCCACTGGGCGAAAGGCCAGGCCAATGGTATTGTCTTCAACACTGATGCGGGTGCGTGCGGTACCTTTTAACTATGTCTTCTGCGTCCTTGAGTGCTGTGGGCCAGTAAAAACCTGCTTGAAAGGCTTTGGCTACGAGTGATCGACTGCTGGCGTGATGCCGCAGGTACCTGCATGAATATCTCGAAGTATAGCTTGGCCATCTTCGAATGCGATGCACCGTTGGAACATACCTGATATGCTTCGTTTGTATAACTCGCCGTTGATGACGGTGTATGCATTGGATCTTCGAGTGACGCGCCTGGACTCAGTTATGTCTTCTGGTAGCTCGTTGCGGAGTATGTATGCCAGGAAAGGTTGAGTCAAGTTGGCTCGATGAGGAGTACCTCGACTGGAGGATCCTCTGTGCTGGGTGCTTTGCTCTTGGCTGGTGTAGTCGATGTAGGAGGTGCTCATTTTTCCTTGATGGATCTGTGCTCTATGCACTCGAGGAAGACGCCAGGTGGAACTTGTGCGCCAGTAGAGCCAAGGTTGGCCAGCATATCTGCTTCTTCGTTGCTTTCTCTTCCAATGTGCCGCAACTCGCAGCCATCGAAGCTGCCCTCCAGTGTGCTGTACAGGTCGCGATAGGCGATCATGTTGTCTGCTATGGCATCGCAAGCCTTCATTGTTTGCTGCACCACAAGGTTCGAGTCACCGTAGATCATCAATCGAGTGCACCCGAGTGCTTTGGCCATCCGCATGCCATGGATCAAGGCCTCGTACTCGGCTTGTTGTTCGATGGTAACTTGAATCCCATTTGCAGGACATAGCGGAGCTTGTCGCCTTTTGGTGATATGAGGATGACGCATGCGCCTGCACCTTCATGTTTCTTGGACCCATCAAAGTACATGGTCCATGAGTTGGACAAATCTGGCACACCAGGCAATTAGGCTTCGATCCACTCGGTTGTGAAGTCAGGTAAGACTTGTTCTTTGATGGCCTTCGGGTGCTCGTACTTGATGTCTCTTGGTCACAGCTCGATGAGCCATTTTGCCACTCGACCAGTTGCGTTGGGGTTTTTGAGGATATCTCCGATTCCTGAGTTACTCACCACTGTGATCGGGTGTTCTGCAAAGTAATGCGTCAATTTCCTTGACGACATGAACACGGCATAGCCATCTTTTGATAGTGTGGGTACCGCTGCTTTGATATAGAGAGAACCTCGCTCAGGTAGTAGACTGGGCATTGTATACTTTGGGCATGTCCCTCCTCTATGCGCTCGACTACCAGTACAGTGCTCACCACCCTGTTTGTAGCTGAGACATACAGGTATAGCGGCTCCCGTTCCTTGGGTGCAACAAGGATCGGAGGGCTTGTGAGGATTCGTTGAGCCGTGAAGGCTGCTTAGCTTCTGGCGTCCACTCGAATTTGTCTGCTTTCTTCATCAGTCGATAGAACGGCAGCGCTTTTTCTCCCAGTTTGCTGATGAATCGACTGAGCGCTGCCACTCGACCTGCTAGCTTCTGTACATCATGAAGTTTTGAAGGCCTTTGCATTGTGAGGATGGCCTGTATTTTCTCCGGGTCTGCTTCGATTCCACGAGCAGAGACTAGATACCCTAAGAGCTGCCCGGCTGGAACGCCGAACGTGCACTTCTTAGGATTGAGCTTGATATGGAAACGCTTGAGGTTGTCGAATGTCTCCCTCAAATCGTCGAGTAGCGTGTGCTCTTCCCTTGTTGTGATAACAATGTCGTCCACGTAGACTTGGACGTTTCGTCCGATCTGCTTTTTGAGGCAATCTTGCATCATGCGCTGGTATGTTGCACCCGCATTTTTGAGCCCAAAGGGCATGGTTGTGTAACAGTAGACCCCGAGTGGGGTTATGAACGCCGTTTTTTCTCATCTTCTTCCTTCATCCTTATCTGGTGGTAACCTGAGTAAGCATCCAGGAAGGATAGTCGTGCGCATCCGGCGGTGGAGTCGACGATCTGGTCGATTCGGGTACGGGAAGTGATCCTTGGGACAACACTTGTTGAGTGCTGTGAAGTCCACGCACATCCGAAGGATGTCTGTATGCTTCTTCTCTACGAGCACGGGGTTGGCTACCCATTGTGATTTCTTGATTTCTCTGATGAACCCTGCTGCGAGTAGCCTGTCGACCTCAGACTCGACAGCGGTTCGCTTTGGGCCGGAGATTCGGCGCATTGTTTGCTTGACTGGCTTGGCATCTGGAAATAACTGGAGAGAGTGCTCGGCGAATTCCCTGGGAATACCTGGCATGTCGGCTGGACACCACGCAAATATTTCCCAGTTCTCACGGAGGAATTCGACGAGCGCGCCTTCCTATGCGATAGGCAGACTCGAGATACATTGACTGTCTTGGACGGATCAGTCGGGTGCACCTGATGTGACCTTGTGTCATTTGTTGCGTTGAACGACCTGTCGACTGCCAGTTTTTTATGCTGGCATTAGTGTGTGGTCGTTGGAGATCGCCAGATCAGCGAGTGTCTGTTCCATGCCGAACGTCTCGGAGATTTTGCTGAACTCGCGGTCGCAAGCATCGGACCTTTGAAGTTTCCATGGACAGTGATTACTCCTTTTGGTCCTGGCATCTTCAGCATGAGGTACGCATATGCGGTACTGCCATGAATCGAGCGAACGTTGGGCGCCCAAGGATAGCATGGTATTGTGATTTCCAGTCGACGACCTCGAACTCAATCGACTCTGTCTTGAAGTGGCTTTTGTCCCCGAACGTAACGTCGAGTTGTATGGTGCCTTCTGGGCTGATTGCTTTGCCAGGAACGATACCGTGAAAGGTATTTGAAGATTTTGGGAGGTTTTCGACTGACCTGTTCATTTTGCGGAGCGTGTCTGAGAAGATGATGTTTATGCCGCTGCCTCCGTCCATGAAGACCTTGGTCATGGCGTAGCCTCCGATTTGCGCGTCGAGTACCAGAGCGGCGTGCCCTGGTCGAACTACAGAAGGGGGGTGATCCGCCCGACTGAAGCTTATGGTGGTCTCTGATCCCTTCAGAAATTCGGGCACAGCAGGAGGTGCCATGACAGCCATATTCACCTGTCGAGTGATTAGCTTTTGCTGCCTGTTGGAGGGGCGACCCTTTTGTATCATGTACATCTGCCCGTGAGGCTGTGGATATTGATCATCTTCTACCCGATGTCGGGCTGTATGGCACCCGCGAGATGTGCGCCTGTACCAGGCTGTGGTGGTGGCGGTGGCGGCTGAGGTGGTGGCTGAGGACCCATTATGGCGGGCACAGCATTTGGCTGCTGCATTGGTGCAGGGGTCGACTGAGCGGGTGCAGGGCCGTACCTTTTGAGTCATGTCATGTAATCAGATGCCAATTGGTCGAATTCCCTGCAATTCCTCAACGTGTGGTTGGAGCGTAATTTTCTGTCCCCCCCTTAAAGAGGTGGAATCTGCACCAGTCGTCCATCTTTTCTTCGAATGATCGCTCGGATTTTGTGTCAGCGCGTTTGCGCCACTCTTGCCTTTTGTAGCTGTCGCTTCGTGGCTCGCGGTCTCGACTGTCCCGTCGATCATCGACCGCCGATTGCTTCTGTCTTGGTCCTCTCGGGTTGTGTGTACCAGCCGCCATGAACTCGGGTCGTCGTCGTCGTAATGACGTTTGGAACGTTTGCGCCTGCGATCATCTCTGTATGAGTCTCTGCGGCCCGACTGCCGCTATCATGGCTATCGCGTGGTGGAGAGGCGCGGGATCTTCGCACAGAGTCCTCTCCATCTGCCCACTCAGTCGCGATTTTTAGGAGTTGAGCCAAGGAACTTGGCTTTTCGCGACCAAGTGCTTCCTTGAAGTCCTTCCTGGCGAGACCATTGTGAAGGCATCCATGGCCCTATCTTCAGATATTTGGCCTACTGAATTGCGTATTTCGGTCCAACGCCGTATGTATGATCTCAACGACTCGTCTGATCGTTGGACGCAAGCTCTCAGTTCTTCGAATGTCTTCGGGCGCTCGCAGAGAGGCTCGAAGTTTTTGATGAAGTCTTTCGGAAGTCATCCCATGAGTCGTATGACGACGGAGGTAGCGCCTTGAGCCAGTCGCGGGCTGTGCCTTCGAGCATAAGTCGTATGTATTGCATCGCTGTGGTGTTTGTGCCTCGCTGGCACGAGACGGCGAGTCTGTAGTCTTCTAACCACCCAGACGGTTCTTGCCTGCCGTTGTACTTGGGTTGTTCAGATGTTAACTTGAACCTTTGGGCATCCGTGTCTCGCGGATGCGTCGAGTGAAGCACAAGGCTCCGCATGGCTCTGGTTCTCGATCAGAGTATGAGTCGCTACTGTACGACCTGCGAGATCTGCTTCTGCTGGACCTGCGTCGGTGTGTGCTTCTTCTCTCCTCCGAGTGGTGACTGCGACTGCTATGATCACGTGTTGCGTGTCGCGGGCTTGCTACCTGGCGATCTCGACTCCCACCTGGAGTTTTGTCTTCTGGCTGTATGGCCTTTGCTGCAAGAGCTAGTGATTTGATTTGTTGGCGATGTAGGGCGGCGTTAGGATCATCCGCCGGAGGCTGCATTGCCTTAAGGTAAGCACCCACGGAGATCAGAGCACCCTCAGTTGTTTTGGGTACTGGGATTCCGTCAGCGTCGTGTGTCATGAATGACAAGTTGCGAGTGATGCTGCTCTCTCATTTTCTGGGAGGCCTGCCAGCCTTGACCTCTGTCTTGGGGCTGCTTGCCCTGTGGAGCTAAGGGACATCTGCCTCCTTCGTGCACTCGACAGGCTGGCTTGCCTTTTGCGTTCTTCGAGTGCAACTGGTAGTTCTGTAGTCGAAGCGATTCCTACCAGTTGAAATACTGGAAGGTCAACATCTCCTCTGGAGTTGAGCCTGCTGGCATCATTGTGCACTCCTTGATGACTTTATCTGCTTTTGCCGCCATCTCTGCAGTGATTGTCAAGGTTGTGACCCCATCCGGCATGGTTACCGTGCATGGGAATTCTATGGGCCTGCGAATGGCTGCTGCTGCGGATGATTCACCAGAAATAGCCACGTAAACCTGATGGGGGATGGCCTGTGGGCATGTGTATGTGCTGTCTATTCCCGTCATGGACTCGACTTCTTCATCAAGGCTCATGTCAGAGTCAGTATGCCCGACGAGTAGATCTTCCAGGCGGAACTCATTGTTGATGCATTCATCGATTATGCCCATCTCGGTGTCAACGAGACCGTTATGAACTTCAGAGTCGAGGGTTGTCCTAGTGCAGATCTCGGAGTCGAAGTTGCTGTCGTGTGCAGGTTCGTAGAAGTCGTCGAGGGAGATCCCGCAGTCGAAGCTCTCATCGAGTGGAAGATCGAACTCGATGTCGTTTGTGCGGTATGTTGATTCAGCTTCTTCACCTTGGAGTTCTTTTGTCATGAACTCGTTGATCTCACCAGTCGACATGGTTGTTGCAGGTGAGGCAGCTCCAAGAATCGACAATGGGGCAGATGCGGTCGATGGATCCTCGGGTGCCATTGACGCCAATTGCCGTGGATCTGTCAAGTCCTGCGTACCAAGGTTGTTTACAAAAAAATTGAATGCTCCAACAGTTAGATCCAAACCTGACTCGAGACCCGAAAACGTTTCCTGAAGCTCTGGCGAGTGTGGATCAAAGCGCATCAAAGGAGCAGATGCGCTTTTTGCTGGTGAGATCGGCGAGTTGCCGCTTTTTGAAGGAGTCGGCGAATTGCCGTGTGCCGCCTGAGTTGGCGAGTTATGGTTTGCTGATGAAGCCGACGAGTTGCCGTTTACAGATGCGATCGGCGAGTTGCCGTTTTCTGATGAAACCGCCGAAACTTCGAGTCCAGCGCTATTCTTTCCCACAGACGACACCACTTGATGAGGGGTAGACTCATCAAGACCCATGGTTAAGGTCGTTGGGTTATGAATATGGGGAAGAGAACGTGGTAGAGCTAGAAGTATCGTCGGTTGACAAGCAGGGCAAAGATTTTACCCAGGTTCAGGGCCCTCGTGTGGAGGTAACACCCCTACGTCCTGCCTGTCTGTTATTGATTTGCGAATATGGTGGTTACAAGGGAATCCCGGCGAGATGCTGATCTCGCTAGGGTTTGCTGTGGATCTAAAAGTGCGTGTCCGGTTCGACAGCCCTCCCATCCTTTAAATAATAGGCTGGGTCTCGGGTGTTCGTAATCGACTCGAATTACATGTATGGTAAGTATGAAACCGACTATATCTTCGCCTAACTTGGAGGATACTCCATCTTCCTTGGGCCTCCCTTCATGGGCTTTTTGTAGGCTCTTGATAGTTGGGCCTAGTCGATATGTGCACCAGGTACCCTCATGATAGGGTACCCGATAGTCATACCCATGTCAGACGTGGAGCTGCTTAACAGTATAAAAGGTTATTTGAATAAGAGTTTTTCAATGAAAGACCTTGGTGAAGCTGCTTACATATTAGGCATCAAGATCTATAGAGATAGATCAAGACGCTTGATAGGACTCGGTCAAAGTACATACCTTGACAAAGTTTTGAAGAAGTTCAAAATGGATCATGCAAAGAAAGGGTTCTTGCCCATGTTGCAAGGTAAGGTATTGAGTAAGACTCAGTGTCCAACTACGGCAGATGAAAGAGAAAGCATGAGTAAAATCCCCTATGCCTCAGTCATAGGCTCAATCATGTATGCCATGTTGTGTACTAGACCAGATGTGTCTCATGCTCTTAGTTTGACGAGCAGGTACCAGAGTGATCCTGGAGAGGAACACTGGACAGCAGTTAAAAAATCCTTAAGTACTTGAGAAGGACTAAGGACATGTTTCTTGTCTATGGTGGTTGTGAAGAGCTCGCCGTAAAAGGTTACGTCGATGCTAGCTTCGACACTGATCCAGATGACTCGTAATCTCAATCTGGATACATTTTTGTTTTGAATGGAGCTGCGGTTAGCTGGAGGAGTTCCAAGCAGAACGTTGTTGCGGCATCTACATTAGAGGCGGAATATATGGCTGCTTCCGAAGCAGCAAGAGAAGGGATATAGTTGAAGGAGATCACCACAGAGCTCGGTGTGATTCCAAATGCACTGCATCCTATGGAGATCTATTGTGGCAACACTGGTGCCATTGCTCTAGCCAAGGAACCAAGATGTCACAAAACCTCCAAGCATATCAGACGCCGCTTCCATCTAATTCGTGAAAGTGTTCACGTGGGAGATATTAGGATTTGCAAAGTACATACGGATCTGAATGTTGCAGACCCATTGACTAAACCTCTTCCACGAGACAAACATGATCGGCACCAAAAGTCCATGGGTGTTAGATCTTTACCAATGTAAACTAGATTATTGACTCTAGTGCAAGTGGAAAACTGTTGGAAATATGCCCTAGAGGCAATAATAAAGTGTTATTATCATATTTCCATGTTCATGGTAATGTTTATTCTCCATGCTATAATTGTATTAACCGGAAACCTAAGACATGTGTGGTTATGTAAACAACACAATGTCCCTAGTAAGCCTCTACTAGACTAGCTCGTTGATTAATGATGGTTACGGTTTCCTAACCATGGACATGAGTTGTCAATTAATTAACTGGGGCATATCATTGGAGAATGATGCGATGGACAGACTGATACGTCTCAAACGTATCTATAATTTTTGATGTTCCATGCTGATATTATACCAATTGTTACATGTTTTGCATCCACTTTATGTCACTTTTATACATTTTTGGGACTAACCTATTAACAAGATGCCGCAGTGCCAGTTCCTGTTTTCTGCTGTTTTTGTATTCCAGAAAAGCTAGTCAGGAAATATTCTCGGAATTGGACGAAACTTCATGGAGGGACCTATTTTATCAGAACACATCATAAGGTCCAAAGGAGCAACGAAGAGGAGCCAGGAGGGCCCCACATGCACCCAGGGCGCGGTCCCCCTGGCGCGCCCTAGGGTGGTGTGGGCCCCTCGGGGCTTGTCAGCCGCCGCCCTTTTGCCTACTTATTCCCCCCGATGCGAAAACCCTAAATACTCGAGCCATTATCCACGAAAAGTTCCAGAGACGCCGCCGTCGTCAACCCTAGATCGGGAGGGTCCAGAACCTCTTCTCGGCACTCTGCCGGAGAGGGGAATCATCACCGGAGGGCTCTACATCACCATGCCTGCCTCCGGAGTGATGCGTGAGTAGTTCATCCTTGGACTACTACGGGTCCATAGCAGTAGCTAGATGGTTATCTCTCCACTTTGTGCCATCATGTTTAGATCTTCTGAGCTGCCCTACATGATCAAGATTATTTTATTGTAATGCTACATGTTGTGTTTGCTGGGATCCGATGAATATTGAATACTATGTCAAGTCGATTATCAATCTATGTCCTATATTATTTATGATCTTGCATGCTTTCCGTTATTAGTAGATGCTTTGGCCAAGTAGATGCTTGTAACTCCAAGAGAGAGTATTTATGCTAGATAGTGGGCTCATGCCTCGGTAATCTGGGAGAGTGACAACAACTTCTAAGATTGCGGATGTGCTGTTGCCACTAGGGATAACCTAACAATACTATGTCCACGGTCATATGTATTTGTTTACATTACGCACATTACTTAATGCGATTATCTGTTGCTTGCAACTTAATACCAACGGGGGACTCAGATGACAACCTGGCGATGGATTATTGCTGTGACCCAGCACACCACTGCATGTTGTAGTGTACAAGTCGTTGATGTAACACGCACGGAAGGACCTCTCCGCAAATATTACATCCCTTAGAGTAGTACAACAGAAACATAGCCGGTCCAAGGTAACACTATAGGATTACAACAATATTCAATACAAAGTCTCGAGACCCTTCTTCTATATTGAAGCAAGTCTCTTACAAATGAAATACAGAAAAGATCCAAATCGTATCACTAAGCTGGATATCAGCTCTATCTCTAATTCCTATTCCACTACTGCTGTTGTCACAGCCCTATTCTAATCCATCCGGAATATCTTCATCCAGGTTGTACTCCTTCTTCCAAAATGATGGTGTCTCCTCCATTAGCAATGTGATTGTCATGTTTGCCATTGCACTTTTGTTGATGTTCCTTCATTGTCAATGTAGCCGTTGACTCTTCCAAGCTCCACCATTTAGACTTGACTCCTTGTTAAAGACCTCCGCGTCGTCATCATGGATATCCATCATCTCCTTGGATGGCTCCAAAGGTCTAAGCAGGGGGTCAACGAGGAAAGGGTAAGCAACTCGAGCGTTACTTAGCAAGTTCAAATAATATAGGAAAGAGTTTTTCTTGTTTTGAATGCACTGGCTACTGCCACGACCAACGGTCATAGGCATAATGCAAGTTTTGGAAAAGATTTCTTCAAAAGGTCAAGTTTTATTTCAGAAAACTATGCTCACAGTCTCCACGGGTCTTTAGTCATCACTTGGGATGCCTTTCCCGCGGCGTTCTGTAGTTCCTTCCGGAACACGGATGTGACAGTCACAATTTCTTGTTGTTGACTCTGTAGAGCTGCGTAACTTTACCCATGAGAGAAACCCTGCCTTGTTGCCTTTCCGGGCGATCTTTCCCGTCCATACTTCCATGGTATGGGGCTAGGTGTGAGTCCAAAGCCAATCACCGCCCTCTCCGCACAACACATATCCGCCCATTTGTGACGCGGCTGGTAACTAAGACCACTGGCCCGCCACCCCTCCCGAGCTTCTATTCCAGTCACCCCGTCGAGTGGGAAGGTCACGCGCTTCAACGCAGTTGGCCGCCGCAACGGACGCAACCAGGTAATAGCCTGCCGAGGATATGTGAACGAGAGAAGATACGGCTGACTTTTACCGTCCATAGTAGATCTCATGGTAAACGCTTCAATACGGCGTAAGGATCACTGTGACATTGGTAATTAATCCTAGGTATATACTTTCCCATACAATGGAACCTCCACCACAACATCAATCTGTGGTTCCATTGCCAGCCAAACAATATATATATAGCAATTCACATCATTCGAAAATAGTTTTTTTTAATGCAATGATAATAATAGGTTTTTGAAAATAGTTTTTATAAAATATTTCAATAAGGATATGCAAGAATGAACTTGTCTATGATAGAAATGGCCGTTCAACCCTTCGGGGTTCTAGGGTTTGCGGTAAAACCCCGAATTCTGAAAAGTAGCAAGGTAATCCTGATAAGGACTACTGAAAAATCTAGCAGCATGCTATTATGCATAATCATGATATGCATCGCCACGCCAAAATACCCAAGTTGCGGATTTAAGACTTTTCGAGTGTTTTGGAGTTTTTAAATTATTTAAAGAGTTTGACAACAATTTTCATGAGGAATAAATTTAAAGTGATTAAATTGAAATAGTTCAATATAATTGAACTTCAAGACTTTATTTTCCCATATTATTTTCTTTTAAGAAAATATTTTTGAAAAAGAATTTCAAATCATTTCCACTTAAGGATCTTTGAATTTTTCATCCACGAAATATTTTTCAAAACTTCAAATAAAACTTACATAAAAATTCCTCATAATTTATAGAGTGTGTTGATTATTTTTAGCTGATTTTTGTTCCTTTTGTTTGGGAGTTAAAATTCATTTAGGTTTGGATAATTTTTATCTGGTGAATTACCAAAATTGCCCCTGGGCCTAATGGGTTGGACCGAACCCAAAAGCCTTTGGGTTAAGGCCTGGCTCGGTCAACCGACCGGCCCACCTCTCTCTCTCTCTCCCGAGCTCGTTCTCTGCCTCGATCCCCTTCTGGCGATGTCACCGCGGGCGTCGCGCCCTGCTCCGGCTGACTCCGGCCGCTGCTGACCAGCTCCAGCGCCGCCACGCCTAGGCGCTGCTCCGCCGCTTCCATCTCCTCTGATTCCTCTCCTCTGATTCGGATCACACCGCCCCCACTCGTACTTGCTTGCGAACCCTAGCCACCATGGCTCGGTCGCCGGCATGATGCCGCGCCGCTGCGTCTCCGGCTACGCCTCCTGCTCCTTCTCCTCCACGAGCAAGGCTCACCGGCGCTGCTCCCGGGCTCCCTCATCTTCCTGCTCGATTTCCAATTCGGCCACCATCACTCTCTGTTGATATCAACTACATCCCCGACGTCGGCGGAATGGCTCCTAGATGGATGCAACCCCGGTGTCCCTCTGGTGCTCGAGAACCTCCTCGACACGATGCTGCTGGTGTGGCTCGGCGCAGGTCGATGCGCCGCTGCTGAGGTGATGCTCCTTGTGTCGCCGTCGCCACGGTGCTCGTCAAGGTCGTCCTCGCGGTAGCTTCCGCCGTGGTAGCGGGAGCCCTGCCTCCCCACGCCACGGTGTTCGTACCCGAGCGTTGGTATGCGTCCTCTCTCCTCTCTGTGCCCTCACTGTCCTCTCCTGTGACTGGCCTTCGAGCCAATGATCTACTGGTTCGAGGTGCTCGTGTGGTGCTCCAGTTTGTGTGAAATGTGTTGTTGATTAGTTCAACCAGGTGATGAGAAATTGTGTGATTGTGCTGTGCTCTCTCACTGCCAGTGTGTTAACTGAAGATAATCTTCAGTTTGGCCTTAGTTGTTTCTGTCAGTTAACTTCAGAGAGCAATCTGAATGTTTTACTCATGCAGATGGATTTGTGGATGATTTCCACTGATATTAGGATATGTATTTTATCTTGTGAGCTTATGGCTTGCTTCCTGTAATGCATTTGTAGCTTGCTAAATTGTTATTCATGCATGATTTGTTCACTGTGATGCCTCTCAGAGAGTTGCACAGTGCTTAGATCAATGCTAAGCATGATCTGGTGATACTAATGATGCTGAAATGATTTAGGAGAGATATTCCTGGACAGGATTTGGTTAATTAATTTGATAAGAACAAATTTTATGCTTGATATCTTGGCCTAGCCAATGATGCAAAGGCTGATGCATATCTTTTTGATAAGAACAGATATCAGTGTGGCTTTTATTCTCTGTGATGATTCAGCATAGCAACTCTATGCAAATCTGAGAGATACACCTCTTTCTATCCTCCTAGTTGAGATCTAGTTGAAGGGTAGTTGGAATGATGTATATATGTATTCTTGGATAGATTTTAATGTGTTGCCCTGCTCTGCTCTCTTTCTAGCACTGTCATGTCATTTACAGAACTTGCTAGCACCTCTCCTCTGCCTAACACACACAAAGAATTAACCTGTTGTTGTTGAGCAGCTTGGTCTTCTGGAAATTGATGATAACCTGCGTCTTGTGGCTAGCCTGCTCCTCCTCGCTGCTTCAATTTTCCTAGAGGGTATTTATCTAGCTGCAATTGTTTTAGTGGATGTTCTTGGTGTTCTTGAGATGTTCTTGGGTTCTGGCTGATTTGGGAATATGTTTTACTTGCTAGATTAATGGCTGGTGTATTTGTGCTGCCGAGAGAAACATGTGGTGCAATTTGTAAATGATTTGGCGGCTGCAAAGAGTTTGTGGTGCGGCTGGCTGTTCTTCTGTTCTTGCTAAAATGGACATGTAAATGGTTTAGTCCAATTTCATTGGTCATCTTCATGTTGTGGTGTGTAGTGGCTGCCATGGGATGTCTTTTATAAGGCTTTACTATCCCTCACAAGTTGACACCTCAAGTGGTGACTCTTGCTTTGCATTGGTGAGTAAGCTACTTGTTGTCAAGTGTTTATGCATAGACATTACTTGGGGTTCAAGTTATGTTAGATATTTTGTTTGTGGATAACTCTCCTATGTGGCATGCTCATCCACTCAAGCTTTTCATTACTTGGGGTTCAAGTAAACTTAGATATTTTATTGTGGATAGAGATGACTAGTCATTGGTCTTATCTCCTTGTGGGATTTATTTTTGGTCAAGACAACTGGATTTTGTCACTAGATGGACTTGTGGGCTGATTCTCCTATGTGGGCTTATGAATTATTAGTGGCTTTGCAAGTTATGGGTGGTGATCATGTGTCCTAATAATTTCAGATTTGTGGGCTGTACCAATTATGGGTGGTGATGACCAATTGGAAATTTATAATTTCCCAAGTTTCTTCCTTGGTAATTAATACCATTGGAGAAACAATTTAAATTCCATGTGGCTTTGTTCTTATTGGTTCTTGATACCAATAGAGAACAATTTTAATTGTGGCTTTTCTTTATTAGGAATTTGACTAGATTAGAGGGAAACAAAAATGTTGCCTTGTGGACTAAAGATAATTGGATCAATTATATTTTCCTTTGCCCCTTGTTGCCTTTGTTGCTTGCTCAAATGGATCAATGTTGCCTTCTTATCCTTGCTGCCTAATTGTCTCTAGATGATCCAAATTATCCCAAGATGATCCATGATCCATTGTTGCCTTAGATTAAATTCCCTCTAATCACCACTTGGTATTAGGACATGTTCCTAATATCCAGTAATCGAGTTCCAACAGCAAATTGTCTCACCCTTGTGGTGAAGGCAAACATTTTAATTAAGAAATATTTATTTTGTTTTGGTTTATTTTTAGATGAACCTCAATTGCCTCATGTATACAAAAAGAATTTGGAAACAAGAGTGATCAAGTTTTGTGTCCAAACTACTTTCTATATAACACCAAGCTTTTGAATTTCACACAATTTCTAGAGGATTTGATAAGAATAGGTACTTGATATGTGAATCCTTCTCCAACTCCACTTGGTTGCTTCTCTTTCTTTCTCTCTCTTGTTTTCTTTGTCTTGCAGGAATGAATTTGAAAAGATTGGAGGATAAGATGATCAAGATAATGATGAGAATATCAAGATTTAGTTTACCCTTTATTCATTTGTAATTTTCCTTTTTATTTGGATGAAATATGTACTTATTTGATTAAAGTTGTAATATCCATTTATTCTTTCAATTTCATCTTGTTAGGTTTGATCTAATGTCCAATTCCATTTGTTGTAAGTACATGTACTTTGGACATTTGGATTACTAATGTTGTATTTGAGATGAATGTAATATGAGACGATAGAGTGTGTGTAAGATAAGATGATGACTTTCAATGAGGAATTGATTCTTATGTGATGATATTTGTGTAAATGATGTATTGAGATGATAGTAGATATAGATTGATGTTGTATGATGAAATGTTCAATTGATTTGAATTATAACTTGTCATTTCATCCAATTGTGTTTGAAGTGTTGAGGATTAAGAATAGGTTATGTCCAAATTTTGATTGCCTCGACTAAAGATCCAACTTCCTAAATACTTGTCGTAAAGATCATGTCAAAGTTTATAGCACTCAACAAGATGATCTAGACCTAAACTCATCGAGTCGAGAGAAACATCGATCACTTTGCATCATTTAATTTAACGCGCCAAAATTTCCCGTATTTTCAGATGCATGCTATGCAAATGCACAAATCATATTTCTATCCTTCCGACTCTCTAAACTGTGGGGTATTACAATTATTAGTCATAGACGCTGTTGGATAACGGTCTATGTATTTTGTCGTAATGCCCAATTAAATATCATAGTAATCATCATGTCATATATATGCATTGTCATGAGCTCAATATTTTGTCAATTGCCCAGCTGTAATTTGTTCACCCAGCATGTTAGTTATCTTTTATGGAGAGACACCTCTACTGAACTGTGGACCCCAGTCCATTCTTTTACATTGATTAAACCACAAACTGCAAACATTGTTCCTTTTCATTCTCTGCAATTTACTACTATTTTCTACACCATACGTTTAATCCTTTGTTTTCAGCAAGCCGGTGAGATTGACAACCTCACTGTTTCGTTGGGGCAAAGTAGTTTGATTGTGTTGTGTGCAGATTCCACGTTGGTGATCGAGTAACGGCGCCACCAACAACCTTCTGAAGTGCTACTGCTCCTACTGGTCCGATAAACCTTGGTTTCATACTGAGGGAAAATTTGCTGCTGGACTGCATCATACCTTCCTCTTGGGGTCTCCCAACGAACGTGTGTTTCACACCATCACAGACCCAACCAAGCATAGCAATATTGATCGGATCAATAAGTGTATATTGCCATGTCTTGTACTGACAACTATCCTGTTTCTTTGACCATGAGATTATGTCTGTCCCGGGTACTGAAGAATACGTCTTGGGGACATCAAACGTCATTTCGTAAATGGGTGACTATAAAGGTGTCTTACAGGTATCTCTGAAAGTACTTGTTGATTTGCATATATCAAGACTGGGATTTGTCCCTCCATGAGATGGAGAGATATGCTCTGGGCCCACTCGGTAATGCACATTCGGTATCGCTTGCAAGCACGTGACTAAAGAGTTATTCACATGGAATGTTGTATTATGGAACAAGTAAAGAGTACTTACTAGTAACGAGATTGAGCTAGGTATGGTGATACCGCCGGTCAGATCTCGGGTAAGTAAAATATCGTGAGACAAAGGAAATGGAATACATTGACATTGTGGTTCATGCCGATAACGATCTTCGTTGAACTTGTGGGAGTCATTATGGGCATCCAGGTCCCGCTAATGATTATTGATCGGAGAGGTGTCTCGATCATGTCCACTTGTTCTCGAACCCGTAGGGTCACACACTTAAAGTTCGGTAACGCTAGGGTAGTTTGGGTTAATCTTAATGGTGAGAGCGAAGGTTGTTCGGAGTCTTGGATATGATCCATGACATCATAAGGAGCTCCGGAAGAGTCCGGAGATAAAGTTTCATATATAGGAAAGTGGTTTTTTGTTCCGGAAAGGTTCAGGAATTAACCGATATTGTATCGTGGTTTTCCAGAAATGTTCCGGTGGGTCCCATGGTGGGGCCCACTATCCCGAACGTCCCACTTAGGATATTTGGCAGCCAAGTTCCTTCCTTGTGAAGTCTTGACAGCTAGGTTCCTTCGTGGATAAGCCTTGGAGGTGGGTTCCTTCGTGGGGAAGGCTAGGAGGCTGGTTCCTTGGTTGAGAAGCCCTGGAGGCTTAGCAACCAAGTCTCCCTGTGGGCCCGCCAGCTCCAAGCTTAGGAGACAAGCCTCACAGCCCCTCCCACGTCCTACATAAGGAGGGTACCATTTGGGGAAAGATAAGGATTGATTCCTAAGCCGGTACACTTCCTCTTGCTCCTTTCTCTTGTGGTCTTGGCTTGGCGAAGCCCTGCCCATGTGAGAGCTCACCGAACCACCACATCGTCGTGCTGCTGGTTTGGATCACATCTACTTCTTCTTCAAGCTTGCTGGATCAAGAAGAGGAGACGTTGCTGAGCCGTGCGTGTGTAAATCTCGGAGGCACCGCTTGTTGTGGTGCTGATCGGAGTGAACCGCTTCAAGGTCATCACCAAGCTGCGTTGTGATTAACGTCCAACGCACGTGTTCTTTGAGGGTATGTTGATTGCCCTCTCCGTTACTTGCATCTCCTTAGATAAGATCTTTGGGTGTTGCTTCCGCATGTGAGAGAAAATTTTAATTTTCTGCCGCGCATTTCCCTACAAAAATTGCTTTGTGTTGTTGTGAACTTGTCTCAACGCAAGCCAAAGTTGTGTCGTCTCGTACCAAAGTTGTTTTTAGTTGTTGCGAAGTTACTTATCACTATTGCAAAGTAGCCTCGTCAAAACAACAAACTTTCTTCCGCTTTTGTGAAGTTGGCTCGCACACCAAATATGTTACGGTTTGCACAAAAGTTGCCTTTACTTGTCACATAAAAGTTGCTTCGGCGCCCGGCGTCCAAAAATGTTATCAACTACAACACTCTAAAGGGTGTGACTGGTTAGGGTGTTGCTAACGCCATTCTGAATCAAGTTTCTTCGCCGTGCATAAAGTTGCTTCATAGCACACTAGAGTTGTTTCGTCGCCTACAAAAGGTGCTTCACCGCCCACAAAAGTTGCTCCGTCGCCTATAAAAGTTGCTTTGGCACACACAAAAGTTGCTTTGATGCCAACAAATGTTGCTTCCTTACTCATAAAGTTGCTTCGGCCCCCACAAATGTTGCTTCGGCGCTCACAAATGTTACTTGATTACCCACAAAATTTGATTCGGTGTCCACAGAATTTGCTTCGTCGCCTACATATGTTGCTTTCTCATCCACAAAAGTTGCTCAATACCCACAAATATTAGCAACTACAACACCCTTAACGGGTGTGACTGATTAGGTTGTTGCAAACTCCGTTATGAATCTAGTTTTGTTCGCCGCGTATAAAGTTGCTTCTAATTAGCACACCAAAGTTATTTCGTCGCCCACAAAAGTTGCTTCTAAAAAAAACTTCATCAAAACCTATGCAAACTGGGTTTACTTTTGAAGAAATCGTCGAGAGAACCCTAACGGTGAAAACGAATTTTAATTTCAATGCTTAGTTCAAAAGTTACAACATTTTAAAAAATCAAAAAATGAAATAAATGGACGTGAATGACTACCGAATGCTCCTTTTGTACTTTTTCAGGTGAGCGCCACGGACTAGCGAATGGCGCTTGAGCGCCCGCTTTTCTATTTTGTGGTGCGACCAATCCTTTCCTATTTGGCCGGCTGCCCAAACATGCATACGAGCAAACGTTTGCTCCCTAGACGCTCCCTACAAATGTGCACAAACGGAAGTTATCTAATTTGGAACGGAGGAGACGCCTCGGCCCCTTGGTGGGCGCTAGCTCATTTTGTGATGAACTTTTAAATAAGGGTTAAATTTGTTGTTTTCTCGCAATAGTTGGACCAGCTTCGAGCTATGAGCAGCCATGTATCGACCGCTGGGGAGCTGGAGGTCGGACCGGAGTAGTGTAGCTTTCAGGGAGTGTGGACGTACCGGAAGCCGACGTGATCGTGTGAACTGGTGAGGCGTGCACTTGTTGGATAAAATGATAAGCTTCTCAGGCCGAGCGCGTCTTGCACCTACGTTGGCATCAGTTCATTCACGAGGGTCGCCACACGAACACCACACTTACTGATTACCAATTGTTGCGAACAGTCGCTGCTCTAATTCGATCGTACTTGCAGGAAGTATAATTAAGCCATATAATTGTAGTACATTGACAGGGGAGAGAGTTCGTCAGCTATTTATTTATTTTTGAACAGGGGTCAACTAATTTGAACCAAGGAAACAAGAAGCGTATCCGCAGCAGCATTTTCTGGAGCACTTGCATGAGCCCGGATGGCACAATAGCTGCACGAAACTGAAAATAATAATGCTAGCAAAGCACGTGTAGTATATTCTTGTTGCGTTTGGTTATCTGTGATCTGGGGCAGATAACAACGACGTCGCCGCATCTGTTCGATGGGAACAGGGACACTTTTAAGACCAGCTAGTGGAGCTAGGCGACGATCTGAATGACGAATCAGTGGGCGGATTATGCGGAGCTGGGTCGTCGCGGTTCGCCCAGCCCCGAATCTCTCAAGGCAAGAGCGATTTGATTAATCGTCCACTGGCTCACTTATCCACGGCATAAACGATAAATTTGACTGTGGCCGACATATCTGACACCATCGTCTATTATATAAACTTTGCCTCACTTGTTTCGCTTTCATGTTTTAGGCATGGTGGTTAAGTAATTCTACGTCCTTATTTAATTATATCATGTTCAATTTCTACATTTGGTCTACGTCCTTATTTAATACTATCATGATTTATGATTTGTTTTCTTTTATAACATCTGCAATTGCGTGTGGGATGCCGATGCTTGTTAATTTGATCACCACAACGGTACAAATTTTGCATGTGAGCTTCTCAAGTCCGACAATTTTATTCGAAACAAGTCCGACAATTTTATTTGGAGTCTGGTTGCTGTGTATGGCGCTGCCCAAGAAGAATATAAGGCTGCTTTTCTTCGAGAACTGGTTAATTTAGCTAAGGATAACCCATATCCTATTCTTATAGGAGGGGATTTCAATATGCTGAGGTACCGTCACGAGAAAAGTAAGGGTAGATTCGACGGTCATTGGCCTCTCTTATTCAATGCTGTAATTGATAGCTTGTCTTTACGGGAGGTTCATATGACGGGGAGACAATTTACTTGGGCTAATAGTCTCCAGAACCGACATACGAGAAGCTGGACCGGGTGCTGATGGATTCCCGTTGGGAAGATAAATATCCATTGGTGACGGTACGGGCTTTGGAACGTATTGAGGCTTTCTCGGATCATGCCCCCATACTCCTAAACCGCCCGTTAAGTCCCAATTCAAATTCGAATTAGGTTGGCTGTTGCGGGATGGTTTCGATGATTTAGTTAAAAGGATATGGGCTCAACCGGCAGTGGGCGATAGTGCTATCCAACGGTGGAATTTTAAGATACGCAATCTGCGTAAATTCCTTCGTGGATGGGCCAAGCACACAACTGGTATGCTTAAAAAAGAAAAAGAGCGTGTGTTCCATTATTGATGAGCTCGATAAACTCGCAGAATTACGCCCCTTATCAGCAAATGAGAGTGACCTAAAACGGCACTCGAATGAGCAAGTGGGTCGAATGCTGAGGGAAGAAGAGCTTAAATGGTACCAAAGGTCTAAGGCCCAATTCATTCTGCAAGGGGATTCGAATACGAGGTACTTCCACAATGTTGCCAATGGCAGACATAGGAGGAAACTCATTCACTCTCTTCACCAGGATGAGGGTCTGATCGAGGGGCAGGACAAGCTCAAAGAGTATATTACGGACTACTACAAAGGTCTGTTCGGTGCTCCGGAGGAAGGAAACTTCACTCTTGACGAGACGAGAACAGATGATATTACCCAAGTAACTCCGGAGGAAAACAACTTGCTTATCGCACCCTTCTCTGAAGAAGAGATAAGCAAGGCGGTTTTCCAAATGGAGCATAATAAGGCGCCTGGGCCTGATGGATTCCCAGCTGAGTTCTACCAGCATTTTTGGGAAACCATTAAGCCCGACTTGTTAGAGTTATTCGGCTGCTTGCATGCTGGACATCTCGAGCTTTTTCGCCTTAACTTTGGGGAAATCGTTTTGTTGCCTAAGATTCAGGCGGCTGAGAGGATACAACAGTATCGGCCTATATGTCTCCTGAATGTTAGCTTCAAGATCTTTACAAAGGTAGCGACCATTAGGTTGAATTCTGTTGCAGATCATGTGGTTAAACCTACCCAAACTGCCTTTATGCAAGGGAGGAATATACTTGACGGGGTCGTGGTTCTCCACGAGACCGTACATGAGATGCATACGAAGAAACTTAATGGGGTAATTTTCAAGATAGACTTTGAAAAAGCTTATGACAAAGTTAAATGGCCATTCTTACTTCAAACTCTGAGAATGAAAGGGTTCTCGGAGGAGTGGTGCGAATGGATCCGAAACTTTGTTGTGGGGGGAAGTGTGGCGATAAAAGTCAATGACGATGTCGGCCACTACTTCCAAACAAAAAAAGGCCTAAGGCAAGGTGATCCTCTCTCGCCTATACTATTTAATATAGTGGCGGACATGTTGACCATCATGATCGAACGGGCAAAAGCGGATGGCCAAATTGAAGGAGTAGTTCCACATCTTGTCGATGGGGGACTGTCTATACTTCAATATGCGGACGATACAATCATTTTTATGGAACACGATCTTGATAAGGCGACGAATCTGAAATTGATATTGTCAGCATTCGAGCAATTATCAGGATTAAAAATCAACTTCCATAAAAGTGAATTGTTTTGCTTCGATGCACAGGACGCAGCTGCTCAGTATGCTGATATATTCGGTTGTGAGCAGGGTCAATTTCCTATAATGTACTTGGGCATACCAATCCATTATCGGAAACTGACTAATGCGGAATGGAGACATGTCGAGGAGCGTCTGCAAGCACGGCTGTCTAGTTGGAAAGGCAAATTACTATCCCTTGGTGGGAGGTTGGTGCTCATTAATTCGGTACTTACAAACATGGTACTGTATATGATATCCTTCTTCCAGTTACCAAAAGGTGTCTTGAGTAAATTGGATTACTTCCGATCAAGATTCTTTTGGCAAGGGGATGGTGAGAAAAAGAAGTATCGACTGGCTAAATGGGATGTTGTTTGTCGACCAAAAGATCAAGGAGGGCTGGGTATTCATGATCTCAGCATCAAGAACTCAGCTCTCCTAGGGAAGTGGCTGTTTAAGCTGCTAACCGAAGATGGAATTTGGCAAACACTCCTCAAAAAAAATACATCGGCTCAAAGGCGGTATCACAGGTGTATTGGAAACCTGGTGATTCCCACTTTTGGGCCGGCCTAATGGCGACTAAGAAACATTTCTTTCGCTTTGGTGTATTTAATATTAAGGATGGCACGGAGATTAGATTCTGGGAGGACAAGTGGTTAGGAAACACCACCCTCCGGGAGCAATATCCTGCCCTATACAATATTGTTCGACACAAAGGGGATACTATAGCCACTGTTATGCAGTGCTCACCACCCAATGTGACGTTCAGACATGATTTATTCGGTCCGAGATTAACATCTTGGAATGCCTTGCTGGCACGGTTGGCCTCAGTCCAACTTACACAAGGTCCCGATGAATTTCGGTGGAATCTATGCGGGAATGGAAAATTCTCAGTAGATTCTATGTATAGGGCGCTTGTGCATTCTGATATTCCAGTCGATGATAATAAAAAAATATGGCAAATGAAGATTCCACTTAAAATAAAAGTATTTACGTGGTATCTTCGTAGGGGTGTCATTTTAACCAAGGATAACCTTGTCAAACGGAATTGGCATGGAAGCACTAAGTGTGTATTTTGTCCACAACATGAGACAATAAAACACTTATTCTTCGAGTGTAATTTCGCACGTTCTATATGGTCATCTATCCAAATAGCGTCTAATCTTTATCCACCCAAGTCTGTTGCCAATGTTTTTGGCAACTGGTTAAATGGGATAGATAAAAATCTTAGAACGGTTATTAGGGTGGGAGCGATTGCAGTTATATGGTCGCTTTGGCTCAGTAGAAACGATAAGGTTTTCAATGATAAAGATGTTTCTCTTATGCAGGTACTCTACCGATGCACAGGTATTCTCCGTACGTGGTCCACCTTACAGCGTGTGGGACATCGAGACCTCTTTACGGAGGCGTGTGCACGGCTGGAGGAGGTGGCAAGGGACATTTTATCACAACATGGGTGGCCGCTTGATCACCGGATTGGACCTCCATAGGCCGTCGAGCTTGCCTCTGACATAGGCGTTTTGGCTTTCTTTGTTGATTGTAATTCGCCTGTTGTCGCTTTATCTTTTATTTCTTTCCGGGACTGCGGCTGTGTGCATTCTTTATGCAGAGGCCGGGTGTAATACTTAAACTCTTGAGTAATAAAGCCCTTTATCTAAAAAAAAAAGTGAGCTTCTCAACACGCGAAATTCATGCCTTCTTTTATAGATAGATAGATAGATAGATAGATAGATAGATAGATAGATAGATAGATAGAAAGAAGGTCGAACATCATAAAAAGTTCCCGAACAACAACCACAACACATGAGGCAGGACATACCTAGCAAGCTCACAAACGAAACTACTCACAAGAAATCTACAGTCTTCCACCTATCACCTTTGGCCATGATGTCGTTGAGGATGCGCTGCGCGGAATCGGGGATGCCACGAAACACCCTTCCATCCCTCTCATTGCTATCCCCTTCTCTTATTCAAATGTACACATTAAAGTACAGTAGGCATGCTTCTACATATTGTGAGACTCCACCCGTGCCGATATAGACTGTCATGTGTGGTGGCATATATTTTATATCCGGGTAGCTTTTGAGAATATATGCGGAATAGCTCTCAGTTGTAGGTCACATCTCCTTCCACCTACAGTGATACCAGATTGTTTTGACATGTCTAGCGACTGTGGGCTCTTCCCATCAAGAAGCACCCAGTTGAAGTGGTAGAGAAGGTTTGCAAAGGCAATCTCCAGGGTTGACGTGGCGAACAGAATCCCGGACACTGTCTTCGCCCAGCACCGAAGGGGGTGAATTCAAAGTGTGTCCCATGGAAATCAGTCTTGTTATTAACAAACCTCTCAGGATCAAACACTTCAGGATTTTCCCAGTACTTTGGATCCGTGGCAACTGCAAAGTTATCAACAAGTACATTGGTGCCTTTGAGCATGTCATAGCCCATTATTTTGCAGTCCTCTATGGTCGTGCGCACGATAAACTAAGCTGGCGGATGCAACCTTAGAACCTCCTTGATGAACATCCGCATGTATTGGAGTTCAGCAAGATCGCTATTAGTGATGACAGTCCGATCTGGACCTAGCACATATCGAATCTCTTGTTGTGCTTTAGCCATCGCTTCAGGATTACGAAGAGATGTTCCGGTGGTCTCCGTACCCCCTCCAAACATGTCCTGGAATCGATGGTTGTGGTATGTATAATTAGATACTATATGTATATAGATAGTACGAAGAAAGAATTTAGAACACGGTTTATTCCCGAGAGGTAAAGAGAGAGATCGAGAGAGAGTGTTTTCCAAAAAAAAAAAAAATATAGACAGAGAGAGAGAAAGATTAAGTAGAAATGTACGAATTTCTTCCTCCGTAGAGACTAAGTAGAGAAAGCATATGGTTTGGGTTGGCATGAATTTCTCACCTTGCAAGTCCTATGTTAAGATGAAAGCTTGTATGGTTTGGGTTCACATGAATGATAATAGTAGTCTTTTCCACAAAAAGTAGAGAAAGCATATCGATTGGCGCTTTGGTGAGTCACTTACTCACTTCTTCCTGTAAAGCGTAAACTTTTCTTTTGACTTGAAGCTGGAAGTCTGCAAACTCCTAACCCCCATTTTTCGTAGTTCTAGACTTCTAGTACCATTAACCCAGCTGCACCTATTTTCGCCTACCATGTTTGACTGACGGCTTGACTTCTAGTACTCCGGGAGAAAGATGTGGTGTGACCGAAGCATGCTAGCTAGTACATTTCATATCAACACTAGAAATCGAGAGAAGTACTTGCAAATAAGATTGCGCGTATGACCTCTGCTGTTAGAGGGAATTCCGACTTGTCCTCCTGCTGCAGCCGTAGCAGCACGTCCAGCAGGTCCTCGTGGTCGGTGCTGCCGACGCCATCGCCGGCAGCTCGCGCCTCCTGGCGCTCGTCGATGATCTCCGAGACAACGGCGGAGGCAGGGGGGGACCAGCATGGGCCCTGGCCCCCTATCACGGTTGATTTGCTCCTAATTTTTTGTGAACAGTGCAGCTAATTGGAAATTTTCTTCTAACCGGCCCCCTCAATCTCCATAATTAGTGAATCCTGCCTCCGCCAGTGCTCCGAGATGATGCTGAGCATGCGGTTGACGTGCGTCCTCATCTGGTCCTCTTGGTTGCTGAGCCACCGCAGCAGCCGCGACGACGGGAAGAGGACCGGGACGCACAAGCCGCCGAGCAGCGCGAACGCCTCCGCCATCTCGTGGAGGTACTCGTCCTGCCGCGCGAACTTGCCGCGAAAGACCGCCCGCGACACGACGTCGTTAGAGAGCGCTCTCACCTTCTCGCTGACGTTGACGACGGTGGCGCCGGCCGAGGCCGCCGCATCGTTGATGGAGCGGACGAGCTTGCCCACCTCCTCGGCTCTGGCGCCTTCCATGCGCTTCACCTGCTGGGAGCTGAGGAGCTCCATGGTGCAGACCTTGCGCATGTGGCGCCAGTAGGCGCCGTAGGGGGCGAAGAGCATGCTCTTGCCGCCGCAGCCGAAGATCTCCTGCATCGGGCTGCGCGGCCGGCTCGCGAACATGAGGTCGTTGGTCTTCATCACCAGCGACGCCGCCTCGGCGGTGGAGACCACCACGGTGGGCACCTCGCCTAGCCTGAGGAGCATGAGCGGTCCGTACCGGCGGGACAGCTCCAGTATCTTCCGGTGCGGGAGGGGGACGAACAGGTGGTGGAGGCTGCCGATGATCGGGAGGCACCATGGCCCAGGAGGCAGCTGATGCTTGCTGGACTTGCTCTTGCGGTACCAGAGAGCAAGTAGCGTGGATAGGGCTATGAAGCACAAGGTTGACTCCATGGCAGGCAGCTTGGGAATAGTGGAGTGATAAGCTCGCAGTTTGGAGGAGGTGATATATATAGGTTATAGCAGGCTAGCAGCAATGCACGCTCTGGAAGTTTTGTTCTTGCTTTTCATTCAGTAAAACGCAAATAGTCTTGTTTTCTCTGTCAGTATCTGTGATTCGGTTGTAGATGCGTCAATGTCTCGGCTCCAATCATGTGTGCAAATTAATCAGTGACCTCGTGCGCAGCAACGGGCGGGCAGGGCTAGACGTCTTGACTCTTGAGCCATATTATTTGCTCTCTCCTATGTTGCCTGGTCAGTGCTAAATTACCAAACGAGTATTTTTTACCAAGCTGACTGTTCTTGGGAACTAATAGTACATCTGGCACTACCCGAAACTATTTCTAAATCTGACGTCTGAAGTCAGCGTCAACACAAATGGAGACGAATTTGTGTAGTTCTGCGCCACCAAAAGTTTGCATTTTGATGTCTGATGGGTTCGGCGCCATTGCCATTGGCCCCGACCTAGCTCGGCTGAAATTTGATATAAAAAAACACACCACACGAGGGCTTCTCGAGCGATATGAAGCTGATGTCCCCTTGACCGTCACTTAACTTTTGATGAAACTCGATCATCTTCATCGCAGATAACAGTGTAAAGCAACTAAGGAAGAATTATAAGTTTGGCTAGGTCTAAAGTTTGAGTTCTGAACCAATATTCAAGATGAGTAACTCCTCACGGCCGGGATCATGTGAGGAACTACACCGTTGATATGACCGGCTTTGTTAGAGGTGTTCAACATGAGCGGCAAGATACAGTTGCAATACCCAACCCCGTGATTAAAAAAACAGTGATCGGATGTTAAGTTTCAGCTATTAGCAAGCGTTTTTTTTTTGTGGTGACACTAATTACGTTGTTACCTTTTTGAAATGATGTACAGCATGATGCTCTTCCAAAGAAGCTCAAACCAGTATCGTACTACTGAAATAGAATGGTGTGGGGTACCTTGGTGTCACTTGCAACGGCTTAATCCTAACTGGTGTCTCCTCCGTTGCTTTCGCTCCTACTTTCATAGGTCAAAGACATTAATATCTGAGGGGATTAGGAGATCGGTTCAGCGAAAAGCATAGGCCAGGAGCAAAAGGGTAATATACTGTAATATACTAAGTAAATGGCCCGCGTGCTTCATTAATTTATAACAGGTACAAAGTTATTTATAATTAATTTTTGATCTTCATATTAACTATGGTGTATTTTACTTGCTATCATGGCCATTCTGCTGTTCTTTTTTGTGTATTTGTATGATTTCAACTAGCAACCCTATATTTGAACAGTACGAAGAACTAACGCAGAATTATCCATAAGCATCAACTGCGTAATGATCAGTCTGCGAACTATTACCATTCAACGAATATATTTTGGAGAGTAATCTGCCAACAGTTTATCGCCTCCAAATAAATCTTCCGAACAAGGAAGTCGAGCGCCTCAATCGCATCGTGTGGTTTAGAGTATCCGATGCCAAAGTGTTATTGATAAAACCACTGTCTTTGGTCACCATCAGAGCTTTCTTGGTTGCAATTGGCCCAGCCAATTCTGGGAAATTGATATCCAAGATATCTTCGTCATAGGTCAGTTTCAATGATCCCATATCACAACACCCAAACCCATCCGGTTTTCATGGGAGAAGAGGTGGCATCAGCAATAATATAGAGCAAGCCTGCCGGTGGTGGAATCCAACCAGGTGAAGAGGAGGAAGCACATTTTTTTTTAGAAACGAGGGGCAAAAGCTTTGCCCCGTATATTAAATAAGAGGAGGATTGCTAGGTGTTTCACAACAAGTGAGGCCCGCTTGTGACCGAATTACAACGCGGTTACTCTCACGACATCAAATTGCCAAATATTTGGTACCCGCAAGGATCCACAGGCGGGCCTCACTTGTTGTGAAACACCTAGCATTGCGTTCGTTCCACACTTCCCAAGTGACGAGCAAAGTGAGGGAGGCAACGGTCTTGCAGTTTGAGGTAACGTTGGTCATCAGAAGCCACTATTCGCTAAAGGTGAGGTTTAACCAAGCTCCGGTTTGATGTTGTGAAGACCTAGCCAATCTTTTGTAAGATCCCAAACTCTTCTTGTGAAGCGACAATGCAAAAGAAGGTGGACGAGAGACTCCGTAGTTTGCTTAAAAAAGGCAAAGACCGCAGTTTGGCAAGACACACGTTTTAGGCAGTGATGACTTGAAATAGTGTTGAACAATATCTCCCACATATGCCATAAACTTGCCTGCCACTTGCTCCAGATGAATCAGACTAGGCCTGAAATTCGAGCCGAGCTGGCTCCGGATGCATAAGATGATCAGAACCTTACCATTCGTTGCACATTGCTCGTATCCCTTATATGCCAGCAGTTGACCGCCAAGTTGTAGCCTAATTTGGAGACGCCCTGCCAAGAAAATCAAATATCCATTGCTTCATACTATGAACTAACGATTTCTTGCAAAGCTTCCGGGGAGTGTGTTCTTTCAGAGAGTCCCACAGTGCCGTTGCGAAAGGACAGAAAAGTAGTACTAGTAGATGTTCTACATGTTCTGTCCGCCCACAAAAGATGCACCGATCATCAGCTGGTATGTGACGGTTTTTTTTTTATGCCTCTGGATTGGTACAGCTGTAGTATCTGAACTTAACACACCAACTCACACCACACGCACGCATACAACACCACACACACCCTAGTGTGCAAGGTAAGACCTACAGATTTATACAAATCCCACGCGTTTTATGACTCATATCGCTGTGGCTCGAATGCGTGCTGAGAGAGGCCAGCAAAGAATATTATACTGTCCCTAGTGAACAGCTACAGTACGAGCACTGTTCCTAGTGCCCGCAGCTGAGGCACCGGAAATTCGCTCCCGTGAGAGATCGAACCCGGGTGGCGAGGGAAGGCCACTGCCTCATCCTGCCATCCGCGGTCCTCAAGGTATTGCAGTTGTTGACCAGTTGGGAGGAAATTAACTTGACAAGGATACGTACTCCTTGAGCAGCTGGGAGAATGTTCAGCAAACACGATCCACTAATCTGGCGTTTTATTCCAGCACAAGAGATATGGCGTAAGCATAATCAATCGATCTACAAGGTACACGAGCGCTGCAATCTGCCAGAATATCTCGATCTAGTACCAGCAGTGGCAGCAGCAGCTGGCTAGCATAGCGGCCGTCAAGGGCTACTCGAACTTGTAGTGCTTGTCGACGGCCTCGGCGACGTCCCAGGTGCAGTTCATCCCCTTGGGGAACACCACCAGGTCCCCCGCCGCGATCTCCACGAAGCCCTCCTCCTCGCCGTCCGGGTACACCTTCACCTTCCCCTGCAGCAGGAAGCACGTCTCCTTGGCCGAGTACGTCCACGGGAACTTGCTCTTCTCGCACCCCCACCTGCACGCAGACGCCGCCACACTCACATCATACCAATACACCATAGATTCCCAAAGATCCGCCGCCGCGACAGAATGAGGTGGGGGACTCACTTGGGCCACTGGCGGACGCCGAGCTCGGAGAGGCGGGACTCGGGCGGGTTGCGCTCCACCCTAACGCCCAGCTTCTCGGTCGCCGTCGCCTCCGCCGACGCCATCACCCTCGCCGCCGCGAATCGCCGTCTGGATGACCTGGAGGGGAGGCTGTATCTGAGGCGGCCGGTCTGGAGCTGGATTGGGGCGGGCACCATTGTTGGGCTGGCCATCTGTAACTCTGTAAGTATGGTGCCCGGCCGTGTAGTGCAGAGTAGAAAACGGCGCGGGCGGCGAAGGGAATGTTCTCGACTCTGTTGACGATCAGTGGCCCAGGTTTTTCTCTGAGGGGGAGAAAATGGGTAGGAAAAATTCGGCCCACTCGTTTCTTATCTTCTCCGTCCGGAGGGATCTCTCCTGCGTGTGCGTTCTGCGACTATTGCGTTGCTACATGTTCATCTGATGTCTCCAGTTTATGCTCATCGAATTCAGACAACCAAACCGATCAAGTGGTTGCTCCCGAGTTCCATTGTTCTCACTTTTCCAAAACATTTAAAACTATATTTAAAAGTTTTAAAACAGATTGTGCATGTTCTACGTGATATATTCTAGAAGCATGAAAAAATTAAATGCAAAATACTTTACGGTTTGAATTTCACAAAAAATGATAAATATACATATATAATTATAGTTAACAATATGCAGTTTCCAGTTTACCCATTTTTGTCTAGCTCAAAAATATTGTATTTTGCATTGGGATTTTACACGTTTGTAGAATATATCATTGAGAACATCCATGATTCTTTCTCAGATTTTTTGTGAATTTTTTATTTATTTTATTTTTTGAAAAAAAAGAGATCGCAACGACTTTCGGCAACAAAATGAGTTATAGAACATGCTCATACCACGTTTGTCCTCATCCATTATCTGACGAGCCACAGATACAAAAGCACTAAAAATAATGCGAGTAACCAATCACGTCCTAGATGTTCTAGATCGCTAGTTCGAACATTGGAATTTAGTACATTTATGTGGCTTAGTTTAACATTTGACGGTAGTACATTTATGACCAATTACGCCAAAAAAATGCGATAAGGCACTTCTGTTCATTTAGCTGTTCATGACCAAGACGCGTTTGTCATGCTATTTGATCATTGTTCGTCACGTCATTAAGAAGATCCATTTATAACCAAACTACAGCCACCACAAAATTTGACCTCCCATTTACTCTTGCTATTCCCTTGCCCACAATATTTGTGCTACATAAACCCACCAAAAGCCTGAAGATCTCCCTCATCCCCATACAGCGTAGCCAGCAAACAGAAACTTCTGAATCCGATCGGAGCAAGAACGTACACAAATGGCAGCGACAGCAAGGATTCTCTTCCCTCTCCTCCTCGTCCTCCTGGCCGGCTCCCACCCGGCGATCGCCTCCGTGGTGGAGGAGACGTGCGCGAACGCGACGGAGGGGTCGAACCGCAAGGACCTGGACGGCTTCTGCGTGACGACGCTCCAGGCGGCGCCGGGCAGCGCCACCGCGGACGCGTACGGGCTGGCCGTGATCGCCACGAACCTGACGCTGGCCAACTACACAGCGGCGGTGGCCACGATCAAGGGCCTGCAGCGGCGCGGCGGCTGGTCGGACGGCCAACTGGCGGCGCTGGCCAGGTGCCGGCAGCGGTACATCGAGGCGCTGAACGTGGTGCACAGCGCCGTCCACGCGCTGGCCACGCGGCAGACGCAGGCGTACGTGGCCGACATGGGCGCCGTCCGGAGGGCCGCCACCGACTGCGACGACGCGTTCGGCGCCGCCAACGCCAAGGAGCGGGAGGAGTCGCCTCTGCGCAAGGTGAACGGCGACGCCGAGGACCTGACCACCGTCGCCATGCTGATCGTGATCTCGTTGTAGCAAGCAGGAACTATGTATAGATCTTGCGGTGGTTAGTGTTAGGCAGATCGATCATCGATGGATCAACGGAGAAGGAAATAATGAGTAAGTTGACATCTTTGTGCCGTTAATTCCTGTTTGCGATCTTGAGAGTTAGGTCCTTCTCCTTCATGCTGCCCATGAATGAGATGCTGTTCTGCAAAACTGTAAGGCTTCGGTTACTACTTCTGAACCTGACAAGTTACAACTGGACGCAACTCAAAGCATTCCAGCTGATGGATGCAGAGATCGGTCTACAGGCACACATCTCGTGACGCTAAATTCCAGCGCTGCATTTCTGCAAGCAAATTTGTCATCTTCCATCTTGCATTCTGTCCTCCGCTCCTTTTTTCAGTGGAGCATATATATTTCATCATTATTGTTGCTCACAGCAAACGTTCACCACTATAGGAGGTTTATTAGTCATGCACACAAGCATGCTGCATGCCCACCAAAAACAAAACAACAGGCAGACTCAGGTATATGCATAGCAAGTCAATTAAATTGGAACGGAGGGAGTAGAATTTACGAGCATCCCAGTTTGCTTTTCTTCACTCGGAGGAAATGGCAGAAATCACAGCCTCTCGGTGTTATGTGTACATCACCAGAGATTATTCAGGTTTGCTTTAGAAACCACCAACCATTGTCCATTTGGTATAATCTGAATTCTGATACAGTGATGCAGATAGGTCCAAATATCGGTTTATGGCTTGTTTAACAACGAGTCTGGCAGATGGAGCCAGCAAGTCAGTATCATCTGCAGTCTACCTACTATTTGGAAAATAAGTTCAATAATCGCCTTTATTTCAGATTTTTTTTTGGAAATTTTCCAAATTTAACCGAATCTAACAAGAAATCCAGGAATTCAATCAATGTCCACTTATCAATATAGAAAATCTTGAGACAATAATGAACAACTGTTTTAAAGTATGCAAAAAAACTGTTTTAAAGTTTGGTCAACTTTTGGTTGACTAAGCCGATTTTTTTATAATTCAAACAAAAAAATCAATGTTCGCCCATTAACCAGGGAATCTTTGAGACAAATTTAGTCACTTTTTTGTTAGTTTCAACCAAAAAATAGTAAAAAAAACTGAAGAATTTTGTTTTCATGTAATTCAATCGATGTTCACTTATCGTTATGAGAAAGTAGTGGTAATGGAGAATGAGGTGACAGTGGTGGAAAATATGTGCGTAGGATGAATAACAGAAGCTCCGCCTCGAAGCGCATGGATAGATGGTGCGGCCTCGCCGACAGTGCATGCTCCCGAGCTCAAGTGATCACTATATTTTAAATAATTTGAATAGTATATTTGCAAGTTTTAAAAAATCTTGAAAAATAATCCTGAATGTAGTCAAAGATTCATCCTACATTCCTACCAGCATGTAAAATTCCAAAAAAAAAATTATATTAAGGGCTACAGAGAAATATAGTTTTTGTATATTTTTGGATATTTGAAAGTGTATACTCAGATTCATACATTTGTAATTGTTATGTAGAATTTGCACGTTTGTGGGATATATCCCAAAAACTTAAAATTTGCACGTTGTGGGATATATCATTAACAATATTTAGGATTTTTTATTTTTAAAACTTTAAGCATGATTTGTGATTTTCTTAAAATAAAGGGAGCACTGGAGCCCGAGAGCAAGAAAATGGGAAGCGGCCTCCAGTGAGTGATAGTGGTGGACAAAGCTCGAGGTTGGGTTAAAACATTGACCAGAAAAAAAAGATGCAGAGGAACCTTCCAACAGCCCCCAATATGTTGGGTTGTATTTTTGGCATTACAAAAAATTATTTGCATTGAAACCATATATGTGATCTCTGGATTTTCAAACTTTTTGCAGGTTTTAGTACGAGGAGGTTTTCTAGTGGATTTGTTGGGGATTATGTGACAACAAAATCAATACTTATAGTTTTTTAGGGAATTTCTTATAATCCCAACCGGGCTAACCCCCTTTCCATTATTATCACATAACGGAAATACAGAGTTTTAACGAACCAAAATAAAAGGAACGAAAGGGGAAAGCGAGCTGGAGCAGCAGCAGGAAACCCACTGAGAATGCTCGATCTCAAACAACCTGTGGGGCAAAAACCTGCTGCCACTAGTTCCCCACAACTACCAGCACCAAAACATAAACAATCTTATAGTCCCAAACGGGCCAACGAAACCCAGAGTCTCACTACACCAACCAGAACACCAACCAAAACCATAGAATGCCAGACCGAAGAAACGCCACACTTCAGCACTCCACTTCCTCTTGAAACCCAGATCATCACTTGTAGCTGAGACGCAGCATCCCCTGAGCACACGATGTAGAGGTAGAAGAACTGCAAGCCACCATCTCCTTGGCCTTCTTGATCAGCTGCTCTGCACCAGCACATATAGCCTCCTTATCTTCTATCTTGTATAGACCTGCCCAATGTTTTAAGAAAGCGCAAACCGTAAACACCATTGTTACAGGAGAATTCATTCTATATTTCTCAAAAGTGATTCTGTTTCTGGTGGTCCAATAGAATTGGGCATTTCTTATAATGATTTAGGGGAATTATATTTATCGGTTTGCTTTCCTATTTCTGAATCTTTTTTTTAGAATATTTCTGAATCTTTTTGCCGGAACTTTCTGAATTCTGTTAGGCTGGTAGGGAGACCCATAGGTGGCCCAACAGAGACCGAATCGGGCAGGCAGGAAAACTGGAGCCCAAAACAGCCATTCTCTACTGAACGCTCCAATTGCTGGACAACGTGGAACAACTGGAAGATCCACTTCGAAATCAAAATCGAAAAAAAGGACCTGCTCTCATCGCCCTCCCCGGAAACAGCGGCGGCGTCGCCTACACGCCGGAGACCTACGGAGCCCAGTCCATCTCCCCTCACCAGTTCGCGGTCCGTGGAAAGCGAAAGGGGTTTAGGGTTTCGCCGGCGCCTCCCCGATGGCGGCGGATGCTGGTAGGCGGGTGGACGTGGCCACCCTCCTTTCCTTCGGCGATGACCTCGTCGGGGTGCTCCTCGACAGCAAGGACGGCGAATCCCTCGCGCAGGACTGCGACGGGGCGCGGATGCTGCGCTCCGCCTGCCGCTCCGAGTCGGAGGACCTCGAGCTCGAAGTGAAAGGTCCGTTCTCTCCGCCCCTGTTGAGATTTGGATTCGTGTCGTGTTCAGAACTCCCCGAGCGGTAAAAACGATTTGAGTGTTCAAGTTCAGTGCGGAAAGTTTAGATTAATTTATTCAATCCCAGTGGTAACTTGAGTTGATCTGGTTGAAAATCTTGCATAAAAGGGCTTGATTTTAAAACCAACAAAATAGCATATCACAATTTTATGACCAGTGTTAGAGTAAGTCATATAATGTACTAGCATTCCAACACTTGCGTACAAAAGGATTGAAGAAACACTTTACATTCATTCAAGCACCTACTATGCAAACAGAATAATAACAGTCAGCTACTATTGAGAAAATTACAGTAATGGTGTTGTAACGAACTTAATGATGGAATGTCTGGGTGTTTGACAGTAAAAATGACATGTTTCTTTGCACAACAGAATATCAGGATAAAATAAGCTCCTGCAAGGAAAAGTTAGACAAAACAAAATCTGAAACAGTTACCGATAAAGAACTGAACACACTGCAAAATGAGATGGAAGAGAAACTCCAGAGCGAACAACAGCTTCGCCAAGACTTAAGATAAGTTCTTAATTCAGCATCTGTAATTCCTTATCATCCAAAGTGTTACATTAAGTTATATTGCTAACATTGTTTATGTTGTCAACACGGCAGTAAGTGATGAACTTGATAACCTAGACCGTCAAAGGGCTTCAATAGAAGAGAGGAAGGATGCTGTCAAGAAGAAGGAGAAAGACCTGCTCAAGGCACAGTAAGTCGAGATTTGTTTTCTCTGTGACTGAGTAGATCAGTACCTTTTGCTTTCGATACTGCACATACCACCAGTAGGAAAACTATTTTGATGATGAAAATGATTAAAAAATCTCATCTGGGCAAAACTGGCTGTAATGTATATTTAGCGGCACCATTACGTTGTTCATCCGTCCATACCAATAGCAAGTTTGATGTAGTAGTGTTGTTGATATTCATTGTTTTATAAGATATATGATTCAAGTCAAATTCGATATTCGTAGTTTGTTGTTCAATTTTGAATTTGGATAATGCAATCGCTGCTTTATCTTTCCTATGACGTATTTTGTCATTGAACTGCTACCGATTTCTTATCTTTAAAATACCTCTGGAACTTTAGATGAATGGTGCCTCCTAATTGAATATGAGATGACATTCGGCATTGTTGCTTTTACTGGTTGTCCTGTTTCTCAGTTAAATTCACTGGCTACATTTTTGTGCAGGAGTATGCTTTCCATGTGTGTGTCAGTTACGAATATCATGCCGAATTTTGAAGACCAGGATAAGATTTCTGGATGTATCCTTTCAAAATATTACTGTTTGTTACTTCTTTTCTACTCAAGGACATCAGTTTCTACCTATGGACATCACATAAACTACTATTCCGCCTTTTCTCTTTGGACTTCACCATTACTTTTGTCTTATAGAAAATAAAATATGTGTGAAATCCTTAGCTTTTATCAGATATTGTTGACAAGAACATGAAAAAGCTAGATAAGTTTGAGTTTGAGAAGACAACTTCGCCAGTTGAGATCTGTGACAAGCTTTGGAAAAAGATTTAGGGCCTGCTACCTGCAGATCATAGTCATTGCACAGTGGCAGCAATTGCACTTGTACACTGTAGAGCAAGGTAACTGCCAGAATGCGACTCGCCCAGTTGCTTCAAATGACCTAGTTGTATGGCATAGTGTTCTTCATGTCTTGCAAATACACTAGCCCAGGCCTGTTGTCGACCTGGATTTGATTTGATGCACTTGTATTTCACTGAGTTTAGTTTGAGAAGCCAAATCTCCCGTATATTAGGGCTTGCTACTCCTTGCTGTACCTCTTGGGCCTGTACGATGTGTAAACTGTAAGGTTTGCCCGGTTATTTTTGTTGGATGATTTTGACATTCTCTTTGCGTTGCCCATCATATGTATAGTTTGTAAAATGATGTTGAAATTATGTGATCGTCATCTATTGATGTGTGACGTGTTAAACTAACTGAAATGTCATGTGATGTGTTTATATATGTGGTATCGTCTTTTTTCTTCTTCTGTCAAGTACTGATATAAGGTACAAAGTTCTTAATTTGCATATTGGACGTGGAATTTGTTTAATCATATGTGGATTACTAGATCATGTAGGCGCGCGTTGCCGCGTCCGTCCATTTTGAAGTGTATTTTGAGTAAATTGAAGCTAACCTAAGCAAAATCATACTCAACATTCCCCTCAATACTAAACACACAATTTAGCAATTGTTAATATAGCAATAAACAAACCTTCCCAGCTTACGGTAAAATAAACTTATTATGTAGTAGGAAGTACCACATGAGTTTCACATACAGCAAGATCTTACAGTAAACAAACACAACTTGGTGCGACAATAAGGAATATATATAGGGAATATATATACATAGGTTGGACAACAACCCAGCCATAAATTTTATGAGCAAACAGCGGAAGAGCTTGGCAAATGAATGTGAAAAAATACAACAATGCAAGCCAGTTTGAGATACTGATCTATTGCAAACCATATGTGCAATCCCTTCTCCACAATAACAGAAAGTGACAAAACCGAGCTAAGAAGTAGTGCATAATACAGTAAAATACAAATTAGGATTTGAAATATTCCCAGACCATGTCATAAGTAGTTGTAACATACCACTATAAAGAGTATTTCAGCATAATTAAACAATGTCCAATGTTCGCCTGAATATAACTAACTAACCAACCTTCAAATCGTAGCATTTTGGAATAGATTATTTGACTCCAAAGGTTTACCTGATTGAGCAGTATTTCATTGACAAATTCCAAGACTGCAATGTCAGGCGATATCATTGGTCAGGTCGAGATGCTTACGGTTGGCATACCTGAGACCTGACTAAAACAATCATCGTCTATAATTGCAAGTAGCATAAACTGTACATCTTGGATAGGTTGATTCAGTAGCGCTGTAGCACAGGTGACTAAAACAATTTTCGTGGAAATAATACTCTACCAACAGATTAGTGAACCAGACAAAGAAATGAGAACCCATGCCGCTGCCTCCACTACAACCAAGCGATTCATGTACTATATTATTTTAGTACAGCATCTGTTCAAGTGATAGAAAGAATCGAACCCAAACCTGTATGTGAGAACTCACGAGGAATCCTCGTCTGGAACCATTGCACAGGAGCTCACCAGCAAAAATTGCGGCAGAGGATCCAGCCGGCGCCGCAGTTGCCAATGTCGCTGGGAGATGATGCGAGCCGGCCAACAGAGCTAGAGAGCAGATCGCCGCCGTACTTATCCACCACCACCTTCCCACCTCCCACCTCCTTGTCAACTCCACGACCACCATGCGCCGCCGCTGCCGTCGTCGTCTTTACAGACGACTGAGACGAGGAGTTCCGGCCGAAGGAGAAGATGTGCCAGAGCGGAGCATAAACAGGTTTTTGCAGACACGGAGGTCTGGCAGTGGCGGACCTAGGATTTTACTAATGGGTATGCTGCACCAAAAATTTGACAACTAAATGGGTAAAATCCATTAATCAATTCAGTAAATATTGGTAAAATTTACATTCTAATATGTATAGAAGCAATAAACGATATGTAATAGAAAGATTACGTTGAAAAGTTTACGTAAATTGCCATATGAAAATAGTTCAAACACCATACTAGTAGTTCAAAATATGCATTAAAAATTGCAATACTAGTTGTTTGACTTCGGACAATCATAAATATATCATATATTATTTTATTCAACTACTTAATCTCAAAAATTACATATATGAATCTATAACTTTCAGAGGTCGGGTACTTTTGGATAATTATCACAGCACTGTGGCATCCAATATCCTGATTTTATGGTCCTGGCGATGCGGTGTATCCGCACAACCTGTCAGTTTTCGAATCGGTAGAAAAAAACGTGTAGAATAGGTCGTATGAGATCAAGCTAGCTGCAGCAATCGATCAGCTTTCCTTTTTCCTTATACTACTGGGTCACACGCACGGAACGATCAGCTCTAAGCTAAACAGTTTTGCATGCAATCGATCAGTTCATTTTTTTCTCCTACTACTAGTACACAGAACGGCCGGACTGCAGGGTATGCCCAGTAGCATACCCTGTAGATCCGCCACTGAGGTCTGGAGGCGATGATAGCGCCACAAGGCAGTGGCGGCGGTGGCGGCGACATGCGAGAGAGATGTCCGGGTGGGAATTGCGAAGCGACCAAGGGATCGGCGTGGAATGGGAGAAACACCTAGCAGCGATCACGACCGTTCACCTAGGATCGGAAGCCCATCAGCCAGAGTGAACGAGAGGCCTTCGATTTTACGCCCAGAATAGCGGCCAAGGGATATCCAGCCCGGGAGCAGCCCACGCGGGAGCTAGCGCGCATCAGACAGCCGTGAATAGCCTAGACATTCCATCAGACGGTTAAAATCTCTAATACCGTGAGAGACCCCCCTAGTTGGCTCAGTTTTAATATCCCTAATGTCTAGGCATAGCCGGTCCCAAACCCGGATAAAGGAAGAGGGTTGTGATAGGCTTGGCGAGCCAACGTAAAAATTAGCCAGTCCCATTGGTATGAAACTCATTTAGGCGAGAGTAGTATTATGATGGGTGACCTCCAGGAAAGTCTTTGTGAAAGGGTTCCATATCTAAGTGTTGTGATAGGCTTGGCGAGCCAACGTAAAAATTAGTTAGTCCTGTGGGTATGAAACCATTTGGACGAGAGGAGTATTAAAATGGATAACCTCCTAAGAAGTACTCGTGAAAGGTTTTCATATCTAGCATATCTCAACTTGTTTGACACAAAATGATTAGAAGAAGAAGAATATGTGGATTATGTGCTACAAATTAATATCTTTAGTTGTGTTTCATGGAGTACTTCTCAATGGTACATATAGTTGGACTTATCAACTATCAAAGTTAATTATTGACAAATGTGCTTGTATTTCTGGCGGATTGAGTATGTGGCACTTGTTAGTTGTTACAGAGTGTTATTCGAATGACCTGCAGAAAAGCACAATTTAATTCACTTGGTCATCTTGCCGGACAAGGAAATTTGAAGCTCGTCAAGATCCAGAAATTATCCATTTACCAATTAACAGGATGCAGAGTCGCTTCTGATGCGAACAGTTGTTCTTTGCTCGCGCAGACAAGCACTTCCATGTATAGCATACAGAGTTTAGTGCTGTTTACAAATTAATTAACTCTCTTTGACACTGATTCCGAGATGGGGACGTAGCTTATATGGTAGAGCGCTCGCTTCGCATGCGAGAGGCACGTTTTCGATTCCCCGCGTCTCCAATTTTTCACTTAATTATCTCCTCTCGAATTTCAGAGTTTTTTCTCCTCTTGAATTTCAGAGTTGTTTTTGCCAAGAACAAATCTCCTACATCCACATGTACTCTGGCCAATGTTTCGTTACAGCTGTTAAGGTTAAACTCATACTCACTCCGTCTCAAAATAACTGTTTTAGATTTGTCAAAAAGTAGATGTATCTAGACATAAAACAAGTATAGATACATTTACTTTTGTACAACTTTGAGACACTTATTTTGGTACGGAGGGAGTACAAAAATTGCCTCAATAAAAGTTCAAGTCATTTCTAGATCACATCGGAAAACTACTTTGCTATATTTGTAGGTACTTGCCAAACTCACAAACAAATGATTTTAGTACAATTTATACCGTAAAACTACTCCCAATGGATTTTGTGGTTAGACTAACTTATAAAGGATCATTGAGAGGTCAGGCGGCAGGTGTGGCACAAGGTCGTCCTCTATGTGGCTATGGTGGCCGGCGGCTAGATCGAGCAGGTGCACCGACAACGCAAACAACTTTCACTGTACTCTTTCGTGCGCCAAGGGTGGTCGATGGCTCGAGCGGCCTCACCAATGGCCCTTCTGGCTTCGCCATACCAACTCGTGGGGAGGATGTAGCAATGTACAATGAAATTAAGCCACACACGTCAATTGTGCCGTGGGTAAAGGAAACAAGCAAAAAACAATTACATGGAAGAGTCTAGAGCAATGCAAAGAAGATCAACATAAAAAACATGCCAGAGCAGCCGTGGCCAGCACAAGGAGAATATAAGGAAGAGGCCCCTTAGCTCAGTACTCCATCTGTTTCATGTTAGTTGTTGTTGAAACGGATGTATCTAGTACAACTAATATGGAAAAGAACGAGTACTAACTATACTCGCCGGCGCCACCGTGCACCCTTACGCGCACGTCGAGCAGTGACAGAAATGTTACCGGTTGAAGTACAAACATTGTACGTACTCTACTATTTTCTATGTAGAACATTATCTAATTAACTATTATAGAATATTATCATGTATAACGTCTTGCTTGTTACAAACTTTAACCTACATAAAGCGAATTGATTTCTTCCGGTAAAAAGTGTTTGGTTACTTGTATATTGTTTTCTCTACGGATCGTTCCACAAATCGTTCGAGAGTGATATTACGAAAAAAGTTGCATTTTCAAGAAGTACAAGTGCAAGCCAAAGTATGGTTGTATAACCCTAATAGAAGGACTATACGTGCATATAGAATATTCCGAACATCCGGTCACCCAATGTTATGTGGATAGGTTTTTATTCATATTGTTTACATGGTGAAATTATGTTTATCCGCTATATTTATCCATTCCTGGTCAGAATCAGATCAGTTTCTAATCAAAATCCATAGTTAGAAATAATCTGAATCTGAATCTGCATCCGGTCATTATCCAATCCGCTCTGAATCCGTAAATACTATAGTAAAGAATATGAAAAGAACATTACCGGATCCAATCCGTTTACATCAACCAGCCCCAGCATTGAAGGAGATCCATGCATTGACTCCATCCCTGCCAACACTACTACTAGAAGGGAACTTTATTCCCTTTCCTTGGCCCAAGAGCCAAACCACCGGCAAGCATAGTAGTGGCAATGAGTCCAACGTCACGACCACCATAAGAGACATGCACATGAAGATAACAAGTCAAGGAATATTATCTGGAGCCACGGTAGAAAAATCCCTAGACGCCGCTGAACATCGCTAGAAATTCTCCAAGGAGCCTGCTGCCCCGGAGTGCCATCACTGCCAGGCCCTATGCGCCTAGGGTTTTCACCCTGGACCGAGGAGGAGGACGGAGACTACAACGACACCTCCAAGGAAGACACAGAGCCTGTAGCCATCACTAACAGGGGCTTTCGCCCGGTCTCCCTGTCCCACGCGACTCCCATTCACATCAATACTTCATTCGGCATCGAACTGGCAGCCAGGAGCCCCCCATCCATATCCATTCAAAGGCGAGGAGGAAGGCCACAATAACCTCAGAAACGATGAACGACCGACAGATCAGCTCGGACATCATCAGTCGTTCATCCCGTCACCCCAACGGCCAAAAAGCCTGCCTAGCACCCACGCGCGTTCTCCACCACCAATCCAGCGGTGCCTCCACCTCCCAAATACGCCGCCCCCGGGGACCAAGCTCCTCCGCAAGGATGACACATGCAAGACTTCATCGGAGCGCCCCAAGACAGGGAGGTGAGGGACTCCCATTTCGTCGCCCATGTCACCCTAAGCAGAGCGACGCGATGGCTTCCTTTTGTTTGGCCACATCGCCCACCTTTCATCGAAACTTGTTCATATTCCGAAAGATATAAACAAATATGGCTGTTTTCTCCTAAAATATTTTGTAAAAATAGCATCATTTTGTACTCGCTCCGCCCCGAAATATATGGCGTGTAAATTTAATCAAAAGCAGTTTACTAAATTTGACCAAATATGGGACTATCAACAACTACACCATTAAATAAATACATTATAAAAAATGATGGATCTATCTATCTATCTAGTATGTAACAATAGTAAAAAGAATTACATTAAAACGATAGAAAGGAATGGCAAAGATTTATCCTTGTAGAGTTAGTTCAACGGTAGAGATATATTCACATCACACGATGGAACCCACCCGCGCTTAGAGAGATGTATACGAAGTTTGTTCCGCGTGTACGAGATAAACAACGAACAACTGATATGGGGTATGGAAATTTTATGTGTAGCATAGGACTTTGCAACCCTTACCGATTCCAATTCTGCATTAGTAGTACCTACTCCGTATTCATGTTCAACTAGGCCGGGAACATCTAGCCAGAGCATTATATATTGTATCTACATATCATGTTTTCTCGGTTAATCGAGTCCTCATCTTGGTCTCGGTGAGGCAGAGGTTCAAGACTAATTTTTTCAGCAACTCGGCGATTCGGCGGACAACGTCATATTTACCCGAAGAGAATATATACTTCTACGCTTGAAAGAAGTCGACCAATCAATCAAGTATTGTCAAAATTCTAGGAGTACACCTGAACCAAATCAATCAGGTATTCACGGTAGAGTACATGCATGTTTCCTTCTCTTTTACTACTAATAGCCGTGCACGTGCAATGCACGTCAATACAATTGCTCAATAACACTTGTCTTATTTATTTTTTCTCATGTGTGTTGCGTCCCAACGCCCCTCCCCTTCCACTCCAGAATCCCGAAGCATATTAGTCGGTGATGCTTATAGCTTTTTTTGAGAAGTGATGCTTAGATAGGATGAGCTATGCAATCTCTCACGACTGTTCTCCCTACCACGCTAGTAAGGTTGCAGCATGGACATCAGTTGCCATTGTGCATAACCGAACCGAAAACCGAACCGAAAAAACCTAACCGCAACCGAAATTCCGGTTTTCCATGGTTAGTGGTTAGGTTACGGTTAGTAAAATACCTAACCAAAAGGACAATGGTTAATTCGGTTTTAAACCGAAAAATCAGTGGTTTAACCGAAATAACCGAAAAGCCCAGCCCAACAGAAAAAATCACGTTGGAAGCCCAGCCCAACATTACGTAACACCTTATAAAGAGCATACAGTTTATACTAATCACTAAAGGAGGCCCGACCTGGTGGTTACCACGTGAAATGTTCTATTCCTTGACAGTAGATCAAGGGTTCAAGTATTAGTAATGTACAATTTTTTATTTTGACTGAAATTTCATTGTTTTTCTGTCTAATTTTTGCAACACATCTAGTTTGGTCATACAAAATATAAAACTGAAATATATTGGCATAATATTTATGTGTTATTCAAAAATTCGCGTCAACTTTGGTTAATATGGTTATTACCGAAACCGAACCGAAGTTGAATGGTTATTACCGAAACCGAACCGTATTTTCGTACAAAACCGAATTTACCGAAGTATGAAAACCGTATTTACCATATAACCGTATAAACTGAACCGAAATAACCATATTAACCGAACGCGCAGTGCCGCCAATCTTGGTTCCGAAACGCATGCAATTTCTTGTCTACACTAAAACCGACTAAACCTATAATCATGGGCAATCCATGCCAGCAGTCATCATCAAGCAGCACAAGACGGTAATCAAGAACTAAACATTTCATTTGTTTGTAATTTCAATAAAAGAACCAGTACTCCCTTTAAACTAATTACTTTGTTTAGGATAAGTCATTTGACATGCCATTTATCAGTTTCTCCTAACATCCTGGTCATACCTCAAAAACAATGTGAGATCATCCAAAAAAGGAACCTTTATTATTATAGCAACATAGATACCACATATGCCTCCAACGATATAAAAGAATAACAAAGGCTAGATAGGAAATCAATTCTATACGATGTGCATGATATGAAAATTGCATAACATTGAGCTTTTCTTCTGGACGGAGAAAGATACTTAGATAAACAACGGGGACTACACACATTGACTTTAGATGTCCTCCTTGCTCCACCACAGAAAAATGCGAGTATCAAACACCGATGAGAGAATGAAGATACAAGCTCTATTAGACTCAAATGTTGTACTGTGCCATTCGGTTCATTACTTTGCTCAAACCGACAATTTACAAGTAAAAAAAATCACATAGAAAAATATTATTCTTTCTTACATGTTGCCAAGCACAGTTGCCCGAAGTTCTCTATCTTGTTGCTGAAAATCATCTCCATTAATTCTCCCTTTCTCCTAAAAAAAGCATTCACTATGCAATAAAACATCATATAAGTCGGGTCACACTCTTCTACTATGCAAGAATATCGTGTTAAAATATATGATTAGGGTAAAATGAAAATCGCTACTGAAAACCATCTCCATTCACCATTTTCTCCTCAAAGAATCTTAAACTACAGCTCCATCATATGAATCAAATCAGGCTCCTCTATTATGCAAGAAGACGGTCATAACAAGGCTTGCTCATAATACCAAGTTTTTAGTTGGCGCAGCATGGTGACCCTATAAATGGCAACCTAAGAAAAGTGAACATAAAAACACATGCTATGGCTACATACAACAAATCTAAAGGACGGGACAAGCAAAAATGACAGACAATGAGCCAGACTTGTTCAAGCAACACGAAGACCAAAAAAAAAGTTCCAGCCAAACCTATTCTATCTCTGTGTAGTAGTCCTGATTATTTTCAACAAGAGGCATTAAAAAATGGCACTTACAGAATGTTATCATATTCCTGAGATGCACCAACAAAGATACCTTGTAATAAACTCTAGCTGGTCCATAAAACTGAACAAAATAATATTAGTGCATTTGAACTAAACAAAATAAACATAAAAATCAACAACTTTTGATCTGAAATATAGGCCGACGCCTCTTGCAGACATTTAGTTGATAGAGACAAATCTCATCTAAAATGGAAACATCAAATGCGATTTTATAAAACTGCCAAGCATCAAGTGGAGCTCTGCTTAAAATTTCTAAGCTTATCCTTTAACCTGCTATGAAGAAACAAGTTGCATAAAGTCTGTTACTTTGCTGGGTAATCAGATAATTAGATAATTATCTCCTCTCATATTTCTCCTCATATGCTGTTGTGAAATGCGGTAATATATTCTACTGCAACTTGATTAATACAAATGGCTGCTAGCCAAAGTGGTTTTGCCAAATGAAATATATTGCATCGTATTGCAAAGTGGGCTTAAAATGAGCACTGTGTCACCTCTATTTTTTCAATCGGACGCGTGCAATTGCACATGTGATGGGCAGTAATATAAGACCTGAATTGAAGGTATGGTAGTTTATACTTGTGCACGGCGAGGGGGCGGTCACGACCTGCTGCTACTTGTTTGTCAGGAGAGGAGACCCATAAGAACGGATTGAAGCAGGTACAACCCAAAAACACCATTCCTTCCCTGTTTGCGCGGGCGCCCGATTGGTTACTCCTGCAGTTCTGCAGTTGTCGTTCGAGGAAACGATATGGAATCGTGATAAACCACACCATGCATGGCATATCTTCTCGGCAGAAATAAATCAAAAATTAAAAACTTCCATGGCAACGGAGGGACAGAGTTGGTCATGAGGGACAGAGGATCGACATACCGAGAGGTCACGTCGCGACGGTCGCGTGGGGAAGCGGTGGTGGGTTCGCGTAGGTCTCTAGTGGGGGATCTGTCGTCAAGGCGGGAAGCCTGCCGGGCGGGGTACTCGGCGCGGCGGCGTCCGGCAGCTCGGCGAGCACCGGATACGACATGGCGTCGGGGATCCTTGGGAGGGCCGGTGGCGCTCGCGTAAAAAGGGGATGGTGGCATCGCTGGTGCAAGTTTTTTAGTGGTGGCAATGCCTGTAATTAATACGAAATTGAAAAGGTGTGTTGAGTTGTCAAACATTGGATCGATCTGGAGCGTTGATCAGATGTTGAATGGATCAAGTTTAATGTATCCCGAACATGTTTGCTCTTTTAATAATAGTATAGATTAATCTGCATGTTAACCCGTAGCAAGTTAATTACCTAGCTACAGTAGCTGATAACCTTTTCCCTTCTAAAGAAAATTAATTCTACATACACAACTAAATCCCTCCGTTCAGGCTTCACATTGCGGTTCGGAGCACCAGCCATTGCCATTCTCTCTGGTCGCTGGCCATGCAAGGAGTAGCACATACTGATACTACCAACAGGTTCGACTCCAGTTTCGTGTCGTTCAAACTTAACTATTCAGAGACGAAGGACCTTTCCATCGGCGACGTCGTCCGTTCTGAGGTCATCTCTGCCGGTGGACACTCATGGAGGTTTAACTGCTACCCGCGTGGGAACGACGAGGCCTATGTGGGTGAGTACATCACAATCTCTCTCGAGCTCATGAGCAAGTCCAAAGGCGTCAAGGCCATCTTCGAGGTCTTCTTCATGGACAAGAAAGGTGAACCGTCTTTGCCCAACTCAAGAAGATGCACCCACGTTTACCCACCCAACTGCAACACTTCCTGGGGGTGGCCTCTCTTCGTTAAGCAGAGCGATCTCGAGGCTCTGTACGTGGTGAATGGTTGGCTCACGATTATGAGCGGGGTCATAGTTGAGCGTGGTGACCCTCTGCCCGTGCCGACCTCTGACATCGTGGATCACCTCGGCCAACTGTTGGACTGCGCAGATGGTTCCGACGTTTCCTTCATCGTCAACGGCAAGAAGTGAAAACTAGATTGGATCGAAGGGAGAGAGAGATACCATGAGGCGATGCCCAATAGGTCCATGCCGTGTTCCATTATATAGAAGCCGTGGCCGGCTAGGATTTACAACAACCGGCACAACAAACTGCTAGATACTAACTACCTGATTAGCTATCTAGCTAGTCTAACTAACTACAATCTTTTCATGTACAACACGTTTAACAGCCTCCCTCAATCTCATCGTGGTACTACCAAGTTGAGATTGTTTCTAAATTTTACAAAGGATTGTACAGCAAGGGGTTTATTCAGTATATCTGCGAGCTGATCATGTGTAGAGACGAAGCGCACTTCTAGTGCTTTGCGAGCCACTCTCTCTCGGACAAAATGGTAATCAACTTCGATGTGCTTGGTTCTTGCATGAAAGATGGGATTGACTGCTAGGTAAGTTGCGCTGAGATTATCACACCAAAGACTTGGTGCACGCTTCAGAAAGATCCCCAACTCCTTCAGCAAACTCAGAACCCACATGATCTCGGCTGTTGCATTGGCACTGACTTGTATTCGGCTTCTGTGCTGGAACGTGATACGGTGGGTTGTTTTCTGGAACTCCAAGCAACAAGATTTGGTCCAAGGAAAACTGCATGCCCACCTGTAGAACGACGGTCATCCGGGCATCCTGCCCAATCTGCATCGGCAAACCCACTAAGCAGCAAGGAAGATGACTTCTGTATTAGGGGCCCAAAGAACTGAGCCTGCTTGAGATAACATAGAATTCGCTTCACTGCAGTCCAGTGTACATCAGTAGGAGCTGCCAAGAACTGACACACTTTGTTGACACTGAAAGCAATATCTGGACGAGTCAAGGTGAGGTACTGCAGCGCGCCAACTACACTTCTGTACCTTGTTGCATCAGCTGGAGACAGAATCGTACCGCCGACCCGAGACAGTTTCTAAGTTGTAGTCATTGGCGTGGAGACTCCCTTTGCTTGCAACATATTTGTCCATGTCAACAAATTGGAGCACATGATTTAGCTAGGAAAGGTTTTATAGATAAAATTCAGTGTAATTGGGACGATGATCCCCCTAGCTGTGTGCTGAGTAGCCTCATAAACGATGTAACTATTGATGTTTAAAGGCGGCAAGTTTCAGACGCACTCTTTCCCTAACCAGGGTACCGAAAGGGACTGGCAGGGTTTTAATGAGGCGGCTTGTTGACCTAATATATGTGGGGTAAATTTCAAAAAAAAAACAAATCGGAGATGTACTTCTTTTGAGCTTGAACAATGCCATCTTGTGTGGGCTTCACTTCAATGCCGAGGAAGAAGCTGAGAACACCAAGGTCCTTGACAGGAAACTCAGTGCGAAGCTACCGAAGGAGCTGGTCTGCTGCCGCTTGAGTGGAACTGACCACAATTATGTCATCTACATACACTAGCATGAAAATGGTGACTGCATTGGTGTTGTAGATAACGAGAGAGACATCAGCTTTAGAGGGCACAAAACCGAGTTCCTGCAATTTGCCGCTGAGACGTGCAAACCATGCACGGGTGCCTGCTTCAATCCATACAGAGATTTCTCGATCTTGCACACATGTTGGGGACATCGATGATCAACAAAACCTGGCGGTTGAACCATGTATACCTCTTCCTCCAGATAGCCGTGAAGAATTGCGTTATTGACGTCGAGTTGCCGCATGTGCCACCCCTGCGTGACGGCGAGGGAGAGGAGGACACAAATCGTGGTGGGCTTCACCACAGGGCTGAAGGTGTCGTCGTAGTCGATGTCGTGACGCTGCTTGAAGCCCTTGGCAACGAGACGAGCTTTGAAGCGCTCGACAGTGCCATCGGGGTTGTGCTTGACCTTGAACACCCAGCGGCTATCGATGAGATTGATACCAGGAGGTGCAGGAATGAGACGCATGTCTCATTGCGGTGCAGGGCAGCGAATTCAGCGTCCATGGCGGCCTTCCACCGAGGGTCTTGCAGCGCAGCGTCGAGCGAGGGCGGCTCCAGATCATCAGCGCGAACAACAGTGTAGGTGACGTAGTCCGGGAACTGCTTGGGCCGCGAGATGTCGCTACGAAGACGTGTGCGCGGGCGAGGTGGAGATGGGCTGTTGCCAGGCGAGGGTGGTGGAGACGGGCCGTGCTGGGCCGAGCCAGGTGAGGGTGGCGGAAATGGCGCGTGGCCTGAGTCGCTGGACCCAGAGTCGGGGTCATGATCCGAATCGGACTCGGAGTCCGATGGCTCGCCATGGTCTTCATGATGATTGACGTCAGGGCCATGCGATCAGAAGTTCCTGCACGAGGCACAACAGAAATAGACTCGTTTTGCACATTAATCAAGGGGTCAGTGGCACTAGAAACAGGACTGCCAAGAGGATTGGATGAAACGAAAAAATGTCGAGAAAAGGGGTACACGTGTTCGTCAAAAACGACATTCCGCGAGATATACACGCGTCCGGTGGCAACATCCAAGCATTTGTATCCTTTGTGGTTGTTACTATATCCAATAAACACACACTCTTTAGATCGAAACATAAGTTTTTGTGCATTGTATGGGCGAAGAAAGGGCCAACATGCGCTACCAAAGGATTTTAGGAGATCATAATTGGGCTTGGCTTTGTCACCGAGAAGACGCTCAAGGGGGGTGGCATTGTCAATGACACGGGTAGGCAGTCTATTGATCAAATGTAAGGCAGTGGAGAAAGCTTCGTCCCAAAATTTCACGGGCATGGAAGAGTGGGCAAGTAGAGCAAGACCTGTTTCAACGACATGCCTATGCTTGCGTTCGACGGATCCGTTCTGTTGGTGAGTGTGTGGACAAGAGATATAGTGCATAATGCCATGATTAAGAAAATATTTGTGGAGACGGTCGTACTCCCCCCCCCCCCCCCCCCCCCCAATCAGATTGAACACTTTTAATCTTTGCATCAAGAAGAAGTTCAACATGTTTTTGAAAACGATAGAAGGTGGATTCAAAATCGGATTTGGCATGAAGAAAATACATCCAAGTGAATTTTGTGAAATCATCAATAAAGCTAACGTAATATTTGTAACCACCAACAGAAGGAATTGCAGGACCCCAACCATCAGTATAAATAAGCTCTAAAAGAGCTATGGAAACATGGTTCGAATGTGGAAAAGGAAGCTAATGGCTCTTGGCCATTTGACAGGCATTGCAAACACGTGCATGATCAGAATTACAAAAAGGAATTTTATTGAGCCTCAAAATAGAGTGAACTACTTGAGACGATGGATGCCCTAATCGCCGATGCCATTGCTCCTTGCTAATGCTAGCCGTGAACATGGCACACTTGTTGGCGTTTATTTTTGATGGATGGATGGGGTAGAGTCCCGCCTCACACCTGCCTTGGAGCACCCTTCTCTTCGACTCCTGATCCTTAACAATAAAATGATCAGGGTTTTCAATAAAAACATCATTATCTTTGGTGAGTTTATGAGCTGAAAGAAGATTTTTGGTGATATGTGGGACATGAAGAATGTTGCGAAGAGCAAGGGATTTGGCAGTAGTGTTTAAAGTACCATGACCAACATGAGATATATGCAAACCTGCTCCGTTGCCGACGTGGACACGAGCATTGCCGGTGTAGGACTCCCGGACGGCGAGGCGATCTAGATCACTGGTGATGTGATCCGTTGCCCCAGTGTCCATGTACCAGGTTGGGTCGACGTTGTAGCTGGCAGGGTTGTAGTTGGCGTAGCTGGCGGAGGGCTCGTCGTAGGCGTGGTTGTAGCGATTGAAGCAGCGGACCGTGGTGTGGCCAACCTTGTTGTAGATCTGACACACAGGGCGCGATCCACCGGAGTTGGAGTTGTTCTGGCCCTGGCCTTGTCCGCCATTGCCACGCCCTTGTGATGGCCCGCCTCGGCCACCACCACCACGGCCGAAGCCGCCACGGCGGCCCTGGCCTCCCTTGCCACGGCCGCCTCCTCCTTGCTGGTTGCCGCCACCTCCTCCGGTGTTGGGATGCCCGCCATGAATGCCATGCTGACGCTCGGAGAAGTTGGCAGATGGGCCACCAGTGCCGAGGACGATCTCGGCGTCGTGCTGCTCGTGACGCTGCTCAAAAGCAAGCAGGTGAGAGTATACCTCATCCAGGGTGATGTCGTCATTGCGCGTAGTGAGGGAGGTGACCAGCGCGTCGTAGTCCGTGGTCCGAGGCCGGCGAGGATGTAGGGGACTGTCTCCTCCTCGCGCAGAGGCTGCCCAATGGCAGCAAGCGTGTCCGCCAGATGCTTCATGTTGCGGAAGTAGTCGGCCGCCGGAGTGCCCTTCTTCTTGGCGGCGGTGAGCTGGGCGCGGATCTAGATGACCCGAGCCCGAGATCGGGATGCGAACATGCTCTCCAGAACTAGCCATGCGTCGCGCGCAGTGGCAGCGCCCATGATGGACGCAAGGACCTCCTCCGTGACGGTGGAGAAGAAGCCGCTGAGCACCGTCTGGTCGTGCGCGTACCACGTCGCATACTCGGGGTTGGTGATCTGAACCGTCTGCTGCGTGTCACCGGTGCCGGTGACTTGGTTGATGGTGGAGGGAGGCGCAGCGACGGTGTCGGTGATGTGACCGAGGAGGTGCGGATGGCTGCGGAGGTGGGTGATCATCTGAGCACGCCACAACATGTAGTTGCCGTGGCTCAGCCGCACGGTAACAGGGGAGGTGACCGGCATTGCCGGAGCGGCGGCGGAGGTGGAGGATGAAGCCATGAGCTATGGTAGCTCTGATACCATGAAAACTAGATTGGATGGAAGGGAGAGAGAGACATGCGATGAGGCGATGGCCAATAGGTCCATGTCGTGTTCCATTATATAGAAGCCGTGGCCGGCTAGGGTTTACAACAACGGCACAACAAACTGCTAGATACTAACTACCTGATTCGCTATCTAGTCTAACTAACTACAATCCTTTCGTGTATAACACGTTTAACAAGAAGTTCCCCGCTCACCGGGCTGTGCTCGCCGCCCGGTCACCGTCTTCAAGGCGGAGCTCTTCGGCGCCATGGCGGAGGCTACAATGTCTCACATCACACTAGAAGACATTCAGCCCGCAGCATTTGAGGTTCTCCTCCGGTTCATATACACTGATGTGTTGCCACCAGATGACAAGCTCGCGGGCTCCCTCGTTGAGATGTATCTGCATCTGCTTGCCGCGGCCGACCGGTACGCAATGGACAGACTGAAGCTGATGTGCGCCGATAAGCTGTGGGATAACGTGTCGGTAGATACAATTGCTGCTACATTAGAATGTGCGGAAACATACAGCTGTGGGGAGCTCAAGGACGAATGCATTGTCTTCTTTGTGGAGGAGAAAAATTTCAGGAAGGTTGTTTTAACTGATGGTTATGTGCAATTGGTTCAGAAGTTTCCATCTATTATGGCTGAGCTGAGGGAGAAGGTGGGGGCGTAAAAGTGATAGCTTCATGTTCGGTCGTTGCCTCCTTATTTTTCTAGTAAAAGACTTTGGATTGTGTCGATATATACAAGTGTCGGGGGAGCTCCAGGACAAATGCTTTGCCTTTTTTGTGGAGGAGAAAAACTTCAAGAAGGTCGTTTTAACCGATGATTATGTGCAATTGGTTCAGAAGTTTCCATCGGTTATGGCTGACCTTAGGGAGAAGGTGGGGCGTAAAGTGATACTCCCTCCGTTTTTTAATATAAAATATTTTAGGTGTTTTACATATTGTCTAAATGCATACTAAAATGAGTGAACATGTACACTACAATGTGTGTAGATGCATTTGTATGCATGTGCACGTGGACAAATGCTAAAACATCTTATATTAAAAAACAGAGTGAGTAGTAGCTTCATGTTCGGTTGCCTCCTTATTTTGTATAGGCTTTTAAACCTTTGTAAGGGATCAACGTGTCATGTATGGACGATAGATGTGTTGAAAACTATACTCTGTTGCCATCCATGTAAACTTCAAATCTTGTTTGTTCGACTTCTCTAAAAAATGCTCGGCCGCCTCCTTATTCCCTATAAACTTCAATTCTTGTCCGTTCGACATCTCTAAACAAAACAACTCTTGATTGTTAGACGAGCATTCGTCTTATTTTCTGCATACCCAGCTTTTTTAAGCAATTTCCAACTCCTAACCTCGCTCGCATGCTGTTTCCCACGAGTTTGACCCAAGCTGAGTTATTTCTGAACCTCGTGGCTCTTGAGCGTCGACAGTTTTCATACCTTTGCCCCTAGTACCCCAGACGATGCATCACAGGTAGATCATGTCCGCAGGAATTAGCTGATGTTATTTTAAGAAAGGTTTTGTAAGAAGATTTTTTAAAAAGTTTGGCCAAGCACATACAGATCAATGAGCCAACCCCGGCGCGAAAGCAGGCAGTGTCCCTTAATGAGCCAAGCCCAGCGCGGGACAGAGCCCACGGGGTGGCCACACACCAAGGACCTCTTTGGATTGCAGAATTTTTAAAACGTGGGAATAGGAAAAATAACGAATTGAGATATCATACATTTCAATTTCTACAGGATTTCAAAACACAAGAATTTTATAAACGATGACTTTGGATGTTGCACAAGAAACAAATACAGGAACTTTGCAGAGAGTAGATAGAGATAGAGTGTGAGTGTATTGGACTTTGCAAAAATAAAATGAGGTTTGAGCTCATGTTGACATTCCTATGAAATAGGGGAGTATCGGAATGAGTACGGTGGTTTGTCTCCCGGGCTACATGTAGCTCGGATTTTTGAAAATTCGAAATCTACAATTTTAAGTTTCAAAAAAATCTGAATTTTTTCTAAACGTAGATAATGACGTTTTCTACCTGTGTGCAAAAAACAAATGCGAAACATTCAGTATTTTATCCTGTGTAAAAATGAAAAAATTCTAGATCTGGGTGGTGATTCAAAATCTCTCAAAACTGTTAGGATTTGTCATTTTCGTGTAGGTCGGAATACAAACTATTTCGAGTTGAAACTTTGCAAAAGCATAGATCAAGTCCTTGTCAACATCCAGTATTTTTTCCGGGATTTTTGAAACTTTAAACGGTGATTAAAAAATAAATCAAAAACCGGGCTACATGTAGCCCGGGCTACAAATAGACTTTTCGGTATAGGAATAGATTTCTTAGGAATTTAGTGGACTCAATCCTATGATCAAAAGCATTCCACAGAAAAAAAATCCTATGGATTGGAATCCTCCAAAATTCTATGGAATTCCTTCAATCCAAACAGTCCGCAAACCTGCATGTACTTACATACTTTTTTCTCTTCCGGTTTTTAATTTTCTAAAATGTTCTAACAAATAGATTTGGAACACGTTGAAAAAGTTACTTTAATTTTTAAAGTGTTATTAAACATGTTCATTGCGTGTTTGAAAAAGGTTCACCGCATGGTTAATAAATATTTATCATGTATGTAGAAAATGTGTTCAGGTATTCAAAAAATTCATCGTGTATTTAAAGAAAGTTCTTATATGAAAAATCATTCATCATGTATTAAAAAATGTTTGTCATGTAGTTAGAAAAATGTTCTAACAAACAGCTCTAGTATGAAACGAAGGTGGGGAGTTTTCGCCTCAATGATTTAGAAAATCATCATTCTGTGGATAATTATGACATGACGCTGCTGGTGCAGATGCAGAGGCAGCGGACGCTGGAACCAACGGGACACTGTTCCTAGGAAATCAATAGGATCGCTTCCTCTCCTAGCTAGTTAACCAAGGAACCGCGCCGTTCTAGCTTCACATTTTGGTTTGGATCTCAATCTCCTAGCGTTGCCACTCTTTATATAGGGACTGGTTTTGCTCCTGTTAGCATACCGTACTACGCCAAGCTAGTCTCTGACCATGGAAGAAGTAGCAGTAGCACATACCAACATGTTCGTCCCTAGTTTCGTGTCGTTTAAACTTCATTATTCAGGGACGGAGGACCTTGCCATCGGCGACGTCCTCCGCTCCGAGGTCATCTCCGCCGGTGGACACTCATGGAGGGTTAACTGCTACCCGCGCGGGTATGATGAGGCCGATAAGGGTGAGTACATCACAATCTTTCTCGAGCTCATGAGCAAGTCCAAAGCCGTCAAGGCAATCTTCGACGTCTTCGTGATGGACAATTACGGTGAACCGTCTTTGGCCAACGCAAGAAGATGCATCCTGGTTTTCCCACCCAGCAACTACAATGTCAGGGGTGGTCTCGCTTCGTTAAGCGGAGCGATCTCGACGATCTGTACGTGGTGAATGGTTGGGCCACGATTGTGTGCGGGGTCATTGTTGTGCGTGATGACCCTCAACCTGTGCCGTCCTCCGACATCGCGGATCACCTCGGCCAACTGTTGGACTGCGCCGATGGTTCCGATGTCTCCTTCATCGTCGACGACAAGAAGTTCCCCGCTCACCGGGCTGTGCTCGCCGCCCGGTCACCTGTCTTCAAGGCAGAGCTCTTCGGCGCCATGCCGGAGACTGAAGCTGATGTGCGCCGATAAGCTGTGGGATAACGTGTCAGTAGATACAGTTGCTGCTACATTAGCATGTGCGGAAACATACAGCTGTCGGGAGCTCAAGGACAAATGCATTGCCTTCTTTGTGGAGGAGCAAAATTTCAAGAAGGTAGTTTTAACCGATGGTTATGTGCAATTGGTTCAGAAGTTTCCATCGATTATGGCTGAGCTGAGGGAGAAGGTGGGGGCGTAAAAGTGGTAGCTTCATGTTCGGTTGCCTCCATACTTTTGTAGTTTTTAAAACCTTTGTAAGGGATCAATGTATCGTGTATGAACGATAAATGTGTTGAAAACTACACTGGAGCATCCATTGATGCTCTGCTGCCATCCATGTAACTTCAATTCTCGTTGGTTCGAGTTTCTAAAAAATGCTCGGCTGCCTCCTTATTCCCTGTGTACTTCAATTCTTGTTTTTCCCACTTCTCTATAAAAAAAACTGTCCTGATCGTTTGATGAGCATTCATCTTATTTTCCGGATACCCAGCTTTTTGAAGTAATTACCAACAAAAAATGTTGTTCAAAATTTCTAATCCTAGCCTCGCTGGCACGCTGTTTTCGACGAGTTTGACACAAGCCAGGTTCTTACTGAACCGCGCGGCACTTGAGCATCGACAGGTTTCATACCTTTGCCCCTAGTGCCGGCTGCCAGACAGACGATGCATTACAGGTAGATCATGTTGGCAGGAATTAGCTGATGTAATTTTAAGACATGTTCTGTTTGGCCAAACAAATACTGATTCGCAAAATACAGGCCCTTGGTCAGACTTTAATTTAGTAAATTTGTTTGCAACTCTTCTGTCTAAAGGTAACAAGCCCGAAACAGCGTGCTTGCATACTGCACCTGCCCTTGCATACACGCTATGCTGTGCAATTGGTGAAGGCCCAACGACTGCTGACTCTCTTTCATCAAAAAAAAAAACAAAGGAAGATGTTTGATTTCATCCAGGTAGTGAGATGTATCGGCATCTGCTTGCCGCCGCCGACCGGTACACAATGGACAGACTGAAGCTGATGTGCGCCGATAAGCTGTGGGATAACGTGTCGGTAGATACAATTGCTGCTACATTAGAATGTGCGGAAACATACAGCTGCCGGGAGCTCAAGGACAAATGCATTGCCTTCTTTGTGGAGGAGAAAAATTTCAGGAAGGTCGTTTTAACCGATGGTTATGTGCAATTGGTTCAGAAGTTTCCATCTATTATGGCTGAGCTGAGGGAGAAGGTGGGGGCGTAAAAGCGGTAGTAGCTTCATGTCTCGTTGCCTCCTTATTTTTCTTGTTTTTCAACCTTTGTAAGGATCAACGTATGGAGGATAAATGAGATTGTTGATCGTGTCCCCTAACTAAAAGTTAGGGTTTCTCTTGTCCTCCGACGGCGGCGACGCCTACGAGAGTTTCTCTTGTTCGCCGGCAGGCGGAAGTTTCCTCTGGATATTCCTCGTTCACCAGGCTGGGATCGGGTACTTAGGGACCTCTCTCATCCGTGGCAAGGGTCGAGGATAATTTAGGTTTGCGTGGGTCGTGGAACCATGAGCGACCAGGGTGCGTCGAGCGGGACGGCAAAGCAAGGATCGGATCCAGTTGAAAAACTGCTGGGTAGGCTGAATCTGATGGAGGACGAGCAAGATGATTTCATCTGGGAAGAGGTGGATGACATAGCGGAGCCGGCCAAGTGGCTCGCGATCGCTAAAGTACATACTGCTAAGGCTTTAGTCCTAGTGCGTTATACGCCGACATGCGATCGGCCTGGAATCCAGCGAAAGAAGTTGTTTGGAGAAGGATCGAGGATAACCTGTTTACTGCACAGTTTGGGTGTTTAGCAGATTGGAACAAGGCGATGAAACAAGGCCCTTGGCTGTTCCGTAACCAGGGGTTGATGATTGAAGAGTATGATGGTTTCAGAAATCCAAGGGAGGTGGTTCTTGATAAGATGGAGATTTGGGCTAGGGTACTGAAATTGCCGGACAATTATCTCAAGGAAGCTGTGATTAAAGGCATGTGTAGAACTGTGGGAGTTGTTAAGGAGGTTCATATTAAACTTCCGGCAGGTTTTGCAGGGGAGTTTGTTAGGATCCGAGTTCAGATTGATGTGAATAAAAAGCTCTCTCGTTTTGTATCCATCACTAGGAATCAGAAAAAGGAGTTCTATCAAATTCAGTACGAGAAACTGCCTATCTTTTGCAATGCTTGCGGGCTTTTAGGCCATTGGTACGAAGAATGTGGAACTGGGGAGCATGATATAAGCAAGATGGAATGGGGCAGCTTTATTCTTGTTGATGGTGGTAGAGGTCGCGGACGTGGTCCAAGCCGTGGTAATATGGGTGGACGTGCCACTTTCATGGGCAGGGGCAGAGGTAGGACTAGCTTCCACCATGACAGCTACGAGGATGACGTTTTGGAGAAAACTGCTTGGCATGCTAGGAACCTGGAGAAGGATGATCAGTTGGACAAGGAGAGGGTACCCAGGAAAAGACTGAATTTTGATCCGCCAGGGATTGCCCCGGAGGGGTCGGTGGCAACACAGACTGTTCTAGCACTAACTGAAAGTGCTCATAATGGAGAGCTACCTGACCTGGGGGAGAAGGTGAATTCCACTCCGGAGAAGGTGCAGCAACCAAAAAGGACAAAGATGAATGACGAGATTAACACAAACCAGATATCGGCAACCTCCAATGAGGGGGTTGACCGGATGCAATGAAAATATCAGGATACAATAGTCGTGGCTTGAACAAAGTCACGGCTACCGGGGCGCTACTGAAATTGGTTAAGCAGCATGTTCCGGACATCGTGTTTCTGTCGGAGACCCATCTTGATGAGTGGCCGGCGGAGTGCTTGCGTCGTAAGTTAGGCTTTGATTTTAAAGAAGTGGTGAGAAGTGATGGTAGAAGTGGAGGCCTCTTATTGCTTTGGAAAAAAGAGATGACTATTTCACTGCGGTATAAAATGAGCAACTATATTGATGTTTTCGTCGGTGATTGCCAAAGTAATATTTGGCGGTTTACTGGTATGTATGGGGAACCTCGGTGGCAGGACAAATACAAAATTTGGGAGAGACTGCGGGAGGTTCATGCGGCTGTTGCAAATTTACCCTAGCTTGTTATGGGAGATATGAACGAGATTCTTTGTCAATTTGAAAAGGAAGGGGGTAATCCTCGACCTAATCAATGGATGCAAGATTTTTGAACTGCTATAGAAGACTGTGGGCTTTCTGATTGTGGATATGTGGGTGACAAATTTACTTGGTACAGGGGAGGTATTAGGGAACGCCTTGATCGGGCACTGGCGAATGATGCATGGACGTCCAGATTTGAAGATGCGGTGTTGCAGCACTTGGACTACGACAGGTCTGATCACTGCCCTCTTCTCATGCATATCGATGCTCCCGTTCAGCAGGAACGCATGGGTCCTGCGGTGCTCCGGTTTGAGGCGAAGTGGCTAAAGGAGAGCCAATTCCAACAGGTTGTAGAGAATGCTTGGGAACGCTCAAATGTGCAAGCTTCAAGAACTGATCTAGCAGGGAAACTGGCTGTGGTTCATGAGCTACTCCATAAGTGGGATCGCTTAGTTCTTCAGAGCACCACCAGAAAAATTAGTTTAGCAAGGAAAGATCTAGAAAAGGTGGCGTCGGGCCCGTTATCGGATGCTAACATTGCTCGGCACAAGGAGCTAGCGCAGGAGATCGAATTCCTGCTTGAGCAAGAGGAGATCAGGTGGGCTCAGAGGAGTCGCCTCAATTGGCTCCAACACGGAGATAAGAATACAAATTACTTCCACAATTTTGCTAGTGCTAGGCAGAAGAAGAACATGATCAACAAATTAAAAGATGATAGCGGCGCATGGATTGAGGGTAGTGCTGCCCTTAATCCGATGATTTCTCAGTATTTTGCTGGTCTGTTTGCTACAGAAGTGGAGGAGCCCGATCCAGAAATCCTTGAAAGGGTGAACCCATGCGTGACTGAACTGATGAACGAGAACCTGGTGAAACCGTTCACGGCTGAAGAGGTGAAAAAGGCACTGTTTTCGATAGGTGATATGAAAGCACCGGGGTCTGATGGATTGTATGCGATTTTCTTTAAGAAGTGCTGGAGTATTGTAGGTGATGATCTGACTGCTGAGGTCTTGAATGCAGTAAATAACAAAGTAATCCCGGATGGGTAGAATGATACGGTCATAGTGCTGATTCCGAAGGTGGAGAACCCTGAGCTGGTAACTCAGTACAGACCGATCAGTTTGTGTAATGTGTTGTATAAGGTAATCTCTAAGATGATTGCGTGTCGTCTTAAGTATGTGCTAGATGATATCATATCTCCGGTCCAAAGTGCCTTTGTTCCGGGGAGGCTTATAACTGACAATATTCTGCTGGCGTATGAGAGTATGCACACCATCAAGAACAAGAAAAAGGGTAAGTGGGGCTACTGTGCGGTAAAACTTGATATGCACAAAGCCTACGATCGAGTTGAGTGGTGTTTTCTAGAAAAAATGTTGCTGAGGTTGGGGTTTGATCCTGGTTTTGTGGAGTTACTTATGGCGTGTGTCAGATCGGTGAACTACAAAATCAGATTCAATAACCAAGATACTAGCCCTTTTGTTCCGAGTAGGGGGCTGCGTCAAGGAGATCCTTTGTCTCCATATTTGTTTCTAATTTGTGCAGAAGGTTTATCAAGTCTTTTGGCTCATAGAGAGGAGGTTCGTGGCATTGAAGGAATTAGGGTGTGCAGGAATGCACCATCAGTTTCGCATCTATTATTTGCTGATGATTCTCTAATTCTTATGAGAGCAGATATGACTAATGCAACCTCGTTGAGACAGGTACTTGATCAATATTGTGCAAGTTCAGGACAATTGGTGAGTGAAGCGAAATGCAGTGTGTTTTTCAGTCCCAATGTTGACGTTGACCTGAAGGCTCAAATTTTCCTTGAATTGAACATCATGACGGAAGCAATTTCAGATAAATATCTTGGTTTACCGGCTATGGTAGGACTAGACAGGACTGATAGTTTTCTACATCTTTTGGAGAGAATCATTAAGCGTCTTGCAGTTTGGAATGAAAAGTTCTTGTCACTGGGAGGCAAAGAAATTCTCTTAAAAGTTGTTATTCAATCCATACCAGTGTTTGCGATGTCGGTCTTTCAGATTCCCAAAAAAATTGTTGAAGGAGATGACTGATGCGATGTCAAGTTTTTGGTGGGGAGACACAGATGATCAACGTAGAATGCATTGGATGGCATGGTGGAGGATGTGCATCCCAAAAAGAGATGGAGGAATAGGCTTCCGTGACCTTCATTCCTTTAATTTGGCGATGTTGGCAAAGCAAACATGGAGACTAATCACCAAGCCAGATTCACTATGTGCTAGAGTTTTACGTGCTAAGTACTACCCCCATGGAAATATTCTAAAAGCTGGACCGAAAAAAGGTTCTTCATTCACTTGGCAAAGTATAGTTGCTGGACTCAAAACCTTCAAGAAAGGACACATGTGGAGAGTTGGCTCAGGTGTGTCGATTAATATTTGGGAGGATCCATGGATTCCTAGCAGCCCGTCGCGGATGGTGATTACGCCAAGAGGACAGTCCACTTTACGAACGGTGGATGAGCTAATTGATCCTAACACTTATTCTTGGCATGAACAGACCTTGGCTGATAATTTTAGTCCGATTGATATCCATCGGATTCGTTGTATTCCACTTAATGAGGCTATGACCGAGGATTTCATTGCATGGCATCTTACGAAGTCCTATTCTTTCTCTGTTAGATCGGCCTACTGACGAGGGGTACACTCATCAAATCCCATGGTTAAGGACCTAGGGTTGAGATTATGGGGAGAGAACGTGGTAGTACTGGTAGTTTCGTCGGCTGACAAGCAGAGGCAAAGATTTACCCAGGTTCAGGCCCCTCGGGTGGAGGTAAATACCCTACTTCCTGCCTGTCTGTTATTGATCGCTGGAGATTATGAGGTTACAAGGTGGCTCCGGCGAGATGTCTATCTCGCAAGAGCTTTGGTGGTTCAAGTATGGCTTGGTCCTAGATCGACGCCCCTCCCAGCCTTTAAATAGGCTGGGTCTCGGGACTTCTTAACTGACCTAGTTTACACATATGGAAAGTTCTAAACCGACTATGCCTATGTCCAATCTTGGAGGGTACTCCATCTTCTTGGGCCTCTTGTCTTGGGCTTCGAGTAGACTCTTCGCTATTGGGTCTTAGTCGTCACGTGCACCAGGTACCCTCATGGTAGGGTACCCGAGATGTATACCCATGTCAGTAGCCCCCGAGTACTTGTCTGACTCGAAGAATCGGGCATGGACTCTTTCATAAGTGCACGTCATATGCTTTGTATTCTGTATATCATAATTCGAATTCATGTGTGAATAGCACATGTTGGCTATGTCGAGTATTTCATCGACTGTGGTTTTTGCTAATGAAAATCAAGGGATAATAGCTTAGCAGGCCCAGTTCACTCGACGGATCGGGACTGGTTAACTACACATTTGGGTAAAACCTTACTAGCTTTCAATCAAACTCGAGTCCTCGGACTCGAATCTGGAACAAACTGGTTAGATTCGACTAGGCCGCGGAGGTCTTATTGAGTCGATCTGCAGTACAGATTTGAATTTTACCCAACGCGTCCGTCGGGATTTTTCATCATGTCTGCTCACACGGAAAGTATAAGGATTGACGTTGCTGGAACGGTCCTCAGCCCAGCTCGAAAGTTCGGCGGGTCTTACCTTTGCACCATGCGTGCACCATCCGAGGAATTTGCGACGGACGCAACTCGGGAATGTTTCGAGTATGATTCTGTTTTTGAGCTGAGTCGATTCTTTTGTCGACTGAATTTTTGACGTTATTCTATCGGGTGCGCGACAGCGCTCCCGATGGGAGTAGCCCCCGAGATTGTGCTTTATTGCTTTGCAATGTAGGATAATCTCAAATCCTTTATCGTTTGATATGTTAGTCGAAGAAATTTTGTACCGTAAATCTATCGGGTGCACGACAGTGCTCCCGATGGGAGTAGCCCCCCGAGATTATGCTGTATTGCTTGTAATGGAGGATAATCTCAAAATCATTCTCTGTAGCGTCTCCAGCAGTCGAAGGAACGGTCGAGTGTCCAAGTTGATCGACATTGCTATTGCACATCCAAACCAAACAGGGCAGTCGAATAACCAATATGCGTTTGACATGACGTCAGGGATGACGTTCTTTGGCGACTGCGCTGCCTGACACGCGTGGCGTGCGTTATGCTGTGATGGATGGGACGTGACACAGGTGGGCCCACTTGTGCAGAGCTGACCGAACATCGGTGCAGTTTGGACTTGATTTGACCACTCGGGCCCACTTTTTCCGAAGAGGTGATTATGGCTCTTCTTTTTGCGTACGTAGTGGGCGGAGTGGCCGGCGACGGTTGCCCTCCGCATGTGCCACGTGTACGGTGCGTAGCGCACGGTTTAGATCTGAATGGCTGTGATTGCCTTTGTTTCGAGGTAAAATAGGGGAAACAGTGCTGGCATTATTTTTTACTAGCCATTTGCCCTACGCGCCGCCCCTGTTCCATCTTCTTCCTCACGCTCCTTCTCCATTATTCTCGCGCCCGAGCTTTTGCTGCTCTCCTTAGCCACCACCGCCATGGCGCCAAAGAGGAAAGCCTTTGCCACCACTGCGTCCGCGACCGACGCGGCCGCCGTGAAGGGGAAGAAGGTTGCGGCTGGCGCATCTGCGGCCACCGCCGACCTCAAGAAGAGCGACAGTGACTGGGCGAAGTCAACAATCAAGGCTGCCCACCTCGAGAAGTTCCGCGAGGATGGATTGTTGCCGCCGGCGGACCAGCTGACCGTCCGCGCGCCTTCGAAAGAGGTCCTCCCCGAGCCTCGCGCAAACGAGCGCGTATGTTTTGCGGAGTTTTTGCCTAGGGGTCTCTCCTTTCCCCTCCACGATTTCGTTCGTGGTTTGCTGTACACCTATGGGGTGCAGATCCATGATCTCACCCCGAACGGCATTATGCACATCGCCTGTTTCATGGTGTTGTGCGAGTGCTTCCTGGGAGTTGCTCCCAGCTGGGCACTCTGGAAGTCCATCTTCATGGTTCGGCCCAACAACCGAGGCAGCCGAACCTATCCAGTCGGAGGCCTGCAGATCCAAGTTCGCAGCGACACCCGATACTTTGCCCTAAAGCCAGTCGACTCGGTGCAAGGGTGGAGGAAAAGGTGGTTTTACATGCTCGTCGACCAGGAAGGAGTCCCAGCATTCTCAACTGCTGGAATAGCTGCTAGGACGAAGGCCTGGGACCACGAGCTTTCGACTGAAGAAGTGGCGGAAGCAGCGCCTCTGCTGGAGACGATTGGAGGGCTGCTGAACAGCGTCACGGGTGTGCATTTCATTGCCACCTTCGTGAAGATGCGGGTATGGCCGCTCCACGCTCGCGCCCACCCGATGTGGGAGTATGAGGGTGACCATCGACGCCACCCGAATGAGCAAGGAGGAGTTGTCGAAGAGCGAGCTGGTGTCGCACGTGCGGTTCATCACCAGCACGAAGTCCAGCGAGCCCTGCAACGTCGACTGCCCGTTGATCCTTATATGGCTGAAAAGCCTTTGCTAGAGGTTAGTGAACCCATCGAGTGTATGATCTCCTTTTATTATTTTGTTATGCATCTTTGTAACTTTCGAGTACTATATGTTGTATGCAGGGCCACTCGACTGCCTCAACCCTTCCTCATTTTCCCGAAAATGGTCCAACCCATGAAACAGAGGTGACAGTGGAAGCGAAGGGAGGAGATGAATCGCCTCTACCTTCGGCTACCACATCCCCGACAGAGGAGGTCGAAGAGGAAGGGGCTGGAGAAGCACAGGACAAGGAGCGTGCCACGACGGATGACGTGAGCGAGGTTCCTACTCGCAAGCGCCGTCGGACGGCTCAAATTGTGTCTTCCTCTATGAGCTCACCCGCAAAGGAGGAGGAGCTGAGGGATGATGGAGACTCAGGTGTGTCTCCTAAAACCACATCTGTTCCTTTGGACGTGAGTCCTTTGAGTTCGGCTCCTCCTCCCAAGTCGGGTGAGGATCTTTAGTTTGGAGGCCCAATGTTTGACGACCTTGATAGTGAGGAGGAAGAAGAGCACAGGTATGCGTCTGAACATTTTGTACCTTAAGTTTCTGCATGCTGATAGTCTTGCTTATGTCGTATTTCCTCTATTGCCTGCAGTGCTGAGACTGTGCGGCCTCCAACTCCCCCAACTGAGAGAGCTTCGACTCCCCAGCCTGAAGCTTCTCCCGTTGCGGCTGAGGTTGTGAAAACAGCAAGCACGGCCACTACAATCGAAGCCACCAAGATTGCGAGTGTGCCTACTCCGCAAGTTGGGACTTCTGCTGCCAAGCACGCACCTTGGGTTGAACACGTAAGTGTTGTTCTGTCGAGTCCTCAAATTTGGACTGGTTGCGTATAGCTTATGCTGGTTTCATGTGCATGCAGCCTTTCTACCTCAGCCTGGTGGAAGCAGGCAAGGCATTTGTCCAGGTTGAACAAGAGAGGGATGACCTGCGCGCTGCCATGGAGCAACTCAGCCGTAAGTGTGTTTGACTTCTGGAGGCGAAGTTATTTTCGCTCTGTCTTTGCTTTGTCGATTGTAAATAATGTCTGTCTATCTATCGCAGGCGACAAAGCATCGGATGAGTCCCGAGTGAAAGATCTAGAAGATGCCCTCGCCAAGCAACGCGATGAGTCGAAGAAGGCTCTGGATGATGCCAAGAACTCTGCTGCCTTGCGCGAAAAAGAATATGCTGAGCACTTGGCTAGTCTTGCCCGAGACGTAGGCGGTGAGTCGAATTCGCCACTTTATGTCAACTTCTTTTGCCTCTGAATGTTGGTTAAGGGTTTATGTTTCTTCTGATTTATGAAGGAGCTGTCGGCGCACCTGCACCTGTAGACTAAGCGAGTGGCAGTTTGTCCCTTGAGCGTGTTATTGGCGATCTGGACGTCGTCTCCGCCCAAGCCAAGGATGTACTCGCCAAGTCTACAAGCACACTTGGTGCCATATTCAAGGGCGTATTCCCGTCTGGCCAACGTCCTAGGCCCAGGGACTTCGACTATGGCGAGTTTTGCGCGCACTTTGACGGTACGCGGCTCAGAGTCCACCCTCAAACTCCTTTTAGGTCATGGGATAAAGGGTGACTTCGAAGCCGCTCTATCTGCGTTCCCTTGCAAGCCGGCGGGAAGCTGGTGTCCCTAAAGCATGTAAACGAGCCAGCTGCAAAGCTAGCTGAAATTTTTATGACAACCATGGAGCGCCGGACAGCCGAGGTCGCTGCTCGTGCAAGTAGGGCTAGGTCAGAGTCAATGTCTGAGAAGTAGGACAGCCGTGCCTTTGATGCTTTGTAATTAATGTTATGACCATGCGAGTATGCATGTGCTTTTGCTACCTCTATATGATTTTAAGTTCATCGTTATGATCCTGCTTGTAAGGCTGTGTGTTGTTACTTGCCTAAGCTATGTGATGAGTTTCTCATGAAACTTTTATGATGTTTGGAACAGAAAAAGCCAGCCGCCACATCATCCAGCTTGGCGCGGCATCGTGCTCCTACTCGATCCCGAGCTCAGGTGGCAAACGACGCCACAGTAATGCGTTATATGAAGGCTCGAGTTGCAAAACTGGAGCAAGAGCTGGAGAGTACCCGCAATGAGTTGGATAGGATGAGGGCTAGGCCTGCTCTACCCACTCAGTGAGAGGAGTATGTGCTTGGAGAAATGGAGATCGTGAACAGACAACTCGAGTGTAAGCATGACTGTTGTTATCTCAATAAGTCGTACTATCCTTTTTGTTTACCCAACTTGTGTTGTTGCAGGTTTTGTTCCAGACTTCCAGGCGGAGCAGGCTCGTGTAGAGGAGCAGTTGGACAATGCGACTGATGAACCCACGACTGGTCGTCAGCACTTTCGCTTGGATAGGCACCGAGCACGCATACTCGCAACTCTGCAGGATCGAGTGTGGCAGAGCACTATGCTGCTCGAGTTATGCAGGTCGGACTTCAGTCGCATCAACCAAATTCTTTTTCCAACAGGGTCGCAACCTCAAGGCATCCACGCGTTGCTCGGGTTTTTCCAAAGTGCCGGGGCTATCCGAGGTTTTATCACCCAGAAGCTTGTGGATGGGGCCAACGCAACGATGGCGTATCTCCGAAGCCACCGTCCAAATTTGCAGCTACGCCCACCCGTGCCTGGATCGTCCTTGTCCCAATCGCATCTAGACGATACAGTCGAACATGCGAGGGTGTTGGTTGAGTGTTATAACGCTCAACTTATGGGCCCCATTCTCCCGGTCAAGGATGAACCAGAAGATTTATGTATAGGGAACAGCCCCCGAGTGTAAATTTTACCTCTTAGTACATATTTGTTTTACTTGTATGTATACAGCCCCCGAGTGTACCGAGTGGGGCTGTGAATTTTTCGCGATGTTTGAAGATTCAGCTCATGCTATTGAGCAACTTTTTTCTTTATGTATGATTTTGACGACCCAACCCCCGAGTCTTCGAGTGCGGCTGGGGTATTATGTTTTGAAGGAGCGAGAGCTCACGTTTTGAAGTAGCACAGCCCCCGAGTGTATCGAGTGAGGCTAAGGTTGTAAGAATAGTTTATGCGAGTAGTAAACACGGAGGAGTATGAGGAATCATTGACTATATTCCATTTTTGAATATTTAGGCTGCAGGCCGCCTCATTAAAAACCTTCCAGTCCCCTTAGGTACCCTGGTAAGGAAAAGAGCGCGTCTGAAACCTGCAGCCATCCGACATATGTGCCTATTACATTGTGCGACTGAGCAATCTAAGCATAGAAACGGCGCAGCTGCGCAACGTTCCAAGGATTATGCGAGAGTTCGCCTGTCTTCGCGTGCTTCAGTCTGTATGCTCCACCACCAATGACCTCAGTGATGATGAAGGGTCCTTCCCATGGAGAAGCAAGTTTATGCACCTTCTTTTGCTTCAGTCGAAGTACCAAGTCACCAACCTCGAAGGATCTGGTACGCAGTCGACGGCTGTGATAGTTGCGGAGGTCTTGCTGGTAGACAGCTGTGCGTGCTAGCGCCGTGTTGCGTGCTTCTTCGAGCAAGTCGACTGCATCTTCGAGTGCTTCATCTGCATCTCTTCATTGTATGCTTCGACTCTTGGTGCGTTGAACCTTACGTCTGATGGCAGGATTGCCTCTGCGCCGTAGACCATGAAGAATGGAGTGAATTGTGTTGAGGCGTTGGGTGTTGTGCGTAGGCTCCATAGCACAGACGGGAGCTCTTCTACCCAAGCACCCGCAGCCCTTTTGAGTGGCACCAGGAGGCGTTTCTTGATTCCGCTTGTCACAAGTCCATTGGCCTTTTCGACTTGGCCATTAGATTGCGGGTGTGCCACAGATGCATAATTGAGCGTGATATCTTGCTCTTTGCAGAAGGATTTGAATTCCTCAGCCGTGAAGTTTGTACCGTTGTCAGTGATGATGCTACTTGGCACACCAAAGCGGTATATGATGGATTTTATGAAATTGACTGCTGTAGTGGCAGTCGAACTTGTGATAGGTACTGCTTCAATCCACTTGGTGAACTTGTCGACCGCCACCAGAAGGTGAGTATGCCCTCCATGGGAGGATTTTTTGAGTGGCCCAACCATATCGAGCCCCCACTGGGCGAAGGGCCAGGCCAATGGTATTGTCTTCAACGCCGATGCGGGTGCGTGCGGCTTTGTGGCGAATTTTTGACAGCCGATGCACCTTTTGACTATGTCCTCCGCGTCTTTGAGTGCTGTGGGCCAGTAGAAGCCTGCGCGAAAGGCTTTGGCTACGAGTGATCGACTGCTGGCGTGATGCCCGCAGTACCTGCATGAATATCACGAAGGATGGCTTGGCCATCTTCAAATGCTATGCAACGTTGGAACATACCTGATACGCGCGCTTGTATAGTTCGTTGATGATGTGTATGCTTTAGATCGTCGAGTGACGCGTGACTCTGTTATGTCTTCGGTACCTCGCCGCGGAGTATGTATGCGAGGAAAGGTTGAGTCCAGTTGGCTCGATGAGGAGTACCTCGACTGGCGGGTCCTCTGTGCTAGGTGCTTTGCTCTTGGCTGGTGCGGCTGATGTAGGAGCTCGCTTTTTCTTGATGGACCTGTGCTCGATGCGCTCGAAGAAGACACCAGGTGGACTGGTGCTTTGTCGCGCCAATGTTGGCTAATTATCTGCTTCTTCATTGCTCTCACGCCTATGTGCCGCAACTCGCAGCCTTCGAAGCTGCCCTCCATGAGGTTATACAGGTCACGGTAGGCATCATGTTATCTGCGATTGCATCACAGGCCTTCATTGTTTGCTGCACCACAAGATTCGAGTCATAGATCATCAGTCGAGTGCACCCGAGGGCTTTGGCCATCCTCATGCCATGGATCAGGCCTCATACTCGCTTCGTTGTTGATGGGAACTCGAATCCCATTTGCAGGATGTAGCGAGCTTGTCGCCTTTTGGTGATATGAGGATGACACCTGCGCCTGCGCCTTCGTTTTTCTTCGAGCCGTCAAAGTACATAGTCCATGAGTTGGACACATCTGGTGCTCCTGGCAGCTGAGCTTCGATCCACTCGGTGTGGAAGTCAGGTAAGACTTGTGCTTTGATGGCCTTCGGGTAATCATACTTGATGTCTCTTGGTGCTAGCTCGATGAGCCATTTTGCTACTCGCCCAGTTGCGTTGGGGTTTGTGAGGATGTCCCCGATCCCTGAGGTGCTGATTACAGTGATCGGGTGCTCGGAGAAGTAATGCGTCAGCTTCCTTGAGGACATGAACACGGCGTAGGCCAGCTTTTGATAGTGCGGGTACCGCTGCTTTGATATGGAGAGCACTTCACTCAAGTAATAGACTGGACGTTGTATGCTTTGGGCGTGTCCCTCCTCCCTGCGTTCGACTACCAGTACGGTGCTCACCACCCTGTTAGTTGCAGAGACATATAGGTATAGTGGCTCGCGTTCCCTTGGTGCGACGAGGATTGGAGGGCTTGTGAGGACTCGCTTGAGGTCCGTGAAGGCTGCTTCGGCTTCTGGCGTCCACTCGAATTTGTCTGCTTCTTCATCAGTCGATAGAACGGGAGTGCTTTTTCGCCTAGCTTGCTGATGAATCGACTGAGTGCTGCTACTCGACCCGCCAACTTTTGCACGTCATGGAGCTTTGAAGGCCTTTGCATCGTCAAGATGGCCTGTATTTTCTCCGGGTCTGCCTCGATTCCTCGAGCGAGACTAGATACCCGAGGAGTTGCCCGGCTGGCACGCCGAACGTGCACTTCTTCGGGTTGAGCTTGATGTGGAAGCGTTTGAGGTTTGCGAACGTCTCTCGCAAGTCATCGAGTAGTGTGTTTTCCTCCTTGTTGTGATGACGATGTCATCTACATAGACCTGGACGTTTCGCCCAATTTGCTTCTTGAGGCAGTCTTGCATCATGCGCTGGTAGGTTGCGCCTGCGTTCTTGAGCCCGAAAGGCATTGTGGTGTAGCAGTAGACCCCGAGTGGGGTTATGAACGCCGTTTTCTCTTCATCCTCTTCCTTCATCCTTATCTGGTGGTAACCCGAGTAGCATCCAGGAAGGACAAGCGAGCGCACCCGGCGGTGGAGTCGACGATCTGGTCGATTCGAGGTAGTGGAAAGTGATCCTTTGGACACACTTATTGAGTGCTGAAATCTACGCACATCCGAAGGATATCTGTGTTCTTTTCTCTACGAGTACGGGGTTGGCCACCCATTGTGATTTCTTGATTCTCTGATGAAACCTGCTGCGAGCCTGTCGACTTCGGCTTCGACTGCGTTCTTTTTGGGCCGGATATGCGGCGCATTGTTTGCTTGACTGGTTTAGCATCTGGAAATAATTGGAGAGAGTGCTCGGCGAATTCCCTGGGAATACCTGGCATGTCGGCTGGACACCATGCAAATATATCCCAGTTCTCACGGAGGAATTCGACGAGCGCGCTTTCCTATGCGATAGGCAGACTCGACGAGACATTGACTGTCTTGGTCGGGTCAGTCGGGTGCACCTGATGCGATCTTGTGTCATTGGTGGCATTGAATGCTCTGTCGACTGCCACCTTTTTGTGTTCTGGCATAAGTGTTCGATCGTTGGAGACCGCTAGATCAGCGAGTGTTGCTTCCATGCCAAACATCTCAGAGATTTTGCTGAACTCTCGGTCGCAAGAGTCAGACTTTTGGAAGTTCCCTTGACTGTGATTACTCCTTTTGGTCCAGGCATTTTAGCTGGAGGTATGCGTAATGTGGCACCGCCATGAATCGAGCGAACGTCGGGCGTCCAAGTATAGCATGGTATTGTGACTTCCAGTCGACACTTCGAACTCAATCGACTCTGTCCTGAAGTGGTTCTTGTCCCCGAACGTTACGTCGAGTTGTATGGTGCCTCTGGGCTTATTGCTTTGCCTGGGACGATACCGTGGAAGGTATTTGAGATTTGGCAGGTTTTCGACTGACCTGTTCATTTTGCGGAGCGTATCTGCGAAGATGATGTTTATGCCGCTGCCACCATCCATGAAGACCTTGGACATGGCGTAGCCTCCAATTTGCGCGTCGAGTACCAGAGCAGAGTGCCCTGGACGAACAACCGATGGAGGGTGGTCCTCTCTGCTGAAGCTTATTGTGTTTCAGGCCCTTCAAGAATTCAGTTACAGCGGGAGGTGACATGACCGCCATGTTTACTTGTCGAGTGCGAAGTTTTTGCTCCCTGTTGGAAGGTCGACCTTTCTGTATCATGTACATCTGCCCTTGGGGGGAGGGTACTGTGGTCGTCCACCCGAGGTACGGGCTGTATGGCACCCGCGAGATTTCCGCCTGCGGAGGCTGTGGTGGTGGAGGTGGTGCCATCAGAACAGGCACGTTGTTTGGCTGAGGCACGGGTGCAGGTGCTTGTGTGGCTGCTGCCTTTCTGAGATTTACGTAATCAGTCGCCATTTGGTCGAACTCCCTGCAGTTTCTCATCGAGTGATTGGAGCGCAGTTTTCCATCGTCCCCCTTGTACAGGTGGAATCTGCAATCAGCATCCATCTTTTCTTCGAATGATCGCTCAGATTGTGCCCGTGACTTGCGCCAGTCCTTCCTCTTGTAGCTATCACTGCGTTGGCCGCGGTCTCGGCTGTCTCGACGATCATCTCGACTGTCCGCCGATCATCTCGACTGTCTCGCCGATCTTCCGACCGTCGGTCGCTTCTGTCCTGGTCATTGCGGGGTGTGGAGAACCCAGCCGCCATGAATTCGGGTCTGTCATCGTCGTAGTGACGTTTTGAACGTTTGCGCCTTCGGTCGTCTCTGTACGAGTCTCTGTGGCTTCGACTGCTACTCTCATTTGTCACGGGGTGAGGACCCGCGTGTGGTGCGTGCCATATCTTCTCCATCTGCCCACTCAGTCGCGATCTGCAAGAGGTGAGCTACAGATTTTGGCTTTTGGCGACCAAGTGCTTCTTTGAAGTCTCGCCTGGCGAGGCCCATGACGAAAGCATCCATGGCCATATCTTCTGAAACTACTCCAACTGAGTTACGTATCTCAGTCCATCGTCTGATGTATGACCTCAACGTTTCGTCTGATCGTTGAACGCAGGCCGCAGCTCCTCGAATGTTTTTGGGCGCTCACATAGAGGCTCGAAGTTTTTGACAAATCCCTGCGGAAGTGATCCCACGAGTCGTATGTTGATGGAGGTAGGGCCTTGAGCCAGTCGCGGGCTGTGCCTTCGAGCATGAGTCGTATGTACTGCATGGCTGTGGTGTTTGTGCCCCGCTGGCACGCAACAGCCAGCCTGTAATCTTCCAGCCACCCGGAAGGTTCCTGTCGACCCGTGTACTTGGGCTGTTCGGATGTGAGTTTGAATCCTTTGGGCATCCGTGTCTCGCGGACGCGTCGAGTGAAGCACAGAGCTCCATGTGGCTCAGGCTCTCGATCAGAGTATGAGTCGCTACTGTAAGATCTGCGTGACTGCTCCTGGACCTGCGCCTTCGCGAGCCGCTTCTTTCCTTCGAGTGGTGGCGATGACCACTGTGATTATGCTCTTCCCGAGGCGCGTCGACTAGGGCACGGTCTCGACTCCCACCTGGAGTTCTTGGAATTTGGCGTATGGCCTTTGCAGCTAAGGCGAGTGATTTGATCTGTTGGCGGTGTAGTTTTGCATTGGGGTCATCGCTGGGGGCTTGATTGCCTCTAGGTATGCTGCAGCGGTGTAGAGAGCACCCGCTGCTGTTTTGGGCACGGCAGTCCTTCCTCGTCGTATGTCATGAAGGAGTTGCCTAAGTTGCGGGTGAGTGCCGCCCTCTCGCCTGGCGAGAGGTGTGACAACCTTGATCTGGGTCTTGTGTCTGCTCGCCCGGTGGAGCTCAGGGAGAGCTGTCTTCTTCGCGCACTCGACAAGCTAGCTTGCTTTTTGCGTTCTTCGAGTGTTGCTCTGACCTGCCGCAGTCGAAGTGATTCCTGCCAGTTGAAGTACTGGAAGGTCAACATCTCTTCTTGTGTTGCGTCTGCTGGCATCATTGTGCACTCCTTGATGACTTTATCTGCTTTTGCTGCCATCTCAGCAGTGATTGTGAGAGTTGTGACTCCATCTGGCATAGTAACTGTGCACGGGAATTCTGTAGGCCTGCGACTGGCCGCAGTGTCTGATGTTTCTGCGGCGATGGCAACGTAGACCTGCTGGGGTATGACCGAGGGTATGTGTATGTGCTTTCGAGTCCCGTCATGGACTCGACATCTTCATCGAGGCTCATGTCTGAGTCCGTATGTTCATCGAGTGGTCCGTCTGGACGGATCTGCAGTCGACGCCTTCATCGTCTATGCTCATCTCGGCGTCGGCGAGGTTGTTATGAATCTCGAAGTCGAGGTTGTTGTTGGTGGTGCAGATCTCGGAGTCGACGTGGTTGTCGATATGAGTTTCAGGTTCGTCGAAGTCGCTGAGGGAGATCCCGCAGTCGAAACTATCCTCGAGTGGGAGATCCAGCTCGGGATCGCTTGTGCGATATGCTGATTCGGCCTCCTCGCCTTCGAGCTCCTCTAGGAGCTTGTTAAGCTCTCGAGTTGAGACGGTTGTTGCAGACGAGCCAGATCGGATGATCGACGATGGTATGGACGCGGTTGATGGATCCGCAGTTGAAGGAGCCGCAACCGATGGAGCCTCGGGTGCAGAAGTCGCGAGTTGGCGTGGATCCGTCAAGTCCTGCACACCAAGCTTGTTGACGAAAAAATTGAACGAACCAACGGTTAAACCCAAACCTGTCGGCGAGTTCTGGTTTGTCGATGCAGCCGGCGAGTTGCCGTTTGTAGATCCGACCGGCGAGTCACCGTTTTCCGATGGAACCGAAGAAACCGCGAGTCCAGCACTATTCTTTCCCATAGACGGCGCCAATTGACGAGGGGTACACTCATCAAATCCCATGGTTAAGGACCTAGGGTTGAGATTATGGGGAGAGAACGTGGTAGTACTGATAGTTTCGTCGGCTGACAAGCAGAGGCAAAGATTTACCCAGGTTCAGGCCCCTCGGGTGGAGGTAAAGACCCTACTTCCTGGCTGTCTGTTATTGATCGCTGGAGATTATGAGGTTACAAGGTGGCTCCGGCGAGATGTCTATCTCGCAAGAGCTTTGGTGGTTCGAGTATGGCTTGGTCCTAGATCGGCGCCCCTCCTAGCCTTTAAATAGGCTGGGTCTCGGGAGTTCTTAACCAACCTAGTTTACACATATGGAAAGTTCTAAACCGACTATGCCTATGTCTAATCTTGGAGGGTACTCCATCTTCTTGGGCCTCTTGTCTTGGGCTTCGAGTAGGCTCTTCGCTATTGGGCCTTAGTCGTCACGTGCACCAGGTACCCTCATGGTAGGGTACCCGAGATGTATACCCATGTCACCTACCATGCCCAATGGGATGCAAATTTCGGAAGGAACACACAGGGCTGATGGTCAGGGTCCTGTTGGTCGAAATCCTGTTTGGGAAATCGTGTGGAATCTGCAAGTCCCTTCAAAAGTTAAAATTTTCATTTGGAAAGCCCTCCATGGAACTGTTCCCGGATTAGCTATTCTTGCAAACAGACACATAAAAACTTCAGCTCAATGCCCTATTTGCAAGGACGGAGCGGAAGACATTAAGCACCGGATGTTTACCTGTCTTCGAGCCCGCCAAGTTTGGAGTTCGTTGGGACTCATGAGTATAATCGATGATATTCTTCCAATTGACCTATCGGGTTCAAGTGTGCTTGAGGAGATCCTGAGAAACCATGATCCAAAGGTACCTTCGTTGGGGAAAATAGGATTTAAAGAAGCTGTTGCTGTGGCGTCGTGGTATATCTGGTGGCAGCGCAGGGAGGCGGTGAAAGGAGAGAAGGTCATGGCACCGGCCCGATCTGCCTTTGCTATACTTGCACTGACAGCAAATTAATAACGTGGTCCAAGCCACCTATGGGTACGTATAAGTTAAATATTGATGCCACTTTTTTTCTCAATGGAACAGGTGCGGCAGGTGCTGTTCTTCGAAACCACAAAGGTGATGCTCTCTCCGGTGGTTGTTGGCCCATGACGCACATCCTTGATTCCGCCACGGCGGAAGCTTTGGCTTTGCAAAGAGGGCTGACTTTGATTGAGCATCTTGGATGCTCACCTGTCATCATCGAGACGGACTCACTGGAATTGGTCCAAGCTTATAACGGTGAAGTTGAAATATGGAGCCCGTACTCAGCAATTTTGGTGGACTGTTTTCTGCGTGCTTCTAGAATTGGATCGATCAAGGTTACACATTGCAAGAGGGAGGCAAATTTGGTGGCTCATAAATTAGCTCGTTATGGTTATGATTCAAATCAATCTGTTTTTTGGGACTGCGATCCCCCTAGTTTTATTATCCCTGATGTAACGAATGATGTAACTATGTTTAAACTTTGAGAGGCAGCAAGTTTCAGACGCACTCTTTTCCTTACCAGGGTACCGAAGGGGACTGGGAAGGTTTTTAATGAGGCGGCTTGCTGACCTAATATATGCGGTGGAAAATTCAAAAAAAAAAACGTACGGAGGATAAATCTATTCAACATTACATTGGAGCATCCATTAATGCTTGGTTGCCTCCTTATTTTCATGTAAACTTCAGTTCTTTTTTTGACTTCTCTAAAACATGCACGGTTGACTCCTTATTTTCGTTTAAAACTTCAACTCTAAAGAAACAAGTCTTGATCGTTTGATGAACGTTCCTCTTATTTTTTACAACCCAGCTTTTTGAAATAAAAAGAGATTGTTCAAAATATGCAAATCTAGCCTCGCTCGCACACTGTCAGAAAGTGATCGGGCTGGTCGCATGGGCCCAGGTGTGGCCTCTGGCTCCTCCTTGCAGAAGGAAAACTTTGTGGACTATTTTCCTTTTATTTAATATAAAAATGGTTTTCTGCATATGAACAGATAAAATTGTTTCAGCTAAAAACAAAGTCACAGATTTTATCCAATTGAGCAAGATTTTGAGGTCAAACCCTAAGCAGAACATTTGGAAAAGTATATTCGGTTTGGACGTATCACATGCCAAATATAGATTCATTCAACAAGGCCAAACACAGTCAAAAGCAGAGATATCAGTAGTTTGTATATCATGGTACAGTACTACACTAAGAGTCCAAAAGTTTGAATATCATGTACTCATGGAACAGTATATGACTAACTCAAGAGTCTAAAGTATGGACATGTTGTCGGTTAATTATTGCTACTACCAAAATTAACGTGGAAGAAAATGTCTTATCTAAGATGTAAACTACAACTCATTTGTTGCATCAGAAACAAAATAAACCTTACCTCATATTCTGGTGGTCATCTAAAGTCAGACTGATGTCTTAACATCTTCTAGTGAGCAATGAAGGTACGCATGTATGCAAATTAAATGAACAGACTGGTATGTGAGGCAGTACACTACACACTGAATCTGCATTATATAATAGCACATCAACTAGTTTATTACATTCATTTCTGAACACTAATGTTATTTTCGTGTTATATTATGTCATGCAAAAGAAAAGAAAAAGATATTCTGAAATTCAAACTTGAAAGTCTCCAAAAACGTCTTAATTAGACAACTTAAGAATTAGACAACCATATGTTTAGCAAATTATCAAACACTTGACATGCACATGCATTCACCCTACAATACCAACATAACTACTACTCGCTCCGTTTACAAAAAGATATGTGTAGATAAATGCAAATTTGGACTAGGTTGAGCCATCCTTTTGTAAACGGAAGGAGTATTTTGTCTACAAAACTAACACATGATGAGGGTGAGTGTTTTCAACGAGTTTGACCGAAGCCAAGTTCTTACTGAACCGCACGGCACTTGAGCATCGACAGTTTTCATACCTTCGGCACTAGCTTGCATACTGGGCCTGTCCTTGCATACACGCTATGTTGTGCAATTGGGGAAGGGTCCAACAACTGGTGGCTCTCTTTCAAAAAGAAGAAAAAAGGAACATGCTTTGATTTCGTCCAGGTAATGGCAGCATGGCCATATGTGTCGCACATCCAAGGCACATGCAGAAAACAACAACGGCCCACATCAGCAGTCAACCAAGGGATCACTTCCCATTTCCCAGCTCCCCGCAACAGATCGCGTAGCATAAATCACCATCTGAACCTGGAACCGAAAGAGCAAGCCTCACATACACCAGGCTACAAAAGGCATAGCATAAAACACCAGGCAATGGATGTTCATGACATTGTAAACCTGGGTCACTATATTTCACATACGTGCACAGTTGTTCAGGCTGCTGATACTGAACATAGATTTTTGCAAGAAAACAAACCAACCTGACAAAGGTCACATGATTTAGCACTTGTTGGCAAATCTCACATAAACAAGACTAGATCTTCGGACCTTTATATTTTCTACTTGAAAGGGCAAAGCATACACCAGGAAATTTTCATAATACTGTAATCATGGGTCATTTCAGTTAGTTCTGACGGTGACATCACACACAGTACAAGCTGATGTTATACAGTATTACTTTTAACAGATAGCTCAGGCTGCCGATGCTAAACAGAGATTGGCAAGAACAAACGTAATATTTTGCAATGATGTCACAATTGTTGACACAAATGATATCAGATCAGAAACTATGGTGTTCTTGTTACTAGATAAAGAAGCATGGAATTATGTGGCTAACACATGGTACAGGGAGGGAACTTATCATAACTACCTACTAATACTCCTACTGCTCACTTTGATAAACAATTGCCAATAAATAATGCCTAGATGTTTCTGCTTGCATTCAATATAAGCTAAGTTGTCGCAATGCAACACTAACATAATAGTACCAATGCAGAGACTTGAATCACCATTCACCAATGCCTTGGCTTGTTATTCAGTGTGTCATCACTGACTCTCTTCTTCATTGTCATCCTCTTCCTCCTCCTCCTCGTCATCGCTCTGCTCGCCGTCGCTGGCAGCTGCAGAGTCGGCCACATTGTTCTCGTGGTACTGATAGTGCGGGCGTGGAGCGGGACGATGATGGTGCCTGCTACTGTCGCTGACGCGATACCGGCCGTGGTGATTGCTGCTCGTCCTGGCATCAGGAAATGATGGCATTCTTCTAGATGAGGAATCTGGAACCGGCGCCATTCTTCTAGAGGTGGAGTCTGGAACCGAAGCCATTCTCCTAGATATGCCGCCACCACTAGTGGCACCAGCGACAGATGTGTGGTTCTTGGCCTGCGAGAGCTCCATCTGCGTATTGAGAAAGAACTGCACGCGCTGGGATTCCAGCTCGCGCGCGAAGTCCAGGCGCTGGCGCTCCATCTCGACAGTCTGCTCCAGTTTCGCCGTCTCCATGCGCTCGTAGGCCTCGCCGAAACGCCGTATCGCCTGCACTAGCTCCCGCATGCCCTGCGTGCGCTCACCGCTGCTGCTGCCGTCCACGCGGCCCTCGTCCGTCCTCCTCCTCTTCCCGTTCGCGGTTGGGAGCACGGCCGCAGGGGGGAACCCGTCGGACGACTCGGACGACGCCGCCGACATCTCCGGAGACGGCGCCCTCCGCTTGATGGGGCCGGCGGCGGCGGCGGGCATCAGCGGCGTGCGGCTGCGCTGGGGGAAGCCGACGCGCAGCGCCGTGGGCACGGCGTTCCGTCCGTTAGGGTGGGCGGCGGCGGCAGGCTTCTGGTTGGCGTAGGTGGGCGCTAGGAGGACGTGGAGGCGGTCGAAGAACTGCCAGGACGAGACGGGCTTGGTCCTCTCGACCTTGTACTTCTTCTTGAGCGTGTCGATGCGGTTCTTGCACTGGACGTCGGACTTGGGGGCCTTGGAGTAGTCGTCGCGGGCGGAGACGGCCTCGGCGACCTCCTGCCACTGCGGGTGGCGGAGGCTACCGCGGCCGAGCGCGACGAAGCGCTCGCCCCAGGCGTCGATGAGCGCGGAGGTGGCACCCTCGCTCCAGGCGTCCTCCCTTCCCCCGCCGCCGCCCCCACCGCCGCCGGTCCCGTGGCTCGTGTAGGAGGATCCGTGATGTTTCCCGTGGAGCGCGAGGGCCAGGAGAGCGCCGGGAGGAGCCGAGGCGACCGTGACGGGGTCGGCGACGGGGAGCGCTGTGGCGATCGGGAGCGGCGAGGAGGAGGCCGGCGAGAGCGAGGGCGACATGTAGCCGTCGTCGTCGTCCATCCCGGCGGCGGCGCGGATCGGGGTGGGATTGGGGATCTAGGTCGGGAAGGCGATCTGGTTTAGGGTCGGTGGTGGTGCGGCGGTACCGGCGGTGTCGTGCTTTGAGGGGATCCCGGGGCTGGTTGACTTGGGCCAGGCCGGGATGGGCTCGGGTCGGACGGACGGAGAAAACGGCCGGCGGTGGGGATTCTTTGGGCTTCCTCCTCGAGCCTGACGCGTCGGCCGGCTTCCGGCAGGACGACCGGTCGCCACGTTGTTCCACCCATGGAGTCTCCTGTCCAGACGGGGAACGAGACGGACACTTTTTGAACAGAGCGTCGTCGGAATTGTCTGTTGTCCATGGTGATTTAAGGAAGCAGAGCACGTGTGTGGAGTAGCAAACACATGCTCAGGTCATAGTGTTTTGAACTCAGTTATTATTCAATTTAGGCTATATGGAAAGAAACATGCTCATCATTCATAGTAGTGTTTTAATAGTAGTGTTTTAAGTGAACATGCTCATTTCATTGTAAGTTGTGTGTGCATATTTAGCATTTTCCTTTCCTCGTTATATTACGGTTTTCGTTTTCGTTTCACATTTGACTAAATCGAGAGTAGCAACCAACATATTTGAGCTTAGTAACTATTCGCACTCTCGAGCACACATGACATTCACCATGGGAAATAAGAAATTTAAAATATGTTTTCATAGCAAATAACTTCTAAAATTATTAGAATGTGAATACTCAGTGGCCGAGCTGGGGGCCCCTCCCCCCCCCCCCCCCCCCCCCCCCCCTTGAAATGTACATCAAGTTTTTGCACACGTAAAAGTCTGATTTAGATTAAATTGGAGAAAAATTACATGTTTGACTCCTAATTAATTATTAGCATGTATGGCCCCCTCTAATGCTAAATTATTCCTCCGCCCCTATGTATACTAAAATACACTATGAACCAAGAAGTATCGGAAGGGTTATAATGGCAAATTGCTAGGAACCGATGTACTTCTCGTTTCTTCCACAAAACTACCACTAATAGAAGAAGAAAAATGTAGCAATACACTTGAAAAAGATTTTAAAAAGAAGGCAAAAGCAACCTTGGAAAGGAAACTAAATTACTATAGTGCAGTAAACAAGCTAAGTTGTACGCTGGAGTAAATAAGAGCTACATATAGGCCGATATGCAGCTCGAGCTACATATAGGCCGATTTTTCAAAAAACTACAAATGCATTTTGTGTTTCAAAAAGTTTGAATAAAAATCATAGATCTAGATAATGTCGAGATCTACAGATATTTAAATTGAAATGAAAAGTTTGTTGTACTTTGGCCTGAAAAAAAATAAATTTTGTTTCGAAATTTTTGAAACATAGACATAGATATTATTTTTAGAAAAACGGTCTACATGTAGCTCGAGCTACAATGTAACATTCCAAAAGTAAATCGGCAAGCTAAAGTTTTGATGTAGTTGACATATTCACCTAATGGCAAAGGCTCGTTGAGGATTTTTTTTATGTAATTATTTTCCTCCACATGATAGTTTTACACGGATGCTCCACCTGAGCATTGCACTTCTCATCCGAAGTGAAATTATTGCTCAGACACATACCTTTAAAGGTTTGTCCTACAAAAACCACAAACCCCAACGACAATTGACAATGACGGTTAGGCGAAGAAACATATATGTGGTGGTGGCTGATGGACGAAGGATGATGGTTGGGGCAGCAGTTGACGTAGGAACGAGGAGTGTTTTTAGTCGATGAGGAACAAGAAGGGGGCGGTGATGGGGATCACAAAGTGATCAGCGACTGGCTGGAGAAACATAAGAAGTGGTTGCTAGCGAGGGGCACTAAAGGACACTGACAACCATGGAATGGGTAGGTCGTGGTCGCTCAACCCAACGACAAAGAAAGAGGTGGGTTTGCCATGTCATACATTCCATTTGCTCCATTACTAGTATAATGTGTGGGTATATGTCATGTCATATGCTCCCTTAGCTGTCTAAGATGTACATATTTCGGTTTTTTGATGTCACTATGCACTACGCACTTGTTTTACATTGCAAAAAAAGTTAATCTGCTAGTATCTTTTCTAATAAAAACTAGCTCACATTAACAATGTTTCCTCTGCCATGAATTTTGATGGCTATAACGCACACAATACACCATTTATAATTTTCAATTTAACGTATGATAGAAAATTCTGAACTAAATCTTACAACAATTGTTTTCGGGACCATTATCTACAACATGTTTAGCACTAATACATTTTTTTAGATATACCAGATTAAATCCTATCAGAAATCTGATCATTACGATTTCGTTTGGCATCACCTTTAATGACCCGTCGTTTATACCTGTCTGGGGCCCATCTAATATACTAGTGGAACCACTACAAGTCAAGATATACATCTAAATGAGTGTAGTTTATTATTGTACTTCGCAAATTTAATGTTGTTATACGATTTAGTTTGACCATGGAAGATGATGCACCCTGCACCCAGTTTCAATCATATATTGCGAGGATGGTGTTAGTTGTTTCATTTTCAGAACATTAATTTGTTTGTTAAACCAAAGTTCCACGGAAAAATTGCAAGCAGAAAACGTCATAGAATAATACAAGTTCTTAAATGAACTACAAATGCATGTTTGCATTCATAGTTGCCTTAAATATAGTTGCCTTAAATATCACGAAGGCAGCTGTAAATCCCACAAAGGTTTCTAGAGTGCATTATTATCTATTTTATGTGAAATAAATACAAGGGATAAATAAAAATGAATATTTTAGAATGTACAAAATATCGGCAAAGAGTTAGTTCCAGATCAATGAGTTGTTGTTTATTCTTTCTTTTGCCAAATATGTCTTTCATGTTCATGGGTTCAACAATCAACAATAATTCATGCACACTTTCAACCTGGTCCTAAAATAGCATCAATTAACTCAAGTTGCATCAAATGCATAAGTATTTTTTCTTGGTTTGATCTATATAACACATGAAAATACTTGTCTTCATACTTGGTGAAGTAGTGTTACTTGAAGGTAAGTGTGAAATTTATGCATCGTCTTTTTTTCTGCTTTAACTCACATAAAGTTAACCTAATTCAACCGATATTATGCATGAATTATTTGTTTTACATTTAACTGGTAGGCATGTCATGTGGCTTTGTATTGATGTACAATGATGCACAGGAACCTGGCAACCAAATTATTACAATGTGGCAACTAAACAATGGAAAGTAAGTGAAAATAATTTGGCAATTAACAGAGAAAAATTTGACGATAAATCCCAAAATTGTTTAAAATTGGTCACGACTAAACCGAAGTTCAAAAAGGAACATCACTGAGATTAGCAGTTGCAGAGCTTTTTTGAAGTTGACCTCAACATAATTTTTGATGATGGCATGCTTGCATCTGAGAGAGGGAGGGAGATACGGCACATAGTAATGCCACAATACGGTCATAATTACACATTACCGTCCTTTATTGATTAGAAAGAGAAGAGGGCAGGTAAACAAAATATTACTCCCTTACAAAATGTTCTCGTTTTTTTGTTCCGAATCACATGTATTAATCCTTTATTGATTGGGTGAGTGGGAAGACATCAACCCCTCCCCACCACTGGGCTACGCCACAGTCTGTTAAGCTACGTTGTTGTGGTCGAGGTGTACACGCCATGGCAAGCTCATCAAGGTAGTTTACTGTAATTATTTTCACACTCAAAACAAACTACTTCAGAGATATTGTGGCGACCAAAACAAAAGGACACCGCTTCAGTGATTTAAGGAGAAAAAACGGAAAATATTTTCCAGTCGACGATTAATCAGAAAATAGTCTATAACAACACTTTTCACATATTTTTAGGGTTTAGCCGCCTTCACCGAGTAATCAGCCAACAAGGCTACTTTTCACAGCAATGTACTCCACGTTACACCAGAAGGGGAAGAATAACCGAAGGAGCTAACTATGTACCAAATTAATCACTGAGCGGTTCTTTACAGTATTGTACCAGATTTCTTACAACATCGTACACATAGAGACCCGAAAGAATTATCATATAGACATCCGGCAGCACCACTCAATCAATCATCAAAACTTGTTCCAGGAGGATGAACAAAAGCCGGTCATTAAATCAAGCTGGGTACGTCTATTAAGCCACCCTCCTCGCTAGATTATCAGCCGCAAGAGGATGCGTTGCAGGTTCTACTTTCTCTGAAGCTAAGATGAATCACGGCTTGAATGGCGCGAATACTACCACTGAATTGTGACCTCCAAATCCAAACGAGTTAGATATGGCTGCATTTAGAAGACAGTAAACATGCATAAGATAGAGAACACTACAGAAGATAATTTGTCTGTTGGCACTTTAGAAACAATGGTTAATTCCATGTGCCATATTCGGTCATTTGGCTGGAGCTGAAGCGAGGTGTTGCTCAATTATGGAGGAACTCACCCACATTGACTTCATGCTGCTTCTTTTTGTTGGCTACTGTATCAAAATCAACTTCAGGCTCTGGGTTCTGCAAAATATTAATGATTGAACATGAGAAGCTCTGACAGTGTGTGTGACAACCAGAAAACCAAGTAATTTGAAACATGAGCTCAGTTTGTCTTCCATCCTGACACTGGGTCTCATATATATACTGCAACAATGTAATGGATTTATTTCTTCTTACTGTGTGTTTATGAACATGGAGGGTGGGTACTAATAATTAAAAGCATATAGAAGAGAAGGTTAAATTCTAGCCAGGATTTTTTTTCCTTCGGTAGTTATATGAACCACCAGAGGAAGGAGATTCAAACAGGATAATGATTACTTACCAATTGGTTAATGGTAGGATGGACCCATCCAGTAGTTATTGATTTGATAGTGGCAATAGCTTCTAACCCACCAGCTGCACCCAGGCAATGTCCTATCATAGACTGGCAGGGAAGGAAATAATATTAGACAAGGTAGCAACCAGAAATGGTACATTCCATATGGAAGTGAGCGAACCTTTGTTGAATTTATCTTAATTTCAGAAGGATTTTTGAAGACTTCCTTGATGGCCCTTACTTCAGCCAAGTCACCAGCAAGTGTGGAAGTTGCGTGTGCGTTGATGTAATTAACCTAAAATACAAAAATGAAATAAGAAAGTCATGTGTGCTAATCTGCATTTAAATGAAACGTGAATGGCAAAAAGTATGAACCTAGTATCTAAAACTGCAGGTAAGCAGGAGAACACATAATTTGTAGGCAAATAATCTAATGCTCTAATAGTCTAATGTAACAGTCTCGTGTATCCAGGCCCCAAGACAAAATATCACCGATAGTTGGTACCCCTAGATGTTGAAATTTTGGTTGGGACATGAATTTTAGAGATACCTCCTCTGGTGCAACACCTGCATGTTCGAGGCTCTTCGTAATACAGGATGATACACCCATTCCATCTGATCTAGGATCAGTCAAATGGTAAGCATCACAATTCACCGCGCCTCCCAAGTACTCAGCAATTATTGGTGCATCACGCTTCATTGCGTGCTCCAGACTCTCCATAACCTATTGTTGCACAAGAGCTTTACTATTAAAGCGAGAGATCTTGCTAAATTAATAATGTCGGTCATATAATTTACAAGATGATTGAAATTCATGGTGGCCTACTGGGAATGGAAGCAACAAGACTAAACGCAAACGAATAAACGAACTCTGCACTAGATATCAGTATTCAGCATGATTTTCATTTTTTATCAACAAGACATACCAGTACACCAGCACCTTCACCCATAACAAACCCATCCCGCCCTGTATCCCATGGCCTAGAAGCAGTTACTGGATCATCGTTCCTCTGTGATAATGCTCTACAGGCTACAAAACCTCCAAGGCCAATTGGAATTATAGCAGCTTCAGTTCCACCAGCAACGATAACATCAGCATCACCATGACGAATATGGTTCGCGGCAGCATAAAAGCAGAAGTTAGAGGTTGCACAAGCAGTTGAAATTGAGTAGTTGGGACCCATGAAACCAACATCCAAAGCAAGCAAGGCTGAGGCCATGTTAGGTATAGCATATGGGATAAAGAAAGGTGAAATTCTTTTGTATCCCTTATCACTAAGGTTCCGAGCAGCCTCAGAGAATGCTGTTAGGCCACCCATGCCAGTCCCACAAGAACACCAGCCCGCCCCGCATCAAGCTGTTACCAATGGATTCATTAGCAAAGGAGACATACTGCAAGACGAAAATAAAAAAACAACGGAAATCTAGGGAACATGTAGAATTTACAGCAGTAAGGAAAAGGTGGTAGCCACCTATTGAGAGCTTATATGGGCAGAAAAACAACCAACTTAACGAATCACGTAAGGGACCATCAAATAACTTGCGAATCACCTCTACATTTTTATGATGATCTGTTGCTGCAGTCAACATATGTTATGATTACAAGCTGCTATTGTATGGGGTCATGCTACAAACACACATCAAGAGGAGAGAATTGGCACTGATCTCACAGAAGCTCACTGGGATTTTGTGGCAGAACGTATGCAATCATCTAGGAGCTTATAGACAAGGCAGTTCAAGTGATACAAAATCTACGACATCATAGTTTACAGTAAGAAACGCAATTCTGCCCCTCTCAGTTTTCTTTCATTCTAAAGAACTTACAACTAAAATAATTCTTTTTCGGAAACAAGCAATATGGTTAAGTGTATTTTCTTCAATAATTACCCAGCTACAAGTATATATAGTATAATAATTTATCACAAATCTATTGTGTATATAAGACTGTCCAAAAAGAAGCCATTATTTTTCACAAACTAAATCCAATTCCAGAATTTCTCTGTTGGCTTCCAATGCTGTACTGCTGTTGCCATTGTCTTGATTTCAGTATTCAGGTTTCTTCAGGGGCAGTATCGAGTACATGGAATACTCAATACTGATAAAGTATAATCGAATAAAAAAGTTTCAGTCCATGCATACAGATCCTAACAGATTCAGACAAAGGACATCATATTATTGATTTACAGCCGCACACATGTAACGCAATCTACATTTCTTCAGAAATCATCTACAGCTTGCCATGAAGATCGATACAGAACATAATATTTGCTATTTTCAAAACTTAGCTTCCCACTAAAATTAAAACGACAGTCAGTCTCTCACTCACCTTGCCGTGGGCGTCGGAGCCGGCGCCGAGCCCGGCGCTCTCGAGCGCCTTCTTGCCGCTGAGGATGCAGTACCGGATGCAGTCGTCGAGCCGCCGGTCGTTCTTGCCGTCGATGTACCCCTCGGACGAGAATCCCCGTATCTGCCCGGCGAACCTCGTGGGGAAGCTGCCGGGGTCGAACCGGTCGATGGGCCCGACCCCGCTCTCCCCGGTCAGGAGCCGGTCGTAGAAGGCGTCCACTTCGTTCCCGAACACCGACGCCAGCCCCATCCCCGTGATCACCACCCGCTTCCTGGGGTCCGTCTCCCGCTGCGGCGCCGCAGAGGTGGCCACCGCGGCACGGACGGTCGCGGCGGGGCGCCGGCGCCGGCGCGGGAACGAAGGAGTGGGGCCGCGGAGCCCGAGGGCGTGGGGGGCGTGGGCGTGCATGGTTGAGCTTGGAGGTTGGGCTGGCGCGGGAGAGCGAGTGAGATGGTTAAATAGGCGCGGCGGTGGAGGTGGTGGCGGGCGCGGGAGAGGCGCCGCGCGGCGAGGGTGGCGGTGCCGCACACAGCGGAAGGATGGATGGATTTTTGGATTTTGGAGGGAGGTCCTTGTTGTGGATTGGATGTGAAATGGTAGGAAATTGAAAATATCCTTGCCATTCTTTTTTTACATTTTCTGGTTTTCACTTTGAGCACAATTTTAGGAACTTCGAGCATATTTTCCCCTTCATTATGAAAATCATCTTCAGTTTAGCGGGTTGGACTTTAAATTCTTGCTCCGCTTTTTGTGGCTCAAATCCATCTCAGAATGTGGGCTAGGCGGTCAACCAAGTCGACTTTTTTTCACAAGAACAAGGATCTTTACTAGACAAATCGAATATTTAGGAGAACACCTATTTAAAACAAATAGATACTGGTTTTCGATGAACCTTCCATCTTCTTCCACCAACATGGGTGTATGGTATGTTGTCGTTGTTGAGCTAGCATGACGTTGTTACCTAGGGAAATTGGGAAAGAATTTATCGAAACTACGGTCCCTCGAACTAGCATTTTGGAGAGTCTCCCTTCTCGAGGCAAACTAAGACCCTTGATCCATGTTTGACGCCTCCGCTTCGAGGATGCCTAGAAGCAAGTACATTGTCAGCTTCGATCTTTTTTACCCTAAAGTTTATTGGGTCAAAATTGGTAAGGTTAGACAATCCAAAGATTCATCAAGTTAGCTTTTAAGACAACTAATGTTTTGACAAAAGATTTTCTCTATCAACAAGAATAAATGAAAATGGGCCTTAATTTAGTTTCATATCTTAGTGAGGATATTCGTGCTTAATAGGTTGTCTGCATCTCCCAAATTTAAGGAAATGGTTCTAACTCAGTTTACCGATGGAGTGGATGTACAGATATAACACCCGGGTTCAAGTCCACATAGACACGAAATTAAATTTCTATTACTTAATATAATTTTTGCATCTCTAATTGGTGGGGGGAGGTTAGGTTGTGAAATATTTCCCCAATTTTAAGATGGTTGTGTCAAGAGATGCCAGTGAATTCCCCTATTTTGAAAATAATTGCAATGACGACACTTAGAACAAAGTCTTTTGAACATGCAATTCTATGCACGCATGAAAAGAAGAACATAAAATTTGAATATAATAATTTCTTAATATTTAAATTCTATGGAAAGGGCAAGAACTGGCAGATATGTCCCTTTAATTGATTCATAATGTTTTTACAAAAGTTTGAGGCCAAAGAAGATGCATGTGAGACACAAGAATAAATTTTAGCGAGGTCTAAACTTCAGTGAATTGAATTACAGAAAAAAAAAAACAGTTACAGGAATTTAGTGCTCTCGCTCCTTGATCCAAATAGACTGAACTGAAAATACATATGTATGTTGTAATACTACGAATTTCTTATGAAAAATCTACCGAAATGTGGTTCTGTTTGCACTTTCACGTTTTTGTAGTGGTTTGCAACAGACTTGTGTACACGTATTTTTTTTTGGTAGATTTGCCGTGTGCTTCACTGCATTATCTCACACATTTCGTGTGCTAGTGCGATGGCTGATAGACATGCACTTAGAACTCTGTACTTTGTTGAATCAACCGGGCAATTCATCTGACTCCTTCCCAGAATACTCGCTTTGGTCACAAATAAGTATAAGTACACTTTTACAGTGGACTATTAAGTCTTGTCTCAGGAAACTATGAACTCTAAGGCCCCGTTTTAAACAAAGGAAAATGTTGAGAATTTTGGAGGATAGGATTCTTATACTAGTAAACTTTCATATGGTACCATTTGAAAAAAAAAATATGAATCTCAAATTCATTTGAAAATTCTATTCCATATATTTTTTTTTGGAGGAAAACAAACATGAGGTCTCACCTCATGTTTCCTTCTTCCCGTGTTTACAATTCATGTGTTTTTCCTGCGTGACATCCAAACAGCACTTTAGAAACTTTCCTGTGGTTTTAGTTCCTGTAGGAAATAAGAAATAATGACACCTTAATTTCTGCATTTTTCCTATTACTACATTTTCACTTCTTGTATTTTAAATGGGGCCTAAGTCAAGGGATTTTAACTTCGACCAATCTTACATAAAAATCGTAGAAAATTTCTGATATTATACTGGTATATTATGGAATGTAATTGCAAAGATGCATCGAGTGATATTAACTTACTTTTGTAAAATTCCCTATTTTTTCTGTGACATTGGTCAAACTTGAAAAAGTTCGACTTCACACATACTCCCTCCGTTCCAAATTAATTGACTTTCATTTATCCACATGTAGATGTATCTATACGTGTAACATGTCTAGATACATCCATGTGTGGATAAATGGAAGTCAATTAATTTGGAACGGAGGGAGTACCTTAAAGTGCACTTATTTGTGAACTGAGCGAGCAAATGCATGCATTTGAATTATAATAGTTTTCTACGAAATCGCAAGTCAAACCAAAAGATTGTTCGGACGTGCCATGACAAAATCAAAAAAGTAGTGCGAGGCCCGTCCACACGTACTCCACGGTACACCATCGATGGGCCACGGCGATCGGGCCCACTAGCCCTCGAGGCCATGACCCCACCGGTCAGCGCCTCGTCACGACCCCTTTTTTCCTTCTTCCTCCCGGCGTCAACCTCACTCCGAACACTTCAATTCCGCCCTGCTTCGATCCACCAAACTCATCCACTCGCTCGAACCCTAGAATCGAGCCCCCCGCCAGCGAGCCACAGAGCCTCCAGTCGCCTCCGCGGCCGATTGGGGCCGCCCGCCGCTGTTTCTAGCGCCGGATTTGGGGTCTCCGCGCGATGTCTTGGGCCGGGCCCGACGAGATCCTGCTCTCCACCTCCCTGGCCGGCTTCTTAGACAGTGAGATTCCGCTCTCAGATGCTTGTTTCGTCTCCATTAGCTTTCGCCGATGCATGCTCGCGGCGCTTCGTGCCGATAAACATTTGCGCCAGGGGATCTTGGATCCGATTACGTAGGTTCCATTCAGATTTTTGATTTTCTAATGTTGTCCTTGCCTAGAGTTATTCAATTTTGCATCAAGAACCAAGATGAGGCGGGTATTGACGGCCTATGCAGGCTAGCGATGAGCTAGGTGCAGTCATCATCCTTTTGATGTGTGTCTTTATCCCCAAATCGATACAAGTGTGTTGAAATCTCATATGGATTTGTGGAAAGGTGCAATATATTGGTAGACGGTTACTCTGTTTAACTTCGTACCTCAGCGTGGAATGCTTGCGGGCTGTGGCTGAATGCACTGTGTTATTGCTAGAAATATTGCATGGTACTGCTTATGGCTATCAAAGTAGAGCTCTGATAGTCTGATGGATGTGTTATGTGAAACATTTATACCAGTGGATTATGTTAATAGCTAGACAGCAAGGCCCAATAGCTTTCAATATAATTCTGGTGACTATGTAAGGTCCTTGTCTAAATGTAGGTTATGCTATCATAAAAATGTATGATTAACTGGACCCAACTAGTTTGATTCGGGTTATTGATTGAGGCATGGAGCACTTGGCGCAGCGGTAAAAGCTGCTGCCTTGTGACCATGAGGTCACGGGTTCAAGCCCTGGAAACAGCCTCTTGCCCTTCCCCGGACCCTGCGCAAGCGGGAGCTACTGCACCGGGGCTGCCCTTTTTTTTTATGGAGCACTTGTATGCGAATTATTGCATGACATTTAATTGTGGTAAACTCAGTTTGGTTGGGTAGCACAGACCAATAATGGTTGTGGATACGAGTAGTTTGTCATGGGGATCCAAACATAAAATGTTAAAATTGAGTTTTATAGTAAGTATTAGTACAAAAGAAGAACAATGGGGTTTTAACAAAATCTCATCAATCAATACAAATCAACCCCTTCAGCTAATACGGATTAGGGTTTAGGGTTTAGGGTTTAGGGGTGCCACTCGTTATGCTGGACTTATTGCAAAAGCTAGAATTTTATTTTTTTAGTGCTAGTCGCGCTAAGATGGATTATAGATTGTGCACTTTCACTAACTTGAATATAAAGTATGTGATGTTGGTTTTTAGTTGTAGTAATCTTGCATTAGAGTTTTGAAGTTTGTCCTTTGATTCCTCCGTTTGATGGTCGTTGGTCAGTAAGGGTTTCACCTTCAGTATTCCCAGTAGCATAGGTGAACTGCTCCGCCGGAGCTTTTTTGAATTAATTGATTTCTTTCGATTTTAATTGTTTTTTCGTGAAAACGTGAAAGACTTTTGCGTTTCATTCCATTGAAAAGAGAGAGTTACAACCTTCGAAGAGGGACAATGTGTATAATCTAAAATACAATCAGTGTACATCCCAGCTTGGGTGCAGGATCACCCGCAGGCCATTCGCTCCTGCCCTCGCTCAAAGCCTAGCTTCTTCCTTGATGTTGTTGATGATGGTAGGGATCGATGGCTGGGCATCCTCAAACAGACCTGTGCTTGGCTGTAGAACCTCTGATGTGCATCTTTCAGTATGAAGGATTTTTCATGGACATTGTGATTGCTTTACAAGTTGGTCAGTATATTGCAATGAGTAAAAAAAACTTATAGAGTATTTGGGTATCATTGTGCTAGAATTACGGTCATTGAACAAATAATTCAAAACAATAACATATGCAGAATATGAGTAGAGCACAAAGAAAACACCTACATCTAATCGTTCTGCAGCCTGTATCTTTCCCTTGCATAACTACCTTTATATCAGAAGCACACCCTTTTTGTTTGGCGATGCTATTTAGTGACAGTTTATGCACCTTCTTCATTCTAGAGAAACTTATTGTCCTACTACGAGATGGACGGAAGCTGCTTGGCACCCTCTGCTCATTCGATCAGTTTGGTATGCCACTCTTTACATCTGCTTTTTTCACATATTTTTCTTCCATGAGATTAACTTTTAATGTTTAACTTTGCAGCAAATGTTGTTCTTCAGAGTGCTTGTGAAAGAGTAATTGTAGGCGAACTATATTCTGATGTCCCTCTTGGACTATATGTGATCCGGGGAGAGAATGTTGTATTAATCGGAGAATTGGTAATTATCGCTGTTACACTTTGAAATGACCATGGTCAAACCCATTTCCTCATATTCATGGTATAGATCTGGTATTGTATTGAGCAGGATCGAGAGAAGGATGAACTCCCTAGTAACATGACTTGTGTTTCAGAGGCTGAAATAAGAACGGTACACACTTTACTTGATATAATCTTGTTTAGTGTTTTTTTCTTCTGATTTTCAGATAAAGTTTTGAGGAAATAGTTCCACCTTCGGTGCACAATTTAGCTCTCTTTCCATAAGGCTAATGAAATCATTGCCCAAGGAAGAGATGTCACATGGAGAACTGTAGATACAGTCATGCTCATCATTTGGTCCTTTTGTCTTTGTGCACTGACCTGAGCACTCTCTCATGTATGCACAAGCGATTTAGACAAAGTATCCATGAAAAATAAATATGAGAAGCTAGCTAACTGATTGCACCCAAAACTGCAAAGATATCCTTGATATCGACCACAGTGGTTATGGTGGATACAGCTAGCATGTTTATATGTTGTTTGTAGACTTGCTGGTATGCTCAAACAGAGGATCCTGACTCCTTAATACACTCTACAACTGATATTTTTTTTTTTCATTTGTCCCAGGCTGAGAAAGCAGAAAAGGAAGCAAGAGACCTGAAGGGCACGATGCGGAAGAGGATGGAGTTCCTAGACTTTGATTAATCCATTAGTCCTGTTGATAGTTATTGTCCCCTCTGTGGCCGCCCGGTTTTTAGTGGCGGCTTTCACTTTGTTCGTGGGCAAATGAAAGCCCCCCTGATTGCACTCTTATCTCAGCCTCCTGTTTAGCCTGATTGTTTCGGACTGAGTTGTTCAGCAAGCAGCTTACTATTCAGTAGCAATGCGTCTTTTATTCTATTTCACCTATTGCGGTTCACTTTCTTCAGAGCTCAGACTTCGTCATGCTAGCTCTTTTATGCTTGTTTGACGATAATTTATTGGCAATTTTTCTTCTGTTTTAGGCTCTTGTGTTGCACGCTAAAGAAGTTACCTGAGATGATTCCGTCTGATCATATACCCGCTACAAGCTCACGGTCGGGTCTTGATGACCCATCACAGAGTCGGCTGGTGAAAGGCATGGTGTCTCACCAGCACATCTCATTCGGGTCTGAAATTGAATTGCCAGAGGGCCAGGAAATTTGGCACTTGATGATGATGATGATGATCGGGCTGGCGGGTGTGAGCCCTGCAAGATTGTTCGGCTGTCCCCGTGTGGGTTTCGCAATAATACCCCCCAACCTGTTGTTGCTGCGGCCCTTTGCCGCTCGGGAGTATCTGTCTATCTGAATTTTGAAAGCGCTCATCATTCATTCATGCATCGATCTGGGTGACAAGGTGATGTGGCCGTAAGATCTTGGTCGATGCATAAGCCCCTGGATATCAGCAGAGCCACGGCATTGTCACCGTCTCTCTCGATAGCAGCTGCTGTTTCCCTTTCGACGGGTACCGTTTTCACCATTGATCCGTGGCGCTGTCACTGAAAACGCATGAGATACCTAATGCCCTACACGCACGTATGATCCATTGCAGATATGCAGGACGGGGCACCGAACCGAGAAAGAGAGAGATCACGGGGTAGGCATGTGATGTGACCACTGGGTAGCCGGAATCCTGTACCCGGTTGCAACGGCGCCACGCACGCTAGGTTTGGCGTTGATGAGGACGCAACACTAGCATGGCCAATGGCGTTGCCCTGCTGCAAGTCAGCAGTGCAAGGAGGGCAGGGCACCCCTTCTCCCTATCCTGGCAGGCATTCATTCAAGGAGATCGGGCTAGGTCAGACGATTGAATCCGTGACAATAGACTAATCTGACCCTTTTGTAAAACTTGGAAACAAACTGAACTGGGTCTGAAAAAAAATTCACATACCCTTTTTCATGACGCCCGGCCTCAGGCGACATGGTAAATTGCATGATGTGGCGCCATGGTAGATGGTACAATACATGTCATGGCGACTGACGGAGTTATTAGGAGAGCATGGCGGGCGTCGTGCAATGTACCATGGGGCCCTAATCTAAGGTGCCATGCAAAAAGGTTCATTTTGTGAATTTTTGACAAATCTGGTTCATTTTCTGCACAAGTTTCAGAAAAGGGTCATTTGTGTCAAATTTGCCATTGAATTCTGAGATCATCGGCTGGCCCGTGTGGCCGTGTCCATTCCTGCTCCCGCCTGCTACACACACATGCAGACACTGCACATAATGAATGAGGTCCGGCGTCAATCGCGGATCAGCCGTATACCAGAATGTGGAATCCTGCAAGTTTGCTGACTACTTCCGCATCAGTTTGCTTCGAGTTTCCGCCATTTGTGAGCATGTAGCAAACTCTCAACTTCAAAACGTACCCTAGGGCGACAAAAGGCAAAGTCCTCTAAGAGTATCAAGCACGGAATGGCGGATATCAATGATCGATCGGTACTAGTGAAATTGTGCTCAAGAGTAGTCCAGATCAGATTTAAACTAGTAGTATCACTATTATATAGCGAAAGAAACAAATATAAGAATTCAGTTCCATCCACATGATTGCAATGTTCTAGCCCACGCCGCACAGTATACAGCGCCGCTCTGCTTGAAAGCATAGACGGCAACGAGAAAGAGAACCAGAGAATTAAAAGGAAAAATAGAGATAGAGCAGGAAATGTAAGCAATGCAATCTTCAGGCTTTCAGACACCAACTAATCGCTGGTGGGTCGGTAAAGAATAGCTACATATCAATCTACTTCTGCATTGAGCAGTGGTGGGAGTATATACATTAGTGTTGTCTTCATGATACTTAGCACTTAGCAGCTATAGCTAGCTAGCCTGTCCCGCGCGCCTCACCAGCACGGCCGGCACGAAGGGCGCCGCGTAGCACGGCTCGACGCCCGTCCACGACGACGGCGGCGCGTCGGGCGTCCCCGGAGCCGGAGGCCCCGACAGCGCCGCCACGCAGAGCTCGGCGAGCCGCCACATGGCGCTGCGAAGCCAGGGTAGCTTGATGAGGCGACGGAGGCTACAGAGCCCGCGTGCGACGCCCGCCCGCCGTGCGCCGGCGGCGCCGTTCCCGAGCCGGACGACGTGGACCTTGCGGCGCAGCCCGTGGCGCGGCAGGCGGAAGTGCGCGGCGGCGCGGCGCGGCACGACGATGCACGGCGGCGCCTCCGCCATTCTTCTCCTTCTCGATTTGGCTTCGGTTTCTTGGTTGGTGCAGGTGCAGGCAGGCACTGGCCGACGGTGGATTGTTGCCTTGTGGTTTTTGTTTTTCTCAACCGCTCTCGAGTTCGTGCAGTGGTATATAAAGAGGGTGGAGCCTTGGAGGGGCAGGGATGGGCTGTATGCTTGGTGATTTGCTCTGCATGTGCACTGTTCTTAATGGAGTATAATGAAAAGATAAGCCGAAGGTATGCAATAAAAAAAAATCAAAAAAAAATCTCACTTTTTAATGCTTGGTTGTCAAAAGCTGCACTTTTGAAATGACAATATTGCAAAAGAAAAATGTGACAATATGAACATGTGTGCACAAATCCTTATTTGCGATGTGTGTATTTTGGAGGTTGACAATTTGACTAGAATCAAAAGGCAATTCATTTAGTAGGAGTAACTTTTCTTCAAAAGAACCACGGAGAGTTGCACCCAGTTGGCCAGGTTCACCAGAAGGAGGCATCACACACCAAATACACCAGTAGGTAGGCGCCGCTCATAACTGTTGGTAACTTGGTATTCTCCTGGAAGAGCTTGCATCTTAAGACTACTCACTGTTGGTAACTTGGCTTATACATACATGGTTAAAGTATTGTTTCGTCACTTTGTCATGTTTTAATTAATGCCAGTTAGGACCGCATTTGAACGGTATGGTGGAATGTGAACTCGTCATAAGTATGTATAAGCTAAAAAGCAACATTTGTACAAATTAATTAATACTATTTTGAAACGTACAGTGCAGGTAAAGTTCGAAAATAGAACATTAACACATACCCTAACCATAATGTACTCCAAGCAAAAGGCTGATTTGACAAAAAAAAAAAAGACAAACAGTTTTCAGTTCTGGCTCCGGATGATTCATGCTTGTCAACCGTACCCTTTACACGTCCAGGCAATTAGTAGTGGTTCAAACACGTTTGTCAGGACAGACCATGCTCAAGGTTGGTGAAACAAAAAGGAGGACAGGAAAAAGAAAGCTGCCCCCATAAAAAAAGGTTAATGAATTCCGGAGAGGAAATTGCAGATTCCACCATGCCCATGTCATCCTGTTACAGAAACCACCAGGTTGACACGATTTTTGCACTCTTCACCAGGTGTATGTCTAATCCGTTGTAACCTAGTCTAAACACACTATTGACAGCAAAATTTAACACTAACCATCCATCAACAAGAGTACACGCTACATCACACTTTCAGGGCATGACGAAAAAATTGAGGCTGATGAAAACGACAGCATTAGATGATACATTTTATTCAACGAGATAAAACATTTTATTACTTTCATTGATTAAGAATAAAAATGCGTTGAGTGATTAATTAACCAATTAGCAGGAAACATACCAAAAGCCAGAACAAACACCCTAGCCGATCGTCATATTATTTCCTTTGTCCCTACTTATAAAACATTTATAATCAGAGACGGGTATTATATTTTAATATATTCGCACAACAGTATTTTTCTTTACTGAAAAGAGATATATATCGATAATCTCAATATACTTGGCCACCTGATTACAAAAAAGCGTTCGACGTATCCATGTTAGACCCGAATCAGCTGTTTATCAATTGGGATAAATAGGGCATTTAGAATGGTTTGCATCGAATTAGTCGGGCTTGCAACGGATTAGTCGTAGACATGGTGGAAAGTGCAAAAATTCTATAATACGGGTGGTTTGCGCAACGAAATGACGTGAGCATGGTGAAATGTGCAATTTCCTCGAATTCCGGAAGATCGAGGACCATGTACATGCATAAGTCTCCAATGGTTCTTCTATTCTATTTTTGTACAACCACAACACAGTTTATTTTTGAAAGAATATATTCCTTGTTTGTAGTTTGTAGTATATGTAGCAGATTTCACCTGCTCGTTTATTTGTGCAGGAAACAGAGTTCTAGTGGTGCAGAGTAAATGTACTAACTAATGTTCTTTCAAATGAAAAAAAAGAAATGTAGATCAGTTTGCCAGGCATAAGTGAGTAGGTAATGGCGCCAGTTTCCTCGTTTGAAAGAAAATAAAATTCTACTGAAGTTTCAACAGACAAGCAGCATACACTGAGTATATAAAGCTTGAACACAACGGTTATTGTTCGCCATCAGCCGTGAAGACGGGAGTTTAGGGCATGTACAGTGGTATTGACTCAGCTGTCTATAAAAACTCCACGTAGCTATTTTCGTGACCTGGAAGAGAGAGAATGTAGAAAATGGACCAGCCCGTCGATAAAAATACCGTCGGTCTGTTACCTTGTAAATCGCTGCTTACCAACGGCCAAATTCCCATTGTACGAAGGCTGTCGCTAATACAGCGGTTCGATCACCCACGTTCTTGGCTCCTGAGCAAATCGTGCTAGATAAAAGGCAGGCTGCTACTACGTTGTTTAGACGCTCTGAAGACAACTCCACTGTACGGGATGCATATGCCGCCGTCTACAAGTGACATGGCAGGGCCTTGCAGACAGCAGCCGTCTAAACCTTTGTACATGCCCTTAGAGGGAACAACACAGGTAATTGGAGTATAGTACAGTTGGTGAGTGGTGACAAGACAAAAGACAAAACTACTCACTACGTTTATAATTACCTGACATTTTGGATTTGGTCTAAGTCAAACTTTGTGAAGTCTTACCGAATACATAAAAAATTATCAACAATAACAATCCACCACACGGTCAAGATTTATGTTTTTCTTCATGAACTATGCGTGGAGATCTGAGAATACCACATCGTCTCATCACCAGCATAAACAAGGATGCTATTATCAGAGAAATGTCAATGGGTCGTCGGAAGATAACGAGTTGACCGGTTAGCACACAGGTAGACAAGCACAAGAGAAAGGTGGACTCGATGGGCTGTATGTTTTGTGATATGCTCTGCATGTGCAGAGTTCTTAATGAACTAAAATGAAATGAGAAAAAGGAAGACATGCCAAAAGAAAGAAACTCGTTTAAAAAATGATTGGGCTACTGGTTGGCAAATGCTACACTTTTGAAATAAAATTATTTAAGAAGAAAAATGAAAAGAGGGGATTGACATGTTTGCACGAATCTTTATAAACACATACGTGTTGGCAAATCATTTGAGTGCACTAATGCCGCGAGAGTATCATTGTATCCGAGACGTTGTGCCCGTTGTAACTTGTTCTAAACCACTTCTTAGTTAATGGAATAGGCTAATAGCATGTCAACCGGGGCCTCTAAATGTGTATCCGGCATCCCCCAATTGGGCCTCCTTTGGGGTGCCGGACATGTGTCCGGACAACATTTAGAGGCCGCCCACAGCGGCACTCCCCAAAGGCCCACCCCCAAACGCGCGTAAATTGTCGAACACCTCGGGAGCGTTCAAAAAACATTGCGAGCGACACGAAATTTAATCGATTCAAAGTTAAACGATTCAAATTTAAACTAAACGATTGAAATTTAAACCCTAATCCCTAAGCTAAACCCTAATCTAAACTCCGCCGCCATGGCCTGCCTCATCATCGAAGCGGGGCGCCTGTCCTGCCAGGGAGGCCTTCTGGCTCTCCTGGGCTAGGCGCGAGCGGACACGCCTCTCCTGCCGGAGCGCGCTCGCCGCCCGGCGCATGTCATCCCTGGCAGCCCTTGCAGCTGCCGCATCGCTCTCCGCTGCTGCTGCCTGCCTCGCCTCGCGCACGGCATCCCTTGCAGCTGCTGCTGCCGCCTGCCTGGCCTCACGCGCCCGGTTCAGCTCCTCATAAACCGCCTGCTGGGCGGCCTCCATCGAGGCCGGATTCTCCCGCTCCGCGGCCACGGCGTTGAGGTCCGCGTACGCCGCGTGCTCGGTGGCCATGAAGGCGCGGCAGCGAGCGTCTCGCTCCGCGGTCTCGAGGGAGGCCTTCAGGACGGCGGCCTCGACGACGTTGCCAACCGCCTCGTAGCCGAGCCTGAGCTGGTTGGCCGCCTGCTCGGCGCGCCAGGAGTCGAAGGAGTTCATGGCGACCACCTGGTCGGGCCACAGCGGCAGCGGCAGCTCCTGCTCCGGCGCCGGCTCCTCCTCCGGAGGCGGCTCCTGCCCAGGGTAAGGATCCTGGGCCGGCTCCTGCTCCAGCTGCTCCTCCACGTCGATGTCGTCGACGTTCGCCCAATCGAAGGGCTCCTCATCGACGACCGGCTGGAGCGCCTGCTCCGGCGCCTGCTCCTGCCCCAGAGGGTGAGTGCGGCGCGCTGCCTGGGTGAGGGTGGACCAGGTGGTTTGGAGGCGGCGAGGCATGGTGCTTGGCGAGGTGCTTGGCTACGGCGAGTGTTGGTGTAGTGAGGCTGCACGGCGGAGGAGTGTGTGCCGAGGCCGCACGGCGGAGGAGTGTTATATAGGCGGGGAGGGGGCGGGAAACGGAGGGGAGGGAAGCGGTGGCGCTGGGCGGGAAGCGGCGGGTGGGTGAGCACGCGTCGCGTCGGAGTTATGTGGCGGCGACGCGATTCGGCCACGCCGACGCTTGGGAAGCCGGGAAAGCCTGGGCGCCGGCGTAATTGTGAGGCGTGCCGCAGACGCCTCGCCGTCCCGTCGCTTCGTCGCCTGCAGAAACGCGTCGCCATTAACGCGGGCGGAACGGCCTCCTGCACGGCGCAATTTACAGCACCCCCTCGCCGCCTATGTCTATGACGGATGGGGCGCACCTGTCGGAGGCCATGTCCGGTCAATGTCCGGCACCCCCAGGAGGGCCTCCAAACTTGGAGGCCCTATTGGGGGTGCCGGACACAAAATCGCCCGGGGCGAGGCTTTGGGGGTGCCGTTGGTGGCGGTTTTTGGTGTTCGGCCCCCCCAAAGGCCTTTGGGGAGTCCTTTAGAGGCCCTGGTGGAGATGCTCTAAGCTTTTGCCTTGTTTCAGAAAAAAGAACTTTTGGAAACTGATAGTCAATTTGGTTGGAATTAGATTTAACTCTTCTTTCAAAAGATCCATGATGAATTGCACTCATTGTCACTAGAAAGAGACTTCGACACACCCCTGTCTGATAGACAATCAGACGGTAGAGAGGTTCAGAGAGCTCATAATTGTTGGTAGAGGGGAACCATATTCTCCTGGATGAGAGGCTTCTTAATTAAGTTTGTTCTAATTATATATCAAGTGTCTAACGTCTTGTTTGGTTACTTTTTTTGCTCTAAATTAGTGGCAGCTAGGACTGCATGAGAATGGTTTATGGAGTGTTCGCCCAGCAAATCGTATGTGAACTAATTAATACCCAACCTAATTAGTGATACTACTCCGAATTAAAAAGACCCTAACCATAATGTACACCAAATTAAAAGCTGATTTGACCAAACAATTGCCGTGTACAACCTTTTCAGTTCTCGCTTAGATACTTCATGCTTGTTTGTTCATCACACTCTTGACACATCCAGGCAGTAGTAGCGGGCAAAACACGTTTGTCAGGACAGACCATGTATGCTTATGGTTGGAGAAAATAAATAAATGAAAATCTGCTCTATAATAATTGAAAGAAAGAATTCCGGATGACCGAGGACCACGTGCATGCGTAAGTCGTGCGTCTTTTTTTTCTTCTCTACTGTACAACATCTCATCTCAGTCCATTTTTGTAAGACTAGCCATACTGGAGAGTATCATACACTAGTATCATGCATATGATATTAGTCTATGTTACTAATTACATAGTGGTTAGTAACATGTTTGTGGTATCATATACTAGTGTATTTATTAGCTTGCACACTCATCTTGCATTAGAATCTGTTATGTTAGGGTATCTACCTATGATACCACTACCATGTCTCATCATTAACTGCAGTGACACGTCATCTTTTTTGCCAACGTGGCATGCATGATACTACCTATGTTACTCCCACTATAGCTAGTCTAATAAACTTCCTTTGGTGTAGTATGCATCAGAACACTGAACTCTGTGTAAAGAACAAAATTATGCTGCTTGTGTATGGGTAACCGTACCACAACTTGCCTAACATAAGCGAACAGATAATGGCGCCACTCACTCGTTCGAAAGAAACATTTCTTATTCTGAATTTTCCATAGACAAGCAGTATACACTGTGTATACAGCTTGAGCTCCAGGGTTATTGGTGATCGCCATCAACGGCGAACACCATAGTTAAGATGGGCATGAATGCATGATCGAGGTGGTTGGACTACAGTTGCTGACAATACAAAACATCAACACCACAGCCATTGTCTACTAGATTGTATTTGTGATCTACATATATAGAGATTTGAGAACATCAGATCCTCTGATCAGGACACATAAACAGGATGCTATCAGCAGAAAAATGGTGATGGCCTGATGGGTAATGCGTTTTGCTACACGCAAAAAGGTTGGCTCGATTGTCCTATTTGGGCCGATTAGATTCTGATCCGGAACATCCATCAGCCTGAACTAAAACATAGAAAGCCCACCAGCAGTTATACTACACAGAATCGGTAACGGAACTCGGAAGGCGACTCCGCGAGGGAGTAGCATCCGCACCTTGGCGGTTGTACTTCATAGGCGCCTCGGTGCTCGCCGGAAAATTGAATCGTCTCTCGATCCGGCGGAGGAAGAAGATCACTGTCGGTGTAGCAGAAGGTAAGGACGTCTAATCCCACCTTACTTTCTCTTCTGTCACCCTCTTCGTCTCTAATCTGTCGACCTAACAGACGTCGCGGCGGTGGCCATGGAGCTGGATCCGTGGATAGCGACCACGAGAAAGAAATTAGAGGATGACATGCTTTGCATTTGGTTGTGGGACAAGGAGCTGGACTCCATAATCAAAGAACAGCAAGAGCTGGACGAGCAAGGCAATTACGAATACTATGAACATGACCAACCTCCATACGACGACGAAGAAGAGGAGCGCCATTGCGGCTCTACGGGCTGCGGGTATATGTTCCGCTACGAGGACGGGAACCCGTATTACGTCGCCGATATGGAGGAGAGGTGGGAGAATCAGTTGCAGTTTCCTCCTATGCCTAGCGCCGAGAAATCGCATCCCTTATGGAGAGTCTCGAGAGGGTCTCTTCCTGTCGAGGGACCGTGTCAGCTCGAGCCAAATCTGGTGTCTGCACAAAGCTTGTGTAAGTGGGCATGCAACAACTAGAGTATTTACATCGAAAATTTTCCTTAAAAATAGTATTTACAATTTTACATCGATAAATTTTATATCTAATGATTTGTTTTCATACTGCCTGCAGTGCCTCCATTGCCAAAATGGGAAAACCGTTGGGTGGACAGAAAGATACATGAACCTTGTCGGCGGGCTATCCAAGTTTTAAGTTTGAATTTATTGTCTCCTCATGATGCCTCGATAGAGATCTACGGCATGTTTGCATTTCGAGATGTACGAGACAACGGACGACGCAACTTTGTCTTTGAATACTCAAGGGACAAACCATGCAAGCTTAACTGCTTAAGCCGGTGAGTGTACCATTTCTTTTTTTTCTCCTCCTTTTTCCCTTTTTTGAAGTACAAGATATATGTCTAAGTAAGAAATATGCAGGTGCTTGTAAGCTTCAACCTCTATTTACCCCTCCCCAAGGTATCTATGCGGTTGGGCTTTTGCTAATTGAGTATCGTCTAGTACTGAAAGATGAAGAAGGTGAGAACGATAAGGTATTAATAGATGGATATTCTGTTTATGCTCCATCATTCTACGCAGACTTTGAAAGGCTACATTGGCACATCAACACTGGTCACCACGGCAACATCGATCTAAGAATGGTCGCTATCCCAAAGGCGGTGTTGGCGGTGTTGGAGTGCGAGGTACACCATCTTGGGGACAATTTGTTCGATTCACTTACAGTAACCGTGGATTATCGTAATGTGCACGTGGGTGCTTTTCCAATCTTCATTGGGAAGTTGAGTGTTTGCAAGCTGCCACCGGTCACAGTTAGTGTGGATTACAGCAAGAATTTGACAATAGACTTATACACCCACAATAGTCACCTGGATGACGATAACTGCCATCCTGATGGTGTTGTTGGTGACGACAATAGTCCTGGTCGTTTTGATTACGATATTGAGGATATCATAACTGACACTATGTGGTTTGAACCGCAGAAGAGTGGGAGCTGTACAAAAATGGCTAGTCGCTTGTACGGCCTTGTAATGTCAGTGAAGGTAACATGGTCTAGCCTGTGTGATCCATGTCAATAAGAATTATATTTCCAAAGTCCACACGATACATGGTAGCTGCAGATGAAATCGACCTCTGAGTGTACTTGTACGTCGGCCACAGCAAAGGCCATAGCACATCTAGCTATGCTGTCTTTGATATGAGAGTCAGAAGCAAAGAACTGAAGTTGGAACTGAACATGTCCATCTTGACCTCTCCCCCTCATTGCCTCTCAAAACGTACTGTCATACAATGGGCCATACCAACATTTGGTACATGACTTGGTGTAGCAGCTACTCCTAGATGCAATTGTTTCGTTGAATGGATGGATTATCTTCTCTTTTTTTTAGTCCTTTGTTAATTAACTGTAATCTCTTCATCGGGCAATGGTGTTTGTTTCGTGAACTGAAGCTTTAACTAGTTACATACAAAATCGAACTCGGGATAGTATAGTACTCCAGTAAATAACATGCGTCTCTTTTGGCTACATTTGGTATTGGTGGCTGATCAACTCTGTTTCGCCCTTCTTGTTACTAAAAACATGAGCGGTTTCCAACTTTATACGCACTGAACGACATAGCTGGCATTGGTGGCTCTTGGTAGTAGTTGGTAAGGGCATCACCGGTCGTCCCCCCAGCGCCCCCGAGGAGGCCTTTTTAGCGCCGGCGCGAAGGAAATCCTACCAGCCACCCCCCCAGAAGTCGATTTAGCGCCGCTTAGCGCCGTTTTTAGCGCTGTTTCGCGCCGGCGAACCCAGCCCAAACCCAGCGCGTTGGGTTCCGCTTGGGGGGCAAAAGGCGTCCGCGGGCCAGACTTGTCGGCGTGGCAAGGCGATTTCCTTCCATAATTTGCCCTCTTCCCTCCATAATATTGATCTTTCCCTCCATTTCTCCCCCACATATACCTCTCCCTCCCTCCCGATCCCGCCATTTCCCAGAGATCTGTCTGCCATGGCTCCCGCCCGATTCACAGGACCCTGCGTCGTCGCCGTCCCCGCGTCCTCCGCCGCCTCCATGACCGGGAAGAAGCCGCGGAAGCCGAGAGCGCCGAAGGAGAGGCCACCGGGCATGAGCAACGCCAAGTGGATCGCCGACGAGGCGCGCCGGAAGTCGGACAACATCCAGCGCCGGGCGAGGGAGAAGGCGCAGCGGCAGAGGCTCCTGGCCGCGCAACTGGCGGAGGCCGAGGGCCAGGCCCCCAAAGAGGAAGAAGAAGAGGAAGAGGAGGTGGAGGTGCTGGATGAGCCGCCAACTCTGGCTGCGTCTGCCGCGCTGCCGGTCAAGCGGAGGGGCGCCTTCTCTCCTCATCCTCATCCTCATCCTCAGTTCGCCGGTTGGAGGCAAACCACTGTCGCCTCGCCATTCCCTTGGGTACGCTGTCGAGGGGTCACCTCGGCAGATCCCAGGTTCGAGTACCCGAGTTGATTGAAGGGGAAGAGATTGTGAGTGCTGGTAGTTACCACGGCTGACAAGCAAGGCGATTTACCCAGGTTTTGGCTCCCAGAGGATAATACCCTACTTCCTGCTTGTCTGATCTGTATTGATGGAGTCGAAGATTACAATGGTGATCCCGGCGAGATGATGATCTCGCTAGGGTTTCGGTGGTGAATATGGACGTACCCTCGACAGAGGTCCCTCCTAGCCTTTATATGGAGGCTAGGTCTCAGGAGTTTGGTGTCGATTAGGTTTACAAGATTTGGTAAGCATCTACCGACCTAAGCCTCGACTTCCTTGGGATGTAGATTGTCCTTGTTGGGCCCTTCAAGGGCCTGCAGTGGCTAATCTTGAGGCTTGGCGTGCACTAGGTATCTCATAGTGGGGCACCCGTAAGGTAGGCCCACGTCAATAACCCCCGAGTACTTGGTCGAATCGTAGAATCGGGTAATGACTCCTTTCTCTGTGCATGCCTTTCTTCATGAGTCGAACGCTTGTTGACTGCCTTAATGTGCTTCGTCTTGAGTTGATGACTCGAACATGTGATGTGCGGCTGAGCAGCCCAATCCTTTAAAAATTTCGACTGCATTCTATCGGGAGCGCGAACAGTGCTCCCGATGGGAGTAGCCCCCGAGATTAAGCTAAATTGCTTGTAATTGAGGTTAATCTCAAAAATCCCTCTCAGTCGAAAAGAAATTCTTGAACCTCTCCAGATGGGAGTAATTTAGGAAATCACTAATACATCAGAGTCCTTTTTTAGCCTGTCTTGGCCTACTGTGTGTTGCACGTTCGAGTGCTTGTTCAGCATGGTGGCCTACTGATGGGACTCGAATGTTGTTTGAATGTTTGCTCAGCCTGACGGCCTACTTGGCATGAACTCGAATGATCTTCGAGTGTTTTCTCCACCGTGTGGCTTACTTGGTAGTCGAAAAGATGTATTGAAGCTCACTCAGCCGAATGGCCTACTGCGCTGCTTTGCCCTTGCTGACGTCATGGCTGACGTTTTCTTTCTTTCGCTGCCACCGATGGGACGTGACACTGCGGTCCGCTGTCAGTGTTGACCTGCAGCGACGTTTGCAGTTACTGATTTGACCACTCTGCGCGAAAATTTCGCGGCGTGATGATGGTTTCCTCTTTTCTCGTGCGTAGTGGGCGGCGTGGCTCGCGACGGTTGCGTTCTCCGCCCGCCACGTGTAGGGCTGGATGGAGCGTGCCGTTTGCAGATGCTGTTTGGACGGTTAGGATGCGTCGTTGCCTCGGTATATTAATTTCACCGTGGCGTGAGGATGTCTCCGATGGCGGATGAACTAACCACCGTTATCGGGTGCCCCGAGAAGTAGTGCACCAGCTTCCTTGAGCTCATGAAGACACCATATGCAAGCTTCTGGTAATGCGGGTACCTTTGCTTGGACACGGACAGAACCTCGCTGAGGTAGTAGATGGGTCGTTGCACCAGGTGCCCTTTGCCTTCATCGCGCTCGACGACGAGGACTATGCTGACCACTCGATTGGTTGCTGCTACGTAAAGGAAGATGGGTTCCTTATCAGCGGGTGCGACGAGGATGGGCGGAGTCGACAGGACGCGCTTGAGGTGCATGAACGCTGCTTGCGCTTCTTCCGTCCACTCGAACTTGTCCGCTTTTTTCATCAGTTGGTAGAAAGGGAGTGCCTTTTCGCCCAACTTACTAATGAATCGGCCGAGTGCCGCGATTCGACCAGACAGGCGCTGGACTTCACGGAGCTTGGTCAGAGGTGGCATCGTCAGGATGGCCTATATCTTCTCGGGATCCGCTTCGATTCCTCGTGCTGACACCAGGTACCCGAGCAGCTGTCCTGCGGGTACGCCAAAAGCGCACTTGTCTGGGTTAAGCTTGATCTGCTATCTGTTGAGGTTCGCGAATGTCTCGCGCAGGTCTTGGAGGAGGGTGTCCTCTTTGCGGGTCATGATGACGATGTCGTCGATGTAGACTTGTACGTTCTTCCCGATCTGTAGCTCGAGGCAGTTCTGCATCATGCGCTGGGAAGTGGCTCCAGCGTTCTTGAGCCCGAAAGGCATCATCTGGTAACAGAAGACACCGTGGGGCGTGATGAAGGTTGTTTTCTCCTGATCTTCGACTCTCAGCTTGATCTGGTTGTAACCCGAATATGCATCCAGGAAACAGAGGCATTCGCAGCCTGCGGTTGAGTCGATGATCTGGTCGATGCGTGGCAGAGGGAAGTGGTCCTTCGGGCAACACTTGTTGAGGGCGGTGAAGTCGACGCACATGCGGAGCGCAGTCGACTTTTTCTTCTCGACGAGGACTGGATTAGCGAGCTAGTCTGATTTCTTGATCTCTCGAATGAATCCAGCATGACGTAGCCTGTCGATCTCTTTGGTGATGAAGATGCGCTTCCGCTCGGGGACACGGCGCATGGTTTGCTTGACAGGTCTTGCATCATCCTTTAACTGGAGAGAGTGCTCGGCAAGTTCCCTGGGTACTCCTGGCATATCTGAAGGCTGCCAGGCGAAGATTTCCCAGTTCTCACAGAGGAACTTGACGAGCGCGCTTTCCTATGCGCTAGTCAAGCTTGTTGAGACTCGAACGGTCTTTTCAGGGTCCGTCGGGTGGACTTGGACTGCTCTTGTGTTGTTGGTGGCGTTGAACGCTGCGTCGTACGCTGGTTTCTTGGCAACAGGGAAAATGGTCCTGTTGTCGCGAGACACCTCTTCGAGTTGTTCTTGCATGCCGAAGGACTCGGAGATCTTGTTGAAGTCTCTATCGCATCTTTCTGATCGATCGAAGTCACCGTTCACCGTGATGACTCCTTTCGGGCCTGGCATCTTCAGCATGAGGTAGGCATAGTGAGGTACGGCCATGAATCTTGCGAATGTTGGGCGTCCAAGTATCGCGTGATACTGCGATGCCCAGTCGACGACTTCGAAGTCGATTGCCTCCTTTCTGAAGTGGTCAGGTGTGCCAAAGATGACGTCGAGTGTGATCGTTCCCACGCGTAGAACTGCTTTCCTAGGTACTATGCCGTGGAAGGTGCTTCCTGATTTGGCAAGGTTATTCAAGGACCTGCCCATCTTCCGGAGAGTGTCAGTGAATATGATGTTGATGCCGCTGCCTCCATCCATGAACACCTTGGTCATTGCAAAGTTGCTGATATGCGCTTCGACCACGAGTGCAGCATGTCCTGGCCGTGGCACTTTTGGTGGGTGATTGGCTCTTGAGAAGATGATGTCGGTCTCAGACCCGCGCAGGTACTTTGGGGTTGCGGGTGGACATGCGACAGCTTGGTAGACCTATCGACTGATCAGCTTCTGGCACCTGTTCGTTGGGCGCCCCTTCTAGATCATGTTCAGTTGCCCTCATATGACTGGGTACTGGTCTTCCCTCACTCGAACTTCTTCCTGCTGGGGTTGCTGCTGTACATATGCTACTGCTGTGTGCGCTGGTGCATCCGCGGGTGCGCCTGTGGGTGCGGCCTGGATAGCCAGCTGTGCTACAGGTTGTGCCACAGGTGTTTGCGGTTGAACCTTTTTCTGGATGGCCTCGTATATCTTGAGGGCTTTCCTACAATCTTTCAGCAGGTGGTTGGCACTCCACTTTCCTATCTCAGGGTTTCGGAACATGTGATGCTTGCATGGCTGTTCGAGCTCTTCTTCAGGGAGAGGGTGCGGCGTTTCCACTCGCGTTTCTGCCCCCCATCATTGCGGTAATTATCTTGATTTTGGCTGTAGTAGCCTTGGCTGTTTTGGCGACTGTTGTCGCAACTGCGGCCGCTACTAGTTCGATTGTGTCTCTTGCGTCGTAGCGGGGTTTCTTCTCGCGGCGATCATCTCTCCAGTTGCTTGGGCCGCCTTCTTCCTTTACCGCGTAAGGGCGGTCGTCTCGAATTGACTCCTCTCCGTCCGCCCATTGGTTTGCTATCTTCATGACTTCGACCATGGAAGTCGGCTGGATTCGACCGAACGCTTCTCTAAGATCTTGGCGCCACACGCCACGCTGAAAGGCGTCCATTGCCTTGTCTTCCGAGATGACCCCGATGCTGTTACGCAGCAGAGTCCATCGCGAGATGTACGAGCGCAATGGCTCATCTCTTCCTTGCTTGCAAGCCTGCAACTCGACGAAGGTGCCTGGTCGCGAGTATGTTCCTAGGAAATTCTTGACGAAGGCCTCTTCAAATTGCTCCCACGAGTTAAAGGAGTTCTTGGGCTGGGTTTGGAGCCACCCGCGTGCAGATCCAGTGAGCATCAGCTGAATGTAGTGCATCGCGGTAGTCGGGCTGCCCCCTTAACAGTTACAGGCGACGAGGTAATCTTCGAGCCAGAGCCTCGGGTCTTGCTTCCCGTCGAACTTGGCTGCTTCGGCTGTGAGCTTGAAGCCTTTTGACATTCTTGTGTTGCGGATGCTGAGGGTGAAACACGAGGCGCCACATGGCTCGTAACTGCCGCTGGAGTACTGGTCTTGATCTTGCGAGCTGCTTGCTCTCTTGGCGCGGTTGCGGTCGAGCTGCTTCTGCGTGATGTAGTTGCGCGCGTCCTCTCCTTCTTGAAGGTGTCGCGTGGGCCGCTCCACGTACAGGGCACGCTCGCGGTCGCGTCGACCTGGGTCCCCCGATGCCTTATCGGCGGCGCCGGACTTGAGTAGAGCGTCTTCCGCTAGTTTGAGTGCCTTGATCTGCTGCTTGTGTACGTTAACACGCGGGTCACCTTCCGGAGGTTGGGTCAACTTCAGGTAAGTGCCTGTTGACATCAGAGCGGCAGAGGCTGTTCTTGGGATCGGAATCCCTTCTGCGTCTTCTGTCACGTATGATGACTCGAGGTTGCGAGTGACCGTAGCTCTTTCCGCTTCTGGTATCCGTTTCAGGCGTGTTCGATGACGCCTTTCTGAGACTGCGGTTTCTGAGGAGGCGAAGGAGAAAGCGACGCGTCGGGCACTCGAGTTGTCGGCGATCTCTTTGCGTCGGGCCAACTCAGCTTTTTCCACACGGAGCTTCTCGGTGTCTTTCCACATCAGGTACCGGTAAGCCATCATGTCTTCTCTGGTCGCGTCTTCTGGGGGCATGGTGTATTCTTCCATGTGTTCAGGGCTCTGATCCCCATGTCACGAGTGATGGTGAGCTTCGTCACCCCATCTGGCATGGTCACCTCCAACGGGTACGCCGGAGGTTCTTCTCGACGATTGTTGTTGGGGGTGGTGGTTTCGATCATGTAGATCTGCGCTGGTCGCGACTGGGCCGTCGACTGCGCGTCGCTGTTGTCGGAATTGTCCCCGGAGTCAAAGATGGAGGCGACGTGATAGACGCCGCAGTCGCTGCAGAATTCGTCGGGTGAGGAATCGACGATCCTCGTTGTCTCCGTTGCTGATGGAGGTGTGGTGGGCGGAGTCGAAGCGGCCACGACCTTCGCAGTTGGTGTTGTGGAAGCGAGCGCGATCTCCGTAGCCGAAGGAGATGCAGACGATGTCGGTGATGCAGATGCGATCTCCGCGGTTGCTGGAAACGCAGTCAATGTAGATGTTGCAGATACGATCTCCGTGGTCGATGGAGATGCGAGTCCCGCTGCCGTCATAGGCGCGAGAGCAGAGGGTCGAAAGACGCCCCACTTGTTTACATGGAGATGCATGTTTCCGAAGGACAAAAACATACCTCCGTAGAGATCGGTGTACACCGGGCGCTGGGCCGGCGGGTGCGGATCGTAGATGAAGGAGCCGAAGCTGATTGGCTTGCTGACGGTCGGAGCGTCAATCTTCATTGCTGATGGAGCCGGTGCAACCATGATTCCAGCACTCGTCGTTTCCCACAGACGGCGCCAAATGTCGAGGGGTCACCTCGGCAGATCCCAGGTTTGAGTACCCGGGTTGATTGAAGGGGAAGAGATTGTGAGTGCTGGTAGTTACCACGGCTGACAAGCAAGGCGATTTACCCAGGTTCAGGCTCCCGGAGGATAATACCCTACTTCCTGCTTGTCTGATCTGTATTGATGGAGTCGAAGATTACAATGGTGATCCCGGCGAGATGATGATCTCGCTAGGGTTTCGGTGGTGAATATGGACGTACCCTCGACAGAGGTCCCTCCTAGCCTTTATATGGAGGCTAGGTCTCAGGAGTTTGGTGTCGATTAGGTTTACAAGATTTGGTAAGCATCTACCGACCTAAGCCTCGACTTCCTTGGGACGTACATTGTCCTTGTTGGGCCCTTCACGGGCCTGCAGTGGCTAATCTTGAGGCTTGGCGTGCACTAGGTATCTCATAGTGGGGCACCCGAAAGGTAGGCCCACGTCATACGCCGATGCTGACCCCCATGGTGGATTCAACCCCAACCTCACCTTCCCCCACCATCCGCCGATGATGTTCGTCGGCTCACCGGGCTACGCATCTTCGCCGTCGCTCCGCCGTTCCCTCCCCTTCGCCTCGCAGTCCCTGTTGGGCGGGATGCCCCAAGACAGCAGCTTCATGGACGGGATCATCACCACCGGCTCGACGGCAGCAGCGGCGGCATGCTCTGGCTTCCTCTCGAAAGGTGGGGAGTTTTTCTCGCAGGGCGGCGGCGATTACGGCAAGGTGCGTCTGGCGCCGGTGGCGACACGGAGGAGGCGGAGGCGGAAGAAGGAGAGGAGACGGCGCCTGCAGCTGCGGAGGGAGCAGATGGCCCGACCAAGGATGGCGACATGGGCGGCCGCCGTACCAGGAAGGCCCCCAAGGCAGCGCCAAAGCCGCCCGTCGAGCCACGCATCAAGTGGACGACCAAAGAGGATGTCCTCCACGCCGAAGCATGGAAGACAGTCAGCCTCGACCCGATCGTCGGCGCCAACTAGTGCCTGGACAACTACTGGAAGAGGGTGAAGTCAGCGTTGATGCATGTAAAATGCATACATGAACTTCACATTGTTTTACTTATATTTCAATCATATTTGCATCATATAAGGGTTATATCAATGTTTTATCATGATTTTGGGAATATTTTATTGATTTCATATTTTTATGGAATTAACCCTACACAGGCAGAAAACCCTATTTTCTATATTTTGATGTTTCAGGGACCCAAACGACGTCCAAATAACCTAATATTTTACGAGCGTCAGTTTTTGGAAGGAACAAGACTTGGGAGCGAAGGAAGTGAACAAACGGAGGCCCGTGGACCAAAAGAGGGTGGTCCACTGATACGTCTCCAACGTATCTATAATGTTTTATTTTCCATGCTTATATTATGCCAATTGCTACATGTTTTATATACACTTTATATCATTTTTATGCATTTTCTGGGAGTAACCTATTAACAAGATGCCACAGTGCCAGTTCCTGTTTTCTGCTGTTTTTGGTTTCAGAAAAGTTGTTCTAGAAATATTCTCGGAATTGGACGAAACAAAAGGCCAAGTCTCTATTTTTCTGGCACGTACACGGAGTCCGAAGGAGAGACGAAGGGGGGCCGTGGGCCATCCTCACCATATGGTGGCGCGGTCCCACCTCCTGCCGCGCCGCTCCTTCGCCTATAAATTGCCTTTCTCGGGAAAACCTTAAACACCCGAGTCAATTTCTACGAAAAGTTTCAGAGCCACCGCCGCCATCAACCCTAACTCGGGAGGGTTCTGAAGCTCTTCCCGGCACCCTGCCGGAGAGGGGGAATCATCACCGGAGGGCTCTATATCGCCATGCCTGCCTCCGGAGTGATGTGTGAGTAGTTCATCCTTGGACTATGGGTCCATAGCAGTAGCTAGATGGTTGTCTTCTCCTCTTGTGCCATCATGTTTAGATCTTGTGAGCTGCCTATCATGATCAAGATCATCTTATTGTAATGCTACATGTTGTGTTTGCTGGGATCCGATGAATATTGATACTATGTCAAGTTGAATACTGAAATATTATGTCTATGTTATTTATGATCTTCCATGCTCTCCGTTGCTTGTTGATACTCTGGCCAAGTGGATGCTTGTGACTCCAAGAGGGAGTATTTATGCTATATAGTGGGTTCAGTCTCCATTTAATCTGGGGGAGTGACAACAACCTCTAAGGTTGTGGATGTGCTGTTGCAACTAGGGGTAACCTAATGATGCTTTTTCTAAGGATGAATGTGGTGTTTACATTATGCACTTTACTTAATGCAATTGTCTGTTGCTTGCAACTTAATACTGAAAGGGTTGCGGATGCTAACCTGAAGGTGGACTATTTAGGCACAGATGCATGTTGGATAGCGGTCTGTGTACCTTGTCGTAATGCCCAAATGAATCTCATAGTAGACACCACAACTTGCACATGCATATTATGCACTTTTCAATATTGTCAATTGCCCAGCTGTAATTTGTTTACCCAGCATGTTAGTTATTTATTACGGAGAGACACCACTAGTGAGCTGTGGACCCCAGTCCATTCTTTTACATCTGAAATACAACCTACTGCAATCATTGTTCTCTTTCATTCTCTGCAATTAAACATCATTTTCCACACCACACTTTTAATCCTTTGTTTTCAACAAGCCGGTGAGATTGACACCCTCACTGATTCGTTGGGACAAAGTAGTTTGATTGTCTTGTGTGCAGATTCCACGTTGGCACCGGAATCCGTGGTGTTGCGCCGCGCCACATTTCGCCACCAACAACCTTCAGAAGTGACTTTGATCTCCTACTGGTCAGATTAAATCTTGGTTTCATACCGAGGGAAAACTTGCTGATGCACTCATCATACCTTCCTCTTGGGGTTCCCAATGAATGAGTGACTTTCACGTCATCAAGCACTTTTTTTGGCGCCGTTGCCGGGAGATCAAGACACTTAGGATTGAGCAGGCTTCTACCTCCCCTTCGACGAAGCACTTTTTTCTGGCGCCGTTGCCGGGGAGGTCAAGCCTTCTGTTAGGGGAGTCTCTCACTTCCAATCTCTTTACTTTGTTATTGTCTTGCTTAGTTTATTTTTATTTTGTCTTGTTTGCTCTCTTTATCAAAACACAAAAAAAAAATTAGTTACTTGCATCTAGTTTATTTTCAGTTCTTTATCATGTCTAGTTCTATCCCTGTTACCATGTCGCTCGAGAAATTGATCTTCACTTTCAAACAAGGGAGTGAGTAGAGTTTTAAGGAAGCTTGGTCTAGAATTTTTTATTCTTATGGTAAAACTGAGCCTAAAATGACTTTAGGCCTGCTTCTTAGTAGCTTTTATTTTGGACTGTTCTTTTTTATAGATATGTCTTGGATGCTGTAGTGGGAGAAGATTTCCTTCATTGTGATGGGGATCAAGCTTTTAATGCCATAAAAATTGGTTGCATCCTCTAGCGCAGCCAATAAATTTGATTCAGCTCTTGTTGACATTCATGCTAGATTAAACACTCTTGAGACAAATTTATCTTGTTTAAAAGAAGGTTATAATCAGATTCGTGAATATTATGATTATGTTCCAATGAGTTTTGAACCTTCAATGTGGGTCCCTACGGTAAAGGTTGCTATTTGTGGTGAAACTTTTTATGCCCGTTGTGATATTATGTCCGAATTTTGCCTTATGCCTAAAAGTATTTATGAATCTTTGAATCTTTGGGGACTTTCTGAAGGTGGAGAAGGGATAACTCTTACTGATAATTCCGTTATATTACCCATTGGGGTAGCTGAAGGTGTGTTTACAACATTCCTAGGAAGAACGGTATCCACTGATTATCTTGTTATTGAATGTGTAGGAACAAGACAAATTACACTTGGAAACTCTTGGGAGCAACCATAGATGTGGGAAAAGGCACTCTGAATTTCACTACCGCGCCGGGGTGCGGGCATGTATTCCCTAGACCAAAAAGTAAGACTAAGGGTAAGAGAGGGAGGCATAAAGCCCTTGGTAATCCTTTGGATGTTTCTTCACTTGGAAACACTTGATTTTCACTTTCTGCGCCTAGCTGAAAGGCGTTAAAGAAAAGCGCTTATGGGAGACAACCCATGTTTTTATTTCTGTAATTTTTCTTTTTCTTTGAGTCTTGGAGTTTGCTTACTTCTGTAACAACTCCTTTGTATCTTTATTTTATTGCATTGTTGTGCCAAGTAAAGCTCTAATAGAAAGTTGATGCTAGATTTGGATTTCTGCGCAGACAGATTTTTGCTGTCCACCGTTTTGAGCTGTACGCACTCCAGAAAAATCTAAAATTCTGAAAAATTCAGGCGTGATCCTCATATATGTACGCAACTTTCATTAGTTTTGACTTTTCGCATCTGAGCAACTTAAGTGCCTCGAAAAAATTCGTCTTTCCAGACTGTTCTGTTTTTGACAGATTCTGCCTTTTATTTGCATTCTCTCTTTTACTGTGTTTGAGTGGATTTCTTTGCTCCACAAAATATCAGTGGCTGTAGCTAATGTCCAGAAGTATTGAGATGATTGTGTCATCACAGAACATGTGAATTTTTGATTATGCACTAACCCTCTAATGAGAATTATCTGAGTTTGGTGTGAAGGAAGTTTTCAAGGATCAAGAGAGGAGGATGATATGATATGATCAAGAAGAGTGAAAAGCCTAAGCTTGGGGATGCCCCCGTGGGTCACCCAAGCATATTTCAAGAAGACTCAAGCGTCTAAGCTTGGGGATGCCCAAGGCATCCCCTTCTTCATCAACAACTTATCAGGTCATCTCTAGTGAAACTATATTTTAATTCTTTCACATCTTATGTGCTTTACTTGGAGCGTCTGTGTGCTTTTATTTTTGCTTTGTTTTCTGAATAATTTGGATCCTAGCATTCTTGTGTGGGAGAGAGACACGCTCCGCTTTTTCATGTGAATACTCGTATTCTTCACTTATATTTGTTGAGTATTCTTAACTAGCTACTGCAATGCTTTTAGCTCCTGTTTTTCATGCATCTCTTGTTCAGAGCTGTTAGTTCTTGTAGAGAAGTACTCTCTTGTTTCATTGTTGTATTATTTGGAGAGTTTTGTTGAAATAAGTTGATTGGTGTTTGGTTGGAAACAGAAAATGCTACATGTGGTAGATGGTATATTGAAAAGACATACTCATTCTTGTAGATCATTGTCTTGGATAATTTGATGCTTTGCAATTGTTTTGAGCTCTCAAGTAGATCATGTTTAAGCTCTTGCATCATGTAGTTAAAGCCTATTAGTGGAGAACTACCGTAGAGCTTGTTGAGACTTGGTTTGCATGTTTGGTATCTCTAAGGTCTAGATATTTTCTGGTAAAGTGTTTGAGTAACAAGGAAGACAGTGTAGAGTCTTATAATGCTTGCAATATGTTTTTATGTAAGTCTTGCTGTACCGTTGATATCCTGTGTTTGCTTCAAACAACCTTGCTAGCCTAAACTCTGTACTGAGAGGGAATGCTTCTCGTGCATCCAAACCTTGAGCCAAAACCCATGCCATTTGTGTCCACCATAACTACCTATTATGTGGTATTTCCTGCCATTCCAAGTAAATACTTCATGTGCTACCTTTAAACTATTCAAAACTTTATTACTCCTTATTTGTGTCAATGTTTTATAGCTCATGAGGAAGTATGTGGCGTTTTCTCTATCACCTTGTCATTTACTCATGACAGACTTTCACCAATGGACTAGTGGCATATACATCCGCTTATCCAATAACTTTGCAAAAAGAGCTGGCAAATGGGGTGCCCAGTCCCAATTAATTACAATTATAACTGTTAATTCTCTTCACATGTTTGCCAATGATTTATCAAAAGCAAATTTCAAAATGTTAAACATTATCAAATAGGCACTCCTCCATGGTATGTGATTGTTGGAAGGCACCCGAGGATTCGGTTAGCCATGGCTTGTGTAAGCAAAGGTTGGGAGGAGTGTCATACCAATTTATAAATATGCATGTGTAAACAAAAGAGAAGAGGGATGATCTACCCTTGGGTAGAAATAACGTCCTTCATGGGAGCCGCTCTTGAAAGTCTGGGTGATAAGGGGGATAGAGTGCCCACTGCCATTCGTTGACAACAACAAACACCTCTCAAAAACTTACTTTATGCTCTCTATATGATTTCAAAAACCTAAAAAGCTCTAGCACATGATTTAATCCCTGCTTCCCTCTGCGAAGGGCCTTTCTTTTACTTTATGTTGAGTCAGTTTACCTACTTCTTTCTATCTCAGAAGCAAACACTTGTGTCAACTTTGTGTGCATCAATTCTTATATGCTTACTTATTGCACTTGTTATATTACTTTGTGTTGACAATATCCATGAGATATACATGTTGAAAGTTGAAAGCAATTGCTGAAACTTAAATCTTCCTATGTGTTGCTTCAATGCCTTTATTTAGAATCTATTGCTTTATGAGTTAACTCTTATGCAAAGCTTTTTGATGCTTGTCTTGAAAGTACTATTCATGAAAAGTTTTTGCTTATATGATTCAGTTGTTTACTCTTTATCTATTTGTTAGCAAACTATAGACCATTGCTTGAGTCACTTCATTCATGACATGAGCCTTGCAATATTATTTGATCAAGATTGTGTGAAGCATGTCTCCTCAGAAATTATTTTGTTGTTATCGTTTTACCTACTCGAGGACGAGTAGAACTAAGCTTGGGGATGCTTGATACGTCTCCAACGTATCTATAATTTCTGATGTTCCATGCTTATATTATGCCAATTGCTACATGTTTTATATACACTTTATATCATTTTTATGCATTTTCTGGGACTAACCTATTAACAAGATGCCACAGTGCCAGTTCCTGTTTTCTGCTGTTTTTGGTTTCAGAAAAGTTGTTCTGGAAATATTCTCGGAATTGGACGAAACAAAAGCCAAAGTCCCTATTTTTCTGACACGTACACGGAGTCCGAAGGAGAGACGAAGGGGGCCGTGGGCCGTCCTCACCATGGTGGCGCGGTCCCACCTCCTGCCGCCCGCCACGTGGTGAGGAGGCCTCGGGCCTCCACCGACGCGCCCCTTCGCCTATAAATTGCCTTCCTCGGGAAAACCCTAAACACCCGAGTCAATTCCACGAAAAGTTCCAGAGCCGCCGCCGCCGTCAACCCTAACTCGGGAGGGTTCTGAAGCTCTTCCCGGCACCCTGCCGGAGAGGGGAATCATCACCGGAGGGCTCTACATCGCCATGCCTGCCTCCGGAGTGATGTGTGAGTAGTTCATCTTGGACTATGGGTCCATAGCAGTAGCTAGATGGTTGTCTTCTCCTCTTGTGCCATCATGTTTAGATCTTGTGAGCTGCCTATCATGATCAAGATCATCTTATTGTAATGCTACATGTTGTGTTTGCTGGGATCCGATGAATATTGATACTATGTCAAGTTGAATACTGAAATATTATGTCTATGTTATTTATGATCTTGCATGCTCTCCGTTGCTTGTTGATACTCTGGCCAAGTGGATGCTTGTGACTCCAAGAGGGAGTATTTATGCTAGATAGTGGGTTCAGTCTCCATTTAATCTGGGGGAGTGACAGCAACCCTAAGGTTGTGGATGTGCTGTTGCCACTAGGGGTAACCTAATGATGCTTTGTCTAAGGATGAATGTGTGTTTACATTATGCACTTTACTTAATGCAATTGTCTGTTGCTTGCAACTTAATACTGGAAGGGGTGGATGCTAACCTGAAGGTGGACTATTTAGGCACAGATGCATGCTGGATAGCGGTCTGTGTACTTGTCGTAATGCCCAAATGAATCTCATAGTAGACACCACAACTTGCACATGCATATTATGCACTTTCAATATTGTCAATTGCCCAGCTGTAATTTGTTTACCCAGCATGTTAGTTATTTATTATGGAGAGACACCACTAGTGAACTGTGGACCCGGTCCATTCTTTTACATCTGAAATACAACCTACTGCAATCATTGTTCTCTTTCATTCTCTGCAATTAAACATCATTTTCTACACCACACTTTTAATCCTTTGTTTTCAGCAAGCCGGTGAGATTGACACCCTCACTGATTCGTTGGGACAAAATAGTTTGATTGTCTTGTGTGCAGGTTCCACGTTGGCACCGGAATCCCTGGTGTTGCGCCGCGCCACATTTCGCCACCAACAACCTTCAGAAATGACTTTGATCTCTTACTGGTCCGATTAAACCTTGGTTTCATACTGAGGGAAAACTTGCTGTTGCACTCATCATACCTTCCTCTTGGGGTTCCCAACGAACGTGTGACTTTCACGTCATCATTCTCTGGCCGCGTGGGACCCACCAACTTGGCCCTCGTGGCTCCGTTGTTGTCAATCGTTTCTCCACCGACACCGTCTTGACCTAAAAACAACTATAAAAATAGTCCCCGGTGCCTTTCGGAAAGGAGCGCCGCCGAAACACAGAAACTCCGAAACAGAGACCTAGAGCTGCAGATTGGAGGGGGGAAACTCCGGCGGGGCTCTGCCGTCATGGTCTCCATCTTCTCCAACGACTTCTCCACCGTCTCCATGATGAAGAGGGAGTAGTCCACCCCTGGACTATGGGTTTGTGGAAGTAACTTATGTATCTTTCGTCTCTTAAGATTTACTAATTAGTACCGTATGAGCTGCTGAACATGATTACGGTCATCTATGTAATACGTTTGTGGTGAATCTTTTTATGAGTTAATATATGTTTGAGATTGCAATAGTTTTGTTTCAGTTATGAAAATAGATGCATATTATGTACCCCGTTCTTGTGTACTTGTTTTGATCAAGCATATTTATGAGAGCGTGTGAGGGGTGATGTGTGCATTAGTTGGAGTAACGGGGGTGGCTAGTGCGGTGAAAGTGAGAGAAATTTCGCGATCCACTTGGGTATGTTTACCTTACTTTGTTGGCTCACTAGGGATAAAGAAAAATACCTTGCTACAGGGGTTGTGGGTGACCATGCCACTTCTCCGTGACTAGATCTAACATGTTCTTATTTTAACTTCATGTCAAAAGACTTAATGCTATACTCTGATTTATCTTAATTACTGAGGTGTTATGATTTAGTTCGCATCTTGGTGGAGTATAAGAGAGACTAATAAACAAAATATCTCTATGTTAGGACGTGATGCCCATATAATTAGTAACTTGTCATAAAATTTGTATGTTGGATTCTCATATGTCAACTCTAGTGTTCCATCCCGGTCCATTTTTAATCACAAAAAACACCTTTCCAACAACGTTTACCACTTTTACATTTGCTGCCGTTTAAAAATCCGAAAATACAAAAATACTTTTACATCTTGCATTCATCATATAAAACCCAAAAATATCATTTACCATTGTTTCCACCATCCTTATATATTTATTTACCATCACTGCATATTTATTTCTCGTTTGCATTGCATGTTATTTTCATATTATTCTCACACCTTGTGCTTGACAACCACAAGGTGAGGTTGAGAACCAAAACAATTTACTTTATTTTGTAGGTAATCAAGGGAAGGATAGGAAGATAAATCTTTCACTACTGATTCCCCGAGAGTTTGATATTAAACCCTCGAGTCACCCCTCGTGGGGAAAACTGTCTTCCATATACTACACACTCTACACTTGGAGTCTCAACCTAACACATCTACTTTTCACGCAGGTAACTACGTGAAGGGCCATCGGGCGTACGACGAGCGCCGGATGATCGACCCCGACTTCCACGTGTGCGTCACGGAGCGCGGCCAGAAGGCCATGGCCAACCATTGGGCGAACATCCAGGCCGCCTGCAACAAGTGGCACAGCATACACGAGGAGGTCGCGAACAGGCCGAAGAGCGGCGCCAAGCGCGAGATGGAGGTGAGAATTTCCGCCGTGATTCCTTTCTTTCCAACAAGTGGCACAGCATACACCCATCGTCGACCTCGAGGCCGCTGAGACTGCCACTCCGAGCTCTGCGCCAGCTCCGACCACCACGCCCATCGTCGACGTCGACTCTGACGCCGCGGCGTCGCCGGCCTCTATCTGATCTGTGCATCAGCAGAATACCGAATGTGGCCGTGATCGCCCGACTGTGGCTTGATCGAAACTATTTGATCGCCCAACTGTGGCTTTTTTTGTAATGATCGCCCAACTGTGGCTGCTTTGCTCGCCGAACTTGGGCTATTTTTTGGGACGGGAACAAGAACTTTCCAATTAATAATGCCATGTGTTTTCCTGAGCCGCCGAACGGCTGGTAAATTCGCCCCCCCCCCCCTCCCCGGTTTTGGTGCGGGCCGGCGCTAACGCAAAAAAGCGCCGCACCAAAACCTGGGGGCCGAACGACTCGCGTTAACCGCCGCGGGGCTGAGCATTGATGATCTGTTCGCCCCCTCACAGGACCCGCTGATGTCTGCGCCCCTCCCCGCCAGCTAACCATCGCAAGACACTGTTGGTTGGGTTCACCACGCGCCGGTCCAGCGAGCGCATCAAGGAGACCCACCACGGCGCCCCCATCGCCAAGATGGCCGAGCGCAAGCTAGGCATCATCGACGACGAGGACACAGTCACGAAAGAGGCCATCGACGACTTTGTGGAGCTGTTCAGGGAGAAACTTCCGCCGTACGCCATTGCTGCGCTTCGGGCCATGTTCCGGCAAGACTGCGACCATGCTCAGGCCGACGAGGCTGCTTCCTGCTTTGATTAGTGCTGGAGGCCAAGGGGCTCTGGACCCGGAAGTGCACGTGGAGACCGTGCCAGCGTGATATGATCATGATCGCCAATCAATTTTCAAGTCCCAGTTTTAGTTTTGTTTGTTCCTCTTCATGTTACCTCAATTTCATGCTTCTATTCTGTCGCTGTGCGTGGGGTACCGCTGGGAGTTGCCCCCGAACCTGAACCTGTTGTTTCCATATTATGCTACTGCTTCGGTTATTTTATCAAGAGTCCCCAAAGCTGTGATCAAAACAACCAAGTTTGCTGCTAACTTAATAGTGATATTGCTGCATGTAAGTCTCCGATGAAGCAAGACTAGACAATGTGCGTTCTGCACCTTAAAATCAAGGCGTAACAGGTCAAGACCTTGAAATCATAAGTTTATAACTACTGTCAGGAAAATGAGTAGTCTAAACGATGGTTTTAAAGGCCCTGAACTGGAGTAATTTTATCATAGCAAAAACGCTGAGCAAACACCTCAAAATAAGAACAAAGTCATTTCTAATGTTAGCCGCATGCAATGTCTCTTATGCTCTGTCATAATATAAGTTCCAGTCCTTGTGGGACGGATCCGACTCAGCAAACTGATAACGTAGCCATAGTTGCACAATCAAGGAGCTTTATTTTAGGGACTCAAAAATCAAATTATGTCATATCTATTTGGCAAAATAACATAAATCGTGTTCGGTTGGATAGATAGGAACAAGAGCTTGCAAAGTCACAATTGCCCAACTGACTAAAAAACAATCTTGTGAATCGGAAGAGTTGACGAGGCCTTTTCCCATATTTAAAACTTATATTCGGAACGTTCTTTTGGTCAAAGAATAACACTTTGGCCAATAAAGGATGAGTCTCGGCTTTTAGTCTCCAGTCCCGCTCAATCTTGATCTTGTTTAATGCTGCCAAGAAATGTGATCTTTTAGAACCTACATATGTAAGTGACTAGCAACCTCCTATGTCGGGTAGAACATAGCGCGAGATGGCCAGTCAAGTAACTGATGAATGAATCTTGCTAGCAATTCGACGTTTTTTCATTCACCGGATGGTTTATCATTGATTCATGCAGTTGTTGCACATATAGTTCATGTAGCAGCAGCGGAGTTTCCGAATGAAACATACGTAGTGTGCCTCTTCATGATTATGTACTGGTTGCCAATCTTTTTTTAGTGCTGCTCTAGATAAAGAGCCACCCATCATTTATTGCATTTACATACAATTTTTACTTAATTTTTATACTTCTATTGATCTCATTTTTAGCACGTAATAGTGTTACAAGCATATAATGTTATTTGTCCAAATAGTTTAACCACATACTAGAAATTTAAAAAAATATTCATAAATATTAGTTATTGTGTTTTAATTTGTAGTGAATTCATCGGTAGATACTAAACGGTATTTTGTAACAAAAGTATATAGAACTATGCTTTCTACAATGCATAATCTATATAATTTACACCTATTTATGCTGAAAATTCTGTAAAGAATATGATCTAACAAATTTCTCAATAGTAGTTTCTAGTGTATGATTAAGCAAACAATTTAATAGAAACTTATAGAATATAAACTAAACCAGCACACTATTTTTTCATGGTCAAAATTATCTAGCAATTTCTTTTGACAAAGTGTGCATTCTTAGTCCTTGGTATTAAAATAGCATTGCTTAGAGTTATCACCAATGTACTAAAATTGTGGGGTTTCTATCGAGTTTGCATATGCATGTTTATTATTTGGTATGCTCTTACTGAATATGCTTGTTATCATCTGGTGTATAGAAGTCCCCCGTCTGTTTATAAAATAAATATCCACTTCATGAAATTAAACATGAAAATCTTGCTAGGTAGCTAGATACATGTTAAACATGCTATACTTAAGCCGAAAAAACAATATCATGGTAACCTAATTTGTTTTTGCCGCACACATTGTTTTTTTCAAATTCCCAAGGGGCACATGGTGCTTTTTATTCCATATATTATCATTTTTATGTACACCCACTGTCCCAAAATGAATGACGTGCGCCTGATTTTCACTATATGTAATTTATGTATTTGACCATTAATAATACCAAAGTCTATGAATAAGATTGGGTAATAACATTGTTACATTTTATAAGTGAAAAAAAAAAGTTTGTGTCATTGTTTGTTCAGCTTATAGTACGCTTTCCTTCTTCTGTACTAAACCTATGGACTTCTTCCACTTAGCAGCTTCCGCATGATCCTCGGGATTGGTTGATCTTCGAATTTCATCGAGTCACGCCCGCTCCTGAAAAGGGGTCTGAAAAGGAAGAGAGCATTACAAATTGCCGATCTTTTCGAGTTACATTTTTCTAGAAGGGAGTACTAGATAATAGCATAGTGATTAATATACACTTTACCATTTTGGTCCTTCTCTGCCGGGGCTAGCTGGGCGGTCGCCCTTCTCGCCTAGCCATTTTGCCACCCATTTTTTGAAAACCAATCCGCAGTTCTAAGCTTCTCCACTTAAACCAAAAGGCGTTCTCGTAGCCTGCCCACCCCAAGCGGGGCCGAGATCCAGTGCCTCGCCCATGGCAAGGCACGCTGTGCCTCGAGGCCACAAATCCACCGTGCATTCCTCATCCAACGCACAGGAGCATTCCACAGCAAATTTGACTCAGTCCACTCGTCCTCTTCCTCCGTTTTTGTCTCCGTGATTCAAACGCGCGAGGCAAAATTACCGCCGGAAAGGAAAAGCTTCACGGGCGGGAACTCCCGTGCAGTGCTCGCCGCCGTCGTCGCCATGGGGAATAAAACCATAGGATCATCGGCGGTGGCCACCGGATAAACTGCGCCGGCAATCGTATCCGCCTCACGGCCTTCTCCTCCTCCCCGCGCCGCTCCGACGAGCTTCTCGTCCCCGCTGTTCCTTCCCGCCCCGCTCCGAGGCCTTGTCCTCCCCGCCCGCGCCGTTGCGACCCCTCCTCAATCGATGTTCTCCGCTGCAGCTGTCGCGTGCGAATGCTCCTCGAGCGAGCTTGTCCCCTGTGACCACTCCAGCAAACGACATGTATTGTTACTTCCAGTTCAATCGATTGCAGCTTGTCAATACCTGATTTTTTGTCAATGCTCCTAGAGCGAGCTTGTCCCCTGTGACCGCTGCGACCCCTCCTCAATCGATTGCTGGTTTGCTGTATGAATTTGGTCCGTGTCTTTATTTTCAGTTTACTGAATTTCGTTTCTAGAGTTGTCCTAGTGTTAACTGAATTTCGGTTCCTGGAGATCTCCTGGTGTTACAAGGAGGGGTCGCAAGGGTGCAGATGGGGTCGCCGGAGCGGCGGCGTCACAGCGGGGCTGAGAAGCCCGTTGGAGCGAGGCGGGGAGGAGGAGCCTGCGGGAACGGAGGCGAAGGTTCTTTCCAACGCCGTTTATCCAGTGGCCTCCGCTGGAGTTCGCACCTCCTTCTCCGGTTCTCCCACGGCGGCGTCGGCGGGAGAGCTTTGCCGGGAACAGCCGCCCGCGAGCTTTTCCCTTTCGCGTCAACGCTTTCCTTTCGCATGAGGACGGACGACCGAGTCATCAGGCGTGAACTGTAGCTGTCCGTTAGATGCAGATGGACGGTGGATTTTGGGCCTCAAGACACGATGTGACTCGCCTACAGCGAGACACCGGATCTCAATATCTACTACTATTAAACAAGCAAACATTTTCTTTTCTAAAGCCACCCAGCCTAACGTACCCAGAGTACATTACAGCCTCAGGATCCGGCCCACGAATTGGGATCGAACCGTTCAGATTACAACTCACCCGCACCATGTGTGCATCTAGCAATTTGATTGACCAGACGAAAACTGTGCCAACCCCCGTTCGCACGCTACAGGAGAAAAAAAAAAGCACAATCAACGGGAAAGGACATAATGCGTTATGTACAGGAGGAAACTGGCTAAATTAGCGGCAATCAAATGATTTGCCCCCTCGCCCTTTGTGTTGCCATCCAAGCGTACCCAGTGCGCACGCCGCCGCCCACACTTCCCCGCGCCATCGTAGCCCTGCGCATCCGACGAGATGTCCGCGCCGACGAGCTCCTCGCCAACACAGGTGCAGACGATTCTCTTGTACACGATATATGTCCAATTGCATTCGAACTAATCTGGATGTCTTTGTTCATAGCCGCCGTCCAGACTAACCATGAGTTGGGACGCTGTCGTCCGAGTATCATGTGTCATCGCCGAGCGGCCTATCGGACAACATCGGCACCGACAAACTTCTCGGCAACGCAGGTGCAAGCTCATTTGCCAACATGTGAATAGGAAAAAAGTAATACATTGCTTTTCTGCATAATCTATCTATTATATAATTAAAACACAGGACAATCAATGGCTAAGATTAAGCACTAAAAAACGAACGTATCAGATTTAAAAGAGGTATCGTAGAAAGAAAAAAAAGCTTAGATCGCTTAATTAAGTCAAGGCGCGGCAGAAGTTGGAGACGTGCCCAACCAAGATTAGTTCGTAGAAAGAGGTCGGCAGGCACACGGCACGGACAAAAAGAATCCTGAGATGTTCACGTTACAGTAGAAAAGCCTGTAGGTCATCTTGATCGTATTGGAATAGGAGTCCTCAGGCATCAATATAGCTATCACGAACATGAGATCTGGTCGCACAGATCGACCAACGATCATGGAGGCGTTCCGACTTCCGACGTGTGATGCCGCTGCTTCTCCTACGCCTGTCTCATCGCGAGTTGTAGCAGGTTCTTTGTCTACACGGCGCATGCCAAGAGCTGGTGTGATTGCTCTCTGGGACAGGTGCGATTAATTGCTCTCCTAATAAGCAATCAAAGAAGCTACGGCCGGACGGCCGGCGGCTGGCAGCCTCGCTCCGGCGCATGCCAAGAGCTGTTGTGATTGATCTATGGGACAGGTGCGATTTCTCTCCTAGGCAATCAACGAAGCCACGACCGGCGGCCGGCGACCTCGCTCCAACACATCCGGCAGCAGCCAGGTCTCCCCAAAAAGCCAAGACCATGCTGCGATCAGAATCTGCGTGGACGTAACTGAGTCTCCACCAGGCGGGAGATAAAGCATGTCATGAGTTACGAGTCACGACGGCCATGCCCAGCAGTCAAAAGTGATCGTGAAATAGACACTAGATTCATGATTTTCACGTGACACAAAATAGACACCGTGAAATAGACATGCAAAAGATGCACATATGCCTATGCATGGCGACCAATCAAGTGGTTGGAAGAAGCTGCGCGGCCTGCGTGCCTGCAATGATCTTGCCGTCAAGCCGGTTTGGTAAGTTTTCTCTTAAAACGGGCGCTTGAGAGAGGAGCAAAATCGATTCGTGGACAGTCATATCGCCCTTGAACAGCCCGTGAAATCTAAGGAGCACGACAAGTCGGCGTCGTCTAGCCGGAGATGATGTCCAGCACCTCGCGGAGATTGTCATGAAAAAAAAATCTAAAACCAGGTGATAATGCAGGCGTCGATCTGGATCCACGCGGCATCGTCAAGAGTAGGTGACGAAGTTGGCCCGACGAGAGCTACAGAATGACTGGTACGTGTAGCCGGATATTGGACCAGAGATGTCGCGGTGACAGGAGCAGATATGGCATGGCCGTTCCCGAAGAGGACTCGCCATGAGTGGTACGGAAGCAGAGTGAGAATCCAAGTTGAGAACTTGGTGTCTGATACCATGTTGAGGAACGGAAGAACAAGATGGGAAGAACAAGTAATTGTATTGCTGATGGTTTATATACATGTACGTCGGTTAAGCTTAACCAGAAATACTGTATCGATCTCTCCTACAGATCAGCTGCCATGCACAAGTGACAAGCAACAACCATTGTAGCCGCATCCAGTATAAAATTAATTGAAAACTTTCTTCTTGACTATTGTGTTTCTATTTGACGTATCAGTCACAAGTTTCATGGGGGCCTGGTGAGTTGAGCTGCATAAAGCACGGTACAAGATGTTTCAGATTCAGGAGGTACAAAAACTCAACCATTAAGGCATTCGAACGTTTCTGATTGTATATATTGCATTTTTTGTAGATCACTCGACTAATGTTTCCATTAATTTCCTAATAATCCTATTTTTGATTAGAATGTTTCATACAATAATGCCATTGTTGCATAAGGCTGAGTAGAAACTACCACAGATCTTTTACGTGAGAAAGCAAATTGTTGCTGCATCTATGCTTGAAACAACAACAAAAGTTTACTGCGCAGTTCACGTAAAACATTACATTATATATTTATTGTACGTCATTTGTGCTTCATTTTTTCCACGTTTCACATCATTTTATATGATGGTTTGTGCAATACATGACAATAGAATTTTAGTACAATCATTTGGCAGATGCCAGGTAGCGTTACTTCTTGCCTTTTTCCTACTTGCTCAATCAGCAGGTCAAATTTTGTAAATCATTGGGTAAGCAAAATTTACAGGCCTATTCTTATTGAGCTCTACCATAAACATGTAAAAGGATTACATGGGTAATTATTGTGCCTTTTCGTTTTATAATACACTTATAAATCTATCTGGTGCATTACGACAGATCTTTTTTAATGTTTGTAAATATGAAAAAATTAATATTCCATAGTGATGAGAGATATATAATTGAGTTGGAGTTTGAGGAAAGTATACGAGTTGGATGTCATAGTCCTCTTCTACACAATAGAACTTACACAAATTAAAATTGAATTTACTTTGTTTTAGCATTTACAACGTGTGGAATAGTTTTCACCCAAATTAAAAAGACTTACCAGTAGGGAAGGTCTATAAATTGAAAGTAGCTAGAGATGAACTTATTTTTTTCGTCTCATATTTCTCTTAAAATGTTCCAAGAAATAGTATCAAGAAGAACATAAACACATTATACATAAAGATTCAAATCATCCATTGCTAGCCGCGCAATTTGCGCGGGCCACCCAGCTAGTTCAGTAAAAGTGTAAAACCATGAACATGACATGCTATAACACAATATTAGTGGAACAGAAGAGCCATATGCTAACCTGATAGGCATATCAATAAGAATTTTAGATGAAATAGACATATCAACAGGAATGTTACTCACTCGAACTTGAGAACTGACTGAACAGGCCAAATATATCCTATTGAGCAATCTTCATCTTATCCTAAAACAACCATATAGTGATTGTTAATCATATATTGCATCATCTAGAGCAGAGACCAAATATATTTCTCCTGCATACTGAAAAAACTGTTGGCTGGATGTAGTACCCGTTGTACGAGTTGTCGCCACCAGTCACAAGGGTGGCTCCACTGTCAACACGCAACTAAATGTAGCATAAGATCTTGTTGAATTGCTTATCGTTATTCTAGCAGCAAATGAAATTTGCAAGGTTTGGATAAGTTGAAAAGTGAGAATTCATTTAATTATATCCTATTGTACCATCCGACTTTTTTCCAAATAAAGATGTCATAAATGTGAAAAACAACCTTATAAGGGAGCAACAATATGTACCCGAGGAACCTGTTTAACACCTTTCCTGTTCATGGATCCCAAATCCTACCTTCCAGGTCGAGACTCTATCCACGTTTACCTTGGCCCAGCCAGGGTTCCATCTTTTAAATGACATCCATTATGCTGAATTCTACAGGTTGCACTTTGCCCTGTTTTCACAAGCAATCCAAAATCACAATGGAACAAACGCCCTCACGAAATTATTGAATAGAAGTAGATGACCTTGAGAACCAACATACACCAGACACGAGCAGACGAGCAGTAGGTGGAGACGTCCTGACGATATTTAAGCACCCAGAAAAATTGATTCAGATTTGCCATAGGATTGGGTGGGTTGCAGACGTACCACTTGGTAAGATGGCAATGCATATAGGGTAGGTTCAAAACCCAATCTGAAGCATAGTACTGCTACAGAGCTAACTGAAGTAACCTATATTTGTACTAAAGCAAGAACAGATTCAGCAATGCATACCAATAGGAACTAAAAGAAACATGTTTGAACCAAACCTATGTACAGCGAAAGAGGTAACTGTTGAAGCTAATGTAACATGGGTTAAAAATCTCAGCCACCTTAACTCTTACAGTAAAGTATATAGAAGAATCCCCATATTAACCGGAGATAAACAAGTATGTAATTAACCTGCAACTGCAATTTCAGAGGTGCAAGCTGTAGTACAAGGAGCACCATGTAGATGTTCATAGTTAAGGGCCCTTTTGTTTGGGCTTATTTTGGCTTTTTGTCTTTGGCTTATAAGCCAGAAAAGCACCTAAATAGGTGTTTTTTGGCTTTTGGTTTTTGGTAATCTTTTGGCTTCCAAAAACCAAAAGCCAAAAAGCAATCTTTTGGCTTCCAAAAACCAAAAGCCAAAAAGTGCTTTTCTGGCTTATAGCCAAAGCCCAAAAGCCAAAATAAGCCCAAACAAAAGGGCCCTAAGTATATCACCCTTTAGAATAGAGTAGCTTCGGAAATATCCAAACTTGAGAAACAGTTTATCATCGTGATCAATTGAAGTTGTGTGTAAGGCCAAACCTAGAAGGCTAGAACACAAAAAACTGAAATGAAAACTTATGACTCGGTTACCTCATTTAGGAAAAGGAGACTAACCAAAATTTCATATGCATAATCTTGCAACTTTTTGATGCCCAGAACGCTCCGGACAGGCCCAGACCGCCGGAGTAGGGCGTCCTCACAGGCAACCCGCGGTGATTGATCCCATTCTTTGGCTTGTACTGCGGGAGGAGGAATCCAGCTGTGAGCCCGGCCAACGGATCCAATGGAGACGCGGCCTGCCCTTCCGCCTCCATTGGCGCCTAGCTTGGGGGCACCTGGCTTTCCATGAGCATCCTCCTCTCCTCCCGTATGGTGACTGAAGCCACCTTGGGCTCTTCGGCGATGAATCGACGACGAGCAGCGGTCATGAGCAGGGGCGTGCTGCCGGCAGACCAGGACGAGGCGTCATTCGGCAGCAACGTAGGGGAGTGGGAGGTCGCCGAGGCCAACGACGGGGAGGCTGAGGTGTGTTTTCTGGGTCACCGGCGGACGGCGGTAGGAGGCTGTAACAGCCCCACTTTTGGTACTGTAAAATGTGAACCAAATTTTCACTTTTGCATTTCATTCATGCATCATGGCATTATTTGCTTCAGTGTTCAAGTTGAAACCAAGTGATGAAAACAAATTAAAACAAATGGAAACAAGGGCACCAATTAAATGCAATCCTTGTAATTCAAATGTGTTGATCTTGACAAACACAAATACAAATGCCAAACCATATTTGTCAAGGAAGTTTCAAGAGTTCAAAATAAATATTTTTCACTTGCTTTAAAAATTCTTAAGTAAATTCATTTTGGTTTTAACCCAAAATGACATACCCAAACCTTATGAAGAAAAGTTATGCAAAACATTTTATCTTGCAACCCCAATTTTTGTGGTGCTCCTACTTGATATTGGAGGCTACATGAATTTTGTCAGAATTTTATAAAATGTTTAAGTGCCTCAATAAAGTCACTAAACAGCCACTGTTTTTTTTAAAAGAGGAAGAAAAGGTGGGAAACCAGAGAAACGCAGGGGGGTATTCGCAAAACCGTCATATCCTCCCTCTGTAGCGACGCGTGAGCTGCTCGCGCCGAACCAGCTCGTCGCCGTGTCCTCCTCTGCTCGTCGCGGACTGCTGCGAGGAGATAAGAAGGCCACCGAGGCAGCTCTCTCTCTCCCTCCCCGATATTTTTTCCCCAGCTCCCTCTCTCTCTCTCTCTGTTCCTCACGAGCCGCACCCGAGCCATGGCCGTCGAGCTTGCCGCCATCGACTGAGGCCTCCCAAAGCAGATCGAGCACCACCAGTTGCTCCGCCTCGTCTCCCTCTGCATCCACGCCGAAGGAATCGAGCCGGGGAGACCTAAATCACCGCCGCCATCCTCCTCTTCCTCGACTCCGACCGGGGCTCCGCCGTTCGATTGCCGCCGTCTCCAACCACCTCCGTGCACACTGAGCATCCCACGCGTCAAGGGTGAGCTCACGGTCCTACTGGACATCCCCGTCCATCCCCGTTCGTCCTAGCTCGTCGTAGCCGTCTTAGGCCGTAGCACACCGCCGCCGTCGCTCGCCGTGTTCGCCGTCTCCGGTGACCATTTGGTCTGTGGCGCCGCCCGTAGGTAGCCCGCAGCCTAGCGTGTCGAATGCACCCAGTAGTAGATCCCTGCGCGCCGTAGAACGACGTCTCCGTGCTCGACGCCGCCGGCGATCACCGCGGCCGCGCGCGACATCGACGTGCACGGGAAAGACCTCAAATAGGTGTGCCCCCTCGTACTAGCACCACGCTCGAGCTAGCCCAGTGGCTAGCCCACGCTCGCACGCCCGCGCGTTCGCGAGTTCGAATCCCGCCGGCGCAGCCCCTTTTTCCATTTTTCTCACCCGCTGACAGTCGGGCCCCACCGGTCAGTGACCGTGGTGGCCAGCGCAGCCACACCCGCGCCCAGTCAGCGCCAGCGTGGCGCTTGGGCCTGCATGGCAGTGGCACTGGGTAGCACCGCGCTGAGTGAAAAACGTTTTGGGCATTTTTGTGTAAACAATTAAAAAGGGACAGGAATATGAATGAACTTGAAAAATTCATAACTTTTTAAATACTGGTCCAAAAATTACAAATAATATACCAAAATGTTCAGAAAAATGAATGGAGTCTATTGGTATAACTCACACATCCAACTAAATTAATTTAGTTGCTGTTTTATTAGAAATAAGAAAAGGGCAGAAAAGAAAGTGATTTTGGGAAATTCATAACTCTTCAATTATGGGTCACAAAAATACAAGCTTGGTCTCTAAATGACCAGGGGAACAAACCCAATGTTGTGACATCAAATTCTTGTTCAAATAAATATTGTAAATGACTGTTTTCTTGTACGGTATGAAAATGGCAGAAAATAATTAATAATGGAAAAATCAATAACTCTTTAAATAATTATCCAAAATGATACTTTGACCTACCAAAATGTTCAGTAAGTTATGTACTTCCTGATTCAACACTTCTCCACACTTGAATAATTAATTTCTTTGATGTTTAATGGAATTTAATAAAATGGCAGCACTAAACTAAATATTGAAAATGCAATAACTTTAAATTGGTAAATCAGAAAAATGTGTTCCTTATATCAAAATGCTCACAAAATTATGAGGTATCCAGTAACATCAATTGCATGCATGTTTGAGCAATATTTCAGTACTGTACATTTTCGAAAATGGATAATTCCATTAAGTTTAAATATGGGGATTATTCCAAATAATGCAACAAATATAATTGGGACCCCATTTAACTTGTTGGTCATGTTTAATGCTTTTAAGGTGCATTTAAAATGTCATATCATCGTGTGCTTGTGCATTCCACTTGTTTTATCTGGTGTGGTATTTGATTGTGTTCTTTCCGGTGTTTTTATGTATCGATAGATCAAGCAGTCGGGGTTTCTCCACAATACCCTGACGACCCGTATTACCAGTCCATTGAACAAGGCAAGCGTAATCCCCCCTCTGAGCATGTCTCCTTCTATGTTTTCCGCAAATAATTTCTCCACTATAATATTGCATGCGGTTCCAAATGTCACTTTGGTTGGATTAGAGTATCCTATTAGTTGCATTATGTTTCCGATGCCATTACCTGTTTCCCTCCTAATATCCATAGGATTGCTTTGATGGCCGAGTTACTTGACTACGATATGTATATGCTTAGCCATGCTTAGTAAATGCTTAGTTGTCCGGTGGATATTTCATTATTGGAAATGTTGATGGAATGTCCGGATGATGGTGGAGAAATGTGGATACTGATAAATAAACATGCTTAAAGGTGGGGATGAGAGGCCACATGGAATGTGGTGGGTTGTCTCGTTCTCGCCGCCTAATTGCGAGTTATCGCCTTCGAGCCAAGACCGAGCGTGCACCCATGCGTGAGGCCTATACAATTGCAGGAACCCTCATAGACTAAATAACTCGGGCGGGGCTAGCCAGGGTCCTTTAGTTCGAGCTTCCATTTGTGTGTGCGTGAAGATGGTGGCCAGGACTGAGATGAGGATGGTGGTGTTTAGGAAAATAAGTGGCCGCGGGGCAGGGTGTTGGAGGCACTGAACTTGCCCTACCACCACTGATGATCCTGGATAGTCTCAAGCGAGGGAGAAGTCGACACCGCTCCCACCCAGCCGGCTTTCCAAGGAAGAGAGCTAATAGCTAGGCAATGGGCCGGACGGTACGCGTGGCAAACATTGTACACCCCTGCAGGGTAAATCTTTTCGAAAAGCCGTGTCCACGGTTAAGGACGACTTGGTGCCGGATTCAGAGACCATAGAAAACTTGAACGGAATGATTAAAACCTGAGTACTAAATGTACTATCAAGAATGCAAGGTTCACTTACTCGAGGGTGATTCGGGGAGGTGCCTTTGTAGACAGATACAATGGTTGCTGTTGGTTGTTGTTGAAGATGATCAGAAGAAAAGAGTTTACTTCTTACCCCTTTGAAAATATTCTGATTAGTCGATGCCATGGAGTTATGTCTTTTCTAAAGAAAACTAGCTTTATGCAAAACAGGCATAAAACCTTTGTAAGCCAATCATCGAGCTAGTAGCTCTAATAATCTTGCAGAGTTCGTCGAACTCAACGTTGCTTTGTTGATTCTTTCAGAGGAGGACTTCACCGACCTTGAAGGTGGGTTCTTTGTGGACGTCGACGAGTAG